>JAJTUD010000005.1:0-1200000 GCA_036971385.1 Dactylellina parvicollis
TTTTTTTTTTTTTTTTTTTAGTTATTTTATTAGTATTTTATTTATTTATTATTTTCTAAAGTGAATGGTTAATATTTTTGATAGGAGAAATTGGTTATATATAATTTATTATTTTAATAAAATTTCAGGGTTTCTGCTATTTAATAGGGTTTTTTTTAAAATAATTTAATGGTGTTATTTTATAAGTAAAATTATAATAAATTTTGTTGGTTATCTTATCTAATCTGATTTCTGATAATAGAAAAATCAAAATAAATTAAATTAAATTGTTATTAGTGTATAAATAAACTAAACTAAATCATACTTATCTTAACAGGTTGGTTTGGTTTGGTTTATAGTAAAAACCAACCCATGTCAATCTCTAATCGCGATTCCAATCCCGCTGACAAAACCTCAACACAACAATCCAATCGAAAGCTGGTCTTTCGCTATATTTAAATATTTTTTATTTCGCTGGTTAAACAGAACGCCATTCAAACCACCTCACTTCGTTTGGCCTTACTTTAAATCAATATTTCTGTTAATTATTTTTTGAAGATATAAAATATATCTAACCGCATCAAAAGTCAAACTAAAATGTGTTATACCCACGATAAAAGTGTTGGTACCAGCAGCGCTGTCTTTAAACGCCAGGCCTCGCCGGATGCAAGATCACGATGGCCCAGTGGCTTCGCATTCCGATGGCGACTTGATGGTGTTATCGCGGGGTTCGACCGCGCGACAATTGAAAATGCATTTGCTCGCGCATTGCAGCAATGGGCCAAAGCCACCAACTACACGTTTACAAAAACGACAGGAAACGCCAACGTAGTCGTCACAATTGTAGGACGTAATAGTGCTGACCGACAAGTCTATCCTCAAGCTAGTATGTTGGCTCTCGCCGGTCCAGGACCTCAGCAAGGTTATAGCAGTTATATTAAGTTTAACGACCGAGGGATTCATCGCTGGACTGTACCAAGAATACATACTACCTTCTTACACGAGTTTGGCCATGTGCTTGGACTCGGTCATGCTACGGATCCTAATGCGGTAATGGCACCCACAGAAGTACCCTCTCGTAGGGAACGTTCTCTTACCACGACAGACCTTAACAAGATAAATAATTTTCTCAGAGGTATGGGTCCACCTAGGCAGCCAGTAGGCGCAAAGGACCCCGATGGCCAAAACCCAGGCCTCCACAGGTCAAACGATCAGAGTAAAAGATTTCCACCCCTGAACCGACAAATTCAAAACCTGCCATATCAGAACCGGCATATGCAAGGACGGCCGCCGTACCATAATCAACTATCACAAAGGCAGCGGCTGCAAGATAGCTATAATTACGAAGCATATTCAAAATAATGTACTATAAAAATCGCCCATTTGAAGGCCCCGAGCCTTGTGAGAAGTTATTGTTACAAGCCTACGTAACAAGCCAGACCTTAGAACCTGTTCGCCTACACGGAACTGGATTCCGTGTTGAGCGACAGGCTCCATAGCTGGTAGCACCATTATTCACCTATTTATATAATGATATTTCCTATCTAAGAAGTATTGATAGGAAGACTGCCGAATGGCCCATCCGTAAAAAGCGTGCCGAAGGTTGGTCTCTATATAGAATTACGGAGCAGGAATATCCCGCTTGTTATCGAATCACATCACCAATGTCTGAGAAAAACACATTACAACATGATGTGTTGATATAGGCCTATCAGCATATCAACGTATCGCTCCTCACTTTCTGTATATACTCAATGTATAAAAAGACTACAATTAGGACTAATGTAGAATTCTATGATTCGTCGGTCAACGCTACTATAACCAAGCTATATAATCTTACTACGTATCTTATTTTTTGCTACACATTTTATCAATAGCCTTAGGCTACTCCAGTGTATTCATACTTCTCCTCCGAACTAAGACCCCGAGTAGCCTAGGACTACGAGTCAGAATTTCGAAGTACAACTTGCCATCCTTGGTACCTAGGTAACGAGGGCAGGTGTTTAAATTCTTAAAATCGGTTGGTAACTGGCTGTTATAAATTGAATTCCAAACATCTGTAGCCTTTTTTTGGGCATTCTGAACCAGTACTCCCCTAATAACCAGGACTTGAGTTTCGTTTATAATGATTGTTAATTTGTTCCAGACAACTTGATCAAGGCCTTTAATGAAATTTACTTTAGCCGTAAGTAGATTACCTGCCATCACCTTACTTCTAAGGTCTGTACCTTTTACTAGAAGAAGTGAAGGGTGGAGAGGCTTTGTGACCGCCGGCCCTTTAACTTAGGGGGCTGGTGTAGCGGAAGCGGCGGCGACGAGGAAAACAACGGAGAGAATTTGGGAGACCTTCATTTTCGTTGAGTAGGTGTTGTAGTTGGAATGTTTTGTCGTTGGAATGTTTAGTCAGGAGTTCAGAGCGGAACTAGCTACCACCGGTACTTCGGAAACAGGGGCAGGTATAAAACATCTCAGATTTAAAAACCTCCTTGATTTGAACCGACTAATTGAACCACCTCAGGAGCTCTTTTGGCTGCGCCGACCCTAAGGGACTGGGCTTGTACTAGTCTTTGGAATCCCTGGTATCTCTGGCGTAATATCCAAGGTGTTCGCGGTTTATCTGCAGCGACAAACGCCCATGAAGGGATATTTGCTTACTTCTGCTTCAAGTCCAGACGATTCCGGTGTTTGCGGTTAATCTGCAGAGACAGTGGTCCAACGAGAGACTTCTACAATTGTTGCATCCGTAACCCCAGCGAAAATGACGTAGTTTTAAAAACGGCTTTCTTCATCGCATTCCGCCTTCATCAACAAGGGATAGTTTACCAGTTGAAGACCGGCTCGAAGCCCAAAAATCACTGCAATATGGCCTCAATTGCACGAGATTTAATAGTGCTATACCAGCGGCTTAAAAATCGAATTAACGGTATTCAAAACGCCACTCTGACGCGTTTCGAGGGTGCTCTCACCGTCGAGCAAGAGCGTGAGCTTGTTGATTAGATTAGATTACTCTATAGGCTAGCTCCGTATAGACCATTCCTATTCATAAAATATACACCTTAGGATGTTTTTTGATTACGTATGAAATTGGAAGTAGGTGTACTTTCTTATTCAAGCTATCGGTTAATTTATCTACCCTAATTCGCCCCCAAGTTAAAGTCTAGAACTAGGCTGGTTTTGATTGAACCCACAGGTTACAGCCACCAATTTGGCCCTATAGGTCTGTAGTCGGAGGCCACTTTATACACATGTGACTACGGGTATCAAATTAGTGCCACTAGGATTGTGTTATAATGAAGTTCAGGGTTCGAATGCAAGATTTAGTAGAACTAGATTTTCATTTGAGAGTCGACTGATATAGATCTAATTGAGCCCCTTACTCTAATGAGAACAAGAATTGTAAACGCAGGATTTTGTGCACATGGTTTGTGATTTGCGTGGAGAGATTCTTGTTGTAACTGTCTACCTGCCTTTTGGTGTTTTTTCTGGTTTGGGGGTATGGTAAAGAATAAAAATTCGTCCGCAATCGCATATATCCTTGATAACACTGGGTTTATAGTAAGGTTGACACCCCCCTACCCGGAAGAAACAGAGAAGCGAGGATGCTAAAAGCTGTTCGGAGGAGGAATGAGACTTCGACGGTTTTGATTATTGAGGAAACGACTGAGCGCGGGCTTTTAGGGGGTGTGCTCACTCTCTAACTGTCGAACCCAAATTTCTGGCAACGTATTGGGCCCCCTACATCACCGGGCATTTGAGGACAGGCACTGCATAACAAGTCACGATTGCTGTTATCAGGAAGACCACCGACGGCGTCATTTGATAAGACAGCCCCGCACCCTGCTTGTAGGCATAGAGCTACTTGTGTGTTTAGATTCGGACGTGTTATGCACCTGTAGTTTATGATGATTCCTCCTTGTGTGTTGAAAGAACCGCCAGCGGCGATACAGGCTCCCGCACACAAGAAAATTGTACTGATTATTTTGGAAAAGAGCATTTTTGCCAGGAAACAAAAGCTTTATTTTGAGACGAAAATAGGTGAGAACAACGATGAGGATTCGGAATGATAAAAGGTAAGAATTATATCTATAATCGAAAACTAAGAAGGGTATTAGGGATGGAGGCATATATATAAGTAGGTTTTGAACCAGTTCGTAATTCTATCGGAAACTTCGCGTTACATCTCGGTTAGAGTGCCCAAAACTTTGTGTTGCGTCTTGCTTCGCGAATCGTAGACACTAAAACGCAGCTTTCTGCCGCACCCGAGTGTCTTAATCGGGTGTACAACTGCTCGTGATTGTTTTCTTTCAATTGAAGATCCTGGTGTTATTTGTGGTTTGCAGCTCAGAACCTATTATTAAGGCATTTACAGTCAAAAATAGAGTAATTGATCCTTTTAAGTTATCAATTAAATTCAAAGATCACTCCGAAAGGCGAGGATCTCGAAATATTAGTATCCTCACATGATAATTAAAATTGACTAGTGTTTGCGGTGAAGGAATGTCTTTGCGCGATCAATGGAGATTCATATGTGAATGACAGGAATAGATAGTCGGAATTACAGTAGCAATGGCCTCGGAGTGGCACGATCCTCCAATTTTAAAGAATATATATATCCTTCTGTGCTCCTGTAATCCTAAATTTCTCAAGTCTACCAGTAGTTGGCTTACAAGACAAATCTCCTTCCATTCCCGAAGCTTTCATCAGCCTACATTCTTTTGGCTATTCATAGGAAATATCTTTTTCCCTTAAAGAGAATTTGCACCAATCTTAAGGTGAAATATACAATTTTGTTATTACAGAAAAATCCCTCTTTCTGAAATGATGATGCTCAAATTTCTGGCTGGGATTGCTTTATGCATCGAAGCTACTATCGCCATCGAATTAGGACCCGCTCCTATTTTAAGCTACTATTGTAACGATCCCGGCTTGGTGAATGCCGTAATGATACGGTGCCAACAAGCAGGGTGTCAATTTGGAAGACCATCACGCGAAGGAGCTTCTGTTCCTGCAGTTCTGTGCGGTATCTGTCCTAAAATGCCGGAGTATACACCGGGGTGTAATGCTGTAGCATTTACTCCTTAGCGAAAATCAACAGGTACAGAGTTGATGGAAACGGGTTTTTCGACACAGGAAATGGGAAGGAGGGGAAAAATTAATTGCGGCATGATCGACAATGAATATCCTTCAAGATATCTGCGGATGTTGATTGATCCGAGGTAAAAGTGCAAAGTAATCGGCGTACATTCATTACGTACAAGAAATGATAGCGGGATTACAGTATACCGGGACCTTTATTATCGACTGCTTCAAAATACCTAAAAATGCGGTAATTGCAAGCCTCCCCAATTAATTGACCAAAGCAATCTGCCCAAAACCCGTTCGTCCTTTTGAATAAATCGACCAAAATTCAAGATTTACATTTTCCAATATCAACAATCAACTTTATCCAAGTATATTATACAAATCGTACATGTACAGTTTTTGTTTTTTAGCTTAGTGAGAATACGGATCAAATGTTCATAGAATGACTCATCAAGTCCTACATATTGTAAAGTTTGGAATCATGAATATTAGATGATAGTGATTTTTTATTTCTAAAACATGTAATAGCGTGTCTCCACTCCCGAATTAGAAACGGGGTGCAAATATAGGTATCTTGAAAATTATAGGAGGCTTTTTTGCTGGGGGACCGCAAGATATTTGGTGTACAACGTTGTCACCCTCAACCTCGGCTTTCCCCCTTTTTAGCTAGGGATCGCGGGTTCCCCATCTAGAATAACGGCCAGGGTAGGGAGTTCACAGATATCAAGCTCTTACTTATACAAAAATCCTGATATAGTCGCATACTACTTGGTCGAAGTACCTAAGCATTTTCCGCTAACCTCGCAAGCGGAATCACTACATTGTTGTAAAACTGTAACGAAGGATGAGCCGAAAAGTCCATCAAATCGTCGAGAGACTTTCTACCTGCGAACTCTAAGAAAAGCTTCACAGCTTTGTAGTAAGCTGATCCGACCCTGAATGGGAAACCTTTGACCCTTTTAAGAACGCGACCTTTCAAACGTTCCGCATGTCTTGAATCAAAATGTTTCATATTAGGCGCCAACTTAACCGCATCGGATTTGTTAGGGCTGGGACGCGTAGGGGCGCTTGAGGACCCTTCGTTATGTAAAGTGCTTAACGGTGTCCATAGAGCGATCTCCAGCAGTATCAGTCCGAGAGAGTACATGAAAATTGTATCCTATAACCCTCAGCGGCACCACCTTGGTAGTTCGGGTGCCGATACATCGCTGTCGCGACGTCACCAGATGTTTTAGACTTATCGATCGTTGACTATTCACTCGCTTGCCCTGAGTAGTCAAATCCGCAAGTGAGGAACGAAGTTTGTAATGTGTTCGTGTCAGTGGAGCAGATGTTGCTAGCTAAGGCTTGTCGTTGCGCTACTGGTGGTTTGAACTAAACTTTCGGTTCAAGCAGAAATCGGAGGGAGATGGGCTCCAGCAAGGGAGAATTTAACGGCGGTGAGATCGACAGGAAGTCAGAGACTCGGAAGACCAACCACCAGCAATATAAGGAAGGGTCGTAAATACAGCCTTCGGCTCGGGGAGTCTTAAATTCTCGAGTTTTTTGTTTTGACAAAGGCATCACCAAGAGCTGAATGCGTTGTGTTAGTTTTGCCTTGTCATTTTCGTGAATGTTAGGATCAAAATCTTTGCGTTCCAGTCGGTAGGGCGGCTCTCCACCCTTTTTAGTGGTGATAAACCGCTCCGGCGTTGTAGATGTATCCGGCACGTCAAAGTCTTCTAGAGAAAGTGCTCCTGGGGCAAAAGTGACCGTGGGTTGTGACCAGGGCAGATCTGTTGAAAGGGCTTTGTTTTCAACTCTCGTGACGTCGCTGGCGCGGTCTTTACCGCTGCAAGCAGCAGCTCAAGGGAAGCCCGGTCGCTCGCGCGATCAACAAGGACCATTTTGATCCTCTCGTCATCCTCGTCCGCTTTGCGTTGCTGCGTTTCGGTAAGAAGCATATGGAGCTTCGTAATACGCTCGCCCAGGTCTGTGATAAGATCATCAAACTTTTTGAGGTCTCGGATGCCCATCGGACTCCATCTTGGTCCTCCAATCAGCATAGTTGCTCTCACTTTTTACATCTGACGGATCCGCCATTTTCAACTTCGGGACGAGTTCCAGCCCTTGGAAATATTTGTGGCAGCCATGATGTGGTAGTGACAGGAATTGTGTTGTTGTGTTGATGAGCACGTATTTCAGTGCCGTGTTGTCGAAAAAAATCTTTAGCAGTTGTGCAGCGATGAGCAGACCCCCCCAGACGATCAAGAGACAACCAGGTACGCTGGTAGGCTGGGGATTTCAGGAACAAAGGTATAAGTGATTGTCGCGAGCACAAAGAGAATCCGCTATTCCAAATACAAGAAAAAACGTTGGTAATTATGGTATAGGTAGGCTCATAACCTGTTGGTGAGATCTAATTTCCATTCTTCCTATTTATAGGACTGCACGCTATATACAAATCCCGGTCACAACACAGTCGGGCACAACACCTTCCCTTCAACACATCGGACTTCCGTTTTGAGTTTTGAGGTTTTTCTCTCGAGGCTGGTTTGTCGATACCGTTACTAACGGCTTCAGTTTGTGTGTCTATATCGACAGACTGCGCAGGTTTCAACATTGTTTTTCGCATACTGTCGATCAAATCCTGGACATTTGGAGACGTCGTAGGAAACAACATTGTCTCAACAAGCTCATATCGCTCCTTCAATTTCTCCGCATTCTTGAGTAGATTCATGATATCATCTAAATAACCCTTCAGAATGCGGCAAACAGGAAACAGACGGTTAGGGAGAGTGGGTTCCCATTATTCTCGGACACGAGTCCGCTGTTCTCCCACCAAGTCTGCAGACGAAATCTCTCAAGGTCCAGATTAAGCAAGAGCTGCTCCGCTGCGGGAGAGTAGTTTAGACCATTGCGAAAGGCTTTGACGCCGAAACATACCGTCCGAAACGCCATGTCAGCTATTGCGATGTAAGTTCCTGCATCGGCCATGACGAGCATATAAGACGTATAGAAAGGTTAAATGAGCCCTGTCTAGCACAGTTTATGTTTCATTTCGCGGACTTAATGAGTCTCTAAAAAATGAATTCAGAATAGCTATGACTGCTGGAGCGGCTGATTCTCTATGCAGCCCCGTTCTTACCCCGCTCCTTTGCACGTTCTAAGACCACCCCCCACAGGATCCCTGTTCGACGTATCACAGTCCATGAAGCGTTAAATTGTAACACTCACCCAATGGAGACATTACCTGTTTTCTTACCTTTTCAATTGTTATTAATAACTGGAAGGTATTTAACTACTTTGCGGATATAGCAGCATCATTCGCAATTTCTTTCTCATTTATTTTGAGAAGAGCCGTAAATCGACATATTTGGTAAGTCGATCCTTGGACTGCCAGTCCTTTAACTCGTTACCACTCGCTTAGAATTTCCGGCCCTGACAAGCTTCGTAGACGCAACAACCTCTAAATTTTCTGAGTCAACAAGAAGAGGTGATACACTTGGCTCTCATGTAGAACCAAGTCAGCCACAAAACAAAGACTGGACTCGCTTTGCATCGTTCATCTGCCATGTCGCCCATTTGGAGAATTCGCTACGCTCCGATGAGAAGACGAGCCTTTTCGCTCTGGACCGCACCGAAACTCTGAGCAGAAGTAGTCTCGGCCACGGTGGTTCATTTCTTGTCGATAGAGCAGAGATCCAATATCCAGGCGAAAGCGTAGCTGCAGACTTGACCTCAAATTCAGCCAGCCCTGCGAAGCCTAGATTCGTAGCTATAAAACAGCAAAATACGACCCGAAGAATCAATCTAAGTGGCGAGAGGTACTTTTCGAAATACGCGTCTTACTACATGAGCTAATTTGCTGTCACCCAAATATTGTGAGACTGCTTGAGATCGTATGGAATGCATCGAGTGAAACTGGGTCGCCGTTTCCATTATTAGTCATGGAATACGCAGACTTTGGCACTCTCGACCGCCTGCAGAAAGATAATCCGCTTCCTCCTTTCGCGATCAAACAGAAACTGTGCTATGACGTCGCACGGGGATTATCTATTCCTCATGCATGCGGAATATTCCATGGCGATTTGAAGCATGAGAATGTGCTTGTATGTACAAACAAGTACTCGAACCCCCCTAACCAACCCTACGCTGCTAAGGTGGCGGATTCTGGTGGTACTGGTATGGACATGAGCTTGATTGATAAGACTCACCGCTTACCAATGGGCACTTTCCCCTATGAAGCACCTGAGATAGGTCAAAATTGACGGTGGATGGTGTGGAGGAGACTGATGCGTACTCTTACGGCATGCTAGTCTAGCGGTGTATGCTGGATTGCAATGATATTTTGGCTGCTGTGGATTTCAATCTAGCGTCAACTAAGTCAACTGAGGCTGAAAGAGCGCATATGCGTCAGATGAAAACTTCCGATGAGCTGCTCGAAAGAGCGATTGTCACCTTAAACAAACATTCCATCACCAGTGACCTCCCAGCAGTCAGCTCGGCCTTGATGTTCACGCTACGCGGGAGCCCTACACACCGAGTGTTGGATCGAGCTCAGGCACGCATGCGAGGGATGTCTGCAATTGAAGCACACACGTACGCTAGCATCAAGGATAAAGCAAACGAGATGATCGCCAGGGAGTGGCAACGCCGTATACCGGGGACTCAGGCATTACAATGGACGACATTGGATATAAGCTTGAAAGGTCGGTAGGTTATGACTACGATGCGCGGAATAATTTGCCAGACTTCCGGCTAGATTTACCTTCCCCAGGTGTGGGAGGCTTTACTTTTGACTCTTTCAAGCTCGGGCATCTTCTAGACTGTGATCAACAGAAAGAAATAGTGAATGGGTTCGAGATAGCAGCCAGTGCAAAATTATGACAAAGCTCAACAGACATTCCGCCATACAATGCCGCATTTCTCCTATTTCAATGCTATCTTACCTGGTTTGGTGTTCGATTCAACGCTGAGATGGCCTGCTATCGGCTCCATATATAGGTCTGCCAGTGCAAAGGCAAATGTCGCCTCCGTAGACTATCTTGCCCAAGCGTGGCTTGTTCGTGTCCACTCTGCTCTCAGTGTTGCTAACCCACTTTTACTTAAAGATCAGGTGGACTGGCTTTCGTTAAGCGTGTTCCATGGCCACAAACACTGTGCTGGTGATTGCAGACTTGTTATACAATCATCCACCAACAGGAAACAGGAAAGTGACTGATTATTTATCCTACTGGATGCAGAGCATAGTTACCGCATGTGAACTTGAGCCACGGGCATGCCGTTGTTCCTTTCTCGAAATCTCACACGCCAATGCATTAATGGGATGCAGAAAATACCGCAATTCTAAATCAACAATCAAGAACGAGTTAACCGAGGAGTATAAGTCTTGTCTTCGCCCTGCGGTTCCATCACGTGAGGTAGTTTCGACGGAAGAGGCATCGTTGGACGGCTTTCGATTTGATCGCATTTACATCAATCATACGGGTCACGGTTTGCTTCACCTTGCGGTGTCACTTTGAAATCTACACATCCTGGAGCATTTATACAAGAAATACAAATGCGATATCAACTTGACAGATAAATCACACAGCGACACACCACTGACATGTGCTTGTCGCTCCGGAAACTACCATTGTGCGATCTTCTTATTAGACAGTGGAGCTGATCCTAATGGCACTCAGACGGATGAAGAATCGCCACTCCACTGTATCGTCAATTTTAAGGAACCAAAAATAGACTCGTTGGTAAAGAGACTGGTCGATGCAGGCGCAGATCTAAAGAAACTTACCAATCCGGCGAAGAAGGAAGTTCGATTCATTCTAGCCGACTGGGAGGATGACCTCACTATGTACACGACACCTTTAAGCAGGGCGGTTATATATCAAAGCAAGAAAGCGGTGAAGACTCTTCTTAAGCACGGAGCTGATCCATGGCACGTAAGCCCGACCCGTGCAAATCATGTTAGAGTCAGACCTATCGAGCTCGCAGCAGTGTTAATGTTGCTTGATATTCTCAATGTTATGTTGTCTCATACCGATCCTAAGCCTTCCAATCCACCAGAATTATTCGGTAAATGTGGAATGCTACGAAAGGTTCGGTCTAAGGAGATAACACCGTACGACTCCTTATCTTTACAAAGCAGGGTCGTAAGATGTGGGTCGCAATACAAAACGTGGCTTGCTGGTACCCTTCGGATATTAAAAACGTGGCAACTTGAATTGGGCCGACAGCCTAGGGAGCTTGTTACAAGCAAGTATCTTTGCAATGAAGCGTCCCTCGGAAATGTAAATATCGTGGAGAGTTTGCTGGACCTTGGTCACCCGATAGATGGTTCTTCGGAGTATCGACCAGTGCAATCCGGTGTGATGTCAAACAACGAAGAGATATTTGAACTGCTCGTCAATCGTGGCGCTTCATTGGTTATGTGTGATCTCACCACTACTTCCCAATTGGCGCAAGTTTCCCTACTGCAAGCTTTCGCTACACGGCCTACATACACCCCTAGAACCACAACTATTGCGGAGCTACTTATCAAAATGAATTTGGAACTTGATCCAATCAGAGACAGCGAGTTCTCCGCATTATCTCTAGCGATCAAGAACAGGTACTTCGAATTTGCGGATTTACTCCTCAAGACGACAACCATCAAGACCATCAACAACTTTCACATATTGTTAGCCAACGGTGATTCGGAATCCGTGTTGGGCATACTTTTCAGGGACCATAAACATTCGAATTACGGGAGTATCAAGTACCTCGCCGAAGTCAGCAGTTCCTCCATCAACATTCAGATAAACCTTCTCGTCAATCGAACGACCGGAATGACAGCGATGCATATTCTCGCTCTTTTTCCCCAGAACAAGTGGAATGACCATTTACAGCTTTCGGTAAAGATTATACAATCTGTCATGAAGATTTTTCCGAGTCCTGAAAGTCTTGGTGACCACCACGTCCATCCCAAAGTTGGCACACCGTTATCAGCAGCGATATTAGCTGGAAACTCCTATTTGGTGGATGCGTTACTGAACTCTGAATACCGTGAAGACATTAATAGAGCCATCACCGTCGAATGTCCTTTCGGAGACTGTGCGACTACGGAATCACTCATGCCGAGCCAACTAGCGATGAAACTGTTTGACAACACCAGTACATCCTTCTTGTCAAATCTTCCTACAATAGACAGCATTTCTCGGGAAGTTTTATCAAAGTTCAAGTCCTACATAACTATCACTGAACGCCTCGCTTCTACACCCAACGACCCGACCGACGCTGAGTCATGGAGGACTGAGCTGCTCGAGTCCAAGGAAGAGCGCTGGGACATGATTAGACAAGTTGAATACGCATTGAAGAAGTTTAGAGATACTCAACAAGGCAATCTCGACCCGATCGAGAGTCTGCCAGTCGATCTATCCGTAATCAGTGAAGAGAAGCCGACGAACTAGCGCGAAGGAGTACAAATGAACGACGAAATAGCGGAAATGACGATGTTGAAGTATTTTAGAAACGGATATGAGGGGGACAGTACTGTTGTAGTGTCTATGGACAGGAAGTATAACAAAAGGTTGGAAGGGCTAAGACCATAAGGGCTTCAGACAGAAGTAGCGTAGACGAAGGAGAATATGGCTAGCACTGAATATCGAATTTCCTGCTAATCAACCCTCAAATGCCGGGCTGGTAATATTACGTAATAAAAAAAGTTGGCTGCCTCTATTAAAACGAATGGGCTTGGCGACAACGCAAAACGTTCGGTTGGCAAAGAGGTAGCATAGCCACTATACCAAAAGTCCAAGCACCCACCAGACCAAAAAGTCCAGATGCCTGACAGCCCCCCTTTCAGACTGGAATATAATAGAAAGAACTACCTAGGACGGAGGTAGGCCACTCAAATGGACGCACAGATTGTTGGTGGATGCCTGGGCTACCGGGAGTGCATATAATGGAGCTACTGGAGCTAAGGAGCCGTACGGTCTGGCAGCTACCATTCTTATTGATGTTGAGGGAGGATTTTTGGCAGTTACGCAAGAGAAATATTTCGCAGCAAATAGTCAAAATGTCAACTATTACCTTCTACTTGGCGGACATTCTTGAACAACTCGGTGATGGAGAAGAGTCTAAGTCCAAGAAATTGACTGAATCGTATACGAATAAGTGACATAACCCGAGGAGGAATATTGCCTCTTATCAGAAGATTCCCGCAACAAGTTTATTCCTGATGATCTTCGAGCTTTAAGATGAAGCCCGACTTTTCTTCCCATCAGATTCTAAAATTCAAGGATGTTTGGGCAAGAGAGATGGCTACTCCGGGGTCGGTAGCTTTCGGCCGACTCAAGACCCACCATACATGATCCCAGGATGTTCACCAAAAAAGTCGAAAAGGAAGTTTAAAAGTAAAGCATTATTCCACGAGAAATACCAGAATTTGAGTTCTAACAAGTTTCCTCCATTGAGGCTATAGTTCCACCTTTGGCAAAATAATGACAATATATTGTACAAGCCCTGGTCTAGTCATTGGTATACACTCCATATATCGTATCAGATCCGCCGAAAGTAAGTGCCGTTGACACGCCATAAAGAAATACTTTACAAAGTTTTCTACTTCTGAATCTTCAGAACCGCAATCTCCAGATTGTTCAGTAGGAAAGTCCAACCGTCTCCTGATTTGGGAGTCTCCGTAACTGTCCACTTGCTAGTAACATTGCGAGGACTATTATATGAGTGCCCACTCGGAGCACTCAGTGTTGTTAACGTGGCCTTACCACGTTTAACAGCTGGAATGTCCACCGTAATATTGGTCGAAGTGCCATTGTAGTTGGCCACTTTGATATAATATTCCCGATGTTTTTTGGAGTATGTCGCAGACCAGAAAAGAGGGCGAAAGTTCTCGGTCGTCTCAACTGGGACGGTGGTCTCGCCAACATTTTGAGCGAAGAGCTGCCGAATTATCAGTTTTGCGTCTCGCGGCAGTTTTTGAAGGGTTTACAGAGTTGGATTACCTTTTGTACATAGTAAGAGATGGACAGAGTCGTGTCCGCCGGATCAGCAGTATATGAAATCAGGTCGGGCTACGATTCTGCTGTCAGTATTTCTGTTGCACAACAACTATCGAAAGTGTAACTTACCACCCATTGATAGCTATTCAAATTCTGAAAACCGGGAGCATATGCGACGGCTACATTGTTAGTATTGTTAATGTCAGCCATACTCGTCTCAATATTGGCCAATATACACCGGAATTGCGATTACCTTTGACTACATCAGCGTTTCTCTCACAACCCATCAAGAAGATAGACTCTGCAACGGCTCCAATCAGACTGGGGTATGCTAGTCGGAGGGCACCAGGTGTCCATTCAACTTCAGGCTTATTTGGTTCGTTAGGGGCGATCACAGCAACCTCTCCGACGAGAACCGGATGTTCGCGGTCCCAATTATCGAATTGATCAAAATAAGTGGTCAGATGATCAGGTTTATCATATCTATGATAGTCCAGCCAGGTTCCTGCTGGAGTTCCGACGATCTCCGGAGTACTTGCAATTATAGTTATATCTGGATACTTGGCTTTGATTGCTTCATTGAACAGATCAAAGCGGTACTGTTGGTAAGATGGGAGACCGCCCCAAAGATTGTCCTCGTTTCCTATTTCGACGTATTGGATTTTCCATGGCTTTGGGTACCCGAGCGAGGCACGAACGCTGCCCCACGGAGTGTCGACCGATCCGGTGATGAATTCCAATTCATCAAGAGCGAATTGAACATATGGAGCAAGGTCCTCCTCTGGTACGACCGTGCCGTCAAGGTAGAGGCCAGCGTAAACTCCGAGAATAGGTTCCAATTCCATCAAATCAGCCCATCGCAAATATTCAATTAGACCAAGACCTAGAGTATTAACATAACCCCATGGTCCAGGGTATGCTGGACGGTTGATTAAATCTCCCAAGGTTTCATTCCATTTCCACCAATATGGCGGAGATTGTCCTTCCCTGCAAAAGCCACATGTAATTTATTAATCACTTTGCTATCGTTATATTGGTCAGATGTATGACTTACAAGTTGTTCCCTCCAGGAAACCTCAAGAATTTGCCACCAATCTCATCGATAGCCTCTGCGAGATCAACGCGGAGGCCGTTGGTTCCGCTACCAAAGTTAGCTTCGAGCGCTTATTGTTTAGATTGATTCTATTTTATTTGACGCACCTATTGCTCCATGTCTTAGGAAAGAGACTTATAAGGTTAAAGTATAAACTCTTGCCTCTGACTTTCTCCGCATCAAAAAGAATTGTAAAAGTATTGTTTGCATTTGGCGCCGCGGTTTCAGGAGTGAATCTGGTCGTATACTTCTTCCATTGGCTATTTGCTCTTACGGCCACTGACTTTTTACCAAAAACGGTACTATCAATGTCGGAGCGCAAGGAAAGCTCAAAATCACCCGTAAAATCTCCCTTGACGTAGAAAGACGCCTTGTACTGATCGGTATTCACAGCTATGCCCCAATATCCTTCGTTCGAAAACCCGACCTTGCCGGTCGCGGTAAGAGGAATATCTAAGCGAAGGACATTTGGAAGCGCATCGGAAAGCGGCTCAGTGGTGTCAACATTGATGGTAACCCCGGAACCGTATGCTCGCCACGCCGTTAAATCGGGGTTTGGACCTTGGAGGGCGCGGTTGCGAATCAGTTCCGCGTAGAGGCCGCCATCTCCGCTGAAATTTATGTCCTGCCCAAGCAGCTATATTCAGTCCCAGGTTATCTCCAATTCTACCGGAAACTCGGACAACTAACCTCATACATCCTATAACCACAAACTCAGTTAGCTCTTGATACTAAAAAATCCGTTTAAAAGTTCTACCCGATCGCGGATGATTCTTACAGCCCATAAAGGATTCCAGATGTAGCATTTCCATTCTCAGACGGAATGGTAAGCTTCACCGAGGCGGTAGCAGCTGCAAACGTAAGGGAAAGCGCCTGGAGGATTAAACCAATTCTCGTCATCTTGAAACCATGCAGGTTATTTGACAACTGATGTTATTTCTTGTCAACAACAACCCGAGTAAGAGACAATAAAAGGGTATCTTATAATGTACACCTGAGGTCGTATGCCGTGTTTAAATACAGGGTCAGCAGCCTCCCCCGCATTATGAATACCGGTAGATCTACATCTTCCCGAGTGAAATTATCCTTTTTCGCAGGGGATGCCACTTTATGGGATACACGTATATGCTAGTTCACCGAGAGCGCGGGCTTGTGTGCATTTTTGCGTTCCGGATTCTTCTATCTGAAATATTCATTGCCAATAAGTTGAACTTTCTGTCGTCATTTTCACGTTAATTTTTAACCAGGACTTTAGCCAGTGTTCGAACCTGGCTTCGTATGGATAAAACGATTACCTTTTAATCAACGTTTAATTGAGATTCGTGATTGTCAATTGAATTGAACCTAGCGTTACCGAAATCAGGTTCCAGGCTACAATGGGAATGCTGATGATCTTTGGTGTTGGAGTCAAAATGTGGAGCTTCCCATCCAATTCTAGGCTAAATACCGAGACCCGATCAGGCGGATAAACATTTTACCCATGGTCCCACGATGAACAGAGCGGAAAATTCCAGAAAAACAGAGCTTAAACATGGTAAAACTTGGTTTTACCCCTCTCGTTAATATTTAGTACAGATGGTCCCTGGCACAGTGCCTGGTAAGAATCCGCAAATGACATGCCATTCCCGGCTGGGTAAGTTTAACCGCTCCAAAAGCTTTGGGGGATTCGGTACATACTATTCTCGGCAACCTTTTGGCCACGATAAAATGTTAACGGGAGGTAGGCCGGGTGGTCTCGCGAAAATGTGCCTGACTGGTGAGGTTTGGTTCAGAAGCAGCCTTGTACCTGCTTGAGTATCTTACTTATTCACCGACTCAATCTCACGGGCATTAGCTAGCTTTGGGTTTATTGGTCGGAGTATCTCTATTAACAGTCAACTGAACCCTCCACTCTCTCGGTTCAAGATGGAATTTCGGCGTTTCTGGTTTCTTAATTAAAACCGTTCGCCTTGTCCGCGAGACCAGAGTTTAATCACCGGCCGCGTGAAACAACTCTCTGATAACTTATGTTGACTAGGGGTTGGTCAACGTTACGAGACTGGCGAGTGTTGTTCAGATCCGCAACAGATTTTGAAGCAGATGCGTCTTGAACGCAAGAAACTACAACATTTCATTTAACTTTCTCTTCCTCTTGAGTACCTCGACAATAGAGACGGTAGAAGATCCCCAATAGTCAGACTCCACCTCAAATCGAATAAGAAGAGTTGACGTTAAATCAAAGTCCAGTCATTGCAAAACCTCAGTCTCGAGCCAGAAAGTTTGGGCGGCAATCGATCAATCTTGGGACCAGAATGTGTTGCCGCTAACTTGGAGGCAATCGATCTGGTTCCGAGACCTAGACCAAATAACAACACACCGCCTCAACACATTCCAAATACTCCCTATGTCCGGTTTCTAATCAACGTGACAACTCCACCTTATACATGGGTATTTAAGCAAGTTCAATTAAAAGGCCATGATACAGCGCTTAAACCTAACTGACCTTAAGCTCCTCTTTTAAGATTATCCAGAGTTCACGCCTATACCAGCCGGTTTAGTTTTCAAAACTAAGTTCATACTGCTTATCCGTTTAAAAAACAACACATTTCATGCCTATCCCGTGTTTTATAAATTTATATAGAGGCTATGGGTGGTTTGACCCTTCATAGTAGTAGTCGCAAGTTTTTACTTGGCTGATTTCGAACACACTCTGTGGGCTCACGACAGAAATTTAGATTCCTGGTACTCATATTTTTTCTTTCATAATTTTGGTCCTACGGATTTGGCGATCAAGTATATTTATTTACCAAACAATATCATGTTCTATTGCTATATAACTTGGTAACAAATTTATTTTCTAACAGCGTTTCATAAGCTGAGAAATAACGACTCTACTTTGGAAACTTCCTATCATACGTCAAAGGAGACCGATCTGTACAGTATGTCTACTTGCAAAAACGCATTCTCATCGCACAATCTCATACTTTTTTTATGTTTTACCCTATAATCACAGGCTTTGTACGACAGGAACATGTTACAAGCCCATCGTTCAGTAGTTCATCATACTAAGAAACCTCACTTGCCATTTTATACATAGTGCCTGCGACGTTATAATTGCCCAAACGATCCAAGATATGTGCGATGAAAGCAAAACAAGTTAATTTCGTTAAGTAACATTCTTGTAAACCCCTAGCCTTTATACAATACATTAAATACCACTGATGATTTCGTTGATGTGTATACATGTATCAGTGCGATTCTTAGCTTTCCGACGGTCCCGACTTCATAATCCTACATATACTCATTGTATAATTGGGTTTACAGACATTGTGCATAGTAGGGGTTCAAGGTAGAGCATACGGCAGGAGGGCTACAAGCGGTAGGGCCAGTCCAGCCAATACCATTACACTGAGCCCATTTGCTTTGCTGAGCGCCACTTGGAGTCGTAGTTATAACTATACTGGTGGTCCTTGAAGTCGTAGTAGACGTTGTGGTGGAAGGTGTAGTCGACCTAGTTGTCGTGATGACTGGAGTTGTTGTTGTGGTTGTCCTGCTAGTCGTGGTTGAGGTTGTAGTTGATGTTGTGCTCGAAGTAGTTGGGGTTGTAAGAACACCAAAGAAACTGAGGACCAAAGACTCATGATAAGGCACGCCACCGTGGCCTAGACCAGCGGCGAGGTATCCTACGAGCTGCTTTCCGTCCCCATAAACGTACTGCGTATAACCGCTTTCAGGCGTATTAGAGTTCTGGCTGGTCTGAGAGACCCCCAAGACGTTGCTCCACTGTTTCAACTCCTCCTGGAATAATGCAGGAAGAACAAGGGTATCAGCAGAACCGTGCCATATTTGCATTCGGGTTCGGCGACCGGTATAACCTGCATAGGCATTTCGTGCATAATTTCCCCATTCTTGAGCCGATTTTATGATCTGCCCGTTTGTGCACGATTGGTTACTATTAGATGGGGTTGAGCCGCCAGCACCAGCAAAACAAGCGGCAGGTACACCAGCAAATGGCGCCCCAGCTTCAAAAACATCCGGATAAGTTGCAGCAAGATTATCAGTCATCATTGCACCGGATGAAAAGCCTATCACATAGACTCGAGAAGCATCTCCGTTGTATTTGTTCAAGGTATATTGAACTTGCTGGACAATTCCCTGGGTGTCGCCTCCGCCGTTGTGGGTAAGACTCTTAGGGCTATGGTTATCCCAGCATGCAATTCCTCCTTGGGAAGCGCTACTAGGATATATAAGGATGAACCCGTATTGGTCCGCGTAAGTTTGAAAGCGAGAGCTGGAGTACATTTGTTGACCGGTGCCTCCACAGCCATGCAACTAAGAATCCTATTAGAATGTACGTATAATATCCGGTGGCTCTGGTTCCAGACAACTTACAGCAACGATAACTGGGGGCTTGGCAGCTACACGATCCGGTACGTATATGGCCATTTGAATGTTGGATGGATTGGATCCCCAACCGGTGACAGTTTGTAGCGACGCGCCATTGACTGAAGCTGCAGCCAGAATAGCTGCTTGAAGAAACTTCAACATAATCGAATCGAAAAATGTAAATATTTAGGATAAAATTTCTTCTACGGGGTAGAATTCAAACAAAGCAGTGCTTAGTCGATATTCAAATTTATGGAGGTGCGAACTCTGGGATATATTTATACGTCTACATGATGTTCCATCCTTCCCTTGTAAACAATCCTCTATTACTTTTTCACCGTGACAAGAACCATTTCACCTTTCCGCTGTTCCGTCGGAACTTGAACGGTATAATCCGTGTATTAACGTCGATGAAGGCCATATTTATTATTACCGATTCCTCCGGATATCACCACAGTATTACTCAGCGCATGGTAGACCCGGAAGTTTATGGTAGAGTTGGCTATTGAATTATAAAACTACGACCAAGAATGCGGGAAGCAAGGTCCAGATTCCGGTCAACTTGGCAGCGAATGGAAGATCATATTAACGAATTCGAGGTATAGATAGGTCCCTTTACACTTTACAACCTTTACCTGACGCACAACGATCGGCTTCGCTTAATCGAAAGCTCACGTTGTTATTGTTTAGGCTATTTAGGTTTTCTTTCCGGCCGTATCGCGTTCGCGGTTGTTGTTTTCGGGAAATACTCCGAGAATATATTTTTATCTTCTAACCACGGTTGTTTAACGGATATCTCTAGGATCCAGGATAAGAGACTCTATCCGTAGAGGTTATTCGGCCAGGGATAATATGGAGTGTAATTGGAGGGACTAGCGCTGGCTTCCAGGATTCTCGTGTTGCAGTCTTGTTTCGGGGTAGCCTTGGTCGGAATGAGCCGAAAAAACCGACAGTTTGAGGTGGCGTGTTTTGGTTTAGTTGATGGGGGTTTTCGGTTCTTGTGGTGGCTTACTCTAAGTATCGTCAACACCATGTGTCAGTACCGTCTAAAAAAGCTCTCTCTCCTCTAGTCCACAAGACAACCCTTCTCTCCCATCTAGCGTAGAACGCTCCATTCTATCGAAAATCCTAATAGACTAGAATCGATGGGAAATTTGGATAGTGGTAGCTGATACCTCTGATCCCCTTAGCAGCAAGTACCTCCTGGGCGATTTTGGACATAATATAATGGAACCCCGGACAAACGCTCCACGAAATCAGAAGTACCCATCTCTCCACCAGTATAAATGATTGTATTATTGGGATATATCCGCCAGCTTCGCAGGAAGCTTCCCGAGACTACCGAAAAATGTTCGTCAGTAATGTATCAAGCGGGAAAGTACCTGGTAAGAAGTCTCGTGTCCTGAAACACGTGTTGTTCGCGACGTCTAGTTATATCTTCGGGTTGTTATAATATGACTTCTATTAGGCCCGGAGTAAGGCCCAAAGTGACCAGCTTGGTTGGCTAA
Source organism: Dactylellina parvicollis (assembly GCA_036971385.1). Taxonomy (NCBI): domain Eukaryota; kingdom Fungi; phylum Ascomycota; class Orbiliomycetes; order Orbiliales; family Orbiliaceae; genus Dactylellina; species Dactylellina parvicollis. Next base: position 21,003 of record JAJTUD010000005.1, read on the forward strand.
TGCAAATGTGATTACCAAAATTTTACTGTGTAGAGCTTAAATCCGACTGATATCAACCCTATGTTTTAATCCATCAAAATCTTAGTCAGGCTATTTCCAAACTCTCTTGTTTTCTATGGCTATTAAACTTAATAAAATCAGAAATACATATTATTATTTACGATGTCAATTATGCCTCAAGAAGCTTTGTGATACTCAATTAACTATCTCGTACTTTTTTTTACGCTAGGTCCCAATTTAGAACCTTCCTTCAGTTGGCCAATTGGGCATCTCAATAGTCTATGTGATGCAAATCTCAAATTTACTGACTACTAAAACACACCTCTCAAACTGATATGCAAACAATTGCTCACTTAATCTTTGAAGTTCTCAATGCTTACCCTTCTGGAAGATTTTCGGAGACGGATTATAATTTAGCCACACCTGGGCTCTAAGAAGCTTACAGACGCACATATGCATATATGGACGTATTTCTATCTATTCGGACATACATATGCAATCGTAAAGATATACTGACGTCTGCATGGTCCCCGAAGATTGGAAACGGCCGACAGTCGGTCGCTCTTTTCTTTATTTACGTGAAATGGCGAGTATGATGTGACATCGTGATACGGTCTAATATAAGTTTCCACATGCTAGCGGTTTGCTAAACGCATTATTTTCAACGCTTGTACTTCGATGATAGCTTCCTTTCTCTCTAGATACGAGGGAAATTATCTACCGCAGAGGATGATTGCGAGGCGGGTGATCCATTGCGATGATAGTATACTCTCTTCTGATTCTGATCTTCTAGTTCCTGCGGCCGGCGAAATATAGGCAGCAGCTTACTCCCTGTCTCTTTCGGTGTCCACCAAAAGATGGGGAACTGGCGTTGAATATTGTTCACAACTAATGCCACGCCGACTAGTACGAGAGTTGCGATAAGAATGTAGGGAAGTAGATACCAGCCCATACCTTCAACTCCTGGATCAACGGCAGCTAGCAGTGCGGTCGCGCCGCCTGGTGGGTGGGAAGTGTTCGTTAAGCTCATAATGGCAGAAGCGAGCGCAACCGCGAGTGCACCCGCCAGCCACTTTAGTTCTTCAAATCGGTCACTATATTTGAAAAGTTTCGTGACACATATTCCAGCCAAGGCGGACAGAAAGTGGCCAAGGACGCAGTTACGAGGTTGGCCTAGTGGCGAGCCTATAACTCCATATTCCAGGATTGCAGAGGCACCCTGGATGACTCTATCAGCTGTTGAACCAGAATAACGTAGATCTAGATTTGGAGGACGGGACTGAGGATGAGACGTACGAAACTTCCGATGATGAAGGGGGCGTTGACGTTCGAAAAGAGGCCACTGTATTTGAAGACGGCTGAAACCGAGGCTATTCCACAAAATGCACCAAAGAAGGACCACCAAGCCACAAGGAACCCCCCAATATCTTCTCGGCTATTAACTCTATAGCCTAGAAACCTCGATATAAAGGGTGGTAGACGGTGGATTGGATTTGGGGGTATCCACGGGTTGATATACTCGTCGATATCGAAATACCCAGCTGCCGAGTTGCGCGATTTCATCATGAGGCGGATCAATGATCAGACAGCGGTTTGGGAAGTTCAGACTGAAGGAGCGCCTTGTTTTGGTCGAAGCTGTGGAATAGAAATAACTGCGATCGTCTAGTAAGTCTCTTTAAATCAGTAAACCCCCGGAAACCTTCGGCCAGGTTTCTCATCACTCCGCCAGTTACCACCAACGACATTTTGGCATTAATTGTACGTAACGTATTTGTCTCACTGATGACACACAACAACACCGAGTTTATGTTGCAATTTGACAATGAAGACGTTACTGTATTGGCGGAGCTCTACTTGATGTCGTTAAAATCGGCCTTTACGGCAAGACTCTTACTGCTCTAGTGATCATCTTCCGCTTGGACCCGGCGGAATTACTGCATTCTGCCGGCTTCGATCTACAATTTCATCATATCGCGATCGCATCGGATCCGTGCTATACCATTCTGAGGGGTTGTCTTATGTGTTGATTACGACTTAGCTTTTTAGTTGGTCCAGGGAATAAAGTCCGCGGGGTCGCCGCTTTCTTAACTTGGTCGAAGTCTACAAGGACTTCACAGATGCTAACCGATTGGCGATATAGATAGATCCACGCTGATTTCTTGCCAGCACAGGTACCGACAAACTGCTTCATGAGGCATGCACGAGCCTCCCATCAGCTTTTGATTCGATAATTTCAATATCTCGATCATTATATATATATATGTACATTGATATCTAACAAGAGTTTTTTCAATAAAATACATTTTAAAACCGCGCATCTAACAATTGCGCCATTGGAGGGCGTAGATGCGGCTCAGATTTCCAGATCCCTTGGCCTCCCGGATAGCACCATAACCATTTCCACTAAGTTGAAGCTCAGACTTGATGTTCAACAAGGCTTGAGATCCGCAAGGGGACCACGATCCATCACCAACGATAGAAGTGCTTCGCAGAGTGTAATCTCGATAAGTTGGACCGTAAATTGGAACGCTGAAAGCTTGTTCATCAGAGTCGCCTGCGAAGTAGTTTTTTGACGTATGGGTAGCTAGAACATTGGGACCGAGAGAAGCATAACCGGTAAAGCTAGTCTGTACAACAGTGAATTGCCAACCCGGTGGGGAGTTGATAGCAAGGTTGATCTGACAGAACTTGCGAGCGTCTTTGACATTATCGGTTTCGGTGTTCATGTAGACGATGAACTTGGAGAAGTAGGCGGTGAAAGACTGTTTGTCAGACGACAAGTTGACGCGAGCGGAATCTTGAGGACAGCCAGTTCCACCGTAGATGATATTGCTGATTGATACATCAGGTGGCACGGGCGTAGTATCCGGCGTTGGAGCAGCCGCAGCAGGTAAGACAATGGCCATTGCAGCCAGTAAGGCGACAGCGTCGCGAAAGAAAGCCAACATTTTGAACAATAGAGATATTCTGAAGGATAACGGTTGATAGCTCTGAAGGTTGAGGATGATATGGAGCGAATGATGCTCAAACGGAGCGGATCTTCGCCTTCTTATACGGCTGCGATCTTATCTCGGATAGAGCCGCCGGCCGGGCTCCCGACTGTTCGTGATATGTGGAGTAGCTGAGCTGAACCCTTGGAAACTGGTGCCTGAGCTGAGACAGGATTCCGCCATCAATGATAGATCTAGACCTACCCCAAACGATTATCCTGCCGAATTTAAGCAGCTCAAAAACTCCGACCGTTGTAGACGAGATGAATGAAAATGAGCCACCTTCCTATTTCTGTCCAAGTTAGATGGGCTGGCCGAGTTTAGTGTACATCTTGTCCAATAAAACCATTGGATATCCTGAGAGCAGCCGTACATTTGGGAGGGTTTTTGACATGCCCTCTTGATTAGCTATCGATATCGATCTATATCCTAGTACTTTTATGCAATGAAGCACACCTTGTATTGTTCCCCAACGCAAGACATATATTTACATTTGTGAAATAAATGGTGTTGTTGTCGAATCAATCACACAATTAATAATGTTGCTAGAGGCCACAGCAATTTTGATCTGATTCTCACGCTCTATTACACACACCCTTTGGGCTGCAGGTTCGTGATTCGTTAATCTGATAGCTGTTATAGATACCTGTCGTTACGTTACTCTTGACCTTTTTTGAACGACAAGCGAATTTTATAGCCAATTCCTTTTCAAAAAAATAATCTGTCCCATGCTTACAGCTTTTACAGGACGCCTAGCCCTTTTAGCCGTGAAATGCAATCTTCAAACTAGGTGGTTGTAGCTACTTTTGGAAGGAGGCCTTACCTTCTCGATATCAAGACACCAATTTCGTGGCGCGCGACAAAATTGGAGTATGCAACACATAACGCACATCAAATGCAACATTATGCCCAGGGTCCCTGCGATTCTTCATTGCATGGGGTATCAGATGATGCAGCTAGCCATGTAAATCAGATCCTTGATGCTGATACCTCCTCTGCAATGGGAATAACTTGAAGGACGCTAGGTAGCACATTTGTCTCGTCAATGAAATATTTGGCCCCTCCTCTCAGCTATCGATAATGCGAGTACCTTTGTAGCTGTGCAACTACCAATAGGACCGCGCAAGTTTCAAATCTCGATTTGAAATCGGGGAAATATGAGAGTTTACCTTCAAAATCCTAATCTAACGTCCGAGCATAGTCTCCAAAATCGTAGCATCGAGACAGAGACACAGTAAACTACGTTTTATAAAGGCTGAATGATGATGAATTTGGAGTTAAAGAAGTCATCAAGTGTTAAGTTCAAGCAATATTTAATGAACGCTAACCCTAAACTTTAAAATTGAACACCGTCTGGAGTTTAGCTATGTACCCGCAGAAAACACAAAGTACTGACCCTCAGTTTTTCTAGGTACAGTAAACATCGTCCTCGTAGAATTAACGATCCTATCAGCCATGAACAGGCAATTGATATCTTCGGCTAACTCCCTTTAGAAGGTGAACATTTCACTCGACTCCCTTGTCTCGAGACAATGCCCCCTCACCACGCCGACGAATGATCCTGGACCCAGCAAATCATATTCGTATGACACCCCTGTCAACGCGCACAGGCTTAGTTTCTTATTATCACAGTTTGTATACTATCTCTAGATATCGCGTGGGCATCTGATAGAACTGGTACAGAGCGCAGTCACGGGGGCAGATGCACTCAACCATGTCTTCGTGGTAGTTGTCGTAAATTTGATCTGTCTCAAAGCGAAAGCTAGCACCACTGGCGATCGAGTTGAGGTCTTCTGCTAGTGATTGTTTATTAAAGAATTTAAAGGTGGCTAGTAAAATTGCTAGTATAATTTTTATCGAAATGGCTAACAATGGAGCTTTCCTCGTGATTTTGAAAGTATGTATTAAATACAGGAACCCAATTTGAAGGCTTAGAGCCTCTTCGTAATAATATTTTCCATGATCTGATGCTTAAGGCTAAAAACTTCGCTGCGGTCTAACCAAACTCGTTGGTTGTTGAATACAGAGTCTATCACGGTGCTCCGCCAAATATTCTGGTATTAGGAGACTCCGGATAATAACCTGGGATATTTAGTCACCCTAAGATTAAACGGAGCTATAGGCGATGATAGACACTGCTCTTTCGTAGAACATGCGCTCCCGCCCCGGTACCAGTTACTCCCATGCTACTACGCTGTTCTTTCCAATAGTAATCTTGTTATACCCTAAGCATATCCTGAGTATATCCTGAAATAGGGTGTGCTATTAAAACCATGTAATATCGTTGACCGTTCTCTTCCAGGCTTCCAACACATTGACGTCAACGGTCAGTCAACACGGCCAAACAGCTGCTCTACAGTTAAGAATGAAATTGTCTATTATTATAAAATCTGCCAAAATCGCTCATTTCAGATACTTCTACTATGCTGCTGCTAACCAGGCGTTTGGAAGTATCAAGCAGAATCACTACTGCAAATTTATGCTACATAGGTACATCTACTAATATAAGAATATATAAGTTTATTTTACATCAATCCTCGGATCTTAGATACCCTCTGGATACATATCCGACTATTTCAATATCTGGTGACGCCAGAACCGACTTCCGTCATTTGGATATAGGAGCCTATGTATATGATGTGTCCTGTACTGAGGCGTTTCATGTGGCTTGTTTAGTCATGGAAGCCATGTCAACTCTGTTTCGGTTCAGGGTGGATCATATCCTTCTTAAACGACCCAACGGCCTTTCGGGCCGCTGCAGGGACGAGCAACTCATTGATAGGTGGCTGACTTGTATAGCTTTGCACCAGGTCGACAACAAAACACCAGATATGTCTGATGACGGCGTGGAATTACCTCCCCTGACCCTCGGTTCTTAGCGAAAGCCGACGAGCCAGAAAGCCGACGAGTTTTAGGACGTACAAACCGCAATTCTTCGATTCCTGTTGCATGGCGGGTCGGCAGCTGTCCAGATCAGCAATTCCGAAGATCTCAACATCTAATTCCACATTCCGATCCCGGAAGAGAATGAAGAGGTGCCGCTCAAGTGCGGCCTCAGAAGCATTTGGAAGACTAAATCTCGCAACAGTTTACCTCCCCGACATAACAACTCCAAGATATTCATGCCGAAATAGAGACCTCCCGTCCCTGGCATCTCGGGAAAGCACTGCCAGATTGCGTACCTGTAGGGCACACTAAGCCGAAGAAATAGATCTCTTCAAGGGAGCCATTTTCTTTTATTACATTGATGAACTCAGCGATTCTATAAAGCTTAGTGTGGATCATATAGTTTGAGAGGTTTAACGTGAGTTGACATCAGGGAGGATTTTTAACGCAAGGGCAGACGCCAAGCCGAAAGCCACGAAAGAAATAATTACTCATGAAACGACTGGCTCGTACCATGAGAAAGGTTTTGGTCGAAGATTCAGATCGGGAATCAATATTAGGAATTGCGATATTAGTCCCGACGGACTTTTCAAGCCACTTACTATCGATCTCTCCCGCGATCTAGTAGCTCGGTTACCGCCGTTGTTTCGTTCCAGTCAAGCCTTGACAGTTCTAGAACAAGGAAGTCGCCAACTGTTTGATACATTTCTTTGACAGAACTGTGTACTTGTCGGATGTACTTATCTAGATCCAGGAGGTATCCTCAGATCGGTATTTCTGAGTTGCTGGGCATCGTAGCATCTAAAGGAACTTGATACCGTTCGTAGTATATCTAAGCTGCGGAAGCTTACGCAGTTGGAATTGAGGAAACACTGGTACGTAACTGGCTGTCGCATAACCAGAATCAACAAAGTTTCAGCGACGTCCGAAGGCTTAAGATTCGCACCATCTAATTTTAGACGTCAGAGAAACAACCCCCACCACGCTAGGAGATTCCACAGCAAGTCGGAGGGAAAGTTTGGCCAGGAGGAAATCGAATCGTCTGGGCTGCGGTTTCGGGCACCTCTTAGGGCTTTCAAACCAGCCAAGCATGCCTAGGCGGTGGCTTGGCCGCGGGCACCAACGCTTTGGGATGTCGATAGCAGGAAAGCTTGACGCCTCTTTCGTCTTAAGCACACACCATACCTGTCAAGAAAACCATTTGAAGCATACTGATTCAAATCAAACTCTCCGATCCGCACGGCGGGAAAGGTTAGAACTCCTGATTGCCTACTTTTCCAATCCTGGAATTTCTATCTGCAGATACGATCTGCCATGAGAATCTTGGGTTCTCGGAACAGGGGTTTCTCGACTCAACTTGCCCAATTTAAACACTCCCAAGCAACACAAAGTTTGAACTTTCGCAACCACAGCCCTCTCCTCGAAAAGGTTACAGCCTTGACGCTAATCATGCCTTCAGGCTTTGTGCTCTGTTCAGATCTAAAACGAGGAATTAGGAATAGCTCGGTCGGTATGTTTACCCTCAAAAAGGTTATAAAGGTCGTGTAATCGACATGATAATAGGATTGGCAGCTGCAAACTTTTGTTCGCTCATTGTGTCTCCTTTCTTCTTCATTTCCCGTCTCTTCATTCTTCATTTCGGTCGATATCAAGGCTGGGCCTTTTACTGCATTAAACTTTTAATATATCTTCCTTCTTTCCTTCCCACTTGCAAGTCTCGCCATTCTCCTGTTGCCCAACAGTCCAAACGGTGGTCAGGTTACCGCAAATACATTCGCTTTAGCACATCAAGATGCAGGCAAACGACAGATACCAAGCGACTTGGTCGCCCGAGGAGACACCACGAAACTCCAAACAATTTTACGCAGATGTCGAACTTGAGGGTGCTAATGAAAAGCAATCGCACCAAGTTCAAGAACGATCACCTACCCCATCTGATGCTGGCTCCCACAGCCATGCACACGGCAGCGATGACCCTGCTCCCGTCAACCACCAGCACGAAGATGGTGACGACCAACCTTGGAGGCGACATAAACTAGCAATTCGTCAGAGGCTCCAGCACTTTACTTGGGCCTGGTACACTATGTCAATGAGCACTGGTGGTTTATCTCTCCTCGTCTTTGCCCTCCCATTCCAATTTCCTGGTCTGAGGGTTATTGGATGGATATTTTATGTCACCAACCTCGTCATGTTCATCTGTATTAGTGCAGCAATGCTCATGCGATTCATTTTCCACAAAGGAACCTTCTCAGCCTCCCTAAAGCATGAAAGAGAAGGCTTCTTCTTCCCTACATTCTGGCTATCAATTGCTACGTTAATTACAAGCACCCAACGATATGTCATTCATCCGCACGACTCGAATCTCCTCTGGGGTATCCAAACCGCCTTTTGGGGGTATGCCATTTGCACATTTGTGTTGGCTGTTGGCCAGTACTGTTACGTCTTCTCGGCACATAATTTCGGACTTGGAACTATGATGCCCACTTGGATTCTTCCAATCTTCCCTATCATGCTTACAGGGACGATTGCCTCCGTTATTGCTGAGACGCAGCCTGAAATTGGAAGACTTCCTATTCTTGCTGCAGGGCTTACGTGCCAGGGGCTTGGTTTATCCGTCGCTTTTATGATGTACGCTCACATGGTCGGTCGCTTGATGTCATCCGGTCTCCCTCATCGAGAGCATCGCCCGGGCCTTTTCATGTGCGTTGGCCCTCCGGCTTTCACAGTCCTCGCCCTTATTGGAATGGCACATTCCCTTCCAGATACTATACCTTTGGCTGTTGATGACAACTTCGTTGACGTTCGAGATATTCGAACCACCGCGCTGCTCATCGGCGGGTTTTTGTGGGCGCTTTCTCTATGGTGGTTTTTTATTGCCGCTATAGCTGTGATTGCTTCAAGGCCTAAGTACTTCCACCTTGGATGGTGGGCTATGGTGTTCCCGAATACCGGTTTCTGCCTTGCAACCATTAGCATATCAAAGCAATTCGACAACCAGGGTCTCAGAATTTTCAGCATGGTGATGTCAGCCGGTATTTTCATAATTTACTTTGTGGTTCTACAGGCTCAAATCAAAGCTGTCTGGCGACAAGACATTCTCTACCCTGGTAGAGACGAGGATTTCAATGATCACTAAGTTTGTGGTCCCTGTGGGTTGGTCAATGTATTTAACATCATGATATAGAAAAGTTCTAGGCGAAAACGTTCAGATTCATTTAGTCATTCCTTTTTCTTCCGTCTTTTCTTTCCTATTTTCATAGACTCCATCTTCTATTTTCTGGTAAACCATTGAATATATACGTACATTATTGAATTTATTTCGAGAAAGACAGTTCAATGAACCTCGAAATTGCATGGATCAGTCTAGACTCGACTATCATCTAAAAGTGATATTAAAAAAGGTTAAGAAGAGGGATTTTGTTAACAACAAAGAGTTTAATGTTTCTTGAAGCTCTTCATAGGAGTTATTTCCTTTATAATAGAATAAAACTGAATATTTATTGTATTAGCGAACCCCTTCCAAGTAAGTTGAGGTTTTGGACAGTATACTGTTTTAATATCGCCAGGCTATCTTCCCCACCACTCCAGGTAAGTATGGCAATAATCAAGACGCAGAGTTATCATTTAGATACACGTACATTTCGGCCACTTCAGCTGAGAGAATTCTGTTATATGCTATGAGGGATAGATAAGGGGCAGTGTCATAATTTACGATATTCAAATTTAATATTAATCTAAATATTTGATAATATAAGGGATACTTAGAAATAATGCATTAAGCTTATGAGAAGGAGGATGCCCGATTGAAGGGAGGGTTCATACTGGGACCTTAGGCAAAATAAAATTTGGCAGTCTGGTTAAACGAGACAAGGCAAAATATATAACACGAGGTGGATAATTATACGGCAAAATTTGTAGTATAAGCTATCAATATAAAATATATTATTTCTCAATGATAAATTATAGGGATAGAGAATTATAAGATTTTTTTATTTTGAAAAAGGGCTTTAAAGGAAACCTGATTGAGGAAGCTTGGGGTTCTTATGAGGGATGAGCTTGAAGGATGAGCTTGAGATCAGTCAGGTTTGAGCGCTGCGCAGCGGCCTTCTAGTTCTAGCTTTTAAGAAAAAGATGTCGGAGAAGACCCAACCAGGGCAAGGGTGGGGTTCTCTAAGGCTAGAGAATGAGCTTGAAGACTGTCAGTTTTAAGTTTAAGCGCTGCACAACAACCTCCTAATAATTTAATGGTCATAGTAAAGTGAACGAGATAGTGATAGTAGTCTAGTTAATATGCCACTGAGGCGGGCTCCTCCTGATCATCGACTAAAAGAACACATGCTTCTGTTTAGGGCCACAAGATAATCTTTCTTGGTCGTTTCCCAAAATGCGTTGTTTGTTCGATTATGGTTGATTATTTCGTCAACAGCACCTTAGTCAGAACTGGTCTCGTTGGTCAGAACCGACCGTTTCACAAATCTGCAAGACGACAAAAATAAATACCAGACCAGATTAAGGGCTAAGAGTAAGGGTAAGTTGAATCTGTCAAAATAAACTTCATTCTGTTACCCAACCGCACTGTAAGTTTTATTAAGCGGAAAGTGAAATCATGCTTATCGCAAGAGAGATAAAGGTAATGAAATAGCAGCTGGGTTGAGTCAGATGCTACAGAGGTGCCGTCCAAATCTAGTTTCGAAAGCGGTTATAAAGTATAAATCTTCGACTATAACTAAGTTACCAAGCAATATCGAGATTCTGCAGGGCTCGAAGAACAGGAAACGTGAGAGGTACCTGTCAACGATAACAGCAACATGACATCTATGACAACATACTTGACAATAGGCTATATAGAACGCCGTAAATATTGCATCAGCACATAATTTGGGTATTGAGAAGGGTAACTAAGTACATAGAATACTAGGAATCGGGTCCAAGCGCTATTCGCTGGCCTTCGAAGCTTCCATATATTGACATTAAAAGTTTTGTTCATGTACATACATATTATAGGCAAATGAGCAAAGAAGCCACCGTTACAACTGTTTGGTTGCGTTTTGCATATACCAGTTCTGTCCTCAACACTAATAGTGAAAAATAAAATAAAACTACTCTACGTGTGGTGATAGCACGTATGTATATACATAGATATACCACCTTAACACTTAAACTGACTCGTCTACACTAGAATAACTATACGTAAGACATATATAGAGAATTATATATTTTTCGTTCGCTCTGCGTTCGAACCGATACCAACCAGTTGACCTGTGCGATTGATTCCAATCAGCTCTCACAGGTCCAAGTAGCTGAAGTGTTGGCCAAAAAAACCCGAAGCGCACAACACATATGTGGCGGTATCAGCTCTGCCGTCCCCGCTCAGACCGTCACCAAGACACACATTCAAAACCCTGATTCAAGATAGTCCGAAGTGGCGTTCGACTTGATTTGCGGCAAGTATCTCAATTGGCCCCACATTCAAATCCGTGCAGTCACTAGTTTCACACGTGCGCATGCAACAACAACTTTGTCCGAACAGCGGGTCAATACCAAAGACGGGGTATATGGACCAACAGCTGGAGGTTAAGTTTGTATGAATATTAATAGTAAGCTTGTTCCAAACAAATAAACAGATTTGCACTGAGGCCAAATCGAAGTAAATGAATGCCGTATACGAAAGCCTAGACTGTCAATTAGCTAAGCTTAGCGGCGTCACAAGTTTATAGCTTTGGATTTAGTTGTTCCCATTACGGGGAATGGCACGTGGATAGCATGATGGGTATCGCTCAGACCCCAAACTCAAATTGTTGGTTTCTTCAGACATCGCTAGCTGCAATGCCTCCATACGGAGTACAATCAGTTTCCCCCCCAATTTTTTGAATCTGTGCGTCAAAACGTGCGTTTTTCACATGCATTGGAAACGTTGAATAAACGGTTCGCGAGGCCCAGGAGTTTTGAACAGCATGCTCACCATTCCTATATATCTAGGAGCTGAGGTATCGGTCGCAATGCATTTTCCTGAGTTCTTGACCGTTTACACTTTGAGTTTCGCCGCCCACCTCTGCGAATCTTAACCATAACGAAACGCTTTTCAATCTTACCCCAAATAATTTCGTCCCAATCACAACTTTCTCTCATTGTTATTCGAACGACAACCATGGCGGAGTCGGAGCATAGTATGCCGTTGCCCGTCTATTTCGAGCTCAGTTGGTCGATACTAAGCACGATTGGCCTCGTCACTTTCCTAATAGCCACAATGGTTGCTGGTATCGTTCGACTGACGACAATATCGATGATACCCATCATTGTGTCGGCAGCTTGTGCAGTCGCGAACGGATTATGTTACTACGCCTTCTATGCGGAAAATCCTAAAAACTCGAGAGCAGTCGCAGCGGGGTTCGCCGATATTTTTTGGTTCATACAAGAAGCGGGCCTATCGATGTACTCCTACCAGATTTTAGCAAAAGTCCTTCATAGGCAGCAGCGTACGGTCTTCCTAACCCTATTCTGGACCTGCATAGTAGTTATTTTTGGTTGCAGAATTGCTATACTTGTATCAAGGGTAACGGAGATTGAAAATCCGGGACAACAGCTTCAGTTGAGGATCAATCGTCTTCATGTGGCCTATTTTGTCATGATCGCGGTAGTGGAAACGATCAGTGCCTTCTTCCTTCTCCGAGCCTTCGCCAAAGCAAAACGTGCAAGCGTAGCGGTCCAATCGTGGACAGCTAAAGGTCTCTTCGAGCTTTTGTCAAGGAGCGCGGAGATTCGGCTTGCGACGCTTTGTCCTATTGGAGTTACTCGAGCGATAACATATTCCTACCAGGCGACCGCTCAATCCGCTACGGATACGACAAGCCAACTCGATCGCTTTGTTTACACCCTAGAGTGCCTGTTTCCAATTATTATGATTGTAGATGTACTCGCCTCTAAGCTTACATATTCACGGGCTGTCATAAGCAGCGATCGAAGCCGAACACGGAGTCGAGGAGGTGCAACAGGCACCCCTGGAAGTGGCATTGAAGTGGAATTTTCAGTTAGAACCGAATTTGAGCCCTCGAAACGAGGTAACAGCGGGAAGCAGTCTGGAATCCGCTTAGCCTCAAGAGAGACGAATTCTGAGGAAACAATACCGGTTGCAAGTCATGGCGCTGAGGTCGGCCACTCGGCAAGCTGTCATGTATAACTTCCAGTTTCTAGTACTAGTCCTGTTATATTTTCTTTTTCATAAGTGTTGCTGTCAAGCACCCTAATGTATTAATATGAAGTGAAGTAGATTTTACATAGCCCCTAATAAACTTTTGCAATCTTCCGAGTAACATGCAAACAAATAGCGGCCTACATTAACAGTAGAGGCTATGAAGATTAATGTTTCCTTTATTCTAGCAGCAGTTATCGCTCTTATATTATCCAAATTAGTGCCACTAAATTAAAAGGCATAAATAAAACTCATAGGTCTATTGTAGACACCCCTTAAGACTTAAGATAAGGTAGCTGTACTTAACAGCTTGCTAGAGATGATATCATATCGAAATGGCATCTGATGCACTTCTTCGAGAATTCAAGATATTCTTAATTATATCATAATTAACTATACTTTCAACTTTCTTATAGAATAGATGGATCTAGGCAGAACCAACGTTCGGATGAGATACTGAGGCATATTCAAGCACCTTAGAACCATGCACCTTATATGCTTAAATATAGGAGAGATATTCTTACGCCACCTGGTTATTTGAGCTACCTATTGTAAGCGAATGATTAACATAGTGACTAATTGGGTTCTAGGCCACCTCATGTCGAGTTCAACGAGCTTACGGGCTAGACCGTAAAGAAAAGACAAATATAAGGACCTACAAATTAGCTCTGAAAACCCTGACGAGGATATTTAGCGATTAATATATACCTGTTTGTGCAGTGCTTACGGTGCAAACTCGCGAAGTCGTTTTACAGTTATACTAGCCCTCAACGAAGTTCCATGGTATATGCACAGCGTGTATTGACTTTGATACCCGAATTTTATTCTTATAGAGCTTGTAGTATTGGCGTGTGAAATACAAGACAATCTCAAAACCTTTGCTAATGACTCTTTTGTACGACATTAAACTTTAGCTTGGTTTGAAAACAAAGACTCTTCTGTCAAGTTCGGTCACTACTTTGTCAACCACAATGGAACGGAGGAGCGTGATGATGAGTATTCATAAAGTCGAGGCTTGGCTCCCACCTGGACCCACCAACCGGCGAGGAATTCCCCACATGCGCACAATTCCGGATACTTTCGTATCAAAATGCATTTACTTAGATCAGTTTATTTCACTTTTTCCTCACTATAAAGGCACAATAGTATTAACCAGAGTGGTTATTACAGCTAGTTACTACAATTATTAGTGTATTATAGATGTAGCTATATTGCTGTCTCTGTTGTCATACAAAATATTTCTGCGTTGTATTTCCTCTCTTTGACAAATGAACCTGCCCCCCAAAAATTAAACCGTGCGTGAACAGGGAAGCACGCTAACTTTTCAACCGCCTATTAAATTCTTGAGGAGTGCCTACATCGGCTGTAGTATGCCGATATTGCCGTGGCCAAAGTCTCTTCTATACAAATCTACGATCTACTTTTTGAGAAAATCCAGTCTAAGACGGTGTTTAATTCGAAAGTGATGACTGATCCACACCAACCAGCCCAGCCCACCTTCGAACCCACGTCGGAAGTAGCAAGGGCCGGAAAGAAACGGCAAGCGAAAGTAACAGCAAAAACGAAAACATCCAGGGACTCGATTTTAACGATCACATTTAAACATGATTTCAATAGGCCTCAAAATAATGCTTCAAAAATTAAGAAGACTGTATTTCAGCAACGACTAAGCACAATTTTACGCAGTGAAGCGAGCTCCCACGATTACAACTGATGCGCTCCTTCAAGGTGTGCTGGCTAGGGAGCAATATTCGGGGTGATATTGTGTCTGCAAGACACGCCACAATACGAAGTAGTGGTCGGGCAATAAAGTATATTTGCTCGCCTCAAGTTTCTTTTAATAAATACCTAGGTACTGGCCGCCCATGCGAATAGGACCTGAACAATTTTAGTCTTAAAATTCTTAAAGGACCCCAACTCTTATCGATGACTTCGCGCTTTGGAGCCTGCCACTCTTTTAATACAATAATATAGTAAACCGTTTCGCTTGTTTGGGTCTTTTTCCTCGACAACTCGCATTAGCTCTGTTCCGAGTCTCGTTACTGTTGATCAATCTAGCAAATCAATCATTTATTTATTCCTTCCACCCTATTTTCGGAGAGATATCCTGAGGAATAACTAAAGTTTCGACTTTGTTCGTAAATTTTCTTTCATTTTTTCGTTAATATATCACGATGGCGGTACTACAAAGAATTCTCTATGCCTATGCTATCCTCTTTTCATTTTCTGTTTTCATCTTAGCGAATGGTTCCCCTCTTGAGAAGCGAACCCCTCCGAATAAATCTGGTTTCAACAAAGTTTGGTGGGAAGAGTTCACACACAAGGATGGTCTTAATTACAACTGGATCTACGATGTTGGCACTTCATATCCTGGCCAGGTCGCTCATTGGGGAACAGGTGAAATTCAAACATACACGAAAAGTTCCGAGAATACCAAAATAATAAACGGAATTTTGTCTATTACGCCACGGAAGAAGAAAGACTCGAAAGGCAAAACCTATTGGACTTCTGCACGGATAGAAACAAACAAGAAAAATCAATGGGAATGTGCAAATGGAAAGAAGATGATAATCGAGGCCTCAATCAAATTAGGAAGTGCGAAAGAGACCCAACAAAAGGGTATTTGGTAGGTTTTCTTTCCTTTAGTGACTATTCTGGTTCTGCAATGTATTCCGCAGTATCAGTATTATGGTACCAGCAGCGAAAACCAACTTCAAATTCAAGGTATTTGCTAAGGATTTCCTTCCACCAGGCCCGCCTTTTGGATGCTTGGTAGCGCCTTCCGTGACAAGGGCTATAAAGGCTGGCCAGAGGCAGGCAAGTGGGACCTCGATCTTCCAATATAATGTCATGTATACTGATGTAGTAACAGGTGAATGGGATATTATGGAATCAGTAAATGGCATGCGTCAAACTTGGGGTTTAGTTCACTGTGGGGTATACAATGGCGCGGTCAGAGGCCCATGCAACGAACCCAACGGAAGGGGCGCGGTTGTGAAGAGTGTGGCGAGAGGCGTGTGGAATACGTTTAGCCTCGAGATTAATAGATCCTCAAAATATTGGAAAACTGAGAGTATTACTTGGATCATCAATGGGATACGTCGCCATTCTGTGACAGGCGCCAACATCAACAACGCTACAGCATGGTATTTATTCCTTTCTCAATGAACCTCTGGAGACATTCTGGAGTTTATTTCACTTCAATACTATCTCGGCCCAACTTTTAACAGATTGGTGTGCATAGGGAATATTTGGTTCATAAAAAGTTTTTCATCTTGCTCAATGTTGCTGTTGGTGGTGGTTTTCCAAACGGGGTGGAGGGCTTCAAAACCCCATACTCAAGTACCTTAGACGGTGATACTGTCGGGATGCAAATTGACTGGGTCGCCGTTTACCAGCAACAGTGAGCATTTATAGCTATCGGTCCAAGAACTTATACCGGAAGAGCACCTTCCTATCTTCTTTCTATTGATTGCCCTCGATATGACGAAAGAACCAATTCCCTTCAATACTCATATGATTATATAAAATAGGAAATTATATACGGACAACCCAACAAGCAAAATTTTTATTTTGCAACTTCGGTTTTTTCTAGTGTTTCTTTGCCAGTCTCCCAGAATCTGTTCTCTTTGTACCTCTAGAGCTTTTTAAACCGCTGGACGGATAAGTGAGCCTGTAATCAATGATATACATTACGCAAACTTCTAGTATACCATAATGAGGTTTCAATTCGACCAGCAAAGAATCCGAAGCTATATATATATTCACTCCAACCATGCGACAGTATACTTGGTAGATCGAGCTTGTAGTACTAGTATAATTGGAATATTGAGTTTTGTATCGTTTCTAATAAATATTATATGTGCAATTTTCCAAGTTGAGGAAAAATAGAGTAAGGACATCTGTGAGCTTAGAGTTTGGCTGTGTTAGTCTTAATTTAAATATCTCCAAATCGCATTTGAAACTTCTATGTACTGAATAAACTAATCAACCAGCAGTGTCTAGAATAAGAATTTGCTTCTAATTGGATATATCGGCGAGGTGATATCTATGTTTATCAAATATAAGAAATGATGGAAATATCTCTAGGAGTAGTTATTTCGGCACTATAGCTAAAGGTTTTTAAAGTGATTTGATCAGACTCTGGTAAATTGGCCAACATTTATCATAGATAGACATATAAATCACCTCTTAAAGAAAATATCAGGTAGTCGACAGCCTGTGAAATTTTATCCATCATTCTTTTGAGTTCTGCTTGGTGAATATCCAGGTTGAAGCGTACATGTTAACGCTAGATATATTAGCGGATGTTAGGTGTTTCTGAATACTATCTTGATATCAACAACTTCAGTGGGACTTACCGATCGATACAAGGGGTTTCTGATCTTGACGCAATCCTAGTGGCCCTAAAGCCTTCATTCTCGAATACGCAAACATACCACGGCTCAATACTGGCACTGCGAATCATAACTCGCCCGCTAAGCTTTAATACTCTATAAAGGGTCCTGATTTGCTCCCTAGCAGCATTCGAATGAGGATCGAACCAATCTATACTGTCCATAAGGACGGCGATAGTTAAGTTCTCGTCACCCATTTGGTTCAAAACATCGGATATTTCATCTGTGTGAATACGGAGATTGTTAAAAACGCCAGGTTGTGAATAATGAATATGAGATTTTGGTGTTAGGTAGAGTGGGTGACACTTTCGGGTGTACCGAGATAGAAGGGTAAGGATGTAGTAAGGGTTCTCGGTGGATAAAAGAGTTTTTTCTATAACCGGATCAAATGTCTCGATCAAATATCGCCGAACACTCGACTCCAGCGATGATGTGGCTGAAATGTTGCTTTGCTGGCGGGCAAGAAAGTCTTGATCAATCATAGTCCGTTGGTTATGAGGAACGCCAAGTGCCTTCCACAACCACCTCTCGGAGCCAATAACGGCGTAATTGAGGAATCTATTGAGTAAAATCCTACGGAGGCCCCGCTTCCAGAGCTCTACCTGATCTTCAAGTGTTGGTGCGGAGGCAAGCTTTTCAAGCTCTGCAACGAGACCAAGAGCTTGGCAAATACGAGCAAGAAGGATAATTGCATGTCGGGAGCCTCCAGTGTGATACAATCCGCCTTTCTTCTCATCAAAGGAAGCCGCGCCATGATGCATCCAATACTGAAATGCAAGACATGAAAGGTGTGGTGCCAGCTTTGTGATCAACAGTTCCCTGAAGTTTTGATGTTTCCCTTTTCCAAATAACTTCCAAACATCGCGGTAAGGAAGTACAGTGAAAGCTGCCAGCTTGAGTTCGAGAAGATGGTTTTGATTTGGGCTATTAATAAACGTATGTTAATGATTTTGGTCGATAGCCAAGGCTGATATAGTACATACTTGAGATCAACTGCATGGATACGCTTAGGGTTTTCCAAGATATATCCTAGTATATTGTCTCCGGCACTTGTAATAGCCAGGATCTCATCTTCAGACTTGATATTCAAGATTCTCAAATCTTCGTTTATATCTTCCCATGTGAAAGTGTAGATGTATTCATCACCAAACTGACGATGCTTTTGTAGTTGGTCATCGTAATAGACTCTCCATCTATGATTCTGGTACCAAGTGGGCGGCAAAGGTAGGCTGGCAGACATGTTGATGATGGCGCATTCGTACGCCTTGGACTCCACATCATTGAATGAGAGATCATTAAGGCTTGTGACGTTGCGGTCGTGGAGGTCCAAGGCTTTTATGAAAGGAGAGCTTGTAACCAGAGGTAGAATTGGAGAAGGTTTCGCCTGTCTAGCACCAAAATATCCAGCGTCTTTCCGGCACCCAATCCAGATATAGTACGGGATTCTGAAGCCCAGAAGGCAACATCGTGAATTTGTGTTGTGAATGGTTCCAAATCGATATTCTAGGTAATCGCGCCGAGCTGCTTCCAAGTTGACACGATCAATTTCAAACCAGGTCCTCCAAAACACTCTGGAGATCCAGACACAATGCCGGTCAAGGGAGCCTCCAAGATAGTTACGCGATATGAAATCACTTTGGTTTTGAACGTAAAAATCAGCGACCCCGATGATCCCATGGGTAGATAATACCTGTAATATATTATCGATCGCGCAGTGGAAGTCAGGAATCATGGAAAGCGAGTAGGACAAAGTAATCAGATCTGCAGTTTGCCGTTCGGGCTCGGTGGTTGTGGCTGTGGTCGTTTCTGGTGAACCAATATCTTGCATCGCAAGCGTGTCTAAGCGGAAGAAACGTGCGTCTTGGCAGATAACCTTGACATTTTTCCAGCCTAGGCGCTCAAAGCGTTCAACAGCGACTTTGCAGAGAGAGGGGGAGAGATCAACAAGATATACTATATCGAAGAATCTCGCAACGTCCAGAAACTGGCTCATTCTCTCAATAGTATACCCTGTTCCCCCACCGACCTGTTTGAGAGACATTCGTATAGTATTTAGTATCCAGTTTACCATCATCTGAATGCATCATATAGAGTTGCACTTACATCCACCCAGATTGGCTTTCTTTTGATTTTTTGAGATTTGATTTTGTACTTCAGTTGCGCCGCAACAAGACCTAGCATATCTTCTCTTCCGGAAAGCAATTTTGTCCTAGTGGCATCATAAACACTTGCTTGGGTACTGTAAAAACTCTCAAGCGCATCCTGCTGGTTCCTATTGCGATCTCCCGAATGAGGCTTCAGAAAACAAGAGTATCCAAAAAGTAGCAAATTTTTGATATTACCAAAAATCTCCTCCTTTTGTTTGGTGGTACGTGCAACTTGGTAAACAAAGAATGCCAGGAAGGTAAAGACAGTTATCCCCGTGAGTGACAGACGAAGGAGATAGTCTCGAAGAACCATTGATAGAAAATGAAATTCCATCTTGAGGAATAGCTGCAGAAATACAAGAAAAAACTACTGAATATTTTGCGGTGAGAATGGGGGAATTTTCAAGGTATGGGCTCAATAGCAAAGAGGTTTCTTATAGGCACCAGGTGGTCTTATAAATTTAAAAACCCCCACCAAAATTATATGAACGCTAAGATTTACTATATTGACGAAGGCAAAGTACTGAGTTCCCGGGATCCATAAAGTTAAGAGTATATATCGGGTTTCAAGCATTCCAGTTTGCGATTACACCGCTTAGAAAACAGTTGTGCCATGACGCCGACCAATCGATCGGCCCACATGGCTGTAACGAGCGGGGCTAAACAAGCAAGGCTTCACCCAAACTTCTCTAGAAATAGGCACGGAACGGGTATTAGGCTCTGTGTTAGAAGAACCGTCAGAGAGATTTCCGTCAATCGTTGATTACGTGACGTTACCCTACTTTGCTTGATCGATAAGTGCAATATTTTTTGTGCTAAGTTTCAACTATTAAAGACCACGGGTAGATGTTGAACCTAAATATGTACTTACTTATATATGTAGAAAAAGTCTCGGTCGAATTTTTCTATGAGCTGATCAAAGCGTGGCGTCATGCTAAACGCCGCCCAGGTGCTCAGAACGAATCGATTTGACATGTGCGTTTCCAGGAGAAAGTTTACCTAGATGCGATTAGATATTATCATTTTTGTCCATTTACATGCGCCAGCAGGGAGACATTGAAGGTATTTTAGGTTGGCGTGGGCTTGGGAAACAGCCAATGATGTCTTTCCTTCCAGGCACGAAGCTCACAAATTCGCGAACTAGTCACCTTGGCGGTATTTATTAATTAAGGTGGATAATAATAAACTAGGGATATTATCCAAGCGACCCTCAAACTCCCAACCCGAAAAACTGTTCAAAGACGTCCGAACTCCCCCACCTTGCCTTGGGATGAAAAGGATTGCATTGTAAGCAACTCACATCTTGCGAAAGTCGAATCAATTGGCTAATAAAGACTTTGATTTTCAGTTTCAGGGATTGCGTACGTGTGTTTGATGAAACAAGTTTCAAAATACTTGAAGTTATCTACTATTCTTTGCCCAGCTCAAAGGTGACATTGGAGGAATTGAAAAATGCTAGGTAGAAAGACCTTTGACGACGTTATTGATGACGGCCTCCAAGTTTTCCAAGCGCAGTCCCAACAAATCATTGGATAGTCCAATTTCACTCTCAAAATCACTTCCACTCCTTTCGTGGTACATGGCTGCGGTGACTAATGGTCTGATGGCACTGCTGTCCCTTCTTTTCACAAGTTCTCTGCTAGCGTCTACCTTTTCAGCGCTGCTAGTTTTCGCAATAGACCATTTCTCATCCGTCGCGGACTCGAGAATCCCAAGTATTTCGTTCTGCGTAGTCGTAAATGATCCGATATAAACATACTGATTCTCAGTTTTCGCGAGATTTGAAAGAACGCCAATAACCGCCGAGGAAACTTGTGTAAGTGTCGATGCAGTAAAGCGACGGTCACCGGAATCATAAATAGAGGCGCGACGAGCTAGGAGGTCAAAACCAAGAAAGCCGAGCCTTAAACTCTAAGCGGAACAGCATCCTTTTGTCAGACAAAATGGATCTAAGTGAGGCAAGGTGGCATATCACCTTCATGATGCCTTCCAACATACCCTATCGAATACTGGGCCGGTAACAATACCGGTCCAAGTCAAACCATCACTTGTTTTGCTTTCAAGATACTCCTTTATCTCAACCTTCCTAGAGAACACCGGAACCAGTTCTTGGGCCTCTTTATTATCGGTGTTACTTCCGAATTCGCTGGGAATGAATCTCTTCACACCAGATATGATGGCAGCATCGATCAATTTCTTCTGTTCTCCAAGAGCAGCACCAGCGATAACGCTGACGATAGCGTCCTGGCCCTTGAAAGCATTTTCCAGGGATGCTGGTGAGTAGTCTGTTGTGTGTACGATCACATCGGCCGGGAATGCTGATGAAGAATGTGAGCCCGTTCTTGTGAGGACGGAGATATTGAACTTTTTAGAGACGTAAAGTGCGTTAAGGATAGATGAGCCAATGTTTCCCGATGCCTACAAAGTCCGTGTTACATAGCTACCAATATTTTGCGCATTTGCTCGACCTCGACTTACCCCAACCACGACAACATTTTTGATTTCGGACATCGTCGTCAATGTGAATGTGTTTTTTGTGAGAGTTGCAGAGATTCCGCTTATGATTCGAATGTGATGAAATCCGAGATGGTACTGGAATAACCAGGCGGCCCAGTACCAGACGCTTGGAGTTGCAAGGGTAGGTCTTTTAAAATGCCTATCTGGTCGTATCTGGATCACGGTGAAACATCAGCGTTGCGAGCGAACAATTCGAGTAGCACTGGCCAAACAGGTTATAGAAAATCGGAATGCCGTTGCTTTGACAATTGGAATAAAGCTTTCAACATCGGACATACCTTGGAAGGCTGTAACTGCAGCCGTACCGATTGCGGAAAGGATATTTATTTATTTTCGGAGATTGCAAAATACTGTAAGAGATACTGGCACGATTGTTAGTCTTCAAATCTATGAAGCGGGGTAGCGCTGTATCAAGTACGCCACAATAAATGGCGCCTTAGCTTTGTTGGACTCCAGATTTACCCTACGCCGCAGCAGGTGGCTAGGGTATGTTTTGTTTGCGGCGGGAAGCACTGGCCACTAAAAGCGCAGTCTGGTTGTTGATAACGATGCAGATGACGCACGAGAGATAGCGCAGGACTTTATGAGGTTCTGGAAGTCAATGACGCCAGTGGTCTGATTGGACCACAACCGAGTTTCGTTTACATATACTCATGCTCAAGCAAGAACTTGCTAGACATTTATAAAAGTCCCACTCGCGCTCGTTGAAGGTTCTAGCATGCAGGATATTTAGAATGAAAATAAAAACACTGAAGCGTTCAATTGAGTTAACCTGACAACGAATGAAATATATGAATACGAAGTATTCGGTATAGAATTCGTTTTTGTCATTTACAGGAGTTGTTCCCTCCTTGCTTGAAAATTTGGTTATGATCGAAATGAACCACAGACTTCTCTCTAGAATGGTCTAATTTTGTCCTCTAACTACCGCACGATTATTCCTAATTTTATACGCCGGACTCCAACGGTTCAAAGAACCAGACTAACTTTAATCTCAAAAATTAAACTCCGAGACTAAGTCAACTTTTGTGCTGTTATCACGTCACTCCCATCGACTAACCCCAATTTTCTAAATTTCTGGTTGCATTGCCAAAGCAATTTCGTTTCGGTGTGCCCCTGTCAGCCGCATTTTGAGATCGCCTCCCCCTTTTTGCTTCTTCACCCCCCATCACATTGGCTTCAGCCCCAACCTAAATTCATTCAAAATCATGATCAGTCGCTTGAAAATATCAATCTCGTTCACTACACCAGTTTTCACCATTCTTGCGCACCGGACCCTTCCTGTGGAAGCGGGTATCACGATCATTCCTATCATCATACAACCCCTGATTTTGCCGGATAGCCGCCAACCTGCCATCAACAACTCAACTTCACGATATGACCGGTTGAAAGTGTCGGATGGAAGGATTGTTGCCGTTGCGTAAACTTCATCTCTCCAATAATATACTATCACCATCACTTCGAAGCTTCAATTATCAGCTATCATATCCTGGTTCCTGCTCGCCATCGAGCATAAGGATCGGCCCAAAAATATGGCGCGATACTCGCTGGATTCGGAGGACCATCTAGACCCTCTTCTACGTCCAAAAGAACGGATTGAACTTTCTACGCTCCCTACTGCAAAACCACAAGATTTAGTACCAACATTGTTGACAAAGGAACCGCCCGTCACATGGTCATCGCTGCCCCAAAAACCGCAGCTTCTAATTCTAGCGGCTTGCCGGTTGTCGGAACCCCTTAGCAACACCTGCCTCCTACCATATCTCTATTATCTTATTCGCTCGCTTGACAAAGAATCTGTTGATGACCAAAAGACATCAAACTCGACAATTTCTCGACGGGCGGGATTACTGGTAGCTGCATTTGCCCTGGCCCAATTCGCTACAAGTATGCTATGGGCTCGGCTTGCAGACAGGTTTGGTCGGAAACCGGTCATCGTCTATCCGCTTCTCGTTTCGATAATCGCCAACCTCGGGTTTGGCTTTGGGACTACTATTCCTGCTGTGATGTTCTGGCGATTGATCGCCGGCATTGCAAATGGGAACATTGGTGTTATGAGAACAATGACAGCAGAAATCGTGAAGGAGAAAAAATACCAATCCAGGGCTTTCTTGTTGTTACCACTGGTATTTAATAGTGGTAATATCGCTGGCCTCGCGTTGGGTGGACTACTCGCGACACCGACAAAAAATCTGCCGTGGCTTTTCGGCGGTGTGAAATGGTTGGAGAAATATCCATTTGCTCTTCCAACTATGGTGAATGCTGTCACATTGAGCATCGCTTTCATCGTTGCGGTTGGTGGTCTTCGCGAAACGCTACCTTGTAAGGAAGGACGCAGCCGTCGTGATCTAGGGATTGAGTTTAGAAAACGGTTGGTACGCTTGATCATGCGAGCACGAGCTCATAGTTATCAAGCTGTTCCCGGGCACGATGAGGAAACAAGTCGTACCCAGACCTCGCTATCAGCATCACTTGCAACCCCATCAGCCCAACGAAGACCTTTAACAGGACCTGCACCTTCGCTTGGGAACCTGATGACGAAAGTAATCGTAATGACACTTGCCGGATTCACACTCCTCCCTTTCCACAATGCGGCATTCATGCAGTTGTTTCCTATATTCCTCTCTACGCCATTCAATGACGAGAACGTGCAACCACAGACTTACTCTGGCGGATTGTTTTTCACCGGCGGTCTTGGACTTGGCTCGTCGACAATCGGTCTCTATCTATCTGCGTTCGGATGCTCCGGCATTTTTCTTCAAATGTTCATCTATCCGAGCCTTCAAGCAAAATTCGGAACGCTCAGAATCTTTCGCGTCGCGTTCGCCATATTTCCTCTAAGCTACATTCTTACCCCCTATGTTCTCCTTCTCGAAAGCTCCACCACCCGTGGAATAGCTATAGCGTTCGTACTATTCCTGCAAGTGATGGCGCGAACTCTAGCGATCCCTAGCTCTGTGATTCTCCTTACAAATGCTTCACCTTCACCAAAGCTACTGGGGACGCTCCATGGCATCGGTAACATGTTGAGTTCTCTTGCAAGGGCTGTAGGTCCTGCGCTAGGCGGATGGGTCAGTGCAAAAGGAATGGAGATAGGAATGGTAGGTTGTGTCTGGTGGACTTATCTAACAGGTATTGCTGTATTGGGGGCGTTTGTGAGCTGGAAAATGGAAGAAGGGAAAAGTCCCCACGAGAAGGAGAGGGAGGCGGTGTTTAGGCAGAAAGAAGATGATTGAAATGACTCTACGTCCTCCCATTTTAGAATATCTCAAATATTAAAGGTTGGCGGAGTTGCTTCGAAAGAAAGCAGATTTCCCCAGGGGTGATGGGTACCATCTATCACTGCTAAACTGCCTGAATATCGGGGCCTGGGGCGCGAATGCTACCCTCGTGATGAATCAATATAAAAGCATACCTTAGATCTTGGAAACATCGTCCAGCACTTTTGCTACAAATCTCTTATACCCATATAAACATTGTATCGTCGAAAAGTTAACTAGATGGCGAAGATATGTAACTACTTAGTACTTAATTATATAAATATACGGTGTTAAGGTCTTAGATTGACTGGAAGTCAAGTTACCCCGCGCTGGAATTCCGGCTCGTGCAATTTCGGCCCCGTTAATTGTCCAAACGTGCTCGACTGGTGGCTGAGGAAGAAGTTTCCACAAATAATACAACTCCGTTCCTTCGAATTCTATCCCTACCGGTTGTTCATCGCTGTGAGACTTCGATCGGCCGCGATAATTATAAATCTCCTGTACCCAATATACATGCATATTCACGTTTCAAGTCCGAGGTTTCGCTATTGAGCGGCCCAGCGTTTCCTACTATCTTAATATTAATAGCGCCACGGCTTGTGTCCTGAAACAACGGAATTGCGCCTAATTCCCGGCTGTCTGCAGTTGATACGAGTTCGATATTTTCCCTTCTGAACCCTTTGTCTTGTATTTTCACCTCACAACTCACCAAATCAGTTTGTACTTCTTATATCACTGCCCGCAACAACCCATTTTGCCACCAAATCCTCAACTAGCCCGATTGATAACTCCTCAATCCGCGAATAGCACTGAGCTCGCAGGGTAATGTCCCCAAGACTGCTCACAGCATTGCCTCCGACCCAGTCTGTCATTCAAATGCGGTACCGAAATTAATTCTTTGTCCATCTCCATGCTTAATATTAAACCCCGCGCGTGTGGAGAGTGTAAAATCCCTGAACGGCGGAGAGGTAAACCATCCAAAGTTGAAATGTTCTTCTCAGATGTTTGGTACCAGTGTTTTGTTGTGTGAAACCAATGACGATCCGTTGGCAAAGGCGGCCTTTCGCGCCACTACAATACCATTCATAGGCAGGATAACATCTGCCGGTAACCTAATACGCCAACACATTATACTTCTAGTTAGCAATGCGTAAAAATTCTCGAGTATATATGAAGATATTAAGCCTGCTTTATAGGGGGTCCAGCAAAAAGCAAGGACGTCCCGAAAAATGTAGCGGTGGATTTTGAATCTTTGAGTTCGTGAAGTAGTAAATGAATACAAGCTAGGGCGGCGCCTGGTTAAATAATGATAAGGCAATAAGAGCAATGAGAGCCCGAGTATTTGATATATAATATACGTGCGATGCGTTCCTTGGAAGGGTTACTCAAAGCCATTTTGATGGTCTGTGGAACTCCCGGCTAGTATATGAAGACAAGATGAGAAATTTGGGCCAGTTTCGGTGCCTAGATACGAAGTCTTGAGTATCTTCAAAAACGAACTGTTCATGCATCTTATATAATATAGTTTTAATGGTGTGAAAAGCTGGAAACTAACTCACACAACTTGAAAGAAGCTTATTACTAAACTAAGCTTAAAGTTGCGAGAAATGCCAAGTTGAGCCTTAATTAGGCGTAACTGGGTTTTTACAAAAGTTGCATCTGAAAAGAAAACCACGGCAATTAATTGAAGTTATTTTAATTTGGTTACAGTATAAAAACACGTGGAGTCCTACATAACCACAATCAAATCTTAGAATAGAACATGTGAAAAGTATTTTCCGAAAGTTGAATTTGTAAGAATACCCCCAAAACGCCTCGGATCCTCGAGGCTGGAAGATATGAGGAAACCAGTCTTAGCGGAAAACCGCCAACTCTGGTTTCACCGTTAAACCCTCAAAGATATACAGCTAGGTCTGTGGTTGCTATTGTAGATACGCGAGTCGTACCGATGGGCAGGGAGAAACAATTAATCCTGTCTATTCGTCTGTACATCCGCATTCCTCGGGTTTCGCAGGCCGTAAATCCCCGAGTGCTACACGATCAAGAGTTAATCCGGGACACATATCCCGGATTCCTGTCAGATTAGCACACTGGAATAGAACATTCCAGATCCGCTCGACTGTATACCCAAAAACTGGAGCGTCTGGGCGGTCCTCGGCGCTAAATAGTTGGAGTCCCTTATCCCCGATGAGTCTGTCGTAAATTTCCTGATATATCAATTTCTCGACTGCTCTGATTCTCTTCGCTGAAACAAGGAATTGCCCTTTATAAGAGATAGAAACTTTGGTTTTCTTATCGCATTTTATACTATGCGTTTTAGCCATTAATTCCGGTATGAGTCCGGAGTCGTCAGCCCAGCCGTATTCGTCTACGCACTTGAGGCAGTTGCAACCTCGATGATCCCTGTATCCGAGATCTAACATTCCGGTTCTAGTTGGATCAAAGTAAAGCTTTAGACGATTAATAACGATACCGGGGAGATGTGGCTCCCCTTGAACGAAAAGCGTATGAGCCGCTAGATTGTCCCAGTTGTTCATAATATGATAAAGGTAGGTCCCCCCTTCTCTCCCTTGATTCGGCAACAAAATGACATCATCCGCGCCCAGGATACTCTTGATAAATACGGTATCATTACCAGTGTTCTTTGTGTA
This sequence comes from Dactylellina parvicollis, assembly GCA_036971385.1. NCBI lineage: Eukaryota > Fungi > Ascomycota > Orbiliomycetes > Orbiliales > Orbiliaceae > Dactylellina > Dactylellina parvicollis. The sequence continues at coordinate 49,040 of JAJTUD010000005.1, forward strand.
TAAAATCAATCTTGGTTCCAAATCTATTATTTTTGGAGCTGATTTGACACTGTCGATAAAGGTTTGAAGACCCCTGATATCCTCATCGTAATAACTGATGACAATTTCCAAGCGGCGCGTGACCTGAGATGAAGCAACCGTTGGTTCATTGAAAATTGATTTGTTGATTAGGGCTCTGTGAATCGACCCCATTGGTAAGCACTTAGTGCTAATAACCCCAATTAAAAAAACCCATAACCTAAGGCTGAAGTAACTCGAAAGTCCCCTTGATCTTTCTTTCGGTAAGTTGTTATCTCTATTCCCTTTATAAGTCGCATGATAGTCTTCTAGTTTGACTTTTTGCTCACCGATAGCAGCTTTCTGATAAAAGGATGGTAGTCTTGCTGAGTTTGACGTAAACACTAAAGAGCCTAGACTAATAAGAATTACGAGAATACCGTATGAAATTGTCTGAACCCAAGTTGGTGTTTGTAAAAATATAAGCCAAGTCGTAATAAAGGTCGTTATAGAATCCAGTATGGCCTTGAATATAGCCTCGAATCTGGTACAATCCATATGAGAGTCTCTATGTTTTGCATGCTCATTGCTCCCTTTCTGGCTGCAAGAGGAATCTTCTAACGCGCTAGTGACACCGAGTAGTACCGAAGGCAAAAGAAATACCGGGTGAATAGTTGTAAAAATCTTGTTGAGATAATGTATAATGTTCATCTCTTCAATCTCCGCTAGCATTACTGCTGATATTGATACCAATAGAACCATCAACCCGAGGGCCCTCGGGCATCGTGATCTGAGAGACAAATCCGATGATCTATCTTCAATAGCAAGTTGAGATTCAAGAGTGGTCTTCCCGATATAACTAAGAGCTCCAGCGAACAACTTGATTGTTACTTTCAGCTCCATTTTTCGCTCAGACAATAAGATGAGTATTGCGAATGGAAGCACCAATGTAACTGCAGTGATGAGGACAGCAGCCGCTCCGTATCGTGAAGTTGGTGAGAAGAGTGAATAGGAGACCTGAAACACATAAATTGCGGTCTGTGTTAAATACTAATTTTTCTTTACGGTTAGCCATGATGACTTCGAAAATATTGAACCAGCCAATTAATAATTCCGGGCTTACATAGCAGAGCATAGGCAATGTTAGACTTCGGGTGTGAAAAAGTGCGTCTACAACACATATTTGCAACACCACATCCAAAAGCATAACAATCATCTCTATGAGACCATCCCAGCTTCGCCATGGTGCTAGGTTTGAAAAATGAAGGCATGGTGGAAATGGTTTATGTCTTAGAAAAGAGGCTGTTAGGGCGATAATGAAGGTTATAGTTACAGTAGTAACAGTATGTATCCACAATAGTGAGAATGCTGTCCGGTTAGGTGAAATATTGGACGATCGGCAATGTTTCGTTAGTTAGAGGCCCCTTGATCGCTGTCTGAACCGTAAATTTAAAACCAATAACAACAATGTGTCGATGCTTACGTAGTACTACAATACGTCAGTTCTTCTGTGATGGTTCTAGATTTTGATATTAGGTATCAGCATTTGAGAGACTCACGGAGACCTTGGTCAAAAAAAAACTCCAGTGTAACAACATGCAACAACATAGTTGCATAATGAAAACTAAAATACTGATTAACTTTGTGAAAGACTTTTGAACAGAGGATTACTAGCAATAGCTGGGAGTAATTAACGGAAAGTGATATCGATGAGCTTACCATTGAAGTATACGCCGCTGAGAGTGGGCCATTCCGGGTTTAGATTCGACTGACACCTGCTTGAAGACTAGCAGAAAATAACTCTTTAAAATCTTTCGGGGCGATCAAGTTGTTGGAGAGGTCGGTCGCTCTATTGTCTATATAGGGGCTAATAATGATGAGGGGATTCGGGAGGGGGTTCGGGAGGGTATCTCAAAAGAAATGAGGCGTGTATACCAAGCTCTCATACGTCTGGCTTTAATACTTTTTAGCTTTGGGTTGACCAACCCGAACATCTAGCCGCTTACCTTGAATTCGTAGGACAATTGTTACAAAGAAAATCCAACAATTTTGGGAATTTAATTAATGAACCCTGTCCATGAATAGTAAAGAAGTTGGAAATAGCTTTTTTGTGTAAGCTAGTCTATTGTTCAAGACATGGGGTACGTATTATCGTATAGGAGGCAGCCAATAGTTTTATTAAATAAACAGATATATGTAAGTTTTGTTTGCATTTACGAGACTTAGCTAGCTGCCTTTCAGAGGCTCAAAATAAATATTTTTGTATATTAGTATTACAAAACTGGATCTAGAACTTGAATAACCTAGATAATAGCGTAAGCTCACGCGTTGCCCCCTCAAATCAGCTATTCCCCTACCATTCTATAATCCCCGAATATCCAACATCCCGAGGTAGATCTAGACACAGTCACCCTTATTATTCCAACATGATGATAACTACCAACAATTACATAACTTCAAATCCAGACGTAGTATAAACTAGCAAACGGTCATAAATTTCATCAAATGTTTCGGCCTGAAGTCCTACGTGACGTGTTAGTGCCAAGAAGGTGTTTGGATACATATTCTAGACATCTCAACTAATTTGCAAAAGTGGTTATTTTCTCTCTATCAGTAGTTTTGATATATCGATACGGGAGTTATGATGCGCTTGCGGTTGCTCCAGCTCTTGAACTGAGGTGGATGCATGTAGTGCCGGTTTTCTCATTATGCCCCACACGGTTAGCCCAACTTATATGTTGCACACCCAGGAAAAATCTACTTTTTCTCCTAAAGCGGAACTCAAATGTAATGTACAACTTTCCCTTCCCCTAGTCATAATGACTAATAGCTAGGAGTCAGAGGATTCATGCTGGTACCTATTTATAGCAGGTCACTTAAAAGAAATTATTGAAGGTGACAAAATCGTTAAAGGGAACTTCGATTAGCTAGGTGGCCCAATCTAAACGGTACATATCCAGTCGGGCTTTCAGTGCTGCGATAGCAGCCGTCTAGTATGTATCTTGCTAAACATAAGCTAAAATAACGTGGGGACAACTGAATTTGAAATACAGTTTGATAGGCATACACGTAATGGTATATTTGGTTTCATTAGGGGTTTCAGTAGACCCTAGGAGAGAAGGAATTGAGCTCAAGGGTAAAAGGAGAGAACAATCATTCCGCCCTATTATGCTCGAGGCATATTGCTGGTATAAGTTATTAACAGTATAACTATAATGCTGAGGCCGCCCTTTGAAAACTTGGTTAAGTTTATGGTAAATTATATCCGACCTCATCTATTTATCGATAGGTGGTTCTCCAAGCAGCTCGTAACTCGAAATTTACCTCAGTTATAAATAAAAGGCAATGATGAGAATATCAATAAAGAATAATAGTTCGACCTGGTCTCGAAACTAGCCTAACACAAAAATATGGTCGGCCCAAATCCGGATAATGTTGTACTCAAAGGAGCGTACCTTTTTCACTCACAAAGGAAACCTCGCCTTCAATGCAAGAATAACGAGAAACTAAATAAGTCCACGATTTTTATTTATTTCCTCTAAGATATGCGCTCCCGTTTAACAATCCAACTGTAATCTATGAGCTGAGATGTATTTAGTCTTGCTTAGGTTTTGGGATATGTGTTGCGGCAGCCACCCGCAGCTGCGTGTTATCATATAGCACTTTGGCAATCCGACTCTCCTATCTAGCTAGCGTCCACAGAGTAAATATGAAAACCAGCAAAGTTACTACTAGCACTATTTCAAAGGCTCATCTATCTTAAGTTCATTGATTATTGTAGGAGCACTCATTTTAATTCTTAAGGCAATATATTAATACGGGCATTCCAACTTTCTCTAGAGATCTCAAGATTAATGCGTGTGAACCACTTTGAATGAAGAATTATCAGTAGGACCAGACAAATCTTAGGTTTACACGACGTAATCGCCATTGTTGAATAGATCTTAACCCTTATCTACCCTTATCTTATCATAATATTATTAGAGGCTGTCACTTGAAACTAACAAAGCCTAATAAAAAATTTTAAAATTTTAGGCTTATCTTGTCAGAGACCAGACAGCTTCAAACAGCTCTTATCGACTACTTCTTTGCATATTTTAGGTGTCATAATAGTTGTCAGCAACTTGCACGGGGAAGATAAAAATTCTAAAGACACAAAAGGGGAGAAAAGAAGCTTTTTTACTTTCGAGGCAAATATAAGTAGTATGATGCAAGTCGACTGGCCTGATCGCCATAGGCATCTAGGGCTTGATGAGCTTGCGTGCTTGCTCAACACCTGCGTTCTGGGGCCTTGGCCGAATTTGGTACAATCGGCGCGTAAAGTCCGGCCTACTTACGCAGCAAACCTAGCGACTGGATCTGAACACCTTCCTAAAGCGGCCTAGGAGATTGAAAGTATCGATACCAGTTGATCCGTGTGGTGATTTGAACCGTTGACAGCTCTTCTATTATTTTCGGCAACGCATATAAACGCGTCAGCCTTGGTAAGCAAGACCACCAGTTGCAGGGATATTAGTGGGTTTGTTTAGAATGGCCACGAATCTAACGTTATGGATTTCTCTCAGTTTCAGCATATAAATGCTCAAGTCCAACACCAACTGTCGCCCAATTGCCATTTTAACGTAATTAACTGATTTTCAGACACAGCTCATACAATTATTATTGGCTTTATCGACATAGGGTAAACTACTACGGCCAATACCCCTCGATTATCACCACTATTTTGCACGCGGTTTCTGGGTGAACAGCCATTTTTTCCGATGTTTAACTCGACGTGCTTCGAAGATTTGGGCTTCGGCCCTATAGTCGTAAACTGCCGGCAAGGTTTGGACTTTTCGATGTATTTTGAGGAGAGTATGTTTGATCTTGTCCCGGCCGGCTTAGTGATCCTCTTGTCACCACTCAGGATCTGGCAGTTATACCAGCAACCGAAGCGAATCTTCGAAAAGTCATTCGCAACTTCTAAGTTAGTATGTTTCAAACTGAAACTGTTGGAGCTTACTCTATGGACAGACCACTAACAATCCTGTTCGCAACGGTACCAGACCAACCTCGGAATTTTGGCAATTCTAAAGCTTATATTAGCGATTGTGTGGGCTTTTAAAGCGCCAATTTTGACAAATACCTCAATAGCGGCAGCCGTTCTATCATTTTGCGAGATTATCGCGATTGGAATTGTTTCTAAATACGAGCATGTTAAAAACATTCGACCGAGTTCGGTAATAAGTGTTGCTTTAGCAATTTCTATCATTTTGGACATGATTCGAGCACGAACATTTATTAAGGCTGGTTTTGATAATCTCTTGACGGCGTTGTTCACAGCCTCAATCGCTTCAAAGGCTTCTGTATTACTATTGGAGGCAAAAGACAAACGTGCTTTCCTACGATCACCGGATACCGAAAAACCGCCTGAAGAGACAAGTGGACTATTTAGTCGAAGTGTATTTTGGTGGCTAACACCGTTGTTGAGATCTGGTAAGTTCTACCTAGGCGTGCCAAATGCGTCGAATCGAAATACTTATTCCTGCCAGTCAGTACCTAACTTTTAATCTGAAACATGAAGGTTATTCAAAAATTTTGAGTTATTCAGACCTTTGGCATCTTGACGATCGAATAGATGCTACAGATTTGAAGCAGGGTTTTTACCAGACATGGCAGCGGTATTCACGATCTAAACGGAACTATAAACTCGCCCGCTCAAGTTTCCGTTCTTTAATATGGCTTTTTCTATCTCCAACGATACCTAACATCTTCTTCGTCGGGCTAAATTTCTCTCAACCATTTCTTATCAGCAAGATGATCACATTTATTTCAACAGATGATCCTACTGAGGCTGGCTACCTTCTACTGCTTGGCTTCGCGGTCGTCTACTTTCTCATAGGCGTATTTGCTGCGATTTATTGGCATGAGGTTGACAGATGGATAACAGTTCTTAGGGGTTGTTTAGTTAGCTCCATCTACAGAAAAACATTGACACTAGACTTACGCCAAACAACAACAGGGGCATCTGTCGCTTTGATGAGCACCGATGTTGAGAAGGCGATGGCTGGTTTTAAATGGCTCCACGAAGCTATTTCAAGTATTGCAATAGTTCCATTAGCACTCTGTATGCTTTATTTTCAGGTTGGGTTAGCGTAAGTGCTTGTCCAGATTTTCAAACAAAAGCCTTTTTTGGAAATCTTGTCAGATTCCTGGCATAATACTGATGGCTGGTTTAGTTTTCTAGCACCCCTCATTGTTCTAAGCCTCTGTACCTATCTTGCCAGCCATCTTTCAGCCATTATTGTTAAAAGACAAAAGCTCTGGCTTCAGGAAACTCAGAAGCGGGTCCATTTCACGTCATCTGTAATCGCATCAATGCGTGGCGTTAAGATGATGGGCCTCGTACCCCGAATCGCACGGCGGATAGAAGCTTTGCGAAAAGACGAGAACAAGGCAGGATTGCGATGGAGGCTTAACATTACTGTCGGCGTCTCTTTATCGAGTTTCGGGAGCGAAGGTTCGAAATGGTTCACTTTTATCCTTTTCGCAATCATATTCCACACTAAACATCGCAATGGAAGTGATTCCCAAGGATTGAATGTGAACACTCTATTCACCTCATTAGCTATTCTTAATATAACCCTTCAAAAACTCCACATTGTGATTCAAGCCATTCCGGGCATCATGAACTCCTTCGGTTGCTTGGCCAGAATTGAGGAATTTTTAATGGCTGAAACAAAGGCAGACGACCGTCTTCAGCGAGGGACACAGTCTCAGCGCTCTTCAACAAACCCGACACAGAACTTTCAGCCAATTAACTGCAGAGATAACCTTCAGGGCATTCCTTTGGAAACGATTCGCCGATCGCCTATTTTTAAGCCTCTGATAGAAATGACCCAACTAACAGCCGGCTGGGCGGAGACGGATAAGATTTTGAACGACGTTACATTGGAAATTTTCCCTGGTCAGGTGACTGCCATAGTTGGACCGTATGTAAAGCACTTTCTCTCTTCAAATACTTATCTAACATGACTTGTGCCAGGGTTGGATGTGGCAAATCGACACTGCTCCAGACTCTACTAGGTGAAACTACTGTTCATGAAGGCTTCGTCAATTTCCACGGTTTACTAGATTCGATCGCTTACTGTGCACAAACTCCCTGGCTCGTTAACAAAACTGTGCGAGAAAACATTGTCGGAGTATCTCACTTTGACGCTGACTGGTATAGGGAGGTTGTAAGGTGTTGTGCTCTTCTTGAGGATCTAAAACTCTATGACAAAGGAGACAGGACACTTGTGGGCTCTAAAGGAGTCACTCTTTCTGGAGGACAAAAGCAACGGATCGTAAGTTATCCTCTTCAACCAAGCTTAGCTTGTATTAATTACCTTCAGGCTTTGGCTCGAGCTGTTTACTCTAAAAAGTCGACTCTCATTCTTGACGACATATTCAGCGGCCTAGATGCTCTCACCGAAGAGCGCATCTTTGTTCGGCTTCTAGGAGTGGATGGTTTACTTCGACGTAACCATAACGCCGTTATATTGGCGACTCATGCAGGCAGGTCTATTCCAAGTTATCTTGATTAATACAATTATCACCTAAACTGAAAGCATCGTAACTGACTTAGTAATCAATGAAGTCCATCGTCTTCCTTCGGCCAATCGAGTCATTGTGATGAGCAAGGACGGGTCAATTGCATCTCAAGGCTCTTGGGAAACTCTCTCATCCAATTCCGCCTTCACTGAAACCTTAGAACAAACTACAGGGCTGAAGCTTTCGGGGAGCGGCTACAGCGATGGTCTTAACGACGATCAAGATACTCCGCACGAAGTCATTCCATACGATGATGGAGATGTCAGAACTCAAGCTAATATTGACGATGCTTCTCGCAAAACTGGGGATATAATAGTTTATAAACATTATTTCAAATCGGTCGGACTAAAGCACAGCATTTTATTCGCATGCCTTTGCATTATTGAGGCAGCGTTGTGGAATGTCCTTAGTAAGATACATCGATACCTATTGTTCACCTGGCTAAGTCCGTGAATCAGATATGCTCTAGTTATATATTCTAACCTCTCTGATGTAGCCGTCTGGCTGAATAAATGGAGTAGCGACTCCAACCCCAAAAAGACACCTTTTTATATGGGCATATACACGCTCTTGGTTTTTTCGAACCTCACAGCCTTGACCCTATGGGTCGCTTACTGCGGAAGATGGCCAATGACAATCTCCGCCAAGAACCTCCACACCTGGCAGCTTACGACGATGATGAAGTAAATTATCATGCCAAATCGCTTTTATATATGACAGAGCTAACCAGCGTGTATCAATAGAGCTAAAATGTCCTACTTCAGTGCGACGGACGTCGGTATCACGACGAATCGCTTTAGCCAGGACCTTGTTCTTGTTGATTTCGAGTTGCCACTGGCAATGATCAATTGCTCTGAAAGTACTTTGACCGAAAATATTCCGCGAATCGAAGTTATGTATGCACTAACGCGAAAATAGGTGCTCTCCTGGTCCTTGGCCTCCTTGCGATCACCTTAATTGCCACTCCTTGGATCGCTTTAACTCTGCCTTTCCTTGCCGCTTCGTTCTACCATCTTCAGAAATTCTATCTTAGAACATCTCGACAAGTGCGTCTATTGGATATCGAAGCTAAAGGCCCTCTTTACACGCATTTTCAAGAAACATTATCAGGAATCGCAACAATCAGGGCATTTTCCTGGGAGGGAAACTTTGGGGACGAAAGCGAAAAACTCCTATCTGTCTCTCAGAAGCCATACTACTATCTTGCCACGATACAGCGATGGTTAGCTCTTGTTTTGGACATGATTGTAATGGTACTAGCCGTTGCCATCGCTTTGATCGCTGTGCAGCTTCGGCATTCGCTTAACCCTGGTTACATCGGTCTCGCTCTTCTCAATACAGTAAGAAATAATCCCTTCTGAAAGGTTATACAAGAATATGACTAACTAAGGTGCACTCAGATGAGCATCGGTGAAATGTTGAAAATACTCATTATATACTATACCAGCCTTGAAACAGCTCTAGGGGCAATCGCTCGCATGCGTAACTTTAGCAAAACCGTCTCTCAGGAGGAGGATTTGGGATGTGATCTCCCAGCACCAGATTGGCCAAACGGAGGAACAATTACATTCAAGGATATTTCCGCTAGTCATAAGTATGGATCCAGCTAATATCTTCTTTAAGGGCAATACTGAGATATGCGCTGACTTCATTCACATGCACATAGAACTGATTCTGAAATCGTACTTAAAAGCATCAATCTTGATATTGTGGCAGGCAGTAAAGTAGGAATATGTGGGAGATCAGGGAGTGGTAAATCCTCGATGGTTGCTTCACTATTCAGGTTACTGGAAGTCCACACTGGTTCTATCAGTATCGACGGCCTTGATATAACCAATGTACCCATAAACACACTTCGCGGCAGATTGAATGTTCTGTCCCAAGAACCCTTCTTCCTCACGGGAACAGTTAGAGAGAATATATCTTACGCCAAGATCTCTGAGGAGGATAGTGATAAATTGAGTAACGACGATATACTCGAAGTATTAGCAAAAGTTGGCTTGAAAGAAAAAATCTTAGATAGGAGTGGAGGTCTCGACGCTGACTTTGATCCTGAAGGATCTCTTAGCCATGGGGAAAGACAATTGTTCTGTCTGGCCCGGGCAATGTTGAAGTCAAGTAACATCATCATCTTAGACGAATACACGAGCAGGTATGCATATTCTATCGATAAGCGGTACTGCGAGGCCGTGTTGACTAATTAATTAACACTCTATAGTGTGGATGCTGAAACCGATAACAAAATGCAGCGAATACTTCGAGACGAATTTGCTGGGAAGACTATATTAACAATAGCACATAGACTGAATACTATTGTTGACTATGACAATGTGGTGGTGCTAGATAAAGGCTCGGTCATCGAAACAGGAAATCCGAAGGACTTGCTTCAGCAACCTGGATCGGCATTCAAGGCTTTATACGCGATACATGAGAGCGCATGCAATTGAAGCAAAACCTACCATAGCGCTTTGTGATTTCAGAGCCAGAGCTATTTGTGAACGCACATGTACATAATGGTTAAGCTTATGAGGGTTTCTCAGGCAACGTCGGATCCGATGATACAAACTGCGACAACCCGGTCCTTTTCTGCATAAGTAAGAGGTGGGATCACCAAACAGAATCTGTGCAGTCTAGACGTCTTGGGAGCGGTTTTTACCTTGGCAAATGTATGTGGGTTCGTAGAAACAGCCAATGGTGCTGATCGGATGTGGTTGGTCATAAAACAAAGTGGACCAGGATGTGGTAGGTGGCTGAAAGTAAAAGAGGAGCAAATGGATTTGACGGCATCGAGACTCGAGTTTGACCACGCGACTGGCCTCGATAACTAGATCCACGAAATTGTGAAAACCGCGACTACGACTCCCGCGTCATATTCAAACGATCAATCCTGTGAAATGATGCTCAGGTCATCAAGGGGTCTCAACAAGTACTGATAGCTGAGGCTAAACCTCGCTGATGTGGGTGCAAGTTGGTGACCACAAGTTTACACCGCCGCTAGGTTCGCTTAGATGAACCCTCCGATTGTTTCATACATAAGTACTTGCGAAGTACTCTTCAAGTAATTTATTCCCCAGAGCTGACCCTAGATTCAGTCGTTGACCGCGAATGCTCATGAAATAGTAGGCTTGCGGCCTCTTACCATTCTAGGGCACATCAAATCTTCCAAACTTTATTTCCGTCAGCATCTCCTCCGGTCACCAGCGCCAGGAAAACACCACAAAATATTTCTTGTCAATTCGACTGCTGCTCCGACTGGAGAGCTGGACAAAACCCCGCGACAACACGCACATTCACTCCGGCCTGAAATCTATCCCGAGATCTATCGATCACCCTCAGTACATCCTCAGTACATCCTCCGTAAACCCTCCGCACACCTTCCAATCTATGGGGGTGCTGCTTACGTTTGGTATACTACGCACCTAGAAACTGCCTGATGCCCAGGCAAGGAAAATACAGATTACAGGCTCACGTGCCCGCAGTGTGTTCAGCCATTTCTTCCTAACAGACTTAACCAACCGACCTTCCCCTGATAGTTTTGGACAACCCCCGGTGAAAGACTGTAATCGTAAGTCGGATTGCCCAACTTTCCCTCTGGCTTATAGGTACTCAAATAAAGGCAGTGTGCCCATGAAGACCGAGGTTAATATGCCCAACGCAGAGTGATATTTTGTTGACACCTGCGGAGACTCGTGCTGAACCTAACTTTTCACAACTGGTAGCTTGGGTATATCGGAAAGCAATAAAATGGAGTCAGTCACGCAGATTATACCACAAGTCGCACAAGACAACCCTATCATTCTGTGCACCAGCGCTCTTCTCTCGTATCTCCTCCTTGTGCAATGTCTTCGCTATCGCAGGCTCAATAAATTTCTAAAAGCTGTTGAGAATGACTGTGGGAGCGTTTCAAAGTCTTCTGATCTACCGCTTTATCACGCCGAGGCTATCATTAAAAATCTCGGTACATGGGAATTCCCAAGATTGACAAGACTTGCTTTACAATTTGCCTTATTCCGAGTACGTAGAGCCTTCGCTTCAGTTAACAATTCTAGCCAGTTCGCTCAATCAATATTCGTATTGACTAATATTTGGTTCATGTATTTTTGTTCCGACCCTCTAGACTTATGGGATTCCCTCGATTTCTTCTCTTCTCTGGAAAACCCGCCAATTAGGCCAGCGCTCCACAGCTCACCGCCGTTACGTCGACACCTCTGTCCTTATCGTTGAGCTTATGACTTTCCCGCTCCAGTCACCTCGTGCTAGATTAGCCGTTGAACGAATAAACTACCTCCACAGTTGCCACAAAAGCGCCATCTCGAATGACGACCTATTGTACACTCTCGCATTGTTCATGTGTCAACCGGCTGTCTTTATTAACAAGTACGAATGGCGGAAGCTACATCCAATTGAAAAGATGGGTCTTCATCGATTTTGGAGTCAAGTTGGAGTGATGATGGGAATCCAGGAGATTCCTGATTCTTTTGAAGGGACTTATGAATGGGCAAACGTTCGTTAACCCACGCCATTCGAGCTACAGTTAGCAAATTATTGACACACAATCTCAACAGGCGTATGAAGAAAAATACATGGTGCCGAACGAGACTAACATAAACGTCGCTAAAGCCACGGTCGACATTCTTCTCTACTTTATCCCCCATTTTTTGCACTCCTTGGCCGTACCTGTGGTCCGTACTATCTGCGACTCCCGTCTTCGAGCTTCTTTCCTGTGGCCGGACCCGCCGTCCTACATCGAAGGTGTCGTCAATACTGCATTTGGTTTTCGCGCCTTTGTCACCCGTCACTTTATCCTTCCCCGTTTTGTCGCCCACCGTATTATCGAGCACAGAGCCATTGATGAATCTGTCCCTTTGCTTCAAAGGAGATATTATTTTAACCTATGGGAGACAGATCCGTGGTATTTGAAAAAAACTTGGTGGAATAGTCATGGTCCTGTTGCTTGGGCATGCTCAATTATGGGGTGGGGTATCCCAAGTGGAGATTTCGGGTCCGTGGGTGGATACAGAGTTGGTGAGGTCGGGCCTAGGAACACTGTTGGCAAAGGAGTTGGAAATGAGGGCTGGATGCATGGATCACTTTTGGGAGGTGGAAACATAGTTGCTAAAAAAGACCCCTCTAACAAATTAGCAGAAGGTAGAGGTGCTTGCCCAATGTTTATCAGCTGATAGTCTACATATACGAATAAGCCTCACGTGGAGGGATACGCTCTAATCATTTCGATATTTCCATAAGCTCCTTTTCCTCTCTTTCTCTTCATTTATTTCCCGGCGGCGATGCTAGTTTCGTAACAAACCCCCATAAAAATAAACAACAGTAATGCCCCCCTCTTTGTTTTTTTTTCTCATTTAGTTCTTTTTGGTCTGTTCCTACAACACCCTGTACCCTCCACAACGGTTAGTTCTAAGTATCTAGGCGTCTTTCTAACTCCATGTTGCCACCGTTTCTTTGGCCCTGTGGTTTTTTATTGCCTTGCCTTCGACCTGTTTCCGGCTCAGCCCGCTCAACACCAGGATAGATATTGGTCAGCTGGCGATTTCGTTCCTGTTCCAAGGTATCTTCCTCTAGGCCGCTTCTCTCATTCTGAATATCTCCATGACCATCCCCACCAATCAAGACCTTCGCATCATGTTCTGCCATCTTCTGCGCTGCATATCTTACACGCTCCAAAAACAGCCGTTCATTCATCACAAAATAGTTCGCCCGCTGGTTCACTAGTCTTTCGATTTCCGCCAAGTAAGCATCGGTGTTTGATAGATCATGATCCTTCGACAACCGTATAAGAGTATCATCTATCAAACTATTCGTCTTTATCAAAATCTTCTCTATAGATGGGAGATACTTGTCGTCGAGGTCATGAATTGTCTTGGCGTATATTAGGCGGTTGTTTAGAAGACTCTGCGTTTCCCAATCTAGAGCGGAGGAAGTTTCTTGTTCATATTTATTCTGATTCGTCGAGCGGATTGGAGGAGGCATATCAAAATCCAAACGTCTTTTTTCTTCCGTTTTAGGCCAATATTGCTGTGTTGGAACTTCAATGATAGGAAGTTCTAGCGTTCCATCCCATTGCCCTGTCCTGCCTTTCTGCGCAATTCGTGCTTGCTCTCCTGTTGATTCGGTGAGTTCCTCTTTAGCCACATCTGTGCCTTCTCCAAGCTCACCTTTGTTTTCCAATCGAGTGATACCCAGGCCATCAGTGTTCTTGTTCATATTTAAAGTGTGATCTTCCACTGCAATAGTGTCATCGGAGTCTTTCGTTTGGTCAGGCGCTCGGGTCACTGCCTCCGGTTCTTCTCCCAATTCTGGTTTTTTTCCCTCTTCTATACTTTCCATCACAAGAGGTGACTCCTCAATAATAAGGCTACCACAGTCAAATCGCTCAGCGAATTTCACGCTATTGCCGTTAAGATTACCTACTGCAGCCTCCTGTGAAGTAGTCCGCGACCGTATAAATTTGCTAACATCTATGTCATAGCCTTCCGCTGGGAAAACGAAATCTCCGTTGCTGTATCCCATTTTGTTTAGACTTGGACCTAAAAGGTTCATATTGCCTTCATCTTCATACGTATTCTGCCGCAAACTATACCCCTGATGGTTATTAGGCTGGTAACATGTAATATGGTGACCGTAAGGTACGTAGTTGTATTGGTTCTGTTCAAAAATAAAACGATTAGCTTTTGTATTATGGGTATGTCTTCGGATTGAAAAGCTCACTTGGGGTGGGTCGAGTGCATTGAGGCTGACAGTTTTCATCGCCTGTGTCTGGTGGTCTACGCCAAACTTATAAACATATAAAATATCAGTTTTCTCGTAACCGGTATCATCTTTGTGTGTGTATAGTTATACACGCCGTTTTTGACATACCTGAGAAGCTGGGCTGGTTTTATCTTTGCATAGCCCCTAGTAGAGGACGAATCAAATTCTTATTAGCCCTCCTCTCTTGGATGAATTCATGAAGCAGTATGGGGTAGGAAGATAAGCACATTAAACAAGTCTCCCGTTGATCCAGTGATATGAAATCGTGAACCTAGACCGAAAGTCTCAGACGTAATAACCTAGATAGAGCCTGTTGGCAAAAGCTATATGAAGTAGTATACGTACATTACGGCACATTGATTCGAGTTCGAGTTGAAGACCGTTCGCTTGATGTTGTAGCAGATGAATTCTCTGCAACCGAGGGGTGTCCGAGCTTACCGAGCTTTCATCGCTTTCACTAAGTTTCGAACTTTTTCGGCCGAGTTGTACTGAATTTCCTACCTGCTCTTCGGATAACTGCTCTTCAGAATGCTGTAAACCCTGAAGCGGAATTCTCAGGGTTTGGGACTGAACAATTGTGTTCAACCCCCCACCTTGTGGTATATTCTCACCTTGTTGTTGAGGAAACAACGAAGGCAGTTTTATCATATTGCTGAGGTTGACAGGACCTTGGTTTATTGAACCCTGCTGCTGAACCCCGCCCGGCTGTTGCCGACTATTCAGGCCAAACTGAACCATCGATGCGAGCTCCTCATGATCACCAGCTGGGAATATCTCGAATGTTCCAACATCAATTTTGGCAAGGGCTTTTGAATAACCACCCTGGCCAGTTAACCATACAGGTCTCCAGCTCCCGAGTCTTTGCGGTGGATCAACGGGCCCATTTGCAAGAAAGAGTGTATTTGGTGGGTGGTATTCCGCAGAGATACGATATGCAATCTTTATAGAACGAGTCTCGCAATTATCGCCCTGATAAAAAAAGACTCCACGAATAGCATTTGATAAGTTGATATAGTGGGAAACTGTGTAGTCCCACTCTGGGATATCGCGAGCAAGATTGAAATAATTGATTTTTGCGTCTTCAGGAAGGTCTCCATAGTCTACTCTTACACAGGAATCATAGTCCAGAGGAGAGGAGAATTCGCCACCTTGGTAAAGATAGACAGGAGTCGACAAAATTCTTTGGACTGAAGGAGCGGTATCAAGTTGTGTAGTAGATAGCTGCATTAGCCAGCCAGAGGCCAAGGACGGCGACAACGCGCCGATGATTAGCACGGACTTTCTCAAGGCCTTCATAATTTAGTATTGTTTTCGTATGAATGAAATTAAGTAGCTAATTAATCTATGCACCGAAAGTCCGAAGTACTCGAGTCTTAAGACCACAATACACAATGCTCTTTTGCGGAAAATTGAGAGAATTTGTTTTCAGAGGCTCTGCTCTATTGCCCAGAAACGCCCAGGTCTGCCAAACGGCCTCAAACCTCGAGGACATTGGATGTTGTCTCTCAAGTCACCTGTTGCATTTTCTTTACTGTGTTGCCTTCCCCAGAATCTTTTCATGGTCACTTTTGTGTTCAGAGCCGAGACTAGCTTTGTGTTTGGGTGAGTCAAAGACACGCACCAGGGCACAAACCACTTGCTCATGATCTGATCATCGTTAGTAGCTATCAGATCTGTTCCTCCTCTGCTTAATGATCCTGCACGCTCAAATTCTTCTCGTCCTGCTCGTATTCGCATTTGGGCGGACGACAACACTGATCTCTTGTGAAGACAGATCCCAAATTCTCCTAAGCTACCAATGCCTCAAAAAATTGTTGTCATCGGAGGCGGTATTGTTGGTGTTTCTTCTGCCTATGTCAGTACATATCTGTGCTTAAGGCAAATGTTAGGACTATCCTAACGTTTTTCATAGTTCCTGTCCCACCACCCTTCCAGGCCGTCTGTTACCCTCATCGAGGCATCTTCTATCGCCGCTGGTGCATCTGGGAAAGCGGGGGGGCTTCTCGCTCTCGACTGGCATGGAACTGACACCGCCTCTCTAGCCCGCCTGAGCTACCAAACTCACGCTTCTCTAGCCGAAAAACACAACGGTCGCGAACGCTGGGGTTACAGGGAGCTAAGCACCCTAGAAATCAGTTGTGACGAAGGCAAAAGTGCGAGCAGCCAACTCGACGGTATACCAAGCTGGATACGTGAGGGTGTTGTCCAAACAGTCGGAAAGTTGGGAACCCCGAAAACGACTGCTCAGATTCACCCACGACAATTCTGCGAGGCTATTATACAAGAATCCAAAAATGTCGAAATACTAATTGGTTATGCCACAAAACTCTTTTTTGATGGCGAAAATGCTATCAAGGGTATAGAGATTGAGACTGGGGACAGTATTACTGTCATTCAGACAGATGCCCTGGTGGTGGCTGCGGGACCTTGGACACCCAGGTTGCTTCCAAACATCCTCGTCTCAACGCGACGAGCTCACAGTATCACGATTAGAACTGCAGCTCCGGTATCACCACACGCGCTATTCACGAGTATTAAAATGAAAAACGGGAGCGTAGTTACTCCGGAAATATATCCTCGCGCAGATGAAATCTACGCTTGCGGCGATGTTGATAATAAAGTTCCTTTACCAAAACTGGCAAAAGATGTGCAGGTCGACGAAGAGATATGTAAGGAAGTCGTAAAAAATGTGAGCATAGTGAGCGAGCTCTTAGAAAATGGAGAGGTGACTGTCATGCAAGCGTGAGTAACGTGAACGGAGAGCGGAAAACTCGAACAAATTATCTATATCTAACAACCCAATCACCAGATGCTATCTCCCATACAGCGAGACTGGACCCGGTCCATCAATAGGGTGGGTACCAGGCATGAATAATGTGGCTGTCGCTACAGGCCACAGCTGTTGGGGTATATGCAATGGTCCTGGAACGGGTAAAATCATCAGTGAACTTGTTTGTGATGGCAAAATTTTGAGCGCTCATGTTGAAGCGCTCAATCCATCGAAATATACGAAATGATTAGGTTATCTAACAGCCTTGACTCATTATTTTTGACATAGCTATATATTGAGCTAACGGTCTTGCGTTTAGTATACAGATCGTCTGATTGGCATGATGGACAATGTGAACTGCACCTTCCCCTACTCCTAGTTTTCATCTAGAGTACCATACCTTTCTTTTTCTTTCACTTTTAGGCCTTTAGCGTGGACAGTTGCGGGGAACCTTCTCCAGGCGGGTTGCTAAACCTTGTTGTAACAAAGACCTTCATCAAACCATCTTTTGGGTCCCGTTTATCAAATCTAGCGTACAATTCTTCCATTTCTTCGAGGGGGATCCTATGGCTTATCATCATGTTTGGATCAATCTTTCCAGGAATTATGTAGTCATCGAGAATCGATTCCCAATACTTCAATACTGGAGCTTGTCCATTTCCTGCAGTCACCATCATATTAGCTTAGGTTTATCTCTCAGCAAATTTCAAAGATACACCTACCAATTAATCTTATCCCCGTCTGCATTATGGCACCAATATTTAGATGATTTGTGTACCCAGTATATAAGCCGGTAATTCCGATCCTACCATATGGGCGGACACTCAAAATCATCTCGTTTAATATATCTGAAGAATCCGTCTCCAAACCTATTGCGGTTTCAATTTTATGAATGATAGACTTTGGATACTCTCCAGCAGCACATTCTAAAGCCACATCAAGACCTCCGGGTGCGAGTTTCTTAAGCTCCTCCGGCACGGACCCCACATACGAAAAGTTAAGTATTTCGATCTCTGGAATCTTTGATTTGGCGTATTCGAGACGCCAGGCCACAGAGTCGATTGCAATAACACGTTTGGCACCTTTCAAGAATGCCCATTTTGCCGCAAATAGACCAATCGGACCCATGCCCCAGATTCCTACCTACAATTCTCATTAGCCATCTCACTACTTTGTGATCGAAGTTTCATCATTATTGGTTATACTCACAGTTTCACCACCATATATGTGAGTATCCTCTACACAATTGTAGCTAGTTGGGAGGACGTCACTTAAAAAAAGTGCCCTCTCGTCTGTAACCCCTTCCGGAACAACCAGCAGGTTGACATCAGCGAACGCCGCCCTCACAAACTCTGCTTGTCCACCAGCATATCCGCCTGCGAAATGACTATAACCAAGCACACCCGCCGTCCGATGGCCGTACATGGCATTGGCAACAGAGGAATTGTTGGTTCGTTCGCACTGGGATGAGAGTCTCTGGACACAAAACCGACATGTACCGCAACTGACCTGAAAGGAAGCGACAACTCTGTCACCCACTTTAACTCTTTTCACATTAGGACCGATTTTTTCAACCACACCCATGAACTCATGTCTATCTCAAATTTTAATCAGCTATCCAAAATAATGATCCCAAGAAGAGCTTACCCCAGAATGTCACCTTGTCGCATCTCGATAACTGCACCGTGATAAAGGTGTAGATCGCTCCCACAAATCGTAGTCCCAGTGACTCTAATGATGGCATCCTCGTCTTTGATAATCCTTGGCTTAGCAGTCTCGATGACTTTGACAGTGTTTTTCCCCTCCCAAACAACTGCCTTCATCATTTCGCCCGAAGGGTCAGCGAATTCATGCTGAATGCCGTAATTGCTGATGCCCGCTTTGGCAGCTGTACCTTCCGGGTATTCGCCCAACTTCTTCTCGACCAAATTTGCGGCAGCATTAGCCATCTTCGCACGATCAAGGCCGTGCTGTTATAACAGGTAGTTATAGTAAATAGTTGCGGGTATAAGGTGTAGATGAATATTAATACTGAGAAGGAATTAAATTTTGAAATGCCACTAAAGTTGCTGGTCTAAGCGGTTTATATATACCAAGCACGTAAGCACTTGGCAATTGGTTGATTTGACAACTTGTAATGATCCCCGGCCATTTATTCAAAGTTATTGTATTCTTTTGCATACTACTACGATGTTATTCAAAACCGTTGCGCAAGTACCTGACAGTTGATCAAATACGACGCGACGCAACACTGACGACATGACTATACCTTCCCGTGAACCACAAATTTACCGGATAATCAATCCAGGAATTCCCCGATTGCTTATTGAACGCTACTCGCGAAAGTATCAGAGTGGTGATGTCATGCGGCAAGCGGCATCGTTGTGCATGCAGCTTGAAGAATTGCAACCACAGGCAACGCAGACGGACTTGTGGTCCAGCGATCAGTTGCTCCTCAGAATACCCCCAATGGCCAACACCACGAGAGATCCTTAGCTTACCCGTTCAGAATTCATACGAACTTTCATGTGTCACAACGGAAGTTATTTCGGTAGCCTCTGGGCTAGCTATAGCGCGAGTGATCTCGCAACTGCGGCGCAATGCGCGCGGAGTTGCGTCTATGATATCATAACACCTGAAACCAAAACTCAGAAAAGTCAGTCATCAACAATAATGCATACGTAATTCTTTTGTAAGACTTATTCAATTCGGCGGTCTTGCCGCGTGTAAGGCTAGTTTCGAGATCAAAGTTCAAGACCTCGAGTTAAACTTCGTCAGTTCCACCCCCACCAAAATTTCAATAAACTGCATTCCCAACACATTCTAAAACAGGCAATCTCAAAACATACCCGCTCTCAGGTTTGCCGCACCACAATGGACCCTCCTCCATGGTTCTATTTTATCATTATCTATATCCAGCCCTATAGCTTGCCACATGAGACCCACTACCACCACCCGAACCTTTCCCTTCATACAGCGCCTTCATAGCATCCTTGAACCTCCACTGTTTCAGATATCTCCAGAAATTCCTCAATCTTGATCTGATCCCCCTGACAAAGTGTCTGAACGGCCGCCAATGATGGAATAGGTAATATGATCCGAACCCTAGGAGCACAGTACTGGTGAGATTATCGCAGTCTGTATAGAGTGGTTTCAGAAGAGAGTTTAAAATTGACTTTTTGGGAGCAACGTGAACCCTAACGCGGAGCATAACATTAACAGGCCAGAAGAGGGCGTCAAGAAGCGGAAATCCACTGGTGAAGGTGTAGAGCACGTCGAGAAGGGTTTGCGTCGCCGAGTCAACGAGCTGGTTGAGCATGAAGAAAAAGATGATTACTGGTGACATTTTGCCGAATTTGAAGGTTAGGTTGGAGAACACAGTTTGAAGCGCACGGTTTGCCGTTGCTTTTGTTATCAGCTTCGACGGTTCCGGTTCCACTTTATACAAACAGAATGGCTCTTTAGGTGGTAAAAAGGTCCTGACAATGGAAAATAATAACGGAGCAGTCCAACTTTTGAGCCCAACCCGATTAGTGATGCGAAAGGTTTTCCTACGGATCGTTCGAAGATTATAGTGAAGAGGGTTGTACCGCCGAATGAAATCCATCAAGATGCTACGTCTACAAAACTCCCTGAAGATGGATTAAGATATTTGTAGATGGATCGAGAAATAGAGATGTAAGCAGGAAATCTCTGAACTCATGCATGTTGTTCTTAAACATATTATTATCGGCAGCATAAGAGTCGTTCTTGGAAAAAAGATCCTGAAAAAATCTAGATTACACGCAACATAATAAGTTGAAACGTGACAGATTTCTGGACAAATAAACTGTTTAAATAAAAAAGCTTCAATATTAATTAATCCCCTGAGTTTGAATTTGTTTCAAAATAGGTATTAAGCTATCACAGGTAAATAATTTTATTTGTGTACCTGAAATCACTTTAATTGCTTTACACAACCTTAGTATTTACTGAAACAACATTGGGACACACTCCAGAACCGAGGAACGTGAAAACTCGGGCCTTCTCAACTTTTCAAGGGTGGATCTACCAAATCTACAAGGAGGTTTTACAACTAAGGAACTTCCGCAAACTTGACAGCGAAAAACAAAAACAAATAACTATCTTAGGAAAACAGAATAGTCGAGG
Organism: Dactylellina parvicollis; assembly: GCA_036971385.1. Classification (NCBI taxonomy): domain Eukaryota; kingdom Fungi; phylum Ascomycota; class Orbiliomycetes; order Orbiliales; family Orbiliaceae; genus Dactylellina; species Dactylellina parvicollis. The sequence goes on from JAJTUD010000005.1 coordinate 70,296, forward strand.
CACCTGCAAAGCGGAATGAAGTGCATAATAATGAATAGGGTATTCAGAACAAATATAAAGAGTTCCTACAACTGTAGTTCGAAATTTACCCAACTTCAGCCAAGAAATGGATTTGCAAGCTCAGAGTCAATTTTGCTAGTTCTCTGAGGCCACAATTCAGCTTACTGTGCCATATAATCCTCTTACTGACATGTTTTTGTCTCGGAATCACAGAGCGGCCACCCCTCTGCTCTCATAGGGCAGGATAGTAACCAGCCCACTGGAAAATATGAACAGACTCCCACAAACATAAATAGTAGTTTTTCCAACGTTGGAATAGTATCCGAGAACGGGGGCGAAGCATGAAGCCATATTACTAAGACAACTACAAAGCCCAACACCTGTACCTCGCTGTGGTGAAGGAAAGATTTCTGGAGTGTATGTATAGAGAATACCCCAAATAATATTTTGCATAACCGCTATAAGGATTTGTGAGCTTGGTGATAATCATGGTTGAAGGGTATATGTAGCGCTTACCAGAAGCACATTGGAATCCCAAACTTGCTTCTTGCGTTTTAGCCTGGGTGTATCCAAATAAGAATGCACCAGAGAGTAAAGATGCGAGACCAAGAGCGCCGCGGCGACCAAGAGCTTTCCTCTCGATCAACCACCCACCGATGAAAGACCCGGGGATCTGACAGACCCCTATCAAAGCATAGTTCCGATAGGTTGTGTTTAAAGAAGGTTTCCCAAGGCTGATACCCTGTTCAGCTATAAATACTGGTAGAAAAAGGTTGTAGGTGTTCCAAGAAATAGCTAGGTCATTTTAGTACTTGCCGGCTGAAATCATGTCTAACAAGGGCTCCAAAGCTTACAAAGCGTCATCCAAAGTAGCATGACCATGGAAGTACTAAAGGCCAATTTCTTCGTTGCAAAGAGACTCCGAATTTGTTTTGAACTTAGTACCGAGCAACTCTTCCAGAACAGTTCCGCAGCCTCAGCCAATGCTCCCTTTCGATCCGAGGCCGATTTCTCTTCTCCGATTTCAACTTTGAGTGGTAAGCCCCTTGCTAGTCTTACCGCAACCTCGATCTCCGCTAGCTGATGAACAGAGCACTTGTTTTCCTTTCCATTTTGTTGGGCTATGGCGTCGACGACGGCGATGGCCTCTGCATCTCGTCCCTGAGCAAGAAGATATTTTGGAGACTCGTGTAACTTAAAAAAGAAGAATCGAACCATCCAGATAGTCAAAGTGAATGTTGCAATAGTGATATATAAGTACCTCCAACCCATGTTCTGAGACCGAGGACACTGTCCCCATTTCGTGTCCAATGGACAAGAGAACCTAAGAAGGAATATCCATGCAAGGAGGGCGAGGAACGCAGAACTTAAAGACCACTGCACCGAATTAAACTCGTTAGACAAGTGTTAAGAAATACTCTTAGTGATTATTGAGAGGAAATTAGAGGAGACATACCCAGACAGACAAGACAGCAAGAACCCATTGGTGTTTCTGAGGGCAGAACTCCAAGAATAAAGCCGAATTAATGGGCATGTTGCCACCCGCACCCAACCCAACGACCGCCATCAAAAATGCAACGCTAAGGTAGTTTGAACCGCCGGCAACTGCGAAACCGAAGATTCCAGCTAGTAAGAGGGTCAGGTTAAATGAAAGCGTCCGGCCAATAGCGTCTGATCCCTGATATAATTAGACAAGCTCAACAATGAGGATAGTAAATGCGGCTTACAAGGCCAAAGATAAAAGCGCCGCTAAAATTGAAGGAAAAATGTCAGCCCACTCTTAGGCTTAATAGATAGCAGTAATATCTCGGATACTCACACTAGCAAGCCTATCTGTTGTCCCAGGCAAAGAAAGACGCCTTGATTTGGTGGATTGAACTCGATTCGAATGGTAGGGAGAGTTGCCGATACAGCAGCCATGAACCTATATATTTCACAAAAATGGTCATATATCTTTCTTTTCATATCAGATATGCGTAGGAGACTTAGTAAGTCGGCACTTACATATTGTCCACAAACCAACCGAATCCAGACATTAAGAAGAGTTTGGTCTGATAACGTCCCCATCCCATATGCTGAATAGCATCATTGATAGCACGGCTTTTTGCCTCGAATATGGGGTCAATACCTTCCATAACAACGATGGAGATGTTATTTCCGGCCACTGGGGCATCAAAGGTCTCCTGGTCGGTATGAGCCTTGCCTTCGGAGGTACTTGCTAAGGACTTTCCCGATGCTTCCTTCGTTTGTTCGGGGGTCGCCATTGTGTATGGATCTTAAACAGGTGTACCGGTGAGCTGATATATCAGGAAATGGTAATTGATGCTATCGAGGGTTATGTTATAATTATATATGATTTATGAATTGTTATAATATTTTCAGAGACAAATCGCCATCATCAGCACCTGATCTTCAGTGCTCTTATGTACAAAATTCTTGCATAAATCTCATGGTTTTCACATTCTCAAATCATAAAGAAATATAGACAAGCTCGGCTGAACTCCAAGCCTCGTCGAGCAGATGGTCAGGCCGGTTTCACGTGCCTTCAGTCTCTCGATCAATCCGAAGGACCCTCGGGTTTGAGTGATACATGGACTCAGATACGTTGAATGGTTTCGCGGAGACAGGTGTCCGTCTACAATACGAAAATAGGTGGCAAGGTATTGACCTGACTTTCGGATTCCTATCACTCACCCAAGGGACGTTGAAGGAGTCTTACTTGATATATCTGGGATTGAAACAGGAAAATTATACCTCCAGGTCAAGAAATTTAGCTCCTCGGAACCCCTTGCAGAGCGCATCGATGAACAGGCGGTAGATGGCCCTTCAAAACATAAAGGCTCAGTCTCCTGCTCTTGCTCATCCTTGTTAACGGGTTTGTGCCAAGTTTGTTCCCCACATGAAGGTGATTTCGAATTTTCTGGCGGGTATTACCCGCTTCACGGGAAAGACTCGAATTGTAAGCCTAGCTTAAAGCTTGCTTGACGGCAGAATTAAATGTATCAGCTTTTTCAGGGTTTTAAAGATGCAGTGGCATATAATCGACACCCAGTTATCCGATTTCGTACTTGGGAGCTGTCAACAATGACCTGAAATCCTTGGATAGCTGCATAATTCGTGCTTCATACCACATGTGAAGGAAGTCTGCTCCCAGTACGACCGTCGACGAAGTTTCGACGAACGCGGTCAACCATATCCCCCTGTTGAGCAGTTTTAATTATAAAACACTCATACGCAAGTACAGGTTCATAGTTAGGTAGAGAGAGATCCCAGATCAAAAGATAGGTTGTTCACAGGACTTCAAGAAATTTCGTTCTTTGATTCTAAAAATGTGGAACCCACATTATTATATATTGCGTGATGTGATCTTAGCTAGAGGTGCTGATATATCTCTAGAGATCTCGCTTCCCTTTATTTTTTACGACGAGTTAACTGGTTCGTCAGAAAAAGGCCAGTGGTCCCCTTGTTGAGCTTAAGGGCCCTCTATCTGACGGTAATCAAGCCCAGACAAAGATTTTTTACCTGATCCGAAAGAAAGTACCTTAACAATGAGACTAACAGCCCGTAATTCTTCGGTAGGGGCAAAGCACTCTAAACCTGATTGGAAGATTCTCCATGGGCACAAGTCCCATGTTTCCTGCACGATGACCCGCATGATATCTTGTAATACACTTCTTTTAATCTTATTCCTATTCTACACTCAAACAATCTTGTACCATGGTACCACGAATTGCAAGTGAACCCCTGTACATATCGTTATTCCGACCAAGGAAAAAGAAAAGAAAGGCTCAGTATCGATACGAATTATCCACTCAGCATGTGCTTAAATCTGATTTGTAGCGATTTTGCTGCTGATACCGAGTAGCCGCTCGCTTCTGTTTGTCTCTTTGTCCTGGTCGAGCTTTATTCTGATGAAGACCGCATGTTGGCCATGTTGGAATATATGTGTTGGGTTTTCTAGCCACATGCACAGCCGTCAGCCACAGTTCTATCCGAACACGGCAAGGGCATGCATGCGTGGGTGGTTGGCTTCGGATAGGCCTATGTCCGCGTCCTTCCGCGAACTTCTCTACTTGATCGACTCAACTTATGCAGGACATGAGAACCCCCGACATTCGGAACCTGATACGCCGTGCGGGCACCACCATCCAGATTTGCTACGACAGCTTCCAATACCAACCTTCTAAAACTTCGATCATCGAGTCTTCAGATTTGAAGGCCTCAGGTCTGCAAAAACTCGGCTCCATCAAACTGGTCGCTAGCCGAATTTCTAGCCTCCAACTCCTCGGAGAGCGTGGTAGCCAGCGTCGATGTCACGAGCTGCAGACCTTCTCGCGTCGAAACTACCGAAGCCTCAGGAGCCTCTCGGTCAACGTTTACGTAAAAAACTCCCATTCGCGACACATATCCCAATTCACGCCTCCCTCACATATCTACTCGGAATATGCTTATTTTCGATATCCTTCCTCGTATTTTTGAACTCTGCGCTTAGTTTTGTAATCACAGACCTTTTTGGCATTCAGGATGGAGTCGGAGGCATCGTGGGAACTCTTGGTTTCGTTGATGAGCTAGTCGCCGTCTTCATGGTCATCTTCTGGGGCGCTTTGAGCGACCGGATAGGAACACGTATGGTTCGTGAAAACCACATGCGCATATGCACGCTCCAATTGCATATCCGCCCCTTCGTCCTTCACTCCCATCCCTTTTGTGCATCTCTGAGTCTCGAGCTGACGTTTGTTAATGTTGCGCATGTTCTTCACGTCGCATATAGATTGCCGTTTCTGGTTACGTTTTTGTCGGGGTTGGCCTTGTAACCGTCACACAAGTAAAATCCGTATACCCAGGCTTAATATTTGCCAGAGTCTTATTCTCGATGGGTGCTTCTGCGACGGTTGTTGCAGTTACGGCTGTGCTCCCAGAAATATCTTCACCTTTACAAGATTCAACTAGTACTTCTCGTGCTACAAATGAACCTAGGTCCAAGCATACACGGTATCCCAGTTATCCCGGACCCTCTGACCCTTCTTCTTCGTCCACCTCGAATAGAGAACGAGCAAGCTCTTCAAATCGAACTGACTTGGCCGCCTTGTCCTCAACATCTACGACGTCTACACTAGTAATACCTGGTGCACCAACTCGGCCAACGAGATGGCGGCCCCCCAGTCGCAGCCGCTCACGGCAACAAGCAAAAGAACAGGCAAAGCTGGCTCCCAAATCCATCACCGGTAAACTTAGCGGAGTTGTCGGTTTCATGACAGGTTGTGGTGCATTAATAGCGCTGGTATTCTTTTTGCCACTTCCTGCAAAGTTTTCAGAGGGCGAGCGGATGAGTCGGGCTGAGGCTCTAAAGCATACATTCTACATCGTCGCCGGCGTGTCGTGGGTGGTCGCTTTGTCAGTTTTCGTAGGATTACGAGGTGGTGGTGTTGGTGGCAGCCCTTGGGAGTTCCGAAAAATCAATGCCTTCTTCTCAAATACGTTACATTTTTGGAGAGAGCAGACGACTGCTTCTCCTACTTCAGGCGGCGACGAGGAGGCAGCTGATGAGGTGGGTGATGCAAATTATGGGAGGCTTCCTGAACGATCTTCTCTCCTATCAGACAACAGGAGTATTCAAAGCATGGGCTCCTTGACATCCAGGTCAGGAGGCTACGATTCAATACGGTCCTCGACAACGCCTTCGGATACTGATAAATCCTGGAAAGGCGCTACGAGGGCTTATCTCCAAGGACTTTGGCTAGCTCTAAGAGCAGGTCGAGAAGACTGGAGGATCGGGCTCGGCTACCTTGGTGGCTTTGTAGCAAGGTGCGTTCAATGAAACCCTCCGCCAAAACTGATTGTTACAAGGATTAATTTGTTCTTTTCGCAATCACAAGGTCAATGTCTGTCGGTATATCACTTTTCATCCCGCTCTACGTAAACCAGTGGATGCGGGCTCGAGGAATGTGTCCTCCTGTTCTGCCTTCTGATCCGAATTATAAAAAATCGTGCCGCGAGGCTTACATCCTAGCGGCCATGCTCACGGGAACCTCACAGTTATTTGCCCTCATATTTGCACCTATCGTCGGATATTTTTCCGACCGGTACGGACCTCAATATCCACTAATGGCAACAGCAGTATTGGGCTTCATATCCTGCGGCGCATTCAGCGCCCTTCAGTCTCTTTCTGTAGGGGCAGACAGGAGCTGGGCATACTTGCACTGCGCCTTGATGGGAATTGGCCAAATCGGAGCTATAGTATCCTCACTCGCATTGATCGGAAATGCTATTCAAGATGACTCGCTGTCTCCAGCTCTCCAGTTCCCCGATACAAATAACCCTCCTCCAGTAATCGATGAATCTACCTCTCTCGATCCAAGACCTCTACCTTCCCGCTCAGAAAAGAAAGCTAGCCGTTTAGCAATTAAAGGATCTATTTCTGGCGTTTATTCTCTTTGTGGTGCAGTTGGTATCCTAATTTTAACACAGTTAGGTGGGTGGGGTACTGACCATGTAAACAGTGGCTTTGCATTTGATCTTTTAGCAGTCTTCTTTTCTATTGAGATTGCCTTAGGATGTTGGCTAATCTTCCGAGCGAAGAGCAACAATGTATTATAGTCGAGGGTGGCTAAGATGTAATAGCAGATATAATGTGTGTCTTCTCTCTCTGCAGTTCTGTCGCAGTTTTCCTATTTGAGCGCAAACCTTGCCTTGTGTTGTAACTGGCCAGCGAGACCAGTCGAAGACCAGAAGCTAGACACAAAGCTTCTAGCCCTCGACGAGACAACGCAAACCACCGAAAATAAAACCCCAATCCACATCTTGTCATCAGAGTCTAGTTTGATAGCCTCGGGCAGAGCGGTGGAGTGGAAGGCATGTAAAATAAATGTGTTGTCAAACTAGTAAAAGCACCTCGAATTTGTCTCGTAAACCAAACGCTGACCGCAAAGCCTCGAATATGGGACAAGCCAACGCAGAGAGCTTTAGCAACGCACAAAGCGTAGGGTTTGGAAACGAGACCAGGCCCTGCTCTCCCTCCTATCAAACAGCCCGCCTGGTTTCGAGGGTACTGGTTTGACGAGAGCGATCTGCTCCCAAGATTGCCTCAATCCGATATAATTCCCCAATACAACGAACAACACAGATGCTAAATTTAAAATGCAATACCGGTCTGGACGAGCAACATGTATTGACGCTATCGAGCTCCTACACCAGATATCGGTCTCAAAAAAAATCATATCTGGTTAGAGTTCCTTGCTCACGCCTATGTGCGAATCACCAGCTTATCTCTGTAAAACACTCAAAATTAGACTTACATGCGACCACATATGCTAAAGCTGCAAACCACACCCTCATAACACCATTTCCGGTTCAAGCCTCCATTATGTTGATAATCCCCCTTTCCAAACATGATTTTCTAGAAAACATGAGGATACCCATACCTCAAATATAATCTTCACGTATTCTGGTCCCTACCACGCTCCCTTGTACCTCGTTGAGATCTACAATCCCACGAGAGACTTGAAGCTCCTCTCGAACAGGAACTTGCTCTAGGCGCAAGAAAAGCAGGACCAACATTTAATATGCGGGCCTTGCGGGCCTTACGAGGTTTGAGTTTGGTCATCCCGCTAATAAGTTCAGTAGGCGGAAGCTCTGCAGGAACGACTATGAAAGTCGGTCGGATTACAACATCACAGCCTGTAAACCAGCAGGATACTCACCAGCAAAATGATACACCTTTGAAAGATCTCGGAGGCCCCGTTTCGAGTTCCCTACCGATAATACCTCCAATCGATGGAGTACTCGCCACACTAAGTGAAACAAACAGCACGGGGCCTACATCAATGGACAACAGCATTCAGGGAAAGGTTTCCGCTAAACCAGATGCGTCAGTTACTGTTGAAGTGGCTTCTACAAAAACAGAGTTCGCCGTAGCATTGGCCACCCTTAAAGTAACCGCAACGGAGACTGTAGAAGTCGGAACGAGTTCTGATACCTATGGTGGGGCTGATGTTGCAGCTTCGAGTGTTATCAGTAGCAACGAGCCAATGACTATGAACGCAGATTCTACTGATGTTATAAGATCTGGAAGGACTAGTATCTCTGATTACCCGATTGTAGCCATCATAGATGGCAATGAAACAACATCTCATAGTATATCAGACCCAGATCTAGACTCTGGTTCATCCCTTATAGCGATCCTCGGAGGAAACGATATAGAAGATCATGGCAGGCTACCCCCTGGCACCATACCTTTGAACGGAAACAACTCACTCCCAATACTTACGGGGAGGAAGCGCGAAAAGAGACAGTTGGTGACGGAAAATATGCCGGATAGCGAATCGATAACTTTTCAAACTCACGTAAATAACTCCCCTTCCTAATGGTTGATTAGTATTCATATTTTCTTTGATGTCCTTCCTCCCAAAGAAGAATGTCATTTAAAGAACACTATGGACTGACTGACTCCTTAAAGGCTGGTGAAGGGTTTACTCAGCCCCAGATCGTTCCGATATTCCAGCAGGTGGTGGACACGACCACTACTGATACAACCACCACCTCATCCTCTGCGACGACGACAAACCTTCCAACGACACCAACGAGCGGAATCTCAACCACCACTACAACTAGTTTAACGTCAGCAACGGAAACCACCACATCCACAACTACCACTTGGACAAGTTCAGCCACAACAGCAATGTCGGCGCCAGGCATCGCCGTAGTGACAACCTGGTCAACCGTATCGACGACGACGTGCATTCCAGCAGAGACGCATGTAAGTTTCGGTGGAATGTTACAGTCTCACGATATATTAACAAGCTCACTAACTCATATCGCTAGACAACAGCCCCACCAGTCCCAAGTTGTACTGATACTGCAACTCTCTGCACCGTGACGGTAGCCTACGTAATCTCCGAGGACTTCACCTCGACGTCATACTGGACGACACCATTTGACACACTTACTCTAGCAACAACCGCATCCCAGACAGTATACTCTGAAGATTCTGATGGATTTCATGTTTACATAACAACATTGGGTGATACCAACGGAGCCGCCACTGCAACGTACTTTTTTACAACATCAAAGCCAACTGGAGTGTCTGCCCAAGTAAATGTTGCCACACCCGCATTTCCTAACAAAACGATACCGTATACTGGAATCCTCTTGTTTTGGAGTCTCTTCATTGGGATAATTAAATGAAACCTCTACTGTTCTTGTAGTTTATTTACTTTCTCTCTTTGATTCCGAGCTAATTGCGCAATTGCTCATAGTTTTTCATTGTCCAGTCACAACACAACATTCTGTTGCAATTTTTGCTTCATAGTCAACAAATGTTTATCTCTCGCTGCTATTTTGGTTCTTTTCTCGATTTCAAAATCTTCCCCGTTCTGAATTTAATTTGAATTTTTGCTGTGTTAGCTCAAATGCGAACTTTACAAATTTATCCAAATTTAGAAGTCTACATCGTCCCAGAAGAACATCGATAGCTGATGTATTATATTATGAGCTATCAGCGCTCAAGCTTAGGGTAAAACGACTCAATCGATAGGGTTTCTCGAGGGTCGCGCCATTTTATATCGCTTATCTTGTATGGCTACAATTTCTTTACTTTCGCCTCATATTTTGGGTAAGGTGTAGTGTTTCTCCTGTATGTAAGCCGTTTCCATAGACAGAGATCGATATCTCCCGTGGCCGCCCAATAGGCAAACACCAACCTCCTAGTTCTAGTATCGCCACAGAAATCTCTATGCGATTCCTCTCCTATGCACAGCTCACCTGTCACATATGCGTAGCTTTTGTATAACAGGCAGGTATCGATCCACCAGGGAAATGGTCAAGTTAGCGAGTACAAACCTGGTGTCGACTTCAAAGATTTACGGCGTGAAACACTAAACAGGCACATTTGTGGTCAGATTGACTGATGCTCCCACACTTGCAGGTAAAAGTCTGCATCCAGCCGGTATGTCCATGCGTATACAGATGCCAATTTGAATGACTTGCCCTTGCATAAACTATTCGAATATATACATATACAAACGGTTTGTGTTCAGTTTACGCTCCCATTTTCAGCAAGTCCTAGGGTAGGACTACATACTAATCTCAGGTTTAGCACGATAACCCCTGCATGAGGGTCCAAAAGTATGAATAATTACCGGGATGCACCTAGTTCTGCAAGCGTCAGAACATTGAGGTGACTTTTATACAGCAATTCTTTGATAAGACTGTGTTGGTAAATTCTTCGTTGAAGTTCATGTTTCAAAACTCAGAATCGGCCTATAGGGGGTTCCCCTGCAAGCCTGATATATTGAGGGAAAGGGGCTTATAACAGAGTTATAATGAGCCACCGTGTCGGTCAGATGACTAGTTAAAGTCCGCCTATGAACATGATATGTAGCACGTGATTAATCAATAGGCGTGCCTATTCGTATATTGATTTTCGAGGCTACTAATGGTCAAACTTTTCATTCATCGTCATAAGGGTCACCTGAGAGTGTCTATTACTGCAGCTACGCTCACAACAGTCTCAAATCTTCGGGGTTTCGCTAGGATGCCATGAACACTCTACAAGCACCCAATAAGTGTACCTTCATTTTCATCAACAATTATACGTGTGTATTCATAGTTCTATATGGTCTCGTCTCCAACCTCACCTTACCAAGAGACAAAGCACTCAGGTGCAAGGAAAAGTTTGGTTTACGAGATCAGTTCTACATACTGATATGCATCAACAGGACCGCACGATTGCCTTGACTACATATATATATTAATTACTAAGGAGATGAGGGCGAGATAGTTCGGAGCACGTAAGGAGAGAGTATTATTAGGTAGCCTATCAATAATCATAGCTCATAAACGAATTTCTGGGTTTCTTCTGGTTGAAGACTGATCAGCCTCGTAACTGGATAGTCTCGCAAAGGTAACTAGAAGGTTTCTATTGTGGTTGCAACGCAAAGTATAATGATAATAATCATTCTACAGTCTCGTACCCATGATTCTGGTCCCAAAAATCTGTAGAACAACAGAAAAGTAAATCAGGGAGATAGTCACCATGTCCTTTGATATGTTACATATTAAAAGTTCAGCCTGGCAAAGATATTTAGAGCGTTACGTTGCAAATTTAGCGAACCCTAGTCTCGAAACTAGCCTTCCACAAAAACAGCGAACTCCGATTTTGCAATATATTCCAAACTCCCAAGCCCAAACACACAATGAATGTCGCAAACCAGAGATCCGCCCTCTTTAGTAAGCCATTATTCCATTCTCAGTGTGTCACTTTTCACCTCAACAGCCCCTTGATAGCATTCGAGATTTGTTGCACCTCATCTGCGACTCCCTCCTGGACACCCCTCCGTTTTGATTTTGGAATATCGGTTATATACTTCTCTTCTGTGCCTTCAAACAAATAATCATAAATATCAGGGCAAAGTTCCACTAGTTTTCTTTCCACGGGTCCCAGGTCCATCTCATAGAGTTCAATACCAGTTAGCTTTTGTATCCATTTGTACCGTCCACGTTCATCATCCCATACAAACTTCCATCCCCGTAGAGCCTTGGGGTTATAGAATCCATCATCATCAGTGCCGTAACCTTTCAAAGCCACCCGTACACGAACGCTAGCATGTACAGTCTCCCTTGTATTCTTCAAAAACTTTCCAGTACGCTCCCCAGTCATGGGGTCGCAACGTGTATAGTCACCTGGTGTGCGAGTCTCGCTTCCACCCAGTGCATATATGCCCTCCAAACTGTTATATATCTTTCCGAATCCCCAAGCCCGGGGCTTTAACTTGCGCTTTTGGTAGTAGTGAAAATTCTTTTCGAATTCCGAGTAGATATATGAATCTTCAAAGTCGAGGAATGGTGTGAGATTTGATAACATCCAAGCAAGACTAATGTTACCAATGTTCTGATCGTCCCACCCACCGCCGACATTACTGTGTTCACCTGGCTAGATGGCACTTAGTTAAAGCTTAAACAGGCGTATGAAGACTATTTTCTTACCATCCATACTTGCTTCAGAACAGTTGGCGAACCCCTTGGTAGCTCCCAAACTGTCGGCACAAAAGAGCTTCTTCTCTCGTCCAGAGCTAATACCTGAAAGGCAAATTCGACCCGAGAGCTCAAACTCGTATCGTAAAACATCATTTCGTTCATCTTGTTCGACTGCACTCCCAGCCTTTGGAGCCACCCGATCTTCGGAACTCCTAGGGCTCCAACTGTATCCCAGACACCTATAACCTTGATCTTGACGTTGGGGATTGTCATTCCGAGTTTGTAGAGCTGTTCAACATACAGTGGATCCGCAGCCGATGGTTTATTCGGAAACGGACAACCGGGCTGCGGTGATTTGTACGCTCTCTCATATCTATGATGGTAGTCCTTCATAATGACAGCAAAGGCTTCGAGTCCTTTCTTGGTCAAAACGCCCAGACCCGCCACCATGCCCGCCACACTACGAGCAGTAAACGCCCCTCTTGAGAAACCAAGGAAGAATATTTCATCGCCGGGGGCGTAATTATTAGACAAGAATGAAAAGCATTCACGCATGTTTTGGGCCACGCCTTCACCCATGGCACCACCCACGATCTTGTCGAATGGATTATTCGAGGTACCAGGGCCTGCTTGGTAGTAGACAATCTGAGGTACATTGGATGACGAAAGGGCCTTGATAGCACGGCAAATACGGGTCACATTAGTCGGGGGTTTGAGTTTCCCGTCCTGAAGCTCTCCATTCGAGTCTTGCCAGGTTCCTACAGGATGTATATATGGTTAGCTCGGAGTATGGATGAAAGGAGGAAATTCAAGTCCCTGTGCTGAAGGCATACCATCGCATGCAATAATTAACCGCTTGTTGCCTTGTTTAACGCTGTTTCCGGGCCCATCATAATCCTTGGAATATCGCCGGGAGCCCCTTCTTGATGGCCGTCGGTCATATTTTTCGTATGGCTCTTCGTGATCGTAACTATCACTAATTCTCGGGACCGCAGGTTCGTTGCTTTTTTGGTCACTTTCGTAGTATTTCTGGTAGCTTGAGTACGGGTCTCCTTCGAGATTATATTGGAAATCTCGATCTTTACGGCTCATGGTGTGAGTATAAGTCAACCTCTGGTTTAGGATACCGCAAAGAAAAGGACAGATCTTGATCTAGCAGTGTAAATGTCTAGGATAAAGTAAATCCACGTCGTGTCGTATCCTAAAAATTTCAAAGATTTTCGAACTTCTTCGCACTTCGGTGATTCCAGGTAATGAAACCAAGGAGTTTGAAGATCGAATGTAGAAGCAGGATCCGTGACCAGGTATCAACTTTTCATATAAGAGGACTTGCTACCAAAGTTTTAGTTTCTGGCAAAAGTGAAAAATCAAGCGAACAAAACAACCAAGTCATGAGATAATATAATAGAAGATTCGAAGTTTTGGGCCTCGAGTTCGGTTCCGTTCTTCCGTTCGTTCACAGGAAGGGGCAGAGCGATGGTCATTTGACTTCGCAAGGACAAGACAATGGTATGGTTTGCCTCGTTAGTGCGTTGTCTATAGATCCGTCCTCCAAGTTGTAAGCTTCCTTCACCATTAGCTACTTAGTACCGTAGGTACGTGGTGCGACGAACTTATGCACTCATAAAGTCTACGCAGGTTCTTCTAGTTGATTTCAAGCCGTGGTAAGTCTAGACTACCCCTTGCTGGACAAGCTAGGAGATTTTGCAAGTACTCAATGCCTGAAGGCACGAATTCTCTTATAGGTGCGGCTTGGCTTTCGTATGCCAAAGCCCTCTGACGTCAGGTGGAGGCTTTGTGCGAAACTTGACTTTGCGCTAGCCAGCGTGCCAACTAATTACTGGAGAGAAACCTGCACACAATGCGTGAGCTGTTGTTTTATCTGAACAGGGCTAGTGTTCGACGCTGATTAAGTGACACTGTCCGAAAGAAGTAAATACTGGTATCCTGAATGTCTGATAAAATTTGGAGATCCGCCTTGCAGCGGCACATCTAACAAACGCCGACCGCGATGTGCGCAATTGCATCGGATGAACTCGAATAAGGACTAAATTCCTTTTTAATTTGTAAGTACGCGAGTACTCCTCAGTCTGTAGTCTCGTGGCCAGCCCATTCATGGTGCATTTATCATTATCTTTTTTCTTATTATCACCGTACGTATTGATCATACCGCGTGTACCATATCATATTGTGTTGAATCGCTGCCCCAACATCGGAATGTGTTGTCACGGACTTCGTACGACAGATGATGCTCATACTATGACATCACTTCAAGACCTCCAAACATCACTTCATTTGAACGGCATCGTTCGCATTGCCTTGTAGCCAGCTCACAACAACCTCCAACAGAATCGTCACTCGCCGCCTCAAATGCCAATCGCACTGTCAGTGTTGGCCTCTCGATTCGTCTTCTCAATACCGTGCTCAAAACTCCCGCATACCCCCTTCCAGTTATTCCTGACAACCCGAGTGCAAACCAGAGCATACGCGATGCCCGGGGCGCTCTCCGTCCGTGACCATATTATGAATGCCAATAACCGCCCACTGGTTCAGCACAGCACTGATCCTATGACTGGCTGGTACCGGACTGGATTCTGCGAGGTACGTATTGAAGAACATGCCGACTTTGGCCTCATCTCAGCCTGCATTACCGCTAACGCTTCACCTTTTCTGCATCCAGACTGACGAATCAGACCATGGCAACCATACCATCGCCGGGATCGTTTCGGAGGACTTCTTAAACTTCTCGGCGCGAAAGGGGAACAACCTTCGATCCGTTGGATTGGTAGATGGGTGCCGATGGTGTTTGTGCGTTTCCAGGTGGAAGGAAGTATTTGACGCCTTTACAAGGTACGTACCGATCAATCTCTAGTACCCGATCCCCTTGACCAGCTTCCTCCGTCTAAATGTACATGTGACGTGCATATACATCTGGTATTTGCGTCTTCGGACCGTCTACTTAATCACTTGGCATGTGGTGTTAAATTGGTTCTTGATGGCAATTACGCCCCTGCATATATAACCTTATGATTGGGCTAACAACCAGTAAAAACATCTAATAGAGGTGAGGTGTCTCGATCTTCCGTACCCCTCGTCGACCTAGAAGCCACGCATTCACGGGCGTTAAGTTCAGGTGTCACTCTAGAGCAACTAAGGCAGTTCTCAATGAGGGGGGAAGATAAGGGTGAATGAGATATTTGATCAGGCTGATGATGAAATACATCCTGCTACTTCTCACTTTCTCTTACTGAACTCTTTACCGTTGTTTCCATTTAGCCATATTTGTGCTTTGAATTTATCACCGATACCACAGTTTTTTAAACATAAAAACCGCGGGCCGCAACCGCTATCCTGCAAATGGTAGCCCATTGTTACCCGTATCATCTGATACATGCAGATATACAAGAGCCCAACAGGCAGAAAACGGCGTTATCGTTATATGGCAGGTACAGGTAACCGAGCACCGGAATATCCCGCCCTAGTTTCATTTACAAATTTCGTTTCGCCGGCTATCGCGAACCAACCCAATGCGAGAATATTTAATCAAATTCGGTAGGAAAGACGAAGCGGTTCCCAAGTTTCCTTCCATCTCATTAAACCATGCAGAACGCCACAAACATCTGTTTGTCACAGGAAGCTCCGATGTTCTGGCTTGAAAGTTCTGACAAGGGTCCTGTGCAAAAAGGGGTCAGCTACATAACTCCGCGAGGAAGGTCGGTAAAAGAAAAAATAAAGGAAAAGCAAAAACATTACTTCGTCGGTCGAGCCTTATCTTCCCTGCGTCACACAAGATCCAAACCTCATTTTAGCAGGCACAGAAGTCAGCTCCAAAGCTCACCTGAGTAATGAATAAGCAATCTGAACAGAAGATTCAAAACCGAAAACTTCAATTCCTATCTACATAGTTCGAATGAAAGATAGGACAAGAAGCGAAAAATCGAATTTGACGATGCTTATGGGCGGGCTTGGCAAAGAGTCCGAAAGTGCAGACTTCTGGTCGTGAAAGCCCCTTTCGTGCTGAGACTTGGCTTTCGTCTATCTCTCCAGCAAGACAGCCCTGCGGCGCACAGACGAAAAAAGCACTTGGTGCTGTTTGTGGAGATCATTTGTGCTTGTCAAGGTCTAAATTCCAAATTCGAGAACGATTGGTTAGTGTTCGTCTGGCTTTCGAGAGCCTTAATTGTTTCCTGCATCGAACCGACATGACCATGATCGCTTAGTTACTAGTCCTATTTCATGCAAGCACGGGAGGCAGTCAGTTGAAGAATGAACCCTTTTCACATGGAAACCTCCGTTATTCGAAAACGGTCCAATCTGTTCGTTGGCTGAGGTGTCAGATACCGCCACGCTGGTGTCCTCTAACTTTGGCCTTTGATGCATCCAAGCGAAGTTGACGAGGTGCTAAATGTAGTAGCCTCAAAGTTCAGATGCGACATTCATGGACGAAGCTAATATCATATATCTAAAGTATTCAGAAAGGAAAAATCCTTGATTTGGTAATAAATAGTATATTATGGATGCTCCATTACTATTAGATTTGGTTTATCTTATGAAGTAAAGAGAAACTCCCCGCTTTTATTTCCCAGAAGTCCGAAACACCGTGAAAAGCTAGACAAAGAACAAAAATGAAAAAGGGCATGAGGAATCGTCAATCAAAATAGTTATTGTTATACAGGAGAGGAAGTTGATTGGGGAAGAGGGGGAAGAAAGCAAAAAGTCCGATCCATAGCTAACCTCCAAAAGACAAGTGAGAGGACTACCGAAGAGTTCCCAAATGTGTGATACCACATAAAAATACTAGATATGCCAGTTACACAAGTGCAACGTAAATGTAAAAATGATACAAGAAAGGAATGCATTATTGCAAGAGTAAACACCAAGATTTTGGATGTCAGTTGTGTAAATTTTATTATTTTTTATTCCTTGTGCGCGCCTCGCCCTTCCTTCGCCGCCTCATGGAAGGCATTCGCGCGAACCACGGTCCAGTAGTCTAGGTCACTGACCTCAGCTTCGCCACCAGCAATGTTAGCCTTGACCTCCCAGGCAGAAGACATCATCATCTCGTCCCTGCATAGCAGCTTGCTGCCGTCGTAGACTTGTAGACACCTTCTCTTTGTCACCATGCGGTCAGGTTGAACTCCCCATCCAGAAGGGAGGTTTCTTCTCCTCTTACGACCACCAGCGGCCATCTGTGCCTTCTTCGATATTTTGCTGTTGGTACCCAATACAACACCATTTTTGGCATTACCGCTCCCGACGTGCAAATCGGCACCCCGGGTGCGTGTTAGTTGTCACCGACCGGCAACGCCAGTACCAGTGATACTCTTGCGTTGTTTCTTAGACTTCTTTGAACCAAAAGATGGATCAGACTTGTCATCATCGTCTTCTGAATCGTCTTCTTCCTCTTCAGAACCCTCGGCTTCATTGACATCAGCGCCGTCGGAGTTCAAAAGACCATGAGCAGCAAGAGACTCCTGGACCTCTTCCAGATCATTGACAGAGTCGAGGTTTCGGGAGTTGATATCGCCTTCAGGTTCTGGCTTGACGACCTTGGAAAGAACGCAGTCATCAAGATGTTCGTAGAATTGCTGGGCATTGGCGAACGTAGCACTGCAGGTGGAGCACTTTCCAGTGATGTCCTTATAACCAGATTGGAAAGATGGGGCGCGAGGAGAGCCGGAAGAAGAGACAGAGGCGCCGCGGCCGTTGACCTTCTTCGGTTTGCCATTTGGAGCTGTCTGTTCCACATTATGGACAGACATCAAATGGCGCTTGAAAACGTCGGCCCTATTGAAAGTCTTCTCAGATGGAAGACCCGAGCCCGGGCAAAACCCGCATACCATTGTTCCTTTATAGTGCGTAAGAGTATGTCTCTGGCAGTCATACTTGCGCGCAAATCCCTTTTTGGCGTACTCGCAGGTTTGGATAGGACATTTCTCTGGCCTCTCATCCATGTGAGTGATCTGATGGGCTTTGAGGTCTCTGAATACTTTGCCGCAGGCAGTGCAGAAGTTGTCATTGTTGGCAACTCCATTGCTAGAGGTGGTTCGCTCAGGGCTTGGGGCGACCTTGGAAGCGGCGGAAACTTCTCGGCTCATGGCGGGAGTATGTGGGAAGTATTCTTCGTTGGAGTGATGAGATGGTGATCTTTTATGACCCTTGGATGTTGCGGAGGGAGTTGGGTATGGAGAAACACGGAAGGTCGAGTGTCTCCTCGAGTGCTTTGGAGAGGTGGGGATGATGGACGATGCCTCGACTGAGGACTGCCTGGAAGTGTTATTGATCAAAGACGGGTCTGCTTGGCAAGTTAGTTGGCTGCTCAGGATACAGGAGCTATAGCATCTGAATACTTACTGACGCAAGTGTCTTTGACTTCCGATTGTTCCCAGGTGACACCAGTCCAGGACTCAGTGTTCATGGGCCACTCTTGTGCGGCCATGTACGGCGAGCCGTGGTCCGAAGAGGATGTGGAGGCGCCAGAGGCAATGCTACTCTGACCAGAGGCGAAGTCGAACCCCTCGGCAATTGACGAAGCTACAGAAGGTGATGTTGGGCCTCTATAAAGATCGTTCGAGAGATAGTTGGAGGGTAGAGTAGGTGGCTGGACAAACAGGGCCGATTCCTCGCCGTAGTACGGGAATGCGGCGCGTGGGACCTCTGCGAACGGGTATAATGGGTAACCAGCGTACTGGGCGTCTTCGACGGAGAAAAAGGAAGGTGGAAGAGTGGAGGTCTCGGAGGCGGTGAAGAAGTCAAACTCTGGCTTCTGGTATATCGAAGGATCAAAAGAAGTTGTGGTGTTCAACGGACTGATGGATGCACCGGTGGCAGCGAGCATCTTATGGAAGGTATCTTGTCTGTCAGTGTCCTCGAACTGTAGAAAGTCCATGGATTCGTATGCGGCCATCGCAGGTATTATATAGTGTGTGTGGTGCGAGTGCGACGGAGTGGGGAATATGAATGGCTGGAGCGAGGCGGTGTTATAACCTTGCTGCTTTTCTTATGCTTTCGATCTGACGTGTCGAGAGCAAGCCGTAAGAAACCAAAATTCGGAAGCTGATTGGAATAATTCACGAAGAGACGATGATGACAGTAGTAGTAGTAGTAGTAGTAGTAGTAGTAGTAGTATTTATCGACCGTGGCTACTCCTTTGTGCTAGGAATTATTGCGTCTACTAGCTGGGAGCTGTGATTGAGGAATTGAGGGCACTTTTTATGAGCGAAACTCCTGCTTAAGTGAATAAGAAGAGTCTCTTGAGGATTCAAGAGTAAGCTTGCTAATCGTCAGGTAAGATTGGCGTGTCTTTCGTGAGATTCGGTGATGCTTATGAAAAGGTAGGGCATAGATCGGAGGGAGATGAGGAGCAATATATGCATCTCGAGAGCACTCCCCCAAACCCCCAAACCCGATTGAGAGGAACGAAATACTTGGGAATATCATAGGGCAGCAGCAGCAGCAGCAGAGCGAACCCAGACTGCCTTTTGGAAAAGAAATTATTCACAACCTGGCTCCCCTTTCGCACTAAGGAATAAACCTTGCATTTCGACCTTTTGAACAGTTTTGCTTTTGCTCCTCCGTCCGCTCCTTTCGTCTGTCGGTCGGTCTGGTGTGCGGAAGATAATAATAATGAGTTTTGTTTTTGTTTTTTTTTTATTTCTATTTTATTGTGCAGTTTGCTGCGGTTAGCTCACAAAACCAGACGGATCTCGAGGGTGACAAGGCCAGACGCAGAGGAATCGACTGGGGGGGAAGTTCCTGCAAAACAGCACCAGACCCGTTGGTGTGGTTCTTTAAAGGGGACGGGGGTTGGGCCAGCGGTGGGTCCAGCCCAAAAAGCAAAACGTCGAGGAATGGACAGTGTGTCTGAATTAGACAAAGCTTGAGCGCTCAGGGTGGCAGGGCTTCGACCATGCGTGCTTGCGGGATGATTTGAATTACAAGAAAAAGGTGTGTGGGAATGGTTCCAGTTGGAGTTGGCTCCCGTTTGGGTGGCCTGCAGGCAAGGTTGGTTCGAAAGAGGGGGCATTTTGGCTCCGGGGAGATCTCCCCGAGGACCGCATTTTCTCCAAACTGGCCCGTCGGTGAGAGCGATGCTCGAACGGCCCTTTCTCCTTTCGGTTCTAGCCAGCTCGTGCCCCTGTCGGTCCGCCCAACATGGATTGGAGATGGGAGAATCATCCTCTCCCCATGAGGATGAAAATGTGAAAAATTGGGGGATGCGATCAAAGTGGTTTCTGGTGTTTTATTTTATTTTTCTGATCGATTGGTTTTTGGCGAGATTATCGTGACGAACTGGCCAATTGCGAGCGGCTTCGACGACAATCTCCCTCTGACTCTCGATACGCGGAAGAGAGAGGGGCAGAGAGCTCTGTTTAACGCCGGTGAAAAATTCAGACTCCAAGGGTCCAGATTCGAGCTTCTCTCGTCTCCGAGCTCTAACTAGCAAATTGCGCAAGGTCATGTAGCAATATCAAACTTTTGGAGTCATACCGCCAGAATTCGTGACAAGAAATATCCCGCGGTCGTCCCAACGCTCGCATTTCCAAGTCGCACAGGCTCAGGAAAACGAGACAGATAAATCGTCGACAAGTGTCGCAGTAATCGGATACCCGAAGGCAGACGCCTGTCCTGAAAAATATAAGAGCCTAACGGGGAAAGGTGGATGGATGCGGATGAAGTCCCACTCGGTGGGGAGGGTGTGCGCCTTAGAGAAGCGGTACAAAGTTTCAATGTACACCGCTAACAATACTGTCGACCTGGCGTTGACGAGGGTGGTACATGCATCTCATGGAACTATCGGTCAGACCTCCCCAGTCAGATGCAGACGCCTATCATCTTGAGATCTCCAATTGTCGATATCGTCCGAGAGTGCATTCGTTAGCCCACCAAGTATGTATGTAGGGACAGGCAATGCCTCCGAGAGGTGCTACGCTAGTGCCTTTCCAGCAAAAGGCACCGCCGGTGCCAGCAAGCACTTGGTTGGCACCCAACCGATTTTACCAGAAATTAACATGACCGCATCCCCCAGGTTAGTTTAAGTCGCCGTATTCCAGGAATAGCAGCAACCTTCACAAGGGCCTCCTCGCGAAAGTGGAGATCACCTTTCCTCATTCGCACCTAGTGCAATTCTCTAAGGCCAAGCTTCTGACCAAGACCACAGCCCTGTCGCTAAATTCGTGGTGGGTGGAGTCTCTATTTTAAAGCCCCCAAAGGTTCACGTTGATGGTCAACCTCACAAGGCGATTTTCTGTCAAAGGACAGCCAAGATACACTGATAGAGAACCGTTGTTGGTTTCATCGACAGTGATGATTCAGACTCGCTTGATTCACGTCGCTAAAGGGCCATGCAGGTCATAATCATGACCCTTAAGATGTAATTTGTCATCTGTCACAGGCTCGCCAAATCGCTCCGTTTGATCCCACGATTTGTGACCCGACTTGGCCCTGATTGTCTAAAGTCCAGAAATCCATGAAGTGTTCTTGGACCCTGGGAAACCCAATACATCCCCGACGCTACCCTTCCCATTTCCCCACCCTGGTTGGGCACCCTACCTAGCCTCTCTTATCATCACCAACCATCATCATCATCATAATCATCATCATCACCACCACCGTAAATCGATGTAATCATTATCCACTTGGTGCTTTGCTAGTTCGCAAAAGACAGGTGTTTATGTTTGACTTTTGTGCCAACAGACTGTTCTGATCCTTGTCTGCGTCTATGTGTCGTTTTATTAAATCAGTCCATTCCCAAAAGATTGTCTTCAGAAACCTTCATATCTACCTTGATATATAATTTTCTTTTTTTCTCTTTTTTTCTCTTTCTTGTTTTATTTTTTATTGATTTTTTATCCATATATATATATACTATTATTTTTTATGAAAATTCTTCAAGAGGCCTTATCCGTCTGGGTAGATTGCAAAGAAAGGTCCGAGCTGCGCAGCCCAAGCGCGTTACTTGATAACCATTAACTTGTATGCGTTTGTTATAGCGGCCTCCTAACGGGAACAGCCATTTCTAACCGTCCGACTCAAAATATCCTGAAAGTTGTATGCATTAGGCCTTGTCCGGCCATGGTATCTGCTTCTAAACGAACCTTGATGTCTCAAGCTGTTTCGTCCTGCATATCTGGCTTCCGTTTATTTGTTTTGCATTCGGAGGCAGTTTTGCACTTGGCTTGTCGATAGAAGGGTTGTAAGTTGCTATCAGCAACTTTGAAGCTATACTCAAAGCCCTGACCCCGATCCCCGTGGCCAGGCGTTGTTTTGTCTGAGGTCGAGGTATGGGACCCTGACCGCTCACCCAACAAAGTCTCTCGCTAAACTCGCCATCTCATTGGCTGGCCAAACTCCCATGTCCGGCGAAGGATGTAAGAATCACACCGCTTGAACAACAGTCTCTAACAAATACCCGACAACAAGATGCCTGCGTTTGAGTTGTCCCTTGCTTGCTGGCTTGCCGCATGTTTATCGAGTATTTGAGGCATTGCGTGCTCTTTCGCTTGCAGGAGAAGTAAACCTCTTTTTTTCCTTTTCTTTTAAAAATCGTCCCACGTTTGTGACAATCTATATCAGCCCTCTGCGTTCACCAAGATAGTATCGCTGCGGAATGTGATGTGTATCTTCCACCCCTCAGCACGAATATCGAAATCTCCCCAGTAGGAATTTGACAAGCCCCCGTTTTTATCGCCATGTCTGCTGACCCTTCTCCGACATCTCTGATGTCCAACCTTCCCGCTTACTTCGAGTTTAATAATTTTAAGAGGGGAGTTGAGACGCCTTCCGTAAGATCATATCACATTCCGTTTTCGGTGGCGTCCTCCCACTTTACACCCCTCTTCGGAGTTCATTTGGCAGATATCACAACCTCTAGACGCCGCCGCAATGAGACTATTTTCAGGGAAAGGAATTGTGTTACGCTGGCGTTTTTGTGGATTTAAAACAAAAAGTGAATCAGAATCTTAGCATCGAGGCTTTAAGGATGGCTTGCTTCGCGTGTTGCCACTAATGAGGCGGTTGCTTGTTGTATCCGATATGTTATCAACAGTCCCACTCTTGTATCAGTATCAATCCAGAAGAAGTTATCAACCCGTTTGATTGCTGAAGGAGGAAAACGTGGTCTGTGGGACCGGCGCCATGACCCCGAGGAGCAAGGGGTTGAGAAGCCCCAGGGGTCTGGAATCGCTATATGATCCAGTGTTATTGCGGCAAACCAAAAACCTACCCGGCCGATAGAAATATTAATCTCTGTTAATATCGAGATTCCTTGCAGATATTCCGCGTTTTCGAGCCAAACGAGTGTTGTGGAAAGAGTTTCTTTCTGTGGAGCACATGATTTGACCTTTCGCCTTCCCCGGCATTCACCGCGTGATAACCCGGATTAAATTGCTCTCACCTCGATCAAACCTTCCGTCGACGATACTCCCAAGAGTGTGTCATTGCAGACCAAATTGGCAATAGGATGTGGCCGATCCTCAGTCGTCACCCCGAACAGGACAGCGAACGAACCGAAGAGTAAAATCGGAGGTTGCACAAAATAGCCGAGAGGCCTTCATCAAGGACCAGTCCAGAACTGCTCCCGCGGTCGGTTTGTTTAATTTCTCTCCCCACTTGTCGGGAACTCATAGCCTACGTCGAAAGGAGTTCTTTAGCTCCAAGGTATCTTTTCCGCATTCTATTCCCGCCCACGTTTTAGAGGCCCAGGACACACGTTTTTGGTCGGGCTGGAGACGCGTGGAGTTTAGTTACGTGGCCAAGACATTCTCCCTCGTGTCCTGCATTCTTGACGAGCGAGGGGAGGGCTTGATCTCTCAAGATCGATTCAAGTATGTAATTTGACAGATGCTAGCTCGAGGCTGGCTGAGAGTCCACATTCTTTGAAGAATTTGCTTATAGGTGAGGGGTTCGTGTTCAACCGTCCCGCACTCACACGTAACAGAGATCGTCGCCACGTTTTCTGGGGGTTTGCATTTGTCCGACTGCCCCGATGGTATCCCCAAAAATGGGGTTCACGTTATCCTTGTCCGGACGTCCTATGGAAGAGGCGAGAGCGGAACCAAGAACGAAAGGCACCATCTGGGAGTGAGGCATTATGCGAGAAATGCCACCGAGTTTGCAAAGGTTTGGCCAAATCATGTTGATTCGGTTTGATATCAAAACGCCTCCTTGAGAGTTCCGAGTGCGATCCAGCCCTGATTGGTGAAGTCTGTTTTCTTTGGCGGCACCGTCAAAGAGCAATTGCTTTTTGCAATTTGCCCGCAGATTCTTGCATTGCCTTGAGGTCTATTTCTACTCATGCATCTACGCAGACAGTATCTAAACTCCGTTCACAACCATTTCGGCTCAACTTGTATCAATCACGAGGCTTTCGCCATGCTTCCCCTTAAGCGAGACGAGAGTGAGGTGATGATCAAAACTGGCTCCGTCCTTGCCATATCAACCCTCTTTTGGGCGGAACTTGGTGGCAAATGCAGCTCTGCTACGAAGATACCACCCTTTGAACTCGTACACATTAGACCAATTTGGAAAGCGGCAGAGAGACTTTCCTTCAGAGATGCTGAGGGTGTCGGCGAGCGTAGGAGAAGGAGGAGAAGGCAAAATGCGCTGGCCTCCACATTCCTATTCGGCTTGTGAAGCCATTTCTTTCATAGTCTGAAAGCATTTGTAACCTGTTGTGCCTGTCACCATGCTAGACTCGGGTTAGCTTTTCTACTCCGTTCAACGGGGGGCGAAGAATATCTTGTGAAACCTCGAGCGCGAGGCGGAGGAAGATTTATTACTAATGCTTGGCTTTTACTCTTCTGATCTGTGCAACTAGAGGCGTTTAGCATGAAAACCGGCACCTGCTATTGGACGTGTGAACATTGCGGAGCAGGTTAGATTGCCTAAAGAAAATTCGGCGATCGAGCCCCTCGTACTACAACTCTCGACTTTACCTTTCCAAGACTTTCAACTTGTGTTAAGGCTAATTGATCAGTACGAAACCAACACCAGGGCCAAGTCCCCGGAAGGCCCCGGAGCCTACCTCTGTGAGGCTAGCACGTGTTAAGTATTCTTTTTTCATTTCTTTGAGATTTCAAGTCAGAAGAAAACACCTACCACGGATATATGCTAAGATCAATTACGAGTTAATAGACACATCATGTCAATGCCCAGTTGTCTTCGCTCTGTAGCAGCTTCGATACTTGGTGAGGTGCAAGAACAACCACAACTTCGCTTTTTGAGGCTGGCCACCCCAACGCATGCACTAAAATCCTGTGGGATCACAAATGCCTCCCTTGCTTCTCGGCTGTTGTGTCTCACATCGAAGGCAGTCCAAAGAGTCGGAACGATGTCAGTCATAAGAGATGTCTCAGTTCGACGTTCAAGCCAATGAGAGAGGAGAGAATCCCTCGACCACACGAAATGTTTGGCGAGTTTTCTGCTCCAAGCCGTCGCAACTTCGGGCAGCGTCTTCCCTGTTCGAGCTCAGAAATCCCATGCAGCCCTGTTGCTCAATAGCTAATTTGCAGCAACCGCAAAAAAAAACCCCAAAAAAACCCCCCCCGACAAGTTCTGGGTCACTTCAAGAGTAGGTCCAAGAAAAAGTTAAATTGGGTTTCTGATTGACAGCTATTGTACGAAGTACTTCGTACATATATCATTCACTTCCGGCTCTTGCGTTGGCATTTGAGCGGGCTCATGAAAGTTTTTTTAAAAAATCTTAGTGAATGGGTTGGATGGATTGAGACAAATTGTGCGCATGTATAGCAGCAAATCGCCAATTAAACCGCGTCTATCATCGCAATCCAAAAAANAAAAAAAAAAAAAAAAAAAAAAAAGGAACGCTGGTCGAGCCATTCGTTTTCCCGACCTTCTCAAGGTAGAGGTTTGAGTACGAACCAAGCTTGCCTCTTGCTATGGTTCTCTTAATTTGTGACAATAGTGCAGTTAGCAACCTCAAGAGCTCTAGCTATCCGGGTCTTGATCAAAGTTGCGCAACTAGGCGGCAAAGTGCCAGCAATCTCCCTGGAGATAGCTTTCGAACCATCATCGTCGCACCGATGTAGGCCGTAAGGCGGTCGTGCATAAAACTCGCCTCTCGAGCCGGTCTGCATCCAGCAAAACTTGATTCAGAGGGGTAAATTGGCCAACCTTGTCGATAAAGCAATCGTCCCAGTGACCAGATGCAGATACGGACGTTGCGGTAGGTTTCCCTCAAAATCTGTGGTAATTCACGTCGGATACGCCGAAAATAGCAGTTACCACTTCTGCCTTCAAAGCGCCTCCGAAGTTCCATGCAGCAATATAATAATGAGGGATATTTTCCCTGGTCGGATAATAATATATCTCCACTTTGGCCATTTGGGGGCCACGCTTCGGCAAAAAAATCACGTCCCCTTCGTGTCTCAAAGCATCCCAAACCCACGGGTTTTCGCCCTGGCAACTTCTCATAGGGCTACGACGGGACACCACAGATGATGAACCTTCCCATCCAATATCCAAGGGAAACCTGTCTCTCCAGAGTAATCACAGAATGAAAATTAGGTTGGATTGCTCGCCGGCTTGCATGAGATGCTTACGAGCGTGTCTAATTTTTCCCTTCCTTGTGCTTGTGAAGCATCAACTCGAATGATAGTCAGTGCCGCTGGGAGTTGCTCCTATAGCATTCTCTTACGTGGCCACCAAGAGCATGGATTCAAACAACATAGCTTTGGGATTTTGCTGATACCCCACTTAATACCTGTTTTTCGGGTCAGTGCTTTCTTTCGCCCACGAGAAAACGGTCCAGAAGGCCGAAAATGTCGATGGTCATATCGCGCTAAAGCATGGAGAGCCCCAACGAAAAATGTCTCGTCTGCAGGTCGCAGTCCCCATGCAGACAACAAAACAATCACACTGCATTGCATGCGTCGACAAACAGACCGTATTGGAGTTCCTCTTCTCAACTGGCAAATTGATCCCGCGGCGTATTCGCGCCGAAAAAAGAAGATTCTATTTTCTCAAAAGAGCTTCAGCCTTGTGGAGATGCAGTCAGGGTTCGCGAGCAGCCGTGTCTTTCAAGAGAAACATCAAGATGCAAGAATCCATGTCAATATTGATGCAAGAACATCTCTGCAAAGCACACATCTAGTTGTTCTTGTCGAACAAATTCCGACGGGATAGGATTGGTTAACTTTGACCATGAGCCCAGAATTGCCACCAAGTAAGTAACTAGGTGCTTTACCTGTTGGCAAGTTCCGTGAAAGGATCGGAGTCTTTGAAAGGAAAACGCCGATTTTCTAAGTGAATCTAGCCAAAACGCAACATTGCAACCGTTTTCCAGTGCGTAGTATGTAGACTGCTCTCACTTTGGCTTATTCCGACGAGTTCGCTACCGCAAGAGTGCGGCGGGCTGACCAAATGGCTTCAGCCCTGTGAGGAATTGATGAGAAAATGGCTCGTTGATCTTGCCCGCAAGTTGAAGTGTAAGCGACCCAACGACACAATAAGCTTACTATTCAGCGAGCCACTAAAATCTCTAAATTCTTATTTTTTGAATCAATACTTTAGAAAATCACAGGTCGTTTCAACATGTCAAGTACACTCATTGGAGGAACCAACCAAAATATTGCTACCAGTACGTATCAGTTTTTTGACACACCGACTGCCAACGGTCCACTAGCACTGTGGTACTATATTACTAGAGTCCACATTGATAATCAAACCAATGGATCATGAACCGTGTATACTGTAATGTAAGTATGCGGGGTCCTCGAACAATTGCCGCTGAACAAGTCAGACTGCAGATACTCAAGCACTCAAGTCATGACTTATCAGAAGCTACGAAACGCCTCAGGGCGCTGAGAACAAGTTCTGATTGGTTCGCACAACGGAGCTTAGGTCCCTCGCGCAATGATTCCTCTTTGGGGAAGAGAACAATAACTCGCCTTTTCTTGCAGAGAAATGGAAGCAGGATCAAAGCGGTTCTACCGGAATCTTCCAGATTCACACTAACTACTTCTGACTTGAGGATTCATGTATTTGGGTAAGAACATATTTGCACCGCTGTCCGAAATAACCGGCCCGGGAAGCTTCGGGGAAGTTTCCAACACTCGTTTATTATTGGCCGGCAAATATAGCTATCTCGTGATTTCGAAAGTGGAGCAAGAATCGGGAACGGTGTGGCGGAGTCCTTGAGCTTTGCCCGACCACGTTGTTCACGCTCGAGGCTCGTGCGCTGTACCATTTGCTAAATCGAGTATCCTTCCCACATGTGCACCGCCTCAGAAAACCGATGGTTTGGGTCAGTCCCGTCTGCACAGGAAAGGTAGATAATGGAAAAAAACAGGCGCAATCAGGAAAGTGGAGAAAGGTTTGGACCAAGCATCTTCTGTTTTGCGTCATACAGGTCTAAAACGCCTATGAGGCAGAATTAGATTATTTGTCAAAAGTATGTTCTCGTTTGAGAGTGAATATGCGCAAGCGGCTCGGATGATCCCGCGACGACGACAACATTAATCACCATTGTTGGGGTGTGCCATAGAGATAGCCTCAAAAATCCATGGCCACGGCGACATATGAAGGACTGCAGTCATTCGAAACACATGCTTAATATCTAGAAAAGACTGCTGAAACTAGTACGGGTTAGGAGAGATGATATGATTCACTGAGACATGACAGGATACTCGTTCCAAACCTCCAGGGGTTTGTGGCTTTAAAGCTCGCTGTGGTGTATATATTGAATTTTCTGACTTATATAGCTGATGATATAGTGAAGCCAGGTGCCGCATGGCTTCGTTAGTCCCGCATCATATTTGTGATACAATTCTCCGGTTTAAGGTTGTTCAATTTGGCGTCTCTATCTATATCGTTGCTCAGAATAATAGCTGAGCCAATATAAGCCTGTTGACTCGTTCGATTACCTTCACTTAACTCTTATGTCACTACTTGGGAAGCACCCAAGCATAACCAAACCCTTCTTTAAAAGAGGGACCTCTATAGAAATTACGCAAAGCTCTATAAATTGGGTGACTTAAAATCACGTTGCTTTTTGACAGAAGAATCGGAGGGATACATTTAATATGCTTACCTGTAACACTCTTCAAGTGGGTAACTGACAGTTCCTACTGGTCTTGTATCCTCTAAGTTGCTTTCCACCACGGAGCTTCAAAGAATCGTGGCTAAATATGGTGTAAGATATCTCGGTATTGGGGTTATAGAATCGATAATGACGCTTACAAACCCAATGATTGGTATCAGTAAATAGTCCGCAGCCGAGATTAACTTGGTGTCTAAAGAATCCTGTGTTACACAACCCAGGGAAAGTTTTTACATTCGCATTTTTTTTTCCGGAAAAACCCTCACGATATAGTAGAGATCCCGCGGATTCACTATTGATATGTCGACCTCTGCCGGTGACTTGTTGGTAGCCTGGCCATTAGCCTGGCCATCTAAAGTTTTGAATTCTCGCCAAACCATAAACCTAGATATCACCAAGGGAGGCTCGCAACGTGTTTGCGAATCAGGTTCCCAAACGAGTTTTAGTCGCTTGCTTATCCAAAGCTCCCGAAAAGTGGATACTCTGCTGTCAGCAATGCTGCGGCACTGATTAAAAATTTGTTGGGCAAGGATGGGTTCAGAAACAATGATGCGTTGTGGACCAGTCAACCCAAGAATCTCCGGATCTCCAAGCACTAGTGCTGACGGCGAAACCGAAAAGACCTGCAGTTGGAATGATACCAGGATCGCTATTCCTTTGAAATAACGGCATCATGGATATCGATGTCGTTATATAGTACGTATACCTTTCGTAGCTCGTAAAAAAGTAGTAAGAAGAGACAGCAGGCTAAAATTGTTTGCTAAGAAGAAACGCACAGTCGACAGTCGAGATCATAAATTAACCTTAATAAGTACTTTATAGAAGGTACCATTAGACGCATTATTCCCAAAGTGTAAGGATGGTCTCCAAGGTACTTCGTGGAGCGGGTTAGACTATTCGGCAATTTCGATGCGTAAGCTTTATAAGACAGACCGGGAAAGGGCGCAATGTAAGTCTGCAATGCAATGAATGAAATATAAAACTTTACAAGTTTTTTTAACGCGTTGGTGCTTTGAAGCTTTGAGATGTGCACACCATTCCCCGCAAGGTTTCACGGCTAGTGATTATGGGATATTCAGCGCCATTAATATACACGAATTAACAATCCTGAATTCATGAATGGTGATCTAAATAACTTATTTCTATATCATAATCTTAGCCCATAGCATTTCGAACAGTAACGCAAAAAAGAGGTGATATATGTTTACCTGGTTAACCTGGCGAACGACAACAGCATATACATAACTAGTTGGCTATTGGTTCTAGAAAAACAAAGTTTGGAGTATCTAACCACATAGGTGCGCCCCCGAGATTTTATCAGTGGATCTAGCATTGTGGGGTGAATGTCAGTGATATGAAACAATCAAATTGCATGAAATTTGGAAGAAATACTTACCGTTGAAATATGCAAAAAAAATAAGCCCAGCTGTAATTTCCGGGGGAGGATTGCCTTGTAGACTAATTTCGTGTGTACTTGACGCTATAGCTATAGCTAGGTTATGAACTACACTCAAGGTCAGCTCGTAAGGCTAGAAAGTATGTCTTTAGCGCTTGTATGCTGATAATTTAAGAGGATATATATATTAGTACCTGTTTGCTTATGTATTAGTTATGTATGGAGTTTTCGCACGGCTCTGTAAGATCCATATGAGCTGAGTTGTAATGCTCGTAATGGTGACTTCATATGATTCAATATTTTAGTGGATTGCGATCGTAGAATATATGGTACGGTGAGCCAACATACACCTCGTTTCGCAGTAAGTAACGGTCTCATCAAATGTTCCAATAGGAATTAATTCGAATTGGTTACTAAGTTGTGCTTGCATTAGTTTATGAGATACATCTTAGTCTCAGGATCAGACGCTAGGGTGTTGTTTGGATATAACTCTAATGATCCCATATTTCGATTTGAACAAGACTTTCACGTATAGTATATATCTTTGGGACATCTATATCTGATGCGAGTGTGGATGCAGATCCGACAACAAACCTAGACGGTGTATTTAACATTTACCACAGTCGATCGCATCATGTAGAATCAGCAATCAATGTGTGTGCAGCTCGTACTCATAAATACTTCCGCCCTGTTCTTTTAGTGCAAGAGCAGGATGACTTGGTCTCGTTGAATCGTAAAGCGTAGGGTTTGGGAATAAGACTAGAATGACTGGCCTTTGGCCTTGCGAGTCTACCATAAGCCTTTGGGGCTTGCAATTGACAACACAAGATGAGGTGTGGTATCTTCGGTTTGTTGATGAGTAAGTAAGGTAATGGGGTTGAATTGAACCCAAGCAAGCTACAAGATGAAAGTCTTCTGGTGGATCTGAATATTTAAAGATGAAACTATGAGCAATGAGGAACTCTAGAGCAGCCTTAGGTATGTTAGGACCGGAAGATTGGTATATATCCAAGCAGTAAAGTAGTATTGCGTATTGATGGAGCTGAGGAGCCAAAGATTGGAGCAATCGGTCATGCATCTTTTCAAACGTATGTATAACCTCTCACAAAACCCCCCATTCAAGATTGACGTTAATCATTTTAAAAACATAGTCTAATATTGTAAGATTTTGGTTTGGATTAGAGCTTTGTACTAATTAGCGTACGTATCCATCACCTTCTCTCTTCTCTCTCTCTCGTAGGTGCTACTTTCCGCATCCACCATCATCACCAACTAGTCTCGTATCACCAAACACTGCAGAAGAGAACATACCGTTGGAAAACCCCAGAGAGCCGTCTAATATCCTCAATCTTATTCTCCCAGCTCACGTGCGGTGAAAGTACAGGAGTGTTCTTCGGCTTGCTCGGTGTATCGACGCTGGAATATTCAAGCCGAGACGATGGCGGATCCACCCAGAATGCAACAAATTCCAGTCTATATCGGTAAGTCATTTTCATTCAGCCTTCGCACGCACAATCATAATTCTCCTCCCCCCTTCTTATGCCGACTAGTTTTCTTCAACTCCCCCATAAAGAAGCGTACACAATTCACGAGCTAGAAATTTCAACATTCCCTGACCATATTTTCCGCTCGATTCTATCTTATAACTATTTTCGGAATCTCTCTTTTCGAGGAGAGCAGTTGGATAACACACCTATTGCTCCATTATAGCACCCTACCCAGGAGGGCGTCGCCGTCCACATACATCTTCTCCCCACCCAGGAACGAACCCTAATATTGGCTACTTTTGGGGCTATCCAGGCGGAGCCTCTATGATGGCAGAGCCTCCAGGTGCTAACAGCACCTATGGTTGGCCTATATACATCCAAGGAGGTACTTCTAGTGACCAACAATTTGCATACTACCCCGTTACTCCGGGTATAGTTCCAACAGGTACAGGCGTGCATCAGAGGCATCGCCGTCGTAAATCCACGGATCTGGATGACGACGACGAGAAAGTAAGTTTATGGTCCTTATCTTAGACCGCGTATTTGAGCAGTACTTTGCTAATAGAAACATGCTGCTTGGGAAAGTGTACCTGCCATGAGTGTACTCGGGCTCCCGCTCCCACTTCCAGGCATATGCCGGCCCCGACAGTTCAACCAACGACTTTCATTCCAACTCAAGTTTTCGCTTCTCCTCCTTCTGCCCCTCAACAAACTACTTTCATCCCATACGTCGTTCCCACAAGTAGCTCCTGCAACCACCGCTGCACAGTGAAGCTGGGGTCTGATTCCAGTCATTCAAACTATAAGAGACGCACTAAGAAGAACTCCACCGGTACTTCGAATTATCACTCTACAGCCTCTTGCGGATGCGCATCCTGTAAGGCTAGGATGGTTGCGCTGGAGATGGAACATGTTAAAGAAGAACGACAACGTCAGCGAGATTACAGAGAGGCTAAGGAATTCTTCAGAATGAAAGAGCGCGTTGATCGTGAAGATAGGGAAGCTGACATGGAAGAAGAATACCGTGCTGCGAAGAAGGCTTCTGAGATGATGGGCGATGGGCGTCGGATGTATCACTACGTGCCGTACGAGCCTGGGGAAGAGTATGAATATGATTTTCCGACAGCTCCAATTACCGTCTTCCAAAACAGCCGACGTAAGGCTCCCTTCCTTCCATCTCGATCTTGCCAACGGGTTTAACTAAGTGTCGCAGCTACACCAATCATGCTTGAGCCTATCAGTCCTAGCGGGCATTGTAATGGTTGGTCCCATTGCGGAGAGGAAGAAAATGTCAGGCTTCGTCGTCAAAAATACCATCTCAAACACAAGGTGCAACGTGAGTTCTTCTTCCCTTGCTGAGAATAGGCGGCACGAGCTTACTTTTTTGTCCATTGAAGATCTGGATCAAGACGTACAGGAGCTTAAGAAGGAATTCCGATCTACTTGTCAAGCAAGTAAAAGCCTGCCGCCAATCGTCGAGGTGCAATTCCCTGTTCTCTATGACAAAGCCCATAAATCGCATTCTAAATCTTCACCTCTCGGCCCTAACGGTAAAGGGGGTAACAATAACAACAAGGACATTACCCCCTCGAAGAACTCTAGCGGTCGGTTTACAACCAAGAGTAAGACTTCCAGCAAGCACAAACACCCACACGTTTGCTATGATTCTGATTGCCCGGATTTTGATTCCTGCTCGGAATGCGAGTTCAATTGTAATGTTAAGGGTTGTAGAACCTGTAGACCTCGCGGCGTGCATCGTTAGATGTTACTAGGCTTATGAATAATCTCTAGAAAATTAGTCTCCTGCTGATACTCCGCTGCTGCTACTCCGTTGGCTAATGGTGCATATGGATTATTGTTGTGCGACCTAATTTTCGTTTTTCTCGGTTTACAATGTTGTATACAGGAATATACTTCGATGGCATGGTTGCAGGAGAAAAACCCCTTTCTGATGCTCGTAGTATAGTGTCATTGGGTTGTTGAACTTATGAAAATGCTTGAATGAGGTTGTTTTTCCGAACTTTATCTATAGTTTTCATTCTTTTGATTCATGTTGCGCCCATCACGAAAGCATTTCTCAACTTCGCTGCTGATTGGTCTGAACCCTGGTCAAGCGATTGATATTCGATAGTTCGCGGACGTCTTTGAGCAGATACGATGATGCTGTTGTGATTTACCTGCAATTACTTGTTTTTGCTAGGGTTCTACGGGAGTATTGGTAATGCGCTATCGACTGTGCGGTTCCTTGGACTGACGGATTAAAATTACCGATATCGATAGAGAAATCAACTGTTTGTAAATAAATCACTAACACTTGTAGCAGTTTGTTTTTGAGGCTTGTGGTGTAAACGTAGGTATCGATAAAATGAGAGGCTGGCCTGGGGCTATATAAATGTAAACTTCTATAAGTATTCAGACAGTAGCAAGATTTTTCTCCTTGGTAACCAGAACTCGAAGCCAGTCACGAAGTAGCGCTTAAGGTCCAGAGCTAAAGACGTGTTAATTATTAATGACTCGTGGAGTTCTAGATCCTACTCCCTGCCCATCGCGCGCTTTTATCTTTGAACGTATTATCATTCTGCTAAAAAAAAGGAATATCTAAGGCGAAGTGGTCAGTTTATGAAAGCCCATAATAGGATAGATATACCTATATAATGAATCATATTAATGTTAGGGACTTTTGGTTGACCAAGTTTTTGACTGGGAGCATTATATGATTGTAATTTTTTACAACGGCGAATGCTGTAGGTCTGTGAAAAATATTGTCATCCTCTGTGTCGACGGCTAGCAGCGTGGTGGATGCAGTTTCAGGATTAGCCTGTATTAACTGCAAGCTGCTTGATCAATTGAGTAAATGTGGGGCAGGCGCAGATGCGTACATAATAATGTGTATTTGGGTTTGACGTCCTTGTCCGGGTTTTCAAACCTTTCCTCGAAATATTCTAAGCTCTCAATAGCAAACATGGTATATTATATCAGCCTCGCCAACTTCACTCTTATATTTTGATGCGTTCTAACTCCCCTTTGGAACCGGAGGATTGTTGGTGGTACTTGCAGGCCCTTATGATTTTTTCCCTTCAAGGCGACAGAATGTTTGAGCTAGCTAACTGCTCACTGTGGTCAGATGCCAGGATTCGATTCATCATGTTTTTGTGGCCAATGGAAACCGGATGGTGTAGCTTATAATCACTATCGGGACTCGAGGCTAGCTTCGTCTATTCTGGGAATATCCTTCTCTGGAATTATCATTCTCGAGACTCTGGCATAAATTATTTGCTCAAAGTGAGGACCTGCTCTTTCCTTGCGCCTGTGATGGGTGCTCATACGAAGGGGCTTGGCTACCCATGCGTGGCTCCAGCAGAGAAGCGAGGCTCCTACATATGATCGGGGCGACCCCGTCCTGGTCTCCCAGTATCGTCATTCTTCCAGCCTGGACTGGCGTGACTGAGTGAAGCTTGGGACGCATGTAGGGCTGACGGATATGCAAGGAACAAGCGAGGCTGGTGCAGACGTGGGACTTCTGAATGAAGAAGCACAAGGTGTTGTTGTGTTGCGGGTGATGTTGGAAACAAAGTCGCGATCGCGTCCCGCAGCACGATGAACGGAAGGCTTCTAAGGACATCAGCACCGCCAGAATCACCGGCTCATCCGCTGGACACCCAGCAAGACGCCGCCCGCTTCTTATGACACCTTCCCGATCAAACACGCCTTTGATTCTCCCGATACAAGCCTTTGCATCGCTCGGTAGCCCCCGAAACACATCCACCACCGCCCTTCTTGTGAGGACAACTCCACCTTCCAACTCCCTTTGTATCTTCCATGATGGCTTCCGTCCCTACTCCCCATCGGACTCCAGGGACAGGTAGACCGCGGGGGCGTCCGAGAGGTAGTAGAACTCGTCACTCCTTCACTACTCCGGGAACTCTTCAGCGAGTCCGATCGACCACATCTTCGCATCGAAGGGACCGCCCTAGTCGCTCCCATCAGGCCGCCGTAGCAGATACCGGGGCATACAAACCTCGCGAGGAGAGAAGCTATACCGAATTTCATCCCGATTTCGATATAGAAGCGGACGTCCAGGCCTATGATAGTTGCGAGATTGACGGTGCACCTAATGGGCAGCTTCCGATAGGCTTACCCATTTCCACCCCCGGGAAAGCCAATGGTATCCAAATACGGATTGAAGAAGCGCGGGATAATTCATCGACGGCTTCAACTCCAGTGCCTTCCACAAATGGCGCATCAGCAGTTGGCTACACTGTTGAAGCAAACGGAGCCACGTCGTCAGAGACCAGCAAGCAAGGGAGCAGCAAAGGTGACGAAGAATCGCAGGCCTCACCATCTCACGAGACCCAAGAACAGACCTCAAACCCCGTTGCAAATACGCCTACCCGAAGATCCTCGAGGCAAAAGGATAACAAGCAGAGGGAGAAAGCGAACATGACTCCAAAGCCTTCCTCTAGACCGATTCTCCCAATGAGTAATATACATCACAACGAGCGATTATCCCTCCCGGTACCATCATACAAGACGATAATTCCATTTCAACTTACAGAGACTTATGTGGATCGGGCTATGGCAGGTGTTGGATTTCAGGAAAGCGACTATTGGCCCCGGCCCCACACTATGGTTCGAAACATTGGTATACGGGATAACGTTAATGAAGGAGAAGCCAAAATTAGCAGTATCAAGGAAGACGGCGAAGACGGCAATACTGTCACGCATACTATTACACCTGGAATCGTAGAATATGATATGGACGAACAGGATGATAAGTGGTTAACCCAGTTCAACAATATCAGAAGATCCCAGGATGTGCCTATGATCACAAGAGAAATATTTGAGATTACGATTACCAAAATAGAGAGGGAGTGGTATGCCTTGGAGAAGCTTATACCGAAGCAATCGGCCCATGCAGCACATGTTAAGAAAGGGAACGATGACGATGAAGAGGATTCATCCGAAGACTCTCGATGTCAGATATGCGATGATGGGGAATGCGAAAATAGCAACGCTATTGTATTCTGTGATGGTTGCAATATTGCTGTTCATCAAGGTTCGGCTTTGCGACCAAGCAAAAGATATATAAAGGGCTAACCTAATCGACGTAGATTGTTACGGAGTGCCATTTATCCCGGAAGGTCAATGGCTCTGTAGAAGATGCTCTCTATTAGCGCCTCGTCGAGAAGTGGTACGTCGTCCTAGAAGGACTCTAGTCTTGTATTCCTGTGCTGACCGGGATTTTAGAACTGCATATTCTGCCCTAATACCGATGGAGCCTTTAAAATGACAGACTCTTCATTGTGGTCACATCTCTTATGTGCGATATGGATTCCTGAGGTCACTATTAGTAATATGGTCTACATGGAACCAGTTGAAGGAATCGATCTTGTACCCAAGTCCCGCTGGAAGTTGGTAAGTAATATTTCAACGATAAGCGAATCAAAGATTTCTTAGTTAACCCGCGTGATAAAGCATTGTTATATCTGCAAACAACGAATGGGCGCGTGCATCCAGTGCAGCAACAAGAATTGCTACCTTGCGTTTCACGTTACTTGCGCTCGTAAGGCGAAGCTGTATCTTTCTATGAAACAACTGGTTCCTACGGACCCATCTGGAGCCACCGCGGTTGGTACGGAGCGAAGCTTGATCTTCGATGGTAGTCAATTGAAGGCATTCTGTGATAAGCATGTCCCTTCTGAATGGCGTAGGGAATATAGGGTAGGTATTCATCAGCCGTTTATCGGCCATCTGGCGAACAGCTATCGAAACTGACTTTCAATAGACTGACATTGCCATCCGCAACGTGCAACATTATTACGAGGACACCTTTTATGATAAAGAATGGGGCGATTCTCATATGAAAGCTCTCACAGGGCAGTCCGGCTACGACCACGTCACAGCATCGGCACCGAAACTTACGCTTACTGTAGGCGGTAAACGGAAACGACCATCTGGTGGAACAGGAAACAAGGTTATCTGGAGGTTGCCCTCTGGAGCCCCAATTGTTCCCCAAGTGCTATACAATACAATCATCGAAGCCATATCTCGTTTCGCGATACGGAAACCAAAAGAATATGTTGCGGAAATATGCAAGTACTGGACGCTCAAACGTGAATCACGTCGCGATGCGTCACTCCTCAAACGCCTCCAAGTTTCCGCTTCGTCGAATTTTACCAGCGACGAGGTGACAAAGAAGGACTACTCCGCGTTCTATGATGGCGAAGAGAAGCTAAAGCGAAGAATTGAATTCGCTATCAAATTGCGGCACGACCTAGAGAGGATTAGGTTGTTGGCTGACGACATCAAAAAGCGTGAAAAAGAAAAGCTAAGACAGGCAGAGTGCCTCAAGGAGATGATCGATGCAGTCTACTTCCCAGTTATCCCAGTATTGACCCCAATACTAGAGAGAGCTCAACAGTACGTTCACCCTTATATCTTATTTTATCTGCATTTCCCAATGAGACATATTCAAACACTAATACTTGTGTTTGTACTAAAGGCTTGATAGTAAAGATTTCTTCAAAAAAGAGTTTGGACTAATCAAACAGAAGCTTCAAGATCGTGAATACACCACTGTTAACCAGTTTTCTCGTGACATTCTATCCGTTCTTACATCTTCTGTCACCAGTCGGTCGAAGTTTGCTGTCGTCCCCATACCCGAATCGAGCGAAGCAAATCTATCGGAACCCGCCCTTTCTACAGCTGCTACACCAGCAGCTATCAATACTGTTAACCCACTCGATAATTTAGCATTGACACCTACAACTCCCGGAATCACTTCCTCAGCTGCACCGAGACAAAGCAAAGCCCTCGGTGACACAGCTGGTAAGACAGCTGGGAGAATACTTCGCGTTATCCAGCCAATGCTGGCAGATGCAAAATCTCAGGAACTCACCATGAGAGAAGATCCTAATGAACGGATGGCTGGTGAAGTTGATGAGCGATATCAGGAGATCTTGCTGGAGCGGAAGAAGCGGGATGAAGAACTTCACGCGCAACTAACGGCCGCCAGTGCTGCCGCTGCCAATATTTCGAGCGGAGAGGTTAATCTCGATGATACTGACATTGATAGAATGGACATTGACAACCCAGAAACTAGCGAGCAGCAGGAAGCAAATGATCGGGCTGCTGAAGCAGTTTTAGCGTCTGTCACCGCAACTCTATCCCAAACTCAACCCAAGGAAGACGAGTTTGGTGGCTTGTTGGGAATTCCATGGTACACAAAGCCATTCAGCCCCATGGGCGCGACTTTACTCTCCGAGGAGCGTTGGATGGGGATGGATGTTGTTCGCGATATGTCACCCCTGAGCGAGCTTGACGAAGATGCGATCGAAATGTTGCAACGATCTGAAACACCAGAGACTGTCAGTCCTTTAGTAAATGATGATAATGACGATGACTATGGCGGTGATGGGGACGACGACGACGACGACGACGATGTGGTTTCGGCTTTTAGCGGGGTGGAAAGCGGTAACGGGAGCGCGACAAAGGCTAAAAACCCAAACAGATACTCGGCTGTGACTGGTGCCTGGAGTCCTGGAACAAGAGTCAGCCTGAGAGCGACGAAGGGACCGAAGAGAGTATCCTACGTTAGTCCTCCGCAAGCAGAAACCCAGCAAAGCCAGGTATTGGAAACCGCAAAACCAAAGCGGAATGGTAAAACCAGCACTAGGCAGATAGACCTGCAACAAGTTGTGGTGATAGGAAGTACTAGAAGCCAAACCAAGCAGGCCATAAACAAAGCCCATAGGAGAGGAAGGGGCTATGTTTGGGTAGAAGTTGATGATGATGAGCAAGTGAACGGTGCTTCAGCACATCTTGAAGATGGGTTCTCTGAGGTCGGGGCTGATAATGATCCCGACGCCATGGATATTGACAGCGAATTCCCAGCTGTGATGGAAGCGAACCCGTTAGTTAATGCTGAAGCTGTAAACGGGGATGATGACCGCCCAGAGAGCATTGACAGTCCTCTTACTTCTGTTCCCGATGATCCATTAGATCTCGACGACCACTTGAGTTTGGATAGTGGTGAAATCAGAGCCTTGGATGACAGCGAAGAAGAAGAAAAGGGTGGTGAAGATGCTACTCTTATGGCACTCGAAGTAAGTCATCATCCGAAGAAATGGAAAGCTGTAACCAACGGGGATCACACGGAAACCGAAAACACGGACACGGAGTTCCATACTCCCCTCGAAACTGCAAATTTGGCCATCGGCGGCGACGGGGAAATTGTGTCAAGGACAAATCCTGAAACTACGGGAGGAGCCGACGCAGCGGATCAACTTTCTAAGGAACATGTTCCTGCTACTGCGGTTACTCTAGAACACAACCAGCCCATCGAAGAGCTAGGATATCCAAAGATATCAAACTCACCAAGAAAACTAAGCCCAACGAACTCTCCAGCACGGAAAGATCACCAGAATGCATCTGCTACCGCAAGCCCTGACGAGGATGCGAAGCATAATGGTGACTTACAAATGGATAGCAAGAACGGAATTGCAAGATCGACTCCGAAGAAGTCACCCACTGCTGCATCCAAGGGAAAAGATGGTGTAATCTATACGCCGGTTCCAATGACAACGAGAAGTCGAAAAATTCTAGAGCCCGAAACAACTCCCACTCGAAGAGGAACGAGTAGGTTAGTAACTACCAA
Source organism: Dactylellina parvicollis (assembly GCA_036971385.1). Classification (NCBI taxonomy): domain Eukaryota; kingdom Fungi; phylum Ascomycota; class Orbiliomycetes; order Orbiliales; family Orbiliaceae; genus Dactylellina; species Dactylellina parvicollis. The sequence continues at coordinate 110,867 of JAJTUD010000005.1, forward strand.
GAAAAAGTGAAAAATGGAAATTTGAGGTTTTGTTCTTATTATTCTTATTGGAGGGTATTCTGAGATATTCATTTATGCACGCATAAGCATTCAGTTCACGGGGATCGGTTTTTTTTAATATTTCGTGGGCATGATTATACCTTATGGGTTGATGTCTTCATCTATCCGACCAGTGGGGTTTCTTGTTCTTCGCTTGTTACGGTCTAACTACAGTTTGGCTTTGGGGAACGGTTATTATTATTTGTGTGCTATAGGCGTCATTAGAAACCTTTTCTCTAATCAGTTGCTTCACGATTTCGTAATAGTAATTATTCAATTACATAGGTTGTTATAGCTCGTAGATTAACTATAAATTCCGAGTCAAAGGTATCATAGCCGTTGCATTTTCCATTTCGTGAGATTTAAAGACGTTAGAAGCAATTAAACCTGCAATACTATCCATCTTCAACCTTCCGTCCCAAGGCGCCTGAGATTTGACTCTCTGCAACTCCTCTGCACCACCATCTGATCCCCGAGCCCGGCCTCTGAAAGGTTCTCTATATATCCTCCTTGAATCTCAAGAACACGCCGAAAGTTCCAATAGGGCCAGCCCCTTCACTTGTCGCCAGTATTTGCTTTCGATTGATCAACTAAGTTGCGGTTGCTTCGCGAACCAACTCGGGCAGCCAGCTTGCGAGAGGAGGTCTTTGTCCTAATCAGACCACTTACTTGCCTGATAACGCAACACAAGAAATGAAGGAATACCATATATCACCCAATATAGATCTTATAATCCACCTGCAAATCTCCCCTTCTTCCCAGTCTCCGGCTCCCTCCAACTCTTTATCTCGTTACGGCGACACAACTTCCGATGTCGTCAAATACTACGCAACTGGCTGGTCTCTCCAACAAGCATCACCGATTTTTTCCCGGATCATAGCCCCGGATTCACGTTTTAAACAACCTCCTAAGGCAACCTATATTGGAAGAGAGTGCACTATTGTCACCCTGGAGGATGATGACCCTAGAGCTCTAGCAATAGTCCTCCACCTTATACATTTCAACGTTAAACAGTTGCCCGGGTTGGAGGGCCTATCATGGAGTACCTTTTACGAGATGGCAGTGATATGGGACAAATACGACATTAGCACTCTAGTACGGCCACCTTGGATTGATTATTTTAAAGACAAAAAAATGGAGGTAGGATACGAGGACTGGTTGTTTGTTGGCAAGGTGTTCAGAATCGAGGAAGGTTATGTCAAATTAACTGCCAGATTGATAGTCGAAGCCGGAGAGGGAGGTGTAGCAGGAAAAGACCAGTTAACAGGGGAAATCAGAAGCGGGTTTTTTCGGGCTGGAAATTTCGTGGAAGTTTATGGTTGGCCAGACTCTGTGAAAGGTAATGTTTACACCCCCTGATAACAAGGTTCATAGAAGGTTGCCCAGTCCAGCTAACTGAAAACTCTTGTAGAGCACATTCTAGGAGAGAAGAAGTGTCTCATAGCCTCGATTAATACTCTCCTCTCAAACTGGAAACAAAGCTTCAAAGGGGCTCGTCCCCGTGCTAAATGTACTTGCTACGGCAATATACCGAGGTATAACAGACACACCATGCTCTCCAATGCAATTGCCAATTTACTCTCACAGCCGGATACTCTTTCCCCTCACAGCTTTCCCAGAAGCATTCGGGATGCAATGGATGGCATCAGGCTTGGATCGCGACTTCAAGATCTAACCGGGCCAGCAAATTGGAAATGGAGCGGTTCAATTACCGATCTTCGAAGGCGAATGGCTAAGATCCGAGAATATATGAACGACCGAGACCTAAAAGGCATCCGGCACCTACTAGAATGTGCAGACATATACGGTCTCTGCCCACTCGAGGAGTCAGCTTTGAGAGTACTCCTAGATTTTGAAGAAATGATCACTTGTATCAGAGGTATCGGTATATACGGGGAGATCGTCGATATTCCGCTCGCTGAACTCATTCCCGAAGCGAAAGCGGACCCATGGAACATATCTGCTGAAAGAAAATGGGATGGTCTCGTGATGCTTGGGATCAAAATATCTAGTATATTTGTGGCTCTTGGTATTCTAATGCTTAGTTTCATTATTGGAAGACATTCATAGGTTGGCCAAACTATTGGTTTCGCCATTTTGTCGTTATTGGTCTTGATAACAGAATCACCAAAGTGCGAGGTTTCGAAGGAAAAAAATACGTTCGCCGCATTTGAAAACGACGGATCTCATTTCAATGAATGAGATAGACTTTTCTCGAAACCTCCATAAGCAACAAAAAGTCCTTCCATACAAAATGCTATCAAAGGCAACAAAAAGCATCATTCGACTATTATTGTGCGATGTATAATGTCATTGTAATTGCTTTTCCAATACAAGAATGCAAGTTCGACGCTAGAGCCTGTATAAGACCAGTATATCTACAAAACTAGTCTTGATTATTATCAGTGATAGAATATAATAGAGGGACAGCCTAGGTGAGGGGGCATCAAGGGCCTAGATTGTCGTTTTGGTTAGATTCCTATCGAAGATAGCTGAAAATTCGTTTCCTTCCTCTTGTTCAGACTTTGAAATCGGTTAATCAGAGTTCGATCTTTGGCAGTCCGAGTTGCGATACGCGTTGCAATGCTAGTAATAATAAGTGGTGTTTAAAGTAGATCGGTACTAATTCTATGCATCAGAAATTACCGTGGGGGTTTATTTCTGACCCAGCGGGTAATGGAACGTTAGTAGAGCTCATGCAAGCAATTCCGTTACTCGAAGACATGCGATTTGTGATTCGGGTCCCTTGATATATCGATCCATCATCAATGGAGCGAAGCCTGGCTCAATAAGAGGGGCGTCATCGGTTCGATTCAACTGTCGTACCTCCTTGAAGCTGGGCTTCGAGTACCGGTCTACTATTTTCACACATTGGGAATCTAAACAATAGACTCATTAGCTCTAATATTGAAAATATTTTCTAACACTCGAAGGATTTGGTCTTATTACATGAACACGACTTCTTCATCTATGTGGGTCAATAGCTCATGACTTTCTACGCTCCTAATATAAGGTTTGGGTTAACGTTTTGCTCATTAGCTCTAAAGCCCATGCTCGCGATGTATGTACCAAGATTGTTCTAGTCTTAAACTCGCTGGAGTGGCTAGAAGTCTAATTCCCACAATAACATCATAGGATTTTAGAGAAGTATCCTCATCTATTGGCTCACACCCTCAAGCTACTTGAAATTATCTACGATTAACTGCACGGCCATCCGAGACTTACGAATCTCAGTAGCAAGCTTACGGCGGTTGCTAAGAGGAAATCAATACCATCAAAGCTTAAGCTGTACCGGGTTTAAATTACAGCGTAAACGTCTGGCGTACATGCAGTAGCTCAGGGTGTGCATTTTACCTTTAAAACTCGCCCCCCTAATGCGAAATCTCGAATGGCTCGCATATCATGGGTATATGCAGCTTTCGAACCGCTCAGATATTTGATGTCGATTTTGAAAGTCCTGGTATAAAACTAGCGAGAAGAGCTCGCAGAATCGTCGGTAGGTGAGACTTATGCGACATGCATCGTTGCCCTAGAAGTAATCCCTGCTGTACAGATTTATGCAATATTGTAAAAAAAATATTGTATATTAATAAGACTACGGATCTTGGTGGGGAGGGTTAATATGCTAGCCATGATTGTGCAAGGATTACAGGTGTCTTTTGATTTTGGACGTGGACCGCAACCCGTATAACGCTCAAGTGCTCATTTTGTATTGAGAAAAATACAACCAAAACCTAGGTAATTGAGGCGTAAGTTGGTGTTCAAAGATTTCAAGGTTTTTTTGATCAGATGATTATCTTGATTACTATGCAAATACAGGGCGATAAGATTACTAACTACTTACTCACGCACTACCCAGCCAAAGCCTTACACGATACGAAACATACGATTGACGAGAGCAGCAAAACATTCCAGAAGATGGGGTTCGGGTAGCTAAATTCATCGGCAGTGTCAATATCCCAAGTCTTTCAACTTGATTCAATTTATCTTATTGGCTCGCACGCGCATACGAAAGCTGTTGAGAACTTGCTTTGAGGTCCTGATTTTAGGAGGGTCGAGAGCCGCAAGTAAGCTGACAGGAAAAGCGGCTTGAGCATTCTTAACCCATTTAGGCAAAAAATGATTAATCGACAAGATGGTCAACATTATTCAGCCCTACATAATCAATCTGCTCTTTGATAAGTTAATTACGGACAATCATCTGGCTGTTGAGAGGTGAGACGCCCCTAAAAAAAAAGGCGGAAGAAACAGTTCGCTATTGATTTCGTAAAGGCTATACACATCAGATATATGAAATGTCTTCAACTGAAGACAGAAGAAAGATCAATACCTATAAACCAATCGCAAAAATGTGGTATCAAGACAAACTAAAGATGTATCAAAATCAAAGCACTCCCAAGCCGACTGCTCCTTTATACGATGTGGCGAAAGTAAAAAATCCCCTCAAATTTTTGTAGGAAAGCAAAAACAAATATAAAATAAAATAAAATAAAATAAGAAAGCCAAGCGAGGGTATTCCCAACCAGAAAAAAGAACGAAAGAAGCAGATGGATTTTGATAAACAAACTCAGAGAGCATACAATAAAGAGGTATATATATAGTTATGAATCGGAAGGAAAGAATAAAACAAACTCGAAACTTAAAAAAATCGTATCCTCGTAAAAGCTTTGTAAACTTCGCAGAAAGAATCGAATACTTTTGCTGTGGCAGATCGAAATATCGAATTTTTTTATTTTCCGTTGACATAGCAGTAAATTAAAAGAGCATAGAGTTGAAAGATCCAAAAAATGGAACATTTTGCAAGAAGTCGTTAAAACCAACCACCATAGCCATTGTGTATATCGTTGAAGTTTAGGCGGGCCCTAACCGCCTTCTCCTGCCCCTCTGGCCACCTTCTGGCCGAACAGCAAGCACTTCCCTCAGCAATGGATCATCGCCATTCTTATCCTTGTGATGAGCTTTCACATGCCTTTGGAGATTATCAGGTCGTGGGTATCTGTGCTCTTTATCCGGGCAAAACGGGCAGACATAACCAGGACTTTGATGAACAAGCCCATGACGTATCATTTCGTTCTTTCGCTTGAATCCCTTACCGCCTTCAGCACGAGTGCACCCAGCAACCGGGCAGAAATGCGGCCTATCTTCCGAATGTACATTTGCGTGAGAGTTGAGTAGGTATTGGGTTGAGAAGGGTGCAGCGGTGCATCCATCCTTGCTGCATTTAAAGCCGCCGGGGACGGTGGGAGAGTTCTGGGAGGAGTCGATAGAACCGTTCTTGGGTGTCCCGTTTCGACCTCGCTTCGAAGCCTTGGATGTTGGAGTTCTAGCGGAGTTGGGTTCAGAGGGAGGTAAGCTGGCCCAGTCCGTCTGAAGTGGTGGGAGAGTATGTTCAGGTCTTCCTAGATTCCTAGGCGGATAGTACGATTGGGTAAATTGTGAAAGGGGACTAGTCGAGGCTTTGCCGGAGAAGGTTGGGGGCGCTGGTGCGATTGGCGCGTTTCTATTTTCTGTCGGGGATACGGTGGGCGACTGTCGAGACTGTGACGCCATCGTTCTATACTGTTGAGCAGGGTCGTTAAAGGGGATGGCTCTGCTATAGTCATCGACATAGGTTCGAGTATTGGATGCGTTCTGGCTCGAAGGTGGAGCCGGAATTTTAAGGTTCTGAATCGGAATAGCTTTGACAAACTTGCCACCACTGGCGGCGTGATTCGGCTGTATCTGTTGGTGCTCTATCGAATGCTTCTCTGCAGCAGAGGCAACGGTGAAGAGACTGTTGACTCCAGGTAAAGTAGTATGGTGATGGATGGTCCGAGGGGACCTTGGCGATCTACCTGGCGAGATGCCGACGGAAATAGGTGGCAGCACATTGCTGGGGGTGTTTTCCACGGGTGACTTGTGGTAGTCGGATCCTGCACCACAAAGAGTAGCAGGCGTACCTGCGGTTTCGCTATAGGCAAACGCACTATCCATAGTTGGGGCAGTCGACGGTACAGACTCGACAGTAGGTGGTCCGGATGGTACAGGTGGGGGGGAAGGTCCTTTTGAGAGTCCGAAAAGACTGGTGGCAGCCGCATCCTGGTCAGATTGGCCGGCAAATTGCGGCTCCACTTGCCCTCCCTCTTCTGGCTGGCCCAGTTTTCTTCTTTTGGCCCGGCCCGAATCTTCGTTACCGACCTCATTATCATCTTCGTGTTCGCTCAACTTTCGCGATCGTTTGTTGGGATCGTCGCCACCATCTCCCGAACCTCCGTCTCTGGACCTGCCGGTCGGAGAAACGGTTTGGAAAGTAGTGTTATCCGTTGTCGATGTTGTTGTTGTTGTCGCCGCAGGTTGGTTGGCGCTCGAGTCGGGTGCGTTATCTCCGTTTGGATTCTCGTTCGCCTGGTCCGTTGTCTGGTCATCTCTACTTGTGGAATCTATCGGTTCTCGTCGAATGTGTTCAGCAAGATCGCGGCAGTCAGGATTGTCGTTGCTCAGATGGTTCAACAGAGGGCGGAGTCCCAGCTGATATGCTCGAGGTTTGGGGCTCGAGGGAGGTAGCTGCTTCGGCCCGGGAATCGGCTCGAGGTCCGACGGAAACTCTGGGAGAATCGGACTGTCATCCCGAGATAATTTCGGTCTATCCCACGGCATCATTCTAGAGTTGGGAACGGGAGAGGCGGTGCTTGTAGACTCGTTATCCGACTCGTCTTCGGATTCCAAAACCCCATCATGCGCTTTTCGGGTGAACCCAAACGGGTGGGAACCTGGTTTCCCTATGGTGAACGTCGGGCCGATTGTTCTCGGTCGAGGTAGAGCTTGGCTTTTGATTGCCGTGACGGCTCGATGGGCGAGTACGATGGTGGATTCGACCGAGTTGTCGATATCTGTTCTGTTGGGGAGGTGGCTCTCATGAAGTTCAAGAGAAACAGTTTGGCCTGGTGGGACGGCAAGAACGAAAAAGAATTATATAAAAACATCATTAGCATTTCGGACAAGTAAAAGATAAGTTTTGCAGCGGCGACCGAGGACGGATTGACTTACCTTGCAGAGTGGGAGGCGAGCCGGAGGGCTGGCTTGCCGTGGCCGAAGGGGCGTCCGTCGTGAGAAGTCTAACGGGGGTACCCGATGCCGAGGAGGAGGAGGAGGAGGAGGAGGAGGATGATGTCGATGGGTCCGGGATGCTATCCGCGGCGAGGGATTGGGACAGAGGGTGGACCGGAGCAGAATCGACCCGATATTCGTCCAGCGTCCGTTTCCTGGGGCTTGGGGAGTCGGTCGGGGTCGGTTGGGAGAATGTCGACAGAGCACCCGCACCGGTGAGAGGCGGCAGGCGACGGTCGAGGGGACTGCTGTTGTTGTCGATAACAATGTGGTTCGAAGAGAGCACCGAGGCCAGGCGGCCTGCAGGATTGCCGTCCGACAACGACGACGACGACGATGACGAGGAGGGGGAGGGGGGTGCTGGTGCCGTCGAGGGGGCCGTGACGGGCGGGGAGCTTGGGCCGGGAAGAGCAGCTGTGTCGGGACGAGGTGGAGAAGGCGAGGACGATTGGCGGCGCTTGGCAGCAGTTGTTGTTGTGTTGTCGGTCGCGGAGGCGGAGGGGGAGGAGGAGGAGGCTCTACCGCGAAGGGAAGGCGGTTGAGGCTCTGAGGAGGTGCCAGGCAGCAAGGATGGCGATGGGCAGGACAAAGAGGAGGAGGATGAGGCTCTGACGGAGGCCTCAGAGACTATTGCGGAGACTAGACGGATTGGAGGCAGGTTCAAAGTGGGTTTTAAGGGCCTGTTAACGTTATCTCGTCCGGGCGAGAAGGAGTCGTCCGCTGGTGCTGGTGCTGCCGTCGTGGGCTGAGGGCCCTGCCGGTGCTGGTGGTGCTGCTGTTGGTGGACGGTGCGGCTGATATCAAGCTCTGGACAGAACCCTCCTGCTGCTGCTGCTGCTAATCGGCGTCCACTCTCCCTCTCCCTCTCCCTCTTGTGCTCGTCCGTCGTCGCAGGAGGATCGCTCATGCTAGCCTGAAGAGGCCTCGTCGTCGGCAGCCTGGAAAATACGGTGCCGGTCTGCAACGTCGACAGGGAAAACTCGGGCAGCGCTCTATCCGCATCTACTTGGGGATTTCCAAAAATACGGTCAGCAAACGGGTACGCATCCTTTTGTCTCTTGTCCTCACTTTTTTCGCTAAAGACACCGTCGTTATCATCGCAGGGTCTGTGCATGTGCCATAGTCCCGTATTTTGTTTTCGCCAATGCGCAGGCTGAAAGACAGACAGGACAGGACAGACAGTACAGAGCGAACAACCCTTCCGGGGGAAAAATATAAAAATATAAAAAATATACCTCCAAAAAAATAAAAAAGGGTTGGCAGCGGCAGTTGATAGATAAGGGATTCTCCAATAAACAGACAACGATCAGGGAAACTGTTTTCGTGGGAGCGGGGAAAGGAAAAGGTGATGTTTCGTTTCCACTTTTCCCTTGCGCTCCTCAGGGAAAAAACATCACTGTACTGCTGCTGCTACGGTGATTCGGCACAGATGGAGCCACAAATGCATGTGTGCAGGCACAGGCTCTAGAGAAGGATATCCCCCGCCCCGCAGCTACTCTTCTGGCAGCTGCAAAAAAAAAAAAGCGAAGGGAACGAGAAGGAAAAAAGTGCGAGCCTCTTCTTCTTCTTCTTCTTCTTCTTCCTTTGCTCTGAAGATTTCCCACAGTGTGATAGTGCGATGGTGGTACTTGCAATATTAAATGCAATCAATCTCGTAAGAGATTGATCATGAGGTATGAGGGGCCCGTTGCGCCAATGCAGGAAAGGACCAAACGTATGCAGGCGAGACAAATACCCACAGCGGAATCTTCCAAGATCTTCGTTCGGTCTGAGGAGAATTTCGGGGCTAAAGCACTGGAAGGGACCAAAAGCAGGCAAACGAAACGGCGGGAAAATGAAGCGGCTCTCGACAGGGCTGATACAAATGACGAACATGCACACCAACCAACTCCAAGACCAAGACTCAGGCAGGAATAAGAGAACAATATGCCCGGCCTGTTCGCTAAAGCTCTGCAGCAGCAGCAGCAGCGAAGCTCAAGCAGGGCCAAAAGTGCAATTTCCCTCACACCTCACACTCAGCAGCTTTGAGGGCCAGAAAGGAGGCTTAAAAAGGAGAACCGTTGCTGCAGGCTTCCTGACGACATGTTGCCATATTATCCCGCTGCAAAACGGATGGGGGGACAGCGAAAAAAATAAAATAAAATAAAAATTCTGGGTGGATGGGGATCCGAAAGCAAACTCCCCCAAAATTTTTAATGTTTTTTTTCTTTTCTTTTCTTTTCGGTTGGAGCCAACCTGAAAGGCGCGTTCGAGCAGGATTTTGGGGGAGACAGGATTTCTCCATCCTTCCAGCACGTTTCAGCTGCACAAAGCAGATGCTCCATGACGGATTTTAGACCGTGGCTTCTGGGACTGCGCTTAGTCGCAAAATCCATCGGTCTTCCCTTTTCCATTTCGTTCGGACGCCAGACAACCAGGGGGGAGGTCCGGTCCGGGATGCGTCGGACAACGTAGTCCATTGCGATTTAGGGCACACTTACGGAAAGCCGGCGACGGCGTCCACGAGGACGGTGGTCTAGATTCGAGCTGCAACATTTCTTCCTGGGAAAATCGAGTTCCTCGTTATCGAGATTCCATCTATGTTGAATGGAGATTTCGCAAAGTAGAAGCCCCTCTCGAAATATAAATATATACCCCGACACCTGTTCCTAGACCGGTTGGTGAACCTCTCGTTTCTGTTTCGATGGCCTGCGGCTCGGGTGCGTTTGATTGATTATGTTTTATGTTCTGAACGAAAAAGGTCTCGGGTTAGCGTTTGCAAGTTGTTGCCACAACTTCAGACATGCCAGATCGATCACTTACCGAATAGTATGATGTCGTGTCCTCGGTGCAACAAGTGATATTTGATATCGTATGCTCGAATCAATGCTAGTTGTTTCGTGTATGTATAGAGAATTGAATTGTGTGTATGGGTGTGTGTGTGTCCACCCTGGGTAATCTGAGTTTACGTTCCAGACCCTGGAGGGAAAGGACGCGGTATTATATTCTCGATAGATGGTACAACCCGAACTTTGCGGCTCTCAGCCAGAACCAATACCTAGTTGCAACAAGTCTAGCGCAAAACTTTCGTTAGCGGAGTGGGCCTTGGGGTTAAGTATCGGTACCATTATGATCAGCCAAATCGCGGCTGGACGAAATGAGAATTCGTAGGCTCAAAGGAATGGTGTATTGGCAAGTAACAGTTATTTGGAAAAGTTTCTGCACGACCGAAATCCAATAGTCTTAGACCTGAGTCCACCTTGACTCAACAGCAGAGGTCAAGATTGTGGGCTATGTCAAGGCGATTTGGTCAAACCCAGCCCGGCGAAGACGTGCTCCCTTTAGGGAGTATCGCCGGCCGGGCCTCAGGAACCAAAAAAAAAAAAAAACATCCCCCCGATTTTTGGGGTTTTACCGAGTCGGGGAGAGTTTTTGCAGCTCCTGTTCGTGAAAGCAGCAAGAGAACAGTCCTGTAGTCCACCGACCGGGCAAAGGTTGATGGACAGTGGAAAGCCACCGCAGCCACCTGAACGAATCGGTTGAGCAGCTCTGGTGCTGAATATGCAGGGATAACAAAGGAAGGTCAACGAATCAGGATTGGAGATGCAGGGAAACAAACATCCAGCTCAAGTCCCTGGCGATAAAGCCGATTTCTAAGAATAGAGGATGCTTCTGGTATATATCGACGGCGTATCTGAGACTGGGCTCGGATCTGGTCGACAGTTGTAAGGAATAAAGATCCCCAAAGCTGCTGTTTTTTTTGTATGTAAGCTGGGAAGAAAAAAGCGTCCGCGGTATCTGGAGGAGGCTCCGAGGTGAAGGTTGCGTTGAAAACTCGCTCAGAAAATGCAGACCGTCTTTCCCAAAAGCGTGCACGGGGAGAGATGAGCATGGACGACAGCGGGGATAAGAATGTAACTCAAAACTTATAAATAACACTGGAAGGAGGTTACCGAACCAGGCAAGCAGGACGCTTTGAAGTAACAGCAAACAAACGTTAAGCGTAATCGGAACTCGCAAAAAGGATGCGTAAGGGCGAATTCGAAAGGAGTCAAGGTAAAAAATGTGTAAGATATTTGATGATGCCTGATTTCGCTACGACGCAAACAACATCGTTTAAAGGAAGCGAAACCAGGGTGGATATCAAATATCAGAGAAGAAATTTCGAGCAGAAACAAGGACAATACGAGGGACGCATCATTATACCCAAGTGGAGAAGCACCCAAGGCTATGAGCCTCATCGGACTCTGCGTCTCGGTCTCGGACTCTGCGATGCATGTACGACGGGTACGGATCCCCCTAATCGAGCCAGATCGCGTAGCAGGTTGGTGGGTGGGGTGCAAACATTGTACAGTTGAGCCTCAAATGAGAGGAAAGGAATGAATGGCATTCATGCGCAGTGGTGCCAAAAGAAATACTCTACATACCTCTAATTATTTGCGGTGCACCGCGCGAGTAAGTATGCGTGTTAACGGAGTGATGCTGACTCGAAGAACTGAACGCAACACACAGCTTGCATTCGCATGAAAGAAGCAGTTCGACAGTGAGCTGAGCACGAGGCTAGTAAGAACTGTAACATTAGAGGAAAGGAATCGGAGAGAATATGTGGATATAAGCCGGCAGGCTGGAAACAATGCTATTATACTCTATCAGAAGAGCCTCTGTCGGACGTTTTGGATCTTGCAGAAAAAAGTAACTTTGGGGAGGAGGCTGTCGAGCCCTTCTCTCCTCGATAATTAGAATATCAAAGATCAAAGACGCAGGTATGAATTTCTTGGTAGTCGTTAATGTCCGCAAGAGGCAAGGTACACTCGGTGTATCAATGACTTTGATAGTCACAGGGCTTGCAAGGCCCCAGGCTAACAAAATTAAAGCTGACGAAGGAAATACTCCGAGCAGCTTAGTGTTTCGTCGTTTTGGCCTTAAAGAGCATTGGTTTGAGCCGCCCGTTTGCGATTGAGAAGCCAGGGTAAAGAACGCAATATGTGTGGGAATATTTTTAGCAAAAGCAACGGGCAAATGCTCTGTGGGGTTCGATGCGTTCGAGAGAGGGTTAGGAAATTTGCCTGTCCTTGCGGAGAAACCCACTCGATATCCTTGAATAGCTACTCCGAGTCAAGCTTCCAGACATCAAATGTCACAAGGGTTTTGCGACAAGTAGAGTTAGATCTGGTTGGACAGGAATACGCTGCACTGAGATCGAGGGGACCCCCCGATATCAGTCGTCTTTTTCAAGCAAGGGACTGATGTCATTGCGAATTGCGAAACGATTCATGGCAATTGACAACTCCTCGGCACTCTAAACGGCACTTGAAGTTTCCCTCGACGAGGCGAATGGAAAGCAGTAAGGTAAGGAGACACCAGTTTACTCCGGATCTGAAAGCACCACAGGAAAGGGTCATATCAAGATCGCATCTACCCAAATCCACACTGTGGCGGTGTTTTTTGGTGGTTTGATGAATCAGCTGCGGACTTGTGGCGACGGAGGGCAATCCAAGACACCAGGGCTTTGAAGTTGGCCATTCAGACGGCCCCAGCGGCAAAGCAAAGCCAACGGGCCACGCAAGACGTGCATTGCCAACCAAGAAAAAAACTTGTGAAACGATGGGTCAAGCCGCGATCTTCGGAGCATTTTAGCTATTCTGGAAAGCACCGACTGCAAACCAGGTATTTCTGGCCTGGCATCGGAGGCGAAGGGAGATGGGAAGAAACGACACACACGGGGGTGTAGCCAATCCCTTATTTTAGGTGACGGGTATCCTTTTTCCGATGCGACGTGGAGCAACCAGGCCAAGGTGGTACTTTTCTTCCAATGATAAGAAGAAAAAAACTTCATCCCACTTTGCCTCGGCCTTGTGCGATTCGGAGCGTCTCGTGTTACTCACGATCGAACACCATCGCCATTGAAATGATAAATCCTGAGTAATCTGAAAGTCATCGACCGAATAACACCAAGCCGATGATCCGTCCAAATTGCCTAGATCCCTGGCTATCAAGGAATGAAAGAAAGAAGGAAGAAAAAGGAACGGGATGTCATTTCAATGCGGCTAATATGTAGCTGTGGTCGCAATTGTCGCCGCGAAAGACCATATGTGTGTGTGTTGATACTCCCCTGCGAGATCAAATGAAAAGAAAAGCATTTTTGACAGGTGAGGCTAACCCAACAGCCGCTCTTGCTTTCCGAATTTAGTCCCCAAACGATCTTCAGGCAAAGCGTGAAAATGACCGACTGGCAAGCTAAGTACTCACCAGAAGTTTCAGATTTCACAGAACCCTCTCGTTGACAAGGGTATGGCCGTCTCTAGCTGCCCTTTTGCTGGAAACCTCTTCATGCGAACAAGATCGAACGGGTAGAATCGAAAATTATACTTTTTCACATGTTTAATGCAAAAAGGAATAAGGGACGCAACTTGGTGGCACCAGCGCAAACGGGAATGTCGCGAGAGAGAGAGCGAGAGAAAGAGCGAACAAGGCATTCGCAGAGCAACAACTGCGATTCCAGAGGTGCCTCACTTACATCAACTGAGCCGAAAGCCCTTCAGCCTTCTACCTCGAACCCCTATGAACGTAACGATCGAATCTAAAGGCTGGGGAAAAAAGAGAACGCAGGTGTAGATTGAAAAGCCATAACCCGGACAAACAAGCCACTCACCATATAAAAGTTGTCGACAGGATAGTATAGCTAGGATCGTCCCAAAAGCCTCGAAGATGTCTGATGCTCAAATCTTGGTGTATTGATGACGAGTGTTTGCGATACCGGCAGAACCGGTCAGAATCGAATGCGAGGTTGCATGTACTTGCATGTAGCTACATTGGCATGACAGCATATACCTCAAATGGATTCTTCTGCGTAAACTATTGTGGTTCGGAGAGAGGAGTTTATCAGATAACGCTGTTAGAACTTTAGCGTTTTTAAGGGACTGGTAGGGTAATACTTTGCGATGGCGGACCACGACTGGTTGGTGACGTCCTTTTTGCTGTTGGAGAGTCGATTTGGATCAAAACCGCACGCTCTGAATCCAAATTTCGGATTTATCAAGGTGCCTTTCTCCAGAGTAAGATCCCAACTGTGCTGATTAGTTGTCAATTGTACAGGCGGAAGAGCTCGCAGATGACTGCATTCAACGGTCGGAGAAGAACCAGAGGTGGTCATTGGTCTGCCACCCTTTTTTAGTGGAACCAAATTTTGAGTAAGAATTGCCATTGAGGCTCTGCGTAGCTTCAAAGCTGTCCCTTTCGAAAATCCTTTCAGTGTCAAGACCCTTCATCGGCCTTTGTGACCACATTCGCTTCTGAAGCAAAAGACAAGGGTACTGGTGGTCAAACGCCCCGCACAGCCAAGGGTCATCAACTTCATCATACAGTTATATTTCTTGAGTATGTTTGTACATGTACAGCCGTGATCAATGAGAGCTGCGGTGAACCTTGCACCAGGCACACCAGCGAAAGCTACACAGCTGTACAGCAGGCTACGAGATTTGCTAGCACACCCCTGAAAATCGGATTGCGGGGCTCAACGAGTTCAGAAAGTCTCAGTACTTGTTTTATAAAAGAAAAGAAATGCAAAACCTAAAGAACTTGGTCGATCCCCCCAACTTCATATTTGCCTACTCGGAAGGTGGTGTTTGATGAAGACGCAATTCTTCCAAAATCATGTTTGCTTTGCGGCTCTGCAAATATCACTTCTGAAAAATTGGCAGAAGAATCAATCCAAGACGGTCCAAGACGGAACTCTTCCCTGTGTTCCTCCTTGTTTCGGACTTCAGCACGTCAAAGAGCCATTCCGACAACAGACAATTTTGGAAGTAAATGCTGGTTACACAAACCTGTCAGGAGATGTCCTTTGCGACATTCCAACTTACCAACAAGCTGTTTGCAGTCTCCGAAGGTGGTGGTTTCACAGGACCTTGAACAACTTTGAGCCTCTAGCGCGAAATAATTAGCGCATGGTGGACTACATACTGAAGGCCTTATATATACTTGGAGAAACGTTACCAAAAAAACCTGTGGGATAAGAGATACGAAACTCTACATGTTGATTGAACATGTGGAATTGCTGCGATATGCAGGCATGTTCGAAACCAGTGCTGTACTTGCACACCTCAATATGGAGTAGCAAAACGGCAGCGCTTCATGGGTCCAGCCATGTTTTTGAGGGGGAATCTGATATAGATGTAGTATGTATATTTGCATCGGGTATTCTAACGATGGCTCGTCGATTCCGCCATCCCTATAGCGAGACCGCCATCTATGGCAGGCCTTGCATTCCATAACTTCCCCCTTCGTAATTCTTCGCTCGCAGTATACGAGGGTACGTCAGATCGAGACAGCGAAGGCATATTGTAATTTTATCGCTCGAGGCTCTGCCTTCAAGTCAAACTGAATATCTGTCTGGTCACCGGGCCCACTTTCCTCTTGTTGTCGCACCAAGGGTTGAGTCGGAATTTCGGGGCGCAGACGGAGGAGGATGGCACATTGTCCCGCACATTATCTGATCTCCTACGTAGAACGTGAGGATGAATTTAATGTATCCTGTACATTTAGTCACAACTAGGGCGTGGGTTCCTTTTCTCACTCTTTTTTTCTTTTTCCTTTTCTTCTAGCCTTGCTGCAGCAGGATAGGTAATAGGTCTCTCTCATTTCCCACTAGTTGAGCCTCAAGACATTCCAAACGTCATGAAAGCTAAGCGTGCTCAGGTAAAAATCACATAATCAGAATCATTTTGTCTGTCTGCTTAGCATTTACCGAGATGGCGGTTAGAGAAAGCGTTTGGAAGGAGAATAATAATATAGAAGAGGGTTTGACCTGATGGCGGGTCTCAGGGCTCCCGTGCTCTGAAGCATCAGTAATCGGCAGGCTCCAAGTGCAAGCTTTGGAATGCCGAATTGGACGTGTCGGGGATCCACATAGCACTAACGGTTCTGGTCGCCTATATGGAATCCTCCTGACTTCAATTAGCTATAGCATCTGAACAGTTTACAAGACATTTTAATAACGAGAGTGAACCCTAGTATATCCAATGAAGTTTTATTTATGCAAAACACAATTGACCCGTACTTCCTGGATTGCGGTCGCATTCGCCCAAGTGAGGGCAACACTTCTCTCAAGTGGAAACCCGATAGAAGTGTGCTTCGTATGTGCCGCAACGAACAGAGCCTCTATCTGAATTCCCACACCTCCAGCTTGTGGTAACAAGGGTCACCCTGGACACTCGACCCGTGTATCGTCCGCTGTCCTCCGTATTGAGTAAAATCTGAATGGAAGAGAGCTACAATATCGATGCATCAATGAAACAATCGCTCGCTATCAGATATCTTTGATTATTTGAGTGGGGTAGCTTTTGCTATTTCTTTCGCTGCTCCGGGTAGAATAGAGTAGCTGCGAATCAATGCAACCATCTCACTCCGGATCTGCATGTGTATGATGGCTGGGATCATTCGACCAGCCGTCAGAAAGCCGACCGGCAGTAGCTATCCTAGCGTTTCCTTACCCGAAATCCTATGGAAACGAGCCTCGTTCCTCGTATCTGACCAACAACGTGTAACTGCGGCTGCGAAGCTTACTGAGTGTGCTACAATGTACATTCCCCAACAGCGAATATCACTTCGGATACGCGTATACAGAAGTAAGCCTGCAAAAATTTTTTCTCGCAAGAGCGGATACTAGACTTGCCGGTACTGATTCGCGACGTACACGGCAAGTTCCAGCCTTGGTGCCAACACCTTCCTGCTTCACCTTACACATTCGTCAGTTGTAGCAGATAGCGGCTCATTTTACCAAGTGGTCAAGGAAATCTAGAGTTCGGGGCAAACAAGCTTTATCGGATCATTTAGTTCCGGTATTCCAGTCCTAGGGCTTCAATCTGCTGGAAAAGCGGCTCCAGCAAATCTAACCTGTCAACCCCCACAACACTATGGAAGGGGAGCTTACGCTAACAAGTTGCCGCAGCACAAGAGAAGTCAACTAATGTTATAGATATAGTTTACACCTGGAACAAAATATATTGTGAGTTAGGCTTGAATGTCACAGTCCAGGGCTCGGGTCCGACGTTTTGGTTGGAGCCTTTGGGGCCGCTTGAATTTGATTGTGCTGTGATCGATGACCTAAGCATGGCTAACTCTCGTATTACAAACATAAGACCGGATGTTACAAGATTCTGGAATATGCTATGGGGAGCTCCGCATTTGGACCAAAACAGATACATTTTTGTACCGGGGTGACAAATATCCGTTATAAACAGCATTGAAATTTGAAGCTTATGGGTTGGTCTCGTACGTGATGTATTATAAGTAATTAAACCCGTAATCTCGATATCTGTATAATAAAGGTTAAGCGTGTACCTACAACGAAGTTTTGACACTTTCAGGTTGAACACCCTACTTGGACATTCAATATAAATTCAAATACCTCCCATCTCCAACCATATAACACCCCTAACCCATTTAAGAGAAATTTGAACACCCTAGTTGCTACTAAAAGGTAGGATTCCATGAGCTTGACAATTGTTGCAAATACTTGTTGTGACCTTCCTGTTGAAGGATTGTTGCGAAAATACCCTACGTAAAGTACGTTAAGAACACTCCCTGACTCGTGTTCATCCTTTAAAACCATATTTCCACAACAGAATATTGGAGCCTCAACACCGGGCGAGTAGGAGGGCAGGGCAGAATTTGCGGATATAAGCACGACGCTACGAACAAAAAACAACACAGTTTTGCCTTATCGTTTTTCATAATATATGTTGAAAGATGGCAGCCTAGATATCCCTGTTCGAGATATGCCTGCTAGTAATTCCCAAGGATATCGTTTTAAAAAGGCAGGAAGGGAGAAAAATCCGTGGGCTGCTTTATAATCAAGACTATTAATGAGAGTTTGACCGAGTCGAGAAAACCCCAAGGCCATTTCGTCAGAATATCCGTTGGATGCATGGTTCGAACTTTTTGAAGTTCATCCTTGTTCATGGAGATAACAGCTGCAGCTAGCTGCCGTCTTCAAGTATGACTATACAACATTGCCCAGCTAGTTATTCCTTGAAATTTGGTGGTATTCCATCATGCTACCAGATTATGACGAACACACCTGCGCCTTCGACAAATACAACTCTCTAGCTATTGTATATGATCATGAATGAGCACAAGTTCTTAAGTTGGAAGAAGCAATTCAGCCGCTCCGGTTTGTCAAATAGTGAGGATATTATATATAAGCTTGCCTTTGAGAACGTATATCTAATAAAAGATTTAAAACAATAATATCCGATGAGCCAAGAGTATATATATCTAGAGTAGTAGCATAATTGCAGACAGGGATATGCACAGTCTCGAGATCTTGGCGGACTTGAACTGAAAGAAAATGAGTAGGGAAAATATATCGTTAATCGTAGCTCGTCAAATTAGCAACCATAGGGATCAATCTGCTGATTAACTGGTTAGCACAACATATTTTGTTTCAAGAGAAAAAGCCATTGGTAATAAATCTTATATTGTGTACCTAGGTGGACAAAATAATATTTAAGACCTGGTAGTCGTAATAAGCCTGCCAGGGCAAGCCATTGTCATCTCTCATATGATCATACCCGGCTAGTCATCCTTTTATGGCCTATAAGATACAATGAAACGTACATTGAGCGACGCCTCAGTAGAGTGTCAATTTCGAGGCATTAAGCAACCTCAGTACAATATCAATCAAGGATAGGTGGATTAGATGCATTGGTAGATTATGAATTGATTTTTAAAGCTAGTAGATACTTTGTTAATTCAACAGCAAGATGTATGCGATAATCGGGTATGGCTGCTAAAACCATTGTGTATCAGCCAAATTAGACGTGAGACCGTGGAGAGGGCTTCTGTTTGGGACAGGCCTCACCGAACCGTACAGAACACTGTTTCTAGGACATATCAGAAATGATAGGTGTGTGGCGGACTTTCAAGGCTTGACAGTCATACAAAATTTAGCAGGTTGAGGTACTGGGAGTCGGTTGCTGGTCAGTTTACTGATTCACAAGAAATTTCAACATTGCTCCCAACACGTACGTTAACTTGCCTACGGCAGTTACAGCTATACGACGAAATCTTGATATGGAGTAGACCTGTAATATTCGTATTCACTCCGTCATGTGACGCCAGAAGGCTATTAATATTTGAATATTTAAATTGTAATTACTGATCATGAAAAGACAAATTCTTCACAGAACCAGCTGGATGCAACTAGTTGGATAGTTACATCGATGCATTCTCAGAAATGACTTTCAGTGTGTACACCATAGCCCAGGTAGCCAGGTCTTGAGATCGGGGAACGCCTTCGTGAGAAGGCGTTTGTGCTAAAGCTACAAGTCATAATTGATTCACTTACGGAGTCTAATTTAGAGATCTCGCACAATGCACCCCGGTGTTTTTGCCGTCAAATCAAGGGAAGCATGTAGGCGGAAACAATCGTTATGCGGCTAGCTAATATTACAGCAATGTTTAAAGCATACAGAATTGTCCTAACGATCTGTAAATTTATAAAACGACGAAGGGCTCCGAGCCAATCAGTAGCTTATAGAGCCGTAGAAAAATTATCTATTAATGCGCCAAGGTGGAGACATACCATGATTGAGCTGAAGGCTGTGAAGTTTAATCCAATGGATATACTCGCAGACATGAGGCAGGCGCGCGAACAGCAGATTGCATGCATATTACATCACTAGAAATAAGGAAATATGTCTCACGATTGGATGCGCCTCCTTATCGAATAGTCATGTAAGGCTGATTGATAAAGTTTTATAAAGATCCAGTTGAGTAGTATTGCTAGTAGTATTTTCTCATAGAGCCCTATAGGGCTGAGAAACAACAGGATATAGTTTAGACAGGGTCTTCGGGAAATATCGCCCTGGCAATTGATGATCAGGCCTAATCGACGGCGATTAAAATCTTAGGATTGGCTCCATTTTGGGAAATATGCTGTTCTATATTATTGTTAGCTGCGCTCTGATATGTTTTGTCATCATGTGTTACTGTTGGTTAGCGGCTGAATACAGAGCCCATGTTTACGCATGGGGTGTCTCCGGAATATAGATTTGAATCTCCGGCTTCTTGACATCGATTAGGGCTGAAAACCCACAATAAATCATACGTCTACTAACTGAAAATTGGGTGCGATGGGGGATAGCAAGGCAAACTCCTTTGAATCCCAGACGACACGGCTTACGGCATCATATGGCCCTACTAGCCTTACTGCGGCAGACTGAATGCGGCCTTTCTATTCAGACACTCCCTCTTGCAGTCGATTTCAGGTGCGAAATGCTGTTGGATAAGCTTTTCTGAGGGATCTAATTGGCCCGAAGTTAGCGATCTTTATCCGTTGGAAATGTCTCGTAAGGCTGAGATGAAAGCCCACTCTGAACTTAGCCGACGAGTCTCGGGAACTCTTCAAAGGAAAAGGCGTCAATTGCAAAGTTAAACTGATTATTGCTTAGTTCACTCTATTATTATTTGCGGAGGTTTCCGAGCTAGGAGTTTGCATTGTTGCTGGGCTCCTCCGAGGAGACTGCGGGGGCATGCATACTATGGGTCTTCCTAGATACTTCGGAGATGCCGAATGGTCAGCATCATCGGCTGCATACATATTTCTCTCAACCTCATGACAGGATGGTATACCCTCACCAATTAATCATAAGCGAGGTCTCACCTTCTTCCACGAAGAAAGCTATCCCGTCCTTGCAGAAGAAAAAGGCAGACAATTCGAAAATGTCTTACATGCTGTCCTCGTAGGGCTGGCAGGCATCAGGGATCTTGCTTGCATGTTGGAGAGATTGAGAAATTCGCAGCAATCAGAATGGGGTTTGCTAACCGCATTTAAACGAGGTCTCCGAAACTTGAGATGCATGCACCCAGCCTCCACCAAAAGGAAACCCAAAAGTGATAAAAAATTGGTAATATACCGTCCAATGACATGACATTAGTGAGGGTTCTTCGTATGCAGGTATCTAAATTCGGGTAAGCTCATATTGATGCACTCGCTTCCAATATTGCACTTTTTCTACGTTTTAGGTCTCGAGTCATTTGACCAATGCACAGAAGGCTTCACAAAACTGTTCTCCATGTCTTCGGACCCACTCGAACAATTCTCGCAGCGTCTTCCGAAGCCAAGTTGCGATTGCGATTCCACGGCAACACTAGTCCAGTTCAGCAGCGGAATCCATGCATTGAGGGATTCCGTCCCAGCCCCAACCCAGGCAGACAGTCAACAATCCATTGGCGAAAATTGATGTATTGTCCGATAGAGAGTTATACTATCTCTGGAAACGGGATTGAGAGGTACTTTGGTAAGATGTACCTCAGCTTTCCCCGAAGGTACTTGTGCACGAAGTACCACATGTCCCCTGACCCGTGGACCTGGGTATCGAGCATGGGAAGAATTCTGCATTCCGGGCCAGCTGGCGCTACTCCCTCGGGTCTTGGAGATCTCGGGTAGTTGAGCTTTCATCATGCAGTATTGAGTTTGAGCTGGGAGGCCCGCTCCACGCTTTTGCAAATTTGGGGCCCAACTGGAGAAAGATGCCTTCAATCATGGTCAAGATGTGATATGCAACACTTTCAACATGTAATTTCAATAATGTATTGGTGCTCTTAATAGCGATAATTTGAGCATTTTTATCGGTCGAAGTTTTTGTATGTTCGATGTTATTTAGACGCAATTGGATATGAGATGACATCATCACTGGCATCGCAGTGCTTACCTAGGTAAATTTATACGAGTACTTGTGTGTACTCTGTAAATAGGTTGTTATTGGGATACGTTTATCTGAAGAGCTATATCAACGTCATCCGGGTGACGAGACTGTATCGACGTCCTTTTATAATTTATCAAATATTCGCTTCTCATTCTTCCAGCTTTCACACTTGTCCCATATTCAAGCCTATTATCGATCGATTCACTCTATTTGACGGCTTCGGGTTCTGCTTTTTACTTGTAACCCTACCTCCCTCATTTGATATTTGTTTCGTGATATGATATACCAAGTATTCAACAGCCATCCCAAACCAATGTATTAGCAAGCGCAGCATTAGCAAGCGTAATTAAATATATTTCGCTTCTTCTAATTTTGCGGTGGAAAGTAGCATCTGGTACTCCCCATATTAACTCATCCAATACTTTCGTCAAACCTCACATTGCCCAAATGTCTGCATATACAACTTAAATATCTAGGTCTTGGTTGTACCGCTGCCATTCCCTCTCCCTTCGCTTTGACCTAACCGTAGTATATAGGTCACATTATACCAATTTTCTCAAATTTGTTACACCTTTCTCCAAGCATTCGAATCATCAGGTAGAATATCAACCTCAGCCCGCCAGTGTTACCATGCTGTGGGTGCAGCGCGCTTACATATTAGTTCCAAGTACCAAAGTTTATCTATGCTCGAAAGGGTTCTCGATGTCCAAGAACCTTTTGCCTCTCCTGATTACATCACGATTTTAAATATTGGGGGTGCGAGGTCAGGATTTATGCTCCAAGGTATAGGGATGCATAAAAGCCATTTTGCCGACATACGTCTTTGAAGACTGTCTAGCTACCTAATGCCTCTGATTGCGGCTGTTGGAAGAAGATTAATTAGGCGTAGGTCACCTGGTGAAGACTAGTTTTCTTGATTAATCAGACAAGTTTGTTAAAGGTAATCTTGTCCGAATAGAGGAAGGGATATATTAGAATAGGAACCAAAGGTTTTGTAGAGCCCGACTTCTTGTGCAGAGGATGAATAATCCGGACAGTGGGGGGTTAAAGTAGAGATTTTAGCTTCTAGGTTCTCTTGCTACTAGCTGGAGTAGCAAGCTAGGAAGTTTGGAGGAAGTCTCATTCATTGTATCCAACAGCTAGTGTGCGCTGTTGGAGAGTAAGCAGAGCACATAATGTATTATATAAAAGAAGTGCAGTAAAAATATATTTTACACGTATGATACTCGATAAGATTAGCGAGTGCTTAGCCTGTATCTGGGTGAAAGCACATAAGGGAAGGTAGGACGCGGGTACTATAACTTGCATATGAACATCTCCTATGCGCTATCCAAAAGTGACAAACAGCTCCTCGGGAGAAATATTCATGCGCAGATTTTGAGATGGAATCGAACGTCTTTCAGAGTGACTCTGTTAATCTCTGATATAATCTAGTTTAAAGTATCAACTCGGGAATAAGTAGTTTAGAGGTAGTCTAGTATCCAAAAAACACTTCTGTATTTGAAACCAGACCAGCTTTCAAGGAACCTTTCTCAGCAAGTGTAGTCTCGGGTGATCTCGAAACCAGCGTCTCTCTTAACGCAATCTTGGGTATGAACCTCGTCCGACAATAGGCTTGACGTTTCTTTGAGAGTCGGTCGGCTCAGACCTCGAGTTGGGCTGGAAGCGTTGGCACGCAAAATTGCAACATTCCTTTCGAGCGAACTTCAACCTCGGCTGATTCCGTATCGCGACAGCTTGCGATATAAACGCCGGTCGATGCCAGCCAGCTTGATTACAACCCCGATTGCTGACTCCGATAGACTGAACAGGCCATCTTACCCTGGCTCTTTTCCTTGTATCGCGTAGCAATGTCACCGACAACCAACCTGTCCAACGCCTTCCTCACCAGGATCCGGACATATCCTTCGCTTCCTTCGCAGACATGGTACTACATCACCCTCGTTACCGTCAGTATCTGCAATAAACCAGAGGTTATCGGTTCGGTTCTTTCACACGCTTTCACCCACAGCGCGATCCCCGGTAGCACAGATGCTGCCTTTGTCAAAGAGGAAAGAGCTTGGTTGGCTCGCGACCCAACCAAGCTGGGGAAAGTTGACGATGAAGGTAAGGAGAGCGCGCTGAGGATACTACGGAGGTGTCGGGAGGGTCTGGTTAAGAGCGGTGCGATTGGTGGAATACCAAAGGTGAGCTATTCTCCTGGGAGATGTATATAAATTATATATATGTCTCGAAATGTATAGCATGACTATCTATCTATACGGGGACTGGGCCATTCTCACCAATTTCACAGGCGATAAACTCCCTCTACCATCTGCGAAAGTGCCATGAACCTCACCTCCTCGATCCGCTGCCTGAAAACTCTTCCTTATCCGCCTCTCCATCCTCCCTCCATCCGCTATCCTCCACGTACCCCACCACCCGTCCCCATTCGCTCCCGTCGGACGTCTTAAATCTCAAGGACCCCAACCCAACCCCATCCTCTAGCCCTCCAACTCCCACCTTCTCTCCGCAAATCGTAAACCCCACCTTGCCTTTTCTCGTCCGCGGTTCGCAATTCTTCAACACCCTTTACGGCCCTACGATATCCAAAAAGGTTCTCATAAACCTTCAAAAGTCTTCGCCTGACCTGCATATCCTCGCCACGTGGATCTACGCTCTGATTCTGAGCGAGTCGACTGTTCTAAGTCCGAAGGAGACGAGTTTTGCGCTCATAGCGGCGTTGATACCGCAGGATGTCAATGCACAACTGAAGCCACATCTACAAGGCGCCGTTAATAATGGGGCAGGCAA
Organism: Dactylellina parvicollis; assembly: GCA_036971385.1. Classification (NCBI taxonomy): domain Eukaryota; kingdom Fungi; phylum Ascomycota; class Orbiliomycetes; order Orbiliales; family Orbiliaceae; genus Dactylellina; species Dactylellina parvicollis. The sequence goes on from JAJTUD010000005.1 coordinate 135,475, forward strand.
GGAGGAGGTGGAGAGTGTCAGAGGGGCTGTGATCGAGATTTGTAGGGAATTGGGAGTTAGATGGAAAGGAGAGGTTGCAAGATTATGATTCCGTCGACAGAACTGATCTCGTCAGTCAAGAGGCCACCCTGCTTGCAATCAAGTACTAGGTAACTGGAATGAAAACGTCCAGCATGTCAACTGCTGGGTCGTGCTTTTTGACGTCAGGATGTTCGCCTGTATGCTACTTGTGGCTGTCTCGATGTGATGAGACCCAGATAACCATAGAATAGACATTTTTGAGAATTGTTAATGTTGATGCTTCGGTAAAATAGCAGCTAGCTAGATCTCGATGTGTACATGTGGTGGAGGTATTTTATCGCAAAACACTGGTGTATAGAAAAAATAATCTGAATAGGTAAACATACTTGAGTATGTATATACCATGGGAACTGTGATCCTATCAGTTGGGGAGATGGGGGTGTAAATACAATAGCAGAGATATAACCGAGGCAAACCAAACGTAACAGGTATATGTTGATAATCAAGCCGGAATAACACCGAAAGAAAGAAAAAGAGGAAGAAAACAACAGGATTAAAAGCATATGCATCCGAAACTTTTGTGTCCCCGGGATATCATGGTGCCCGCGCAAATAAGAGATAGACTCAGAGAAGGAAAGAATAATCAAAACACAACAGAAGCGCGCCGGCTACCCGAGAACCTATCCGGAGTATTATATATAAATATGGAAGGAAGCGAAACAAACATACATTTGTGCGAGGTACTCCGAAGTGCAGATGAAAGAAAGAAATAAATCATAGAAATAAATCATATTACGGAATAGGAAATCGGGATGAGAATTAATAATGGCTGTGAAAGCACTTAGAAGAGCTTTCCGACCTTCCCCTTGAACCAACTCAGCCTGCTCTCCTTCGGCTTTTCGTCACCATCGTCGTAATCGTATTCATCCATATCATCATACCTACTATGCCTAGTGGTATGAGATCGTTTGAGGCCAGGTCTTTTCTCGTAGTCATCATCTTCATCGGAGACAGGAGAATCGCCATAGCGGCGGCTGGAACCGTTAGCACGGGCGTGATATGACTGTCTTCTAGAAAGGCCCTCCTTTGCAGCCGTAAGCTCGCGAGCTTCCTTTCTCGCCGCTTTGCGTGCATCTCGTCGTATTTGCTCCTCCTCTTCTTTCGTGAGGAGAGGACGGTCAGGCAGTTTCTCGCTACTACGAGAAGAGAGATGGCCGGCATTCGCACTGTTGTTGAGAGGTTCTTCGTTTGATGCCTCGTGAGAAGAGATCCGTCGAGAAGCTCGCCTAGCAGCACGAGCATCTCGCCTTTGGCTCTTAACTTCGGCTTCTTCGGGGGAGAGGTTCTTGTATCGTTCCTCTCGCCTGGCGGCACGGCGAGCTTCCTTTTCCTCTGAGGGGGCACCACCGCCTCCCCGCTCGCGGTACTCTGATTTGCGAGATTTAGCTGCCTGGCTGCCGGCCGATGTAGCTCTTGCTTGGTATTCTTTGGCGGCGGCCTGGAATTCGGCCTCTCGAACGCGAGCTTCTTCGGCCTCCGCGTCCAAAACTGCCTGTCGAAGACGTTCGGCCTCCTCGAGTTCTTGCCTCTTTAGTTCCTCACGTCGACGTTCGGCTTCTCGGGCGGCCTTGCGTTGACGGCGGTCTTCTTCGTCGCGGGCAACGGCGGCGGCAGCTTCCTGCTCCTTTTTTTCGCGGCGGCGGGCTTCATGACGGGCGGCACGGTCGGCATCCTCCTCCTTGCGGGACCGTGAGGTTTTGGATCGCTTCAATTCCGGCTTTGGCATCTCTCTCGATTTTCCCTTGTTGGAGGAAGAGGAGGTTTTGGTGTCGATGGGGATTCCGAGGAGGCGGTCCGCCTTTGAGGAGGTGCGATGGTGCGAATGGTGCGAGTGAGCATGCGACTTTGCTCTCCTCGGCGGCGACGGTCGCTCTTCATCTTCTTCTTCTTCTTCTCCTCCCTCCGCCTCCGCCTCCTTCTCCTCTTCGCTGTCGTCAACGCCGTCATCCTTTTCCTTCTCTTCATCGCCATCATCGACCTCCTTTTCTCCGCCTCGGCCCTCGTCCTCGTCCTCGTCCTCGTCCTCGTCGACATCAAATGCCAGCGGGTCTGCTTTCTCGACTGGGGCTTCCTCCTGAGCAGCATCGTTCTCTGCAGGGGCCTCGTTTTCAGCCTCTGGCTCTGAATCTTGGATCTCGGCAACCTCTCTGGCTTTGCGCTGCTTCTTCTCCCCCCTTCGTTTCTCTTTAGTATCTTCGTCCTCGTTTCTCTTGCTCCGCCGCTTCTCTTTATCGTCCTTGTCCTTCTTCTTCTCCTTGTGCTCCTTATGTCTCCGCCGCCTCTCCTCCTCCTCTTCATCTCGCTTCTTTCGATGTTTCTTCTCCCCAGAACTATGACTTCTGCCGGCATCGAACCTTGGTGCCGGTATCGGCGTGTCGGGAATGAGAAACTGGTCGATATTCATTCCACCGCCGGGAGTCTTAGGGAAGTCGGCATCAACAGCCTCACGCTCCCCACCCTCCTCATCGTCTTCGATAATTAGCTCTGGTAGTGCGTACGGATCTTTCGGTCCTTTGCTTCCTTTGCTGCCCTTGCTGGTTTTGCTGTGTACGCTTGCCGTGCCATCACCAGCGCCAGCCTCGTCTCCTACATCGGGTGCCTCACCGGTGGGCGATTCGGGAGCGGCGGGAGGAGGTGATCCCTCAGCTTTCACTGGTTTACCCTTGGCCTTCTTGCTGCTTGACGTTACGACAACCTTTGGTCTTGTTGGCTTCTCGACCAGCTTTGATGACTCTTTCTCAGCAGCCTTGGCAGCTTTGGCGGCCTCCTTCGCCTCCTTCTCTTCCTGTTTGGCTTTTGTCTTCGCAATTCGACGTGCCATCTCCGCTTCGATGGCCTTTTCGAGCTCCTCTTCACGTTTCTTCTGGCGCGCTTCTCTCTGTCGTTTAGCAAGTTCGCCTGCCGTTATCTTTTTCTTCGGCTTCGCCTCAACCCCTTCGCCCGCATCGCCACCCCCATCAGCTGGGTTTGGTTCAGCCGGTGTTTCTTCAGGAGCCACTTCTTCAGGGGCCGCCTCTTCAGGGACAGGCTCAGGTTCAGGCTCAGGAGCAGGGACTTCGGCGGCTGGTTCCTCGGCACCTTCGTCTTTTTTCTTCCTAACGACAGTTTTTGGTGGTGCTGCACCACCAAACAGTCCCAGGAATCCGCCAGTGCTTCGACGTTCGATCTTCTTGGGGGGTGGGGCGAGCTTCTCTTCTTCGGGAAGTTCCGGTTCCGGTTCTGCAGGTGGTGTTGGTTCCGGCTCGGGTGCGGGTTCTGGCTCTGGCTCCGGCTCTTTCTTCTTGACAACAGTTTTCTTTCTGGCCGGAGTTGATCCGAAGAGCGACAGACCACTTTCTTGCCTCTTGGTGACGGGCTTGGGCGTTGGCTCGAGAGGGGTGATACTGGTTGGAGACTTTGAAGCGACTGCTGACTTTGTGGGCTTGACAGTCGTCGGGGTCTTTGAAGCCGTCTTAGAAGCGGTAATAGTCTTAGAGACTGTTGGTGTCTTGGTGGTTCCCGTCTTCGACGTACTCGCAGGCGTTGTAGTGGTTGTCTTTTTCTTCGGCGTGAGTTCATTGGTGCCGAGCAGTTTCGCAGCCCTGATCGAAACAAAACGTGGGTCAGTCCATGCTTGCAACCCTTGACAATCATTGTGCGACCAGAACGTGACGACACTTCAGCGGAAGGGTTTCCGGGTAGTAGGGGAATACGTACTTGCCAGAAATTTTTGGCTTCTCAGGTTCCGGCTCAGGCTCCGGCTCAGCTGAAGCCTCTGCCGGAGCCGCTGGGCGCCGCCTCGCTCCGAAGAGCGCCCATGGGTCTACGCTTCCGGAAGCCGTAGCGTCGGGTGTTTCAAACTCAAGGAGATTGGCCTCGTTCGCACCCTCCTCAATTCTCTCACCGTCGCCAGCTTCGGTGGGTTGAGGTTGTTCTTCTGCAGGTGGATCTTCAGATGGTGGGGGCGGGGCTTCAGGAACTTCTTCCTTCTTGGCCTTCTTTGCTTCCTTCGCGGCTCGTTTGGCCGCCCGTTCGGCTGCTCTCTCAGCAGCAGCCCGTTCCCGTTCCTCTTTGTCCCTTTGGGCCTGTTCTTTCAAAAGCTGGGCGCGTGTCGGTTTGGGAGCCTTTACGTCTTCCTTGAGTCCTCGTTTGGCCTTCTTCGGAAGTTCCTTTTCGACGGGAGCCGGTTCTTCCGGCGCAGGTGGTTGTTCTTCGACGGGGACAGGTAGTTCCTCAGCAGCCGGGGGTTCTTCGACGGGCGGATCTTCGGACGGCTGTTCTTCTTTCGCGGATGAGTCTGCCTGAGATGGAGGTGGAGGAGATGAGGGTTCCTCCTAGAGTTTTAAACCAATGACAGGATCACAGAGGTTAGTCGATGCGCATTGGACACCCCGAAATGGGCTGGTACACGCAACAAAACGGCAGGAATACGGACAAACGGCGACGAAAGTCGGAAGGACTGGAAAAGAAGAGGCGGAGGCGGGTTAAGAGGGGAAGAGGATCAAAGAATCTTGGTAATCTGGTAATCTTGGGTAATCGCGCAAGGTGACATGGCCGGTCGTCAGTCTCTTTTGAGGCTGTAAAATGGCAATTTCCAATTTCGCAACTTGTCTGCGTGGCATGTCTCTCTTCCTTCTTCCCTCTCTCCTTAATCTAATAATAATAATGCTTGCTTGCGTTGCGGTGTTGTTGCCAAGCAGCCGATCTGATCGGCACAACAACACGCTTCCCGGTTCAACGTCAAGCCTCGCAATTTCACCCTTTCCAGCCACAGCGCCCACCTTGCGCCTGTATGGATCCACGATCGAATCACAGTTTGCCAGGCGGGTGCAGGGAGGAGGAGGAAGAGGAAGAGGGCCCACGGCTATGGAAGCTGCTGGAAACATGGCATTGTCAATTGCAGGCAGGCAGGCTAGCAAGCACGCAACCTGCATTCCTCGTCCCCAAGATGCATTCTTCCCTGCCACACACAACGATTTCGAGTCGTCTTTGCACAACTCTCCCTCGGGTGCGCAATTTCTTGCTTCAGAAAAAGTCACAAACGAGATGTATCGGTTACGAGATGGGTCGTCCCGGTATGGCGCAATCGCGATAGAAAAGATAACAGAAACGAATCAAGAAAAAATTTATCACAAGAATACCAACTCACCTTGACTGGACGTCCACCAAAATACGACCCCCAAAAACCTCGCTTCTCGTTCTTTGACTCATCCAATTCAGAAAGGTCGTCAGCCTTCGCCTCCGCGTCTGGTATGGCGGGTTCTGACTCGGGCTCGGGCTCGGGCTCTGTTTTCGGTTCCGGCTCGGGCTCAGCGGGAGGTGGAGGCGGTTCTTCAACAGCGGGAGGCTCAGGCTCTGGAGCTGGTTCTGGAGTTGGTTCTGGGATTGGTTCTTTTATAACCTTTTTGATCCCCTGCTTCTTCTCTCCTATCAGCTCTGCTGCCCTACCAGTCGACTTGAGTTTGGAAGCGAACGGCAGCTCGTTCTTTATCGCGGGCGTCGACTTGCTTGGTATATCCAAAGTCGGAGCTGTGGCTTTGGTTGTTTTCTTCAATCGACTACCCCACGGCGTAGTCTCGGTTTCTTCAACCGGAGGCGGTATATTCGACTTTCTCTTGACCCGGGTTCCCCAGGGTGTGCTTTCAGCTTCTTCAACAGGAGCAGGCGCTAACTGCTCGACCTTTGACTCGAACTTTGACTCGAACTTTGACTCGAACTTTGACTCGAACTTTGACTCGACCTTTGGCTCGATCTTAGGCTCAACTTTTGGCTCAGCTTTTATCTCTGCTTTTGGTAAAACTCTTGGCTCAGCTTTTGGTAGACCCTTTGGTTCAGCTTTTAGTAGACCCTTCGGTTCAACTTTCACCTCAGCTGTTGGCTCGACCTTTCTCTCGACCTTTCTCTCAAACCTTTTCTCAACCCGTTTCTCAACCTTTGGTTCTGGTAGTGGTTGCGGTGGCTGCGGGACTTCGATCTGAGGCTCTTCAACAACTGGTTCTGGCTCTGGAGGTGGCAGCGAAGGCGTATTTGTTGGTTCTGGGTTTACCCTTTTGAGACCATCTCTTGTCGACTTTAACGTAAACTCTGGGAACTCATCTCTAGGTTTAACTGGCGGTGATGGTTCGGCTGGGGCAGTATTTGGGGAATGCGATTTGAAGGATGAGTTTCCAAAACTCCTCTTCGAGGTCTGAGAAGTCCCGAACAAACCCCAGCTATCGTCCACATGCTCTTCTGTCGTCGCCGCAAAGTTTGCCGTCAAGAACGAATTCCCGTTCTGTTTGATTGACAGCGGCTCAGTTTTGGGTATTTCTGGTTGTAGCGTGGGTGAAGGCGGTTGCTCCACCGCGACATCCGCGACGACCTTTTTGGCCGCCCCCCAGAAGGACTTCCACCCGCCCAACCCGGTCGATTTCTCTTCCTTCTTGGGCGGCGGAGCGGTTGTGTTTTCCCAGAAGGCACCGGCGTTCCTGCGCGCCTCCTCCGCCCTTCTTGTCTCTTCGGCCCTTCTTGTCTCTTCGGCCCTTCGAGCTTCCGCCTTTCGTAGCTCCTCTGTCTTTCGCGCCTCTTCAGCATCCCTAGTCTCCTGTTCTTTTCTTAGCCGTTCTTCTCGGGCTCGCTGCATCCTCTCTTGTCTCTCTCTCTTGTCTCGTTCGACAGCTTCCTGTTTTTCTCTCTCAGCTGCTTCCGCGGCCTCCTTCTCCTTCCTAAGCCTCTCCGATCTAGCTGTCCGTCCGGCTTCCATTTCCTTCATCCTTGCTGCCTTCTCCGCCGCAGCACGTTCTTCCTCTCTCCGCGCCATCTCAGCCTGCTTCTCAGCGGCAGCCGTCGCTTCCTCTTCTTGACGCTTCCTCTCCTCCTCCTCTAACCTTTTCTTCTCAGCCTCCGCTTCTTGCTCCTCCTTTTTCTTGCGAGCATCCTCCTCTTCCTTCTTACGTCTCTCGTCGTCGTCATCGTCACCACCAGCCCCGCCACCAGGGCTTATCGGACTGAGTGGTGACATTGGAAGATCGTTTCCACCTCCCGAATTGCCCTTGTTTCCGCCGCCCCCGCCGCCCCCGCCGCCATTATTCTGTTTACCTTTGTTCTTTTTCTTTGCATGGGACCGTACATTTGTTGGCTCCTGCTTTAAATCTGGTCGTGGCGGGGTGACGATTGGAAATAACGGTGTATACGGCGGGGGTGGATCCGAGGTAAGTGGTTTTGAGGAGTATAGCGGCGGTGGGATGACATCGTCACAGGTAGGTCGCGGCTCTTCGCTAGTTAATCTATTCCCAATATTCTAGTATTCCAGAAATAGTTAGCACCTTCCCTACAAAATCATTCAAGAGACTTGATGTTCTCACCAGAAGGAATTCTGCCAACTTGAAGCTTAACCTCACTGCGGTCTCGTACCGCGGTAACTCATCAATCGCGCAGGTTTCCAATCCTTCCGAGTACTCCAGTGCCTTATTCCATCTTTCAGTACCTCCAACCCCACCATTTGGAGATTGGGTTATCGTTAAAATATCGGCCATCGTGTGTCAGGGTATGCGGCGACAGCGACAGCGTGGCTACCTCGCATGTTCCCGTTCCGTGCGAAAGTCGGTGTTCAATCTTGTCGCTCGTTTCCCTTTCGATTCTCAGGTCCCGGCCGATATATTTCATCCAAAGGTGACCTTTTAACCAAATGAAATAACTCCTGAAGAAGAAGCAGAAGATGCTGTCGATGTAGTTGTTTCCGGAATTCGTGGCAAAAGTCGTTCGTTCCTTGAATGTGCTCAGATTCCTGTAACTCCCCTGGACCGTTGGATGCTTCAAAACAAACCCCCCGAAAAAACCTATTAGGAAAAAACAAAAGAAGACGAAATTCCACAAAGCTGGTGGAAAAAATGTTAACTGTCGTGAAATGCGAAATATCTGTAAGGAAACAAAGACCGAGGTAACTGAACTAGAACAAGCACTTCATTTCAAAAGCCACACCTCCTCATCATCATGTGTAGAGAGTAATTTGGATAGTTTCGTCAACTTGACAGTTTGGTGTGTCCCCTCCAAAACACCCGGCCTTCTTCACTTAATCTCGCTTGCTATGGAAACTCGGGGCAAAAGAAGAAGGGTCCCAACGGATCTAGACAAAAGGGTAGAAAGGAAAATCCAGAACCGAAACACAGGAAACCCAAGACAGAATGCGCAGAGAGAGTCCTACTTTATGCGATTGCAACCTGTCAAAAGAGATTGTTAGATGGCGCTGCTTCGATTTCCCCCCTTTGATCCGATTCTGCAGGAGGATGATTATATCAATAATAAAGCGCTGGGTAAGAAATAACTCCGTAGATACAAACCAGCAAAAATTAAAACAGACGTGACGGCTAAAAGCACTGGTTAGAGCAAGCGCTTCTCTTCCTCTCCGAATGCGCTGAAGAAAATCCGAGCGGGAATCGGACGACGGGACGGACCCAATAGCAACAAGTCCAGCTCAAGAATTTAAACTCCCGTAAACTCGTGGGATAATAAGCTAAAACCCCGTTTTCTCCCTTTTTAAAAGCTTGGAGGTAACATCAACAAGACATGTAGAAGCTCGAAGCCGCGCGAACACCAGGCATGTAAAAAGCCGGATCACAAAATGTGTGATAAAATTAACTTGTAGTTTAGGAAAGTAAAAGATGTAGCGTATCTATGTATGTTTATAATTGAGCGATAGCGAAGGAGCCTGTCGCCGTTGGCCCTGGTATCCAGGCAATTATGATGACGATGTTGAAGTTGATGTAAATTTTACAGAGCTGGCCCAAGCTCCCCCTCCTCAGATCGAAAAGAGGAAAGGAGAAAAGGAGAGCTTCTAATACCTAGTTAAAGGATACATATCATTCTGAGCTATCTTGCAATCGACAGCGACCTCCGCCTTCCGTATAATCCTTTGGTGTGGACATGAACATCCGTCCATCCCTGCGAGGTTTCACATTAAAAAGGGCTCTTGGAGTTCGTTCCGGTCAAATCAATTCCATGTTTATTTTTTTTCTTTGGGGGTGTTTTTTTTTTGCGCCTTCCCGGTGGGGCGACCTACATCGATACAAGGTGGACAGCTTGGATTCATGCCGACCAAGCAAATTATTACCACAGGTCCATTTAGAAACCATGAGAAAAAGGCGAGAGAGACCAGGCGGACATCCAAAAAAAGCAGTACACAAAAGTATTTTTCATCCACGTTCTCAGTTCTGCAGCGTTTCCTGCATGCCATCAGAAGGTTTTCTTATTTTGCCCTGAGGAACATGGCCTGATGGGCCTGTTCATCCGATAGATCACAAGGGTCCACCAATCCGTCTGTCTGCAAGAAGAGTTTTAGCCTCGTGATGAAATGGTTATTCCTCGATTTGCGATTCGACCCCGCAAAGAGCTTGCACCCTCTTTTTTTTTGGCGAGAGCAGAGATACGCTAGCCTTTTTCATCGCTAGACTGGGAGGAATTCGGTCGAGTCCCGAGTTCATGTTCAGATGAACACCGAATGACCTGAACCTAACAGCCACCTTAAACCTTGCCATTGAAACACTATGTGCTGTCAACATTATGGGACAGCTTCATATGACCATCAGCGCATTTACATTCTAAGCCGTCGACGTCGGGCTTCCGGAATCTGGAGGGTTGAACCCAGTAATCAAGATAAATACATAAAATAAAAAAGATCAAAAACCAGAATTAAACCTCCTCCCCCCACCGCGATCCACAAGCGCTTAATTGTCACGCGGAACAGCTGTCATCTTACTGGGATCCATAATAAAAATATGAAATGAGTTTCAAAAAATAAATTTGAAATTTTTTTTCAAAGATATCCTGAACTTGCAGGAGGAGCATCGCATCAAATGAACTTTTACATTTCTTGCATGCATTCGACGCGCAAACCCTTTCTAGCTTGCATTTACTCGGTATGATCAACCAGTGGTGCCTGCTTTCCTTTTCGCTGTCTGCTGTGGAACTTGAGGCGAGGAAGGGTAAACAGCATTGCATTCATAAGGGTACTCAGGCTTCTATGATGTCTATGTCTATATACCTTACTACGTTCGTATTTCCCCCAGTATATGGAGATACTGATTGGTTCCTAAACATTGTCAACTGTACCGTACGCATGCCATCCGCCTGCACCTACTGGGGTTTATCGAGGCAGTGGGAGGTTCGTCCGAGTTCCTATTTGCTGATAAAAACAGGTATTTCTAGCCCCACCCAACCTCCCATCAAATTTGGGTGCCAACGTACAGGATCAGGACATGTATTCGTGGTATCCCTTTGTAGCTGGTATCAAGCATCCCACGCTTGGAGACTACCAGAATGGACCTGAGATGTACCTTCACTCGGGTTTACTTTTGGCCACTATCGATAGAAGAAAAAAACGTAAAAAGCAACGGACATACTTTGCAGTTGTTTTGGGGCTTTCCTAGATATTTTACTTTTTTTCCCTTTCCGTGACCCACCCGCTCATCGAAAAATGCATCTACGCAACACCTGCAGGTTGCAGAATGCAAAGGAGCCAGAAAACATCCTGATTGAGGAATGCGCATCCGATCTTTAAGAGGCGCTCGATGACAGCCGGCGGTGCTCTTTGAAAAATTCTCAATCTTGAAACGTGAACCGTGAGGTTTACCTCTTAGTAGTCGGAGTGAAGAATGACATTATCGACAGTATCGACGTCTACCGTCTGGAAACATGCCCTCGAGCTCGAGAGAGCAGCATGCAGAAGAAGTCTCCGTAAGTCGTGGCAAGATATTCTAGATTGGAGCACTGTTGCGTAGATAAGATTGCATGCTATTCGTAGATTCGGGGAAATGACGACGTCGACGAGAGAGCATTGTCAGTTGTAAACGAAGAACACTCAAGTATACATATACATTCCAGCGGCATACCTACTAGTATACTGTGTATAGCTTTCCGATAAGGTAATCAGACTGAAATTCAAAAATGCTTTTCGTAAGGGTCAACAGCTACTTCAATAAATCAAGAGCACCCAATTCTCCTCATATCAAAAAAGTAGACAATAAGTAGAGGTCAAAATACAGACGTGAACCGTGTAGATGATCACGAAAAAACAACTATTTACGTATGTGACAAAAGGGGAAAAAATCGGAACAAAGGCAGTTGATTAAAACCAGGCCCCAGATGCTCATAAAAACGCAAATGATAACGATAATAATCAGTTACCTAGAATAAAACTCGGAAGCAAGTTAGATGTCACCCGTGCTACGCCAGAATCCAAGATGATACATTCCCCTCCCCGCTGCTTTCCAAACAAATATTCGCCTTGATAACATTCCGAAAATGATACAAAAAGAGCATAGTCTATAACGTTGCGCCGGTTGATGAAAGTAGCAGGTAACTCCAATATGACTAGACGAAAATCGATGATACTAGAATAGAAATACGGTGCACGGCTAAAAGGTTGTTATCCTTTCAGGAGTGCATCTCGAACTCGATCTCTCGTATCGCAGATTGTTTCCTCCGCAAATTCCTACTCCGAGTTAGCGAATGTATACTGAAAAGGCTGGCGTACTCAAAAGAATCAGAAGATAGCTTACAATGTACTGCCTGGCGCTGTTTATTGTGCTGACACTTTGGTCCATGTACGCCACAACCTGCAAGGCCGTTGCCGAGTTCTCCTGGTTGACGCTAGCATTATGACCTCCTTCAAAATCCATATCCGTTTCCTCAACACTGGACCTTCTAGTTCTGATCTCCCGTTCCATGGCTTTGGCAAGGCGTAGGGCATGTAAGCTCTGGAGCGCGTTTCTAACGATCTCCTTGAGAAGTTCTTCGGGGTCGGGAACAGGAATGTGCGATTGTTGGCTAAACCCTTGTTGATGAAGGAATTGATCCTCAGCGTATGAGGTGGAAGTAGATATGGATGCGTGTGGAGAACCTTGAGAAGAGGCGTCTGTAGATGGATAAGATTCGGGTTTCTTTTCCAGAGAAAGTAGGCGCTAAAGAACAAGAACAGGTTATTATCATCGAACTTGAGATTGAATCACGAGCTTTGAAGAAAGTTTTTTGAAATGACTAAGCATGTGGGAAACTTACGATAGCTTGGGCAAGAGATTCGTTGAGGTCATCTGCGGTAGTTCCGCCGGTTCTCGGAGCAGTTGGAGGTGCAGGTGGAGGAAGAAACGTGGGCGGTGGAGCCAATGTATGGGGGCTTAGAAGCTGGGGACTAGGGGCAAGTCTGGACTCGTGCAGGACGCTCCGAGCTGGTAGCTTTCGCTTGGTAACCGGAGACATCGATCCCGGTGTCTCGTAATCCGACATATTCTTGTACGCGTCCTCAACGTCCCGGTCAGATGGGATGGCACTCAATCGGCGAGGGTTGAGTAGATTAGGGTAGGGATCCGTGTGTGCATGTGTATTTCTTCGGGTGCGTTTAGCAGAGTTCGGAGGGCGGAATGAGGAACGAGAGCCCGCACCAGCAGCTCCAGGAGTCGTAGGTGTCGAAGGAATGTCGCGGGGGTAGAAGGATGGAGACGACGGGCAATCCATGACAATATCATCGCTCTGGGGTGACATGGATGGAGAGATAGGGGCGGTTCCAAAAGTTGAAGTGCGAAACAATTGGGAAGATGTTGATGTGAAAAGCATCGACATTATGTTTTATATATGTGTTCTGGCAACTGGTGTGCCTGGTCTGTGCGTAATGGGCAACGGATATCCCACGGGTCCGATGGTATTCTTCACAACCGATTAATAGATTGGAATGATTCCCTGGTCACTGCACTGGCCAACGGGGATTCTCCCGGTGTGAACACTATTAAGGGTATGTTTTATGGGTATTTATTGGCGACCGTGGTTATTTTTGAGGGAAAGACTTTGTTCTGTCAGAGCGGATGTTCCCGGCGGCGGTAACGATAGTTTTGCGACTGCGACTGCGAGGAGCTTCTGTTTCCGATGTTGTAGCAGAACAGCAGCTCTGACGGGGCATTGTCCGACAACTCGGAGGGCGAAGATTTAATCGAGAGTCTACGGTGCGAAGCCAAGTAGGAAGTTCGAATGGATATATATGTGTATATATATACTATAGACTTGAAGGTACAATGGTATATATATGTAATGCTCCCTTCCTTCTTGAAACGCCTATATCCAAATTTAAAGTAAGCTCTGACCATATTGGAAAACCAGGATGTGCAGCTTGGAGCAAAGGTGGTACTACACGGGGCGGTCGGCAAATTGGTGCTTTAGCGAGTGGAGCTCAAACCCGAGCGGGCGAGCGAGCAGCAGCGACGGCGCAGCACCACAGGCAGAATATTAAAAACATCCATACATCGTGGGCAAACAACAGCAGCCGTCCCTCGAAAGACGGGAACGGGAGACCAGAGGTAGAGGTGGGCAGCTCGATCAGGAACAACTTACAGTCTATTAGAAAGAGGACACGGATTTGAAAATTTAGAACCTTGATGGCAATTAATTATCTTTAACCCTCCCTTTACGCAGGTCTGTGAAGAGCAAAACTGTGAAGCTCCGTAAAATCTGGGGAGGTCCTTTAAGACAAAGGAGAAAAACCCAACGGGTTCTGAGCCTTTTTCGAGGGTTAGGAGCTTGGCGGGCGTGAAAAAAGGGTTGACACCAAAAAAATAAGTAGAGAAACAACAGCCGGCCGAATGTTCTTAGGTCTTATGGTATGGATGTGTGGGAAAGTAGGGTGGGTAGGACGGATAGCAGGTCTGGTAAAATTGTGTGTACGGGAGGGGAAAGCTGGAATTCAGGAATGAAAACCGAAAGAGGGGCGTCAAACAGCTAAAAGGAAAAAATGACCTGAGGGTCATTCGTAAGGAGGAACCGGATACATTTCGCACAGAGGCATTTCCTTCACAAACAGAAGTAGCTCGCTGCTCTTGCAATGTTCGTTCCTCTAGCTAAGCACCTAAGCTGTTCGGGTAAGAACCAATCCCGATCAGGACTGGCTGGCGTGGCATGGATGCTGGCCTCGTGCAGCTCCTTTTTCGTCATTGTATCGTTGGGCGGGCTGGGTGGGAAGGGATTGGCCTGATCGATCGAATGGTCACGGAATCATTCTGCTTAATTTAGCCTTAAAGAGAGGCCGTTCGGTCTCGGTGGGTAGGAAGTTTTGGTAAGCATGGCCGTTTATTCGAGAAAATGCAAGCCACCGAATGCTCTCTCTGGTGGCCGCCATGATTGTGGTAGTGGTGGTGATGGTTCGATTAGTATACTGTATGGCTTAGCTGGCCACTGCGCTGCTTGTCTGCTGCAGGGAGGCGTGGGAGAGCTGGTGCTAAGTTGATAAGAAAGGACCGAAGACTAGGAACAAGACGGAGAACCGCCGGCCTATAACTCCTCTGCTGATATAGCTTTTGTTAGAGGGCTGTCCAAGCTGTGTGAGGTCCGTCGACTCGACTTGAACGGTTGAGAATATTGGAAGGTTGATGGAGAGCAGATAAGATCTGATTAGATTAGGTGGCCCAATCTGCAACATACCGACCTCGCCCGCAACACACATTCTAATTGCGCAAAGTTGATATCGCATTCAGACCTTGGAAACCGCTTCGAATTTGGGCCAAAAGGTACATGGTTGAGGCTGTCCCATGTAATACCCAAATCAAAAGCTGATGATCGATGTTTTCAGGATAGTGTTGAAACCATTCAGAGTATATAATAGAGTAGTCTCGACATACAGGGAGCAGATCTTACCCAATATATGCCTACAGCGTTACGTCTCCGGAGTTCCGCCTATCAACTTTGCAGACTTACGAGGCTCTTAAGAGCTTAAGAAAAGTTGATCGCATAATGCTCAAATTTGAGCGGTGTAAATCATATTGTCCCGAGATTTTGAGGCAAAAATTTTGACCTTCAATCTGTGTAAGTATGGAAGACTGCAGCTGGCGTTGACTAGCAATCTGTTGTACTGGGGTACTCTTGTACCTAGCCCTTCTAGCTATTTGCCCGGAACCGGTCTTCTTGCACACACCGCGTAATCTCTCTTCGAAGAGTTGATTTTATCAATATTGGAGGCCACTTCGTAGAGAGGTTTAACGCAATTGAGGAACCTATTATGAAGGGATTGGCAGGTACAATAATGACTGTACACATGTTTTATCGAACAAATGGATGGAGTCTCCGTGGGTAACCTGAGCTGAATTGACCTCGTATATTTTGATGTTTTGTATATTCGGAGACCGCCTGCAACGTTGCTATGAGGCGATGGCTGTTCGTTGCACGTTATTTTCAACCACTGCCAGAGCTCATAAAAGCGGCTTTCCTACAGACTTTTCTCCCTCTCCTTCCTTCCTTCCTTCCTTCTCTGCCAAACCTGACTGCAACGAAGATATTACCACCACTACCATCACCATCATCACCATCATCACCATCAATATCACCAACACCACTACCACTACCACTACCAATTACCAAAGATGTCGATCACTATCGAAGAAGCCGTCGCTGCCGCATCGGGTGTACGCTCCCCGTTCGCTCCATCTAGGGTCCAGGAGCCCGGATGGGGTGAATGGGAGCTGACGATTTCTGAAATCGTCCACTCGAAGAGCTTCGGTGAAACGAAGAACTTTGTCACCTCACAAGTTTGTTCCTATTTCTTTACCTTCGATATTTGACTTTGATATCTACATCTACCTCCATCTCTTTCTCTCGTTCCCTTCTTCCCTTCTTCCCTTCTGAGAGATTCCCCTAATTGTTTATCGTGATATGGTCGATATTGTGTTTCATTTTTTATTCAAGCCCTTCATTTCTGGAATTTTTCGTACTTATGTTTATTGCAATGTCAACTTGTATCTTATCGAGCCCAAAGCCATCTTATGACGTATGTGTATGCTAATTTTGAAAATCGTTTATTCCTTTAGGGTCAATTTGCCGTCTCTTTCAGAGACGAGGGTGACGTTGAATCTGAAGAACCGCCCGTTGAGCTCGAGTTGTTCTCGCCGACGGATCTAGCAAGACCTGTCACGGCGGAGCAGGCGGCCTGGCTCTTTGAGCACGGATGGGCCATAGAGGCTCAAGCTCACGGTGAGTTTCTTTGGGTTCAACCGGCCCAGCAAGAGCGCTGGGCCTCGGCCTCGGATGAGGACATTGCTGGTGAGATTCTTCGTCTCGGTCTGGAAAGGGAAGAGGAAAATCTCAGGGCTCGTTACTGCTACGAGCTCCAGAGATATGGGCGCATCCTCTTCGCCGGCGAACGGACATACGCCCTCCATTTTGGAGATGGCTTTGTCTGGTCGCTCGGCGGGGATGCAATCCGAACCCTGGAAGCCGCGAAGAAGATCGTCCAGGCAAAGGTGAAGAAAGTGAGGGGACCGGGGAAGAGAAAGAGAGACCCTGTGGTGCAAGAGCCAATACGACGCATGCCAAAGCGTCAGTGCAACCTCCACCGGGCCCAGGCGGAACCAGCAGCTAGCCAGGCCCCGCAGCGCAGTCGCCGGAAGCGGGTTTTTGCGGAGGTAGAGGAGGAGGAGGAGCCCGAGGTGAGGTCTCCACAACCAGAGCAGACTCTGCCGAGCAAGATGGTGATTCCTTGCCAGGAAAGCACAGCTGCGAAGACGGTTGAGGAACCGGAACCCGAGGCACTTCCCTCTCCGCCTCCTAAGAAACAACGCTTAGGTGGCAAGCCTGCCGGGACAATGGCAGCAAACAGGGAGACTGCGGTGGCCTCTGGCAGCCGCAGTGGTACCACTCGCAACGTTTACAAGCCTGCGAGTCATGCTATTACTGCCGGTCAGGAGTGGACCTGTGACTGGAACGGCCAGGACGACGAACTCTGCGGGGAGTCATTCCCTACAAAGCTCGCCGGACAAGCCCACCTCCTGGGAGCTCATGTTCCCGAGAAGCGTGGAATGGCCAAGGGGGAGGCATTCACTTGCTCGATGCAAGTGTGTGCCCACAACCGTCTAGCCACCGCCTCCAATACCTCCGGGCTGTTTGACAAGTCTGATAAGCTGAAAAGCCATATCAGAGCTGTCATGGACGCCCGTGAGTTTGGCTGTCGATGGGAGGCTGACGGTTGTGCTCATCGAGCCAACCGCAAGACAGACATTACCTTCCACCAGCGGAATTGCGCCCACAATCCCGTCAAGGTCGGTAAGCAGGGTAAGGGCTCCTCTCAGAAAAAGTAAGTTATTTCGAGGTAAAGACTAGAAGGTCGAGTAGAAGTTTTCTTAGGCGCAGCAGATGGCGGAGCTTGTTACTCCAGATGTCTTTGACTCAGTGTCGTAGACTCTGTTGACGTTCTCGTGAAGCTGACTGTTGCCCTTAAGGGTGAGTCTATGACACACTAAAAGAAATCTTCAGAATACTTGTAAATGTTTCTGCCCTTCTAGCATATGGCAAATGCTCGAATAACACATCTCTTTCTCGCAGTCCGCATGATGAAGTATGATCTTGTTAGTGATTCTTCAGCTCTAATATAATCTTTTTTCGAGGTCTTCCTCGGCCATGCTCTTAGCGAGCTGGCTGTCGTTGTGTCTTGAGATTATATTATATTGCAGGGAGCGGAGAATTCATCATATTGTATTCTGGACTGCCCGTCTTCTCGTTTTCATCTATACCTCTCCCGAGGCTAGGGTGGAGGACCGGGTCTTCCTTAAAATACCCCGGTCAAAAAACATTACAGGTGGAGGACCGGGTCTTCCTTAAAATACCCCGGTCAAAAAAACATTACAGGTGGAGGACCGGGTCTTCCTTAAACACCCCGGTCACAAGTTGCAGAGGCTTCAAATTATGGTACTGTTGAGCGGAGAGTCTGGGGACGTAGCTTTCCTGCTTGATCGATGCTCTGCTCCATTTTTCTTTCCTCTGTTGTTCTTCTTTTGAGGGCCGACGTCTTTTCATCCCCAAAACAAAACAAAACCCTTCTGGGATATTGCTGGCGGTGGCGGTACCTAGGTGGAAAATAATAAAAGATAAAACCTAAAAAGGTTATTGGTAAGTTATAAGATTCCTCTTTGCCAACTTTTTTTTGTCTAACTATAGCTAAAACGGCCACATAGCTTTCTTTGGTTGTCTGGTTCAATTTTCGGTCCTCCTATCTATCTTCTCGTCCAGCTCTTCTGTCCTTCGAGGAGTATCGACATGGCCATGGATGACTCAAGACGGCGAAAATCAGGATATAGTGGTGAATTCTGTGTCTCTTTCATCGCAGACACGGACTGGTGGTTGTCCATGTACGTCCCTGAACAAAAACACAGATGGTGACGGTGAAAACAGAAAAAGGTGGTCATGGTTAAGTGTAAGTACTCTACTACCCCACATTGAGAGCCTTGAGAGCATCTTGATAATAATACCTACAATATAAGTTGCGGGTGCAGATCAGGTTAGGTGGTCGCTTTACTAGGACTTAATGTCTGAGAGAATGCGCGGTATCGATGCAATACTATTCTGATATTGAGTATATTAAATATTAAAACGAAAAATTCTGCAACAAGCTCGTCAAAGGCCTTCATTATCGGCCAATATTGCTCATATCGGCAGCAACATACTACGAAGCTTTCGTCGAAGCTCTGAACAAGTCGGAGAAATCAGTTGGAAAAATCAACCCTGAGCACTCCAACAGGTTCGCCTTTTTATATCTTTTCCACAGAATATCTTCTACGGAATGATCATTATTCCATCAACAGAAGCAGTGTGTGTTTTCACACCTTACTGCCTACATCTTCGATAACGGGTAGCGCAGTCTTTCCGAAACATTTTCAACGAGGCAAAAAGTTAAGTCGATTTGCCTTTCCATCCCCCACTGGAGGTCAAGGATACCCCTAAATCGGTATTGGACCAGCAGCTAGCCGAATTTGCAGATCCAAATAATGAGAGTACGGTAATTTCGATCCCCGATCTTCCTGTTTCATTAAATTCCGAGCCTTTATTGACCGTAATCGTTTGGATAGTTCCTGGACAAGATTTGTATACCTCACCAAGGAAAGACTTAATTACGGTCATATCATATTCCTCGTGTCTATTTCTGGCGATGTAGGCCCTTCCTAGCAAACTGAGTACATCCGGTTGTCCTCAAAATATGAATATTTAACTCATACAAACTTGAACATCCTCCGTCAGGGAATCAACCTGATACACTTCCGGATTTTAGACGAAGGCAATATTATAGTTGTTTCGAGGAGTCAGAGAAGCTTTGCGACGATATCAGGAACCAATCTGCAGAATATATACACTGACTCGGAAACAAAGGGAGTTGAGGGCAAACTGGCGACGGATATCTTTTTATTTCTTTCCTTTTTGGCTTATTTAGACGGTTGAGATAGGTACTTAGGAAATTTGGAGGACAATATGGAAAAGCCGGGGGGGTCGTTGCACAGAGAACTAGAAGTTCTGTAGATAGAAATGCAAGAGTCTTGAATGAAATCATCAAGCTCCAAAAGGAACAATATACTTAGTTTCCACATTTTGTGCGATCCTCATGATACTCCATTTTAAAAGCTACTCCAGCTACATAAACTCGAGACGCATCAAAAACTTGCGTGGCTAATTGTTACGGCCCCAGAATTACTTTCTGCATGAGTTTAAGATCTTGTAAAGTTTCACAATTGAAGAAACACGCACGGCTAAAGCTGCTTTTGGAGTTTACATCAATGTTGGTGTCATAAGAAGCACTAATACTAATAGGGGAATATGTCGATAAGGGAAAGACTTTGTAAGGGATATCCGCGGTGTAAGAATGAGCATGAGAGTAAAGCCTGAATTTTATTGCAGGAAAAGAAAAAGAAAGGGAAAAAATGACATTTCTGATTCGAATTTCTCTCGCTGTAATAGCACATATGCTTGATTTTGTCACCAACCCATCGCCCTTATACCTGATCCCAAATCAGGTAAAATAAAATAATAGAAAGAAGAAATACGCGAAGACTCGGCCAAGCAAGAAGAATCAGGATCTTAGTATCCCTTGCCTAGCAGAAAAGTAAACAGATAGGAACGTTCCATTAAAAACACCAGCAGCGATGCTTGAACAATTATAACAATAACAGAAGTAGCGGAGAGGTGGTGGGAACAATAAGTGGCTTCTTTCATGTCTCCTCCTCTTCCTCCTTAATTCGACTCCTTCCCCTGTCTCCTTCTACACCGCTTGTGGCAGATGGGCCTCCAGTGTCTTCTTTTTCTTTGCCTTTGTCCAAACTCATTCTACTGGGACTTCCCAGATCAAACCTAGTGGAAGAATGTCCTAGAACAGGACTTCCAACGGCACTGCTGGCCTGACTCTTTGGGATAACGTTGAACATGCTCATGGTGTTAACGGGACTCCCGTTACCACCAGGTGCAGCAGTCCCGGCACCACTGCTGCGGCGAGGGCGTCTGACACTTCCTACCTGTGAGCTAGAAACAGATGGAGTTGGAGATAGGCCATCCTCGCTGCCCGGAGCTGGCCAGGCGGTGTCGGTTTCCGAGAGTAGAATCTCGCCAGCGGACGCACGTCGGCGTTCCTCAATGGGAGAACGGCCTTGGGTTGGATCATGGGTAGAATCGACTGCGTGATTATGTTCGGCACTAGTGTTAAGAGTTGGGGCTTCCGAGTGGCGTCCTGGGCCTGTTGTTGCGGTTCTGCTCGAAGCCATCGGAGAAAATATTTGATTAAGTGACGATTCGGCGGATGACAGATTCTGATGCGTTGGGTGATTGTTTGTATTGCTGCTTGATAACTGGCTTCTAACGCTTCCAGCAGGGGAAATATTGGATCCGGCGCGAGGGGAGTGAGCTTCGCGATGGCGTCGTTCAAGTAAGTCGCGAGAGGTGGAAGAGATGGAGCCATGTCGAGATGGTGATGACGATGACCTGTTTTGAGGTGGGTGGTCCAGCCCAGTCAATTGACGTGCTGATGACGCAACGGTGTTTGCTGATTGCTGATTGGCCGTAAACCCCGAAGAAGTAGGAATTCCCGTATTACCCTCGGAATTGATTGCAGAAGTAGAAGAGGACGCATCTTGAGAGTTCAAAGGGGGTTGAGAAGCAAATGGGTTTGGCTCCTCTCTGCGTGGAGAGGCCATGCTGTGGTAAGTGTGAAGGTTGTTGGAGTACTGCCTATGAACACCTCGCCTCCGTATGCCGGTACTCGAGAGACTGATATTGGAAGCTGCGGGCGATGGTGAGTTGAGATTGTGGATGGACGATGAGGTTGTTGACGAAGGTTGTTGGTGATGAAGATGAGGGACGGGAGAAGGTGTCGAGTAGACGACGGTTTGGGTGTGTTGTGGTGTTGCAAAAGTGGTGCTCCCAGATCCCTGGCCGCCCTGGGCCACTGGGAACAGGGGAATCACGGACCACCCAGGAGGGAGCTGGAAACCAGGCGGGAAAGGGGCATTGGCACTGTGGATATTATCAACTTGGATCCGAGGAGCGGTGCTCATGGGATTACTCGTATTTGTATTGCTCTGCGGAGTGGCCGGTGGGTTCGAGGGTCCCGCGGTGGCGGTGCTTGCCTGTGTCTCTGGAGTCGACAGAACCGGGTCGATATTTCCCACCGGTGCATTAGCCGTGCTGCCGGACGTAGGACCTGTTTCAGCATCAGATGGCCCGACCTCAGCCGAAGAACCAGAGGCTGTTCGTCCGTCAGAGCCCGCTGGTGGGACGGCGGCCTGTCCGGTCGCTGTAGCAGCTATGGAATCCCGGATGGATCTTATCTCATTCGTCATGAATCTCATTTGCTCATATAGTCTCTGGTTCCAAATGTTTTGTTGATTGACGACGTCTTGAATCGCGAGACGGGCAGCCTGTGCCGTGTTATCATGAAGCTGGGCGGCAAAATTGTTCTGGTTCAGTGGTTGCTGCGGTTGCTGAGGTTGCTGAGGTGGTTGGTTGGCTGCCGGTTGGTTTCTCTGGCGGATAGCGTCTTGGTCAACAAGCCCTTGCCGCTGGCGTTCAGCCAGGTTTCTAGCCAATGCTTGAACGATGCCACCTTGAGGCATAAACATATTGAGTCCAATTCTTTGAGGGGGGTTGATATCAGCAGGCTGCTGGGGCTGCTGGGGCTGTGGTTGCTGAACGTTCGGCGGAGCTGGTTGGGCCGGTTGTTGTCCTTGTGCTTGTCCCGCTTGTCCGCCCTGAGCTGGTGGTTGGTTGTCGTCTGGGATTGGAATAGCAGCCCCGCGGGCTCCTTGCCCCGCCCATTGTTGATTTGGAGCTTGACGTGGTGGTTGAGGTTCGTCAAGTACTGGTCTTCTACAGGTCGGACACCTTTGTTGCCTCTCCATCCAGCCTTTCAAGCATGCGAGATGCAGCACATGTCCACAAGGCAGCTTTTTCGGGCGTAGCCTCTCATCAATGATATCCGCTTCCTCATCCGTGGGAGCTGGCGCTGGTTGTGGACCCGTTCCGGGAGTATCGTTCCAGGCGACCATTTCTTCTCTACAAATAATGCAAACGGCTTCCCGGGCAATCTCTTCCCGAGTTGCATCAGGATACCTGGAATTCATATGAGCCGTTGCTTTCCGATATGCGATAAAGTCGCGGATTCTGCTAATGAAGGACCGAATTGTAAGGTAAACATCTCGGACGATGTGCAGAGGCAAACCGTAGAACATGAGAACGATGCCAAAGAAAAGGAGATAGATTGTCAGTTTCAGCAGATCTGCATGATTATTAGCCTTTTCCTTTGTGTCTAGCTTTTGGTCTTCGACGAGATGACTTTTCCGCAAGGTATATTAAAACCACCCTTGGTGAGTATGCACTTACCAGTCACAATGTCCAGATTGAACAACCAAGAACTCTTGGCATCCCAAGCACCAATGTCCCCAGCCTCTTCCTCTTCCAAAATCGTATCCCTCATCTCCTCCTCTGTAATCTCCTCCCTATCAACCCGTCTCTGCAAGATTCTCCTCCGTCTTTCCCTCATCTGTGCCGTCTTGCGTGTCACAATAACCTTCTCAAGGACTCCAATGATATACTTTCCTATAGTGGACGAACAGTTGATCAAGAGAATCGCGAATTCGAAGGCAAACATTACAAGCATGTTTGGTTTGGGGAGGTCCATGAGGGTAAGGACGCAGTATCGGGTAAGGAGGATGTCGATGGTGAGAAGAAGTGCCAACGAGGTGGATAACCGGGTGTGAAAGATATAAGGGCGAGCGGGAGGCGCTTGCTCCATCTACAAAACTTGAATTAGCAATCACTTTTGGATGCCAATGAGGCTATATCACAATACTAGGGGGAACCTACAAATTCCACCCTATCGTGCGCCAACCAATGGAAACACTTCACGAACAGCAGGATCGTGAACATGGTGACGAAGCCGCTATGAAACTCATCGCGAAATATAGTCATAGCCAAACAAGTTTCCGTGATCGCATACCAGGCTTTTTCGTACAAGTGCTCGACTTCGGCGGGGCGTAGTGGGCCGTAGAAGACTTTTTGAACCATCTTGCCAAACATGAGGGTCATGAAGAAGCCAAAATTCGTGAGAATCTAAGTCACCATGTTAGTTACGATCAGCACCCTACGACCAAAGCTGGTGGGCATGCGAACCATGAGACAGGCATTGGATTGCGCGAGGTGGACACAGGCAGAGTAGAAGTTTGCACGTTGGTGGAAAGCTTGCAGGACAACGCCGGACGCCACCAGCGTGCTAATCTATGAGACGACGGGTTAGAAACAGATTTGATATCCTTGGTTAGGGACAGCTTTTTGGGGGATTAAGGAACTGATGGAATTGAATCTTACGGTTCCGTAAGCCGCAAGACGCATCTTGACAGTGGTTTGGAGCGGCGACTGCCCAGCGGGCGAGTAGCGGTTGTAACGGATTGCCTACAGAGGACAGTTCGCCGGGGACGTAATCTTTGACCTGAAATCGAAGACGAGAGCGGAAGGTAGGGATCGAAAGGTTCGGGGCGTTTCAATTCATGATATACGTTGGAGCGATGGAGAGAATTGCTGGCTGAGTAATGGTTGTTATTCTGGCCAGAGTGACAGGAATACGGGGCCGGGCGGGCGTTGGTGTTGAGTGACGTCCGCAGCGTGTGGCGACGATGACCTGACCTGACAGCGCTTGGCACCCGCAAACGACACGTTTCTTCTCGACCACCAATCTCATTCCATTCTCTCAGGCACTTAGGTAATCAAGTATCAATGTTCATTTTCATAAGCTCAATACAGGCTAAAGGAGCCATTCATAGCGGAGTCCCAACATGCTGGTTTATACGTGTAAATAAGAAACAAGTTGCGGATTTTTGCAGCAAACGCGAACAAATGGCGCCAAGAGGTTCGCACCCAAAAGAATGATTTCGATGGCTTCCCTCGTCCGATTCCGTGGAGGCAACCTCGAGACCGCCCACGTTGAGTGTCGTGGTCTCGAAATAGCACAAGGAATTCCACCCCATCCTGTTGATGTGGCACGGGTGGCTGCATGCAAGTAGCCGTATCTGTGGTTTCCAACTATAAATATGTGAAATCAACTATTGACAAAGTAGCAAAGTGTCTTTTAGGCGTAAAACCAGAAATTAGAAACTAAATGTCATGCAAGGTGTTCACGGGTGCTGTGCCTGGGAAGTCACTGAACAATAGGCACGCGGTGATCGCGCTTCCGTTCTGTCCTCTTGTGCGTATGCTGGTATGATTACGTCGCTGTTTGAAATTATTCCGATACTTTGGTGAGCGATCTTAGTATCAAGCGAAGCCAGAGGTTCAATGTTGATTGAGAGCCGCTAGCCGTTCATGGATGTTTCATTTTGCACCAAAGGTTATGTTGCCAATTGCTTTGCTATGCTGTCAATCGCGAAGAAGAGTCGTACAGATTGGGCCCACAGAAAGGAACTGATATCCTACGTGGACCTTTCTGCCTGAGATGCAAAGTTGCACCTTGCGTTCTGCTGTTTCTGACACTCGCCCGAGCTTGTCGATTGCAGATGCTGAATACGAAGAACTTTCCTGGTTGCGTGATTTGTGATTGTTTGTGCATTGTGGTTTCTCTCTGTTGTAACGAAAACTGACGATTGGAAGAATATTCATGGTTGAGCAAGAGCGGCAATACTAATACAAACATGGAGCGCGCGTAAAAATTGACAGGTCTGGACTGTGCGTCGAAAACGTCGAACCCCGGTGTGGCGCGCGTCGAAATAAAGAATGATTGATTGATTGTATTAAAACTGAAGTCATACTTTTTGTGGGAATGTTTGATGCGATGAAAAGTTCAATCATTAGTACCAGCAGTATTTTTTTGTCCTTGACAGCCTTTTTTCCCCGAAAACACCACGTCACCGAGCCTTATGAAATATAAAAAAGGGAGGGAAAGGGTTGAAAACAGAAACATGTGAGAAAGAAAAGGGACTTTTTTTATTGTATACCTCACCATTTCCGAGCAAACTTTGCAGGACGTCTTAATGGTCGGATATGCTGACGAGGGGAACATGTTGGGTCCGTAGTAAGAATAGTGGTGATGAAAGTACAGTAGCGAAAAAGAAAATGACAAAGCGAAAATAGATGTTGAGAACCGTCTGACGTGAAAATTAAGGTTGTAGGCGACGAAAACAAAAGGACGAATCTGGCGTGAATGGCGTGGGACAATCGGATACAATGTTAAGAGGTCGCAATCGTAACCGCGAGCAATCTTCATGTGTGCGAGTATCGAGCACGGGCGTTGTCGCAATCTCATTAGAACAGTTTCCTAATCCCAAATGGGAGTCTCACGCACATATGTGCCAGATCATTTTGCATTTAGCGTCTGCTATACCTCTCTTCACGATCATAATAGCCACGATCGCGCTCTCCTCCACCACGTCCACCAGCGGGGTCGGCTGCAGCACTATAACGATCGTCAGTCGGTGCTAGTGCAGAATCACGGGAACGGTTTTCATACGGTGCTCGGCCTTCACGTTCATAATAGGCGCCGCTTCCACCACCACCACCGCCGCCACCACTACCGCCACCACCTGCGCGACGGTCCTCCCTGCCACCTGCATACCTTTCTTCGCGGCCGCTAGCATACCGATCGATACCACCACCGCCGCCACCGCCACCACCACCACGGGTGTACGCATCATCAGGGTGTTCGCGACGGCTGCCATAGTAGCGATCGTCGTGACGAGATTCGTAACGACCACCGCTGCCACCGCGATAGTAACGATCCTCTTCGTAACCACGGGGTGGGCCGCCACGTGGTCCTCCGTATGGACGGCCGGAATAGGATGGCGGTCCTCGGCGAAAGTCGTCCTCTAGAAGGGTATTTAGTTACAGCTCGACACTGGGATTAAAGGGGTAATAATTGCTACATACCACGTTTAGGTGGTCCAAAGTATTTTCCGGGAGTAGGAGTGCGAGGGCGACTCCTACGAGCTTTTTCGATGCTCAAGGTCCTCCCTTCGTATACCTCACCTTGGAGGGCGTCCTTGGCTGCATCGGCCTGATCGGACTGAGCAAAGTTGACGAATCCAAATCCACGAGATTCTTTGGTATGAGGGTCAACCATGATGTTGCATTTGATAATTTCGCCATACTTGCCAAAGAGACGGGTAACGTCTTCTTCGGTGAGACGGGGGTGGATTCCAGTAACGAAAAGATTGGTCCCAGTGTTTCGGGAACCATCCTTCTCTGGTGATGGGTCCTTGTCGCGACGGTCGGCGCTGTCGGATTGGTCGGGCCTTATGCAAGTCGGGTTTGTCAGCGACATGGTAAGTGTGGATCATGATTAATATTAGCAAGACATACCGAGGGTCAACACGACCTCCTGGAGAGGCACTGCGGCTCCTCATACGAGTGTTGCCATCAGGAGTTCGAGTTCGGGGTGATCCAGAGCGGTCGCGGTCATAATTGTCGCGGGAATCTGCACACGTCGCTCAGAATCAGTAAAGACGCGTCTAATAATACTGGTGAGCAGGCGCTGGGAGCTAGATGTCACGTACCTCCGTAACCCCCACGGGAATCGGTTTCATAGTCCATCTTGTCGAGATGGGTTACTGGTGTTCGTAGCAAAAAAAAAAAGGTATAGGAGGCTGAAGAGATGGAATCCACAGGCTCTATACTACAGATTAGTAAAAGATGAAAGGCGTCGTAGTAGAACTAAGACGCGTGACAATCGAACAGCTTGATGAAGCTGTTTCGGGGGATGAAGGTATCGTGACAGGCGAGAAGACGGGGATGGAATGACGAAATGTCAAGTGGATGGCGATGTGTGGCGATGAGGATGGTGAAGATGGGCGAAGGGGAAGGAAGGAAAGAAAACAGGAAAATAAAATAGGAAAAAAGGCTGTCAAGCCGCTACTGTGGCACAGGGCTGCGCCCCCGGGCACTCCCTGGGACGGCCCCGAGACCGTTTGATATCCAACATCCGGCAACGCATATAACACTCAGGCTATCTAATGTGCATCTCTTTGTTGACTAGAGTGTCAATTACATTACACTACAATACTGGGTACATTACAAAATGGTTACGGAATATATAGGCCCATCACCACTATGACGTATGTGCACTTCAGAGCTGATCAGCGGAAATACATATCGTTAAAATGTCTTTTCAACACGTTCAAACATTGCTCACTAGTTAGCCGCCAGTTACACACTTTTTCGGAGACCTTCGCACTCGCAGCCACCACTCCGGAGGAACCATGTTAAACTTGACGAGCTTGAACCCCCCAATTATCCCTCTAAACCGCCGACTTTCTATGCCTTCCACATTTCGAGCTCCGGCAATTGTTAAGTTGCACTTGAATTCTCGCGCGGTATCCCCCACGAAAGCACTCGTAAGAGTGCTCATGACCTCGACGATCCTCGAGCTTGAGACATTCCAATTGATGATCGAGGAATTAACAGATGGGGTCCTACAGAGCGACACCTGAGTCATCGTCTCATTATCACAATAATGCACTTGGCACTCGCCATTGTAGATGTCGAAGTTGGTGCGGGCATCCTGCTCGACGGGAGCTTCGACTTCGAAGGTTGGTGTGACACCACCTTGAAGAATCTTATATTGCGTCTTCTCGATAGAGTCTTTGAGTGATAGACCGTCAACAGGTGCAGTAGAAGGTACCGAAAGACAACGTCCAGCCCATTGGTCGCAAGACGTGGAGCTGAGATGAATACGCCACCGGGCGGTGTTGGTGGCATCGCTATTGCGTTTGATGCCGATTGTGAAGATTCCAGGTAACCCGTCAAGTTGCTCCCCCGAGTTTTCTTCCAAGCGGGCTCCCCAAAGGCACCGTATCTGCTGCAAGAATTTGAATGACTGTTGTAAAGGCCCCGCGACTTTGATTCCTTCTGCAGTCTGTTTGAGCCCATCTAATAACCACATGTAGAAGTATTCCAGCACCAGAGCAATATCTGTCGAATGAGGCCGATCAGTGGATTCTTTAGAAGCGTCTTGAGCATCACTCAAAGACTTATATCCACAGACGGTTGCCTTCATACCCCCCCTACCACCACAAAACTGCATAAAACAGTCAGTAGTATTGTAGGGGTTTCGTTCCAGTTGAAAGAACGGCCAGACTGTCGAATCTTTGATATCTTCCGCAAGCCAACGTATTTGCTCCAGGGTTTTAAGAAACCCTTCCGAATAATCTTGCTTAGATGAATTCAAATACTTGCACCCCATCTGCGTGTCAACAGGAAACTCTTTGGCGTCAAAAGTATAAACTTCAATTTCCCAGTTAATGGTTTCGTCGAAATTTGCTGACCCCCAGGTAGTTCTCTCTCGCAAGTATGCCACACCGTTCCCCTGAATATCTATAAACCAGTCTGAACTGGGTGAGTTCAGTCTATCTGCTATAGCTAAAGCCACACCACTCGGGCCAAGGTTTTTTACGGTAAACCATCCCGCCTTTCCGGTGTACGTCTGCCAGACACAAATTCCCGAGCCGGTCTTGTGTTCGAGCTCTTCCAGCGCCATTTCCAATCTCGTTGTAATATTATGAAGTGGTATCTTCACATCAAGTATCAAATTCTTATATAGGCTATACCCCAAAGCCTCCGGCAGACAAACAGAAACCACCAGGTTTGTAGTTTTGTCATATATGTACTGGAAGCAGTTCCGATAACTCGCCTCTAGGCTGAACAAAGAGGTGTTCTTGAAGTCAAAGTCCCTGTCTCGAACATCGGGAACCCGGCCCCCTTTGATTGCGCTGATCAGGTCTCTGAGCTCACTAGTTCGAAAGCTTCCATATATCGCCTGGTAAGTCCCGGTACAGTTTGCTTTAAGTTGTGCCCTTAGGGGAGCTGCTACTAGAGAGAGCGTTGATGTCTCTTGGGGGGCAGGAATAGTGTCTGTTAACGTTGCCATAGTCGTGGAACTCACGATATTTTTCGGATTTGGAGTCTCCGATACCACAGAATTTGGGCCCAGAATAGGGTTTTGAGGTAGAAATGGATTTGGTTGTTCCCCGCCGAATGACCTGGTCGTTATCGTTGTTTCCGAGGCTGTATCTCTAAGCGCTCCCGGCGAATCTTGAGATCCACTGGTCAGTCTTCCACCGGGTACCGTGGTAAAAGCATCTTGTGATTTTAATGTGGTCGTAGTAAGAGTACTCGCTCCAAAGATGTCAAAACTTCTCGTGAAAATTTCCGCAATAAACCTTGGCTGTGCTCGTGGAAAAGCGCCCTGTTTACGGTAGTTTTATTCGTTACGTTAGTTATGAGATCACAATCGAATTGCAATTGATTCAAGATTAAGCGTCAGATCATACCACTTGGGGCTTGACTGCATACGTCAAAGTAATTAGGGAAATTACTATGCAAAGTGCTCGGGGTCCCCAAGTCGACTTCATGGGTGGTGGCGGTGATGGTGGTGGTTGCAGTGCTGTGATATCGTTTTGACAGCACTAAATAGAATCTCGATGGGATTCTCTATAAGCTTACACTCGTGTTCTTGACCTAATTAGAAAATGCGGACGTCCGAATTGTTATGTCAAATTGCGATCGATGTTGATACTCAAAGCTACGAGACAACCCAAAGTCGAAGACCGTCGCTATTCTTGATTATAATCCTCGCATGAGACACCTACGGAGACTAGATTTTACGTACTCGTGACGTGGCAGGACTAGAGGCCCGAAGCTTGAGGGCAATCTTTGTATACAACTCCAACATCAAACTCCAAGGCTGTTGCATACTCAAACATTATTGTTTGTAATATAGATGATAGTTTACCAATACAATCCTTCAGTTATCACGTTCAGCAACCTCGAAAACGGAAAGATTCAAAATCGGGCTTGATAAAAGGGGTGTGAGCTCCAGCTGTTTATAGATGTCGGTAGCTATGATTTCTCCTGCGCTAGGTCACTGATAGAGATGGCTGACGAGTAGATAATGTTGGTGTACATAACCATTTCTGTACAACACGCGACGGGTCACTTTGAGACTACATTTTTGTGGCCCTGGAAGGGTATACTTTGAACCAGGGTTTTCTCATGCACGTGAACTAGACGCTATCTGCTTGTAAGACTGCCTAGTTCTTTATTTGACCTGGACGATGTGTTAAAATCCAACAGTGTTTGAACACATGAAACAAGCCAGCTTGAATGAATTCGAATTGGACTTAATCCACAATTGTGGATGGGCTGGTTGAGAGACTGGTCACAAATTGCATCGGCAATCTTCGTAAACATTGTTTGTAACATTTGAGGGGCTATAAAGTTCCAACTGCTTAGAAAAAGCATTACACCTGTTACCGAGTCCCTCATAACATACTTGTTCAATTAACTACTGTACGCGTAAGTAAATACCGGGGTCCAAGAGCACTCAATTTTGAGCAAGAGATTTAAAGCCGCATCATAGAGCCCCTGAGGATCGGTAAAGATCTTGAAATTTAAACTATTATACTGCAGCCTGAGATAAACCATCTCGATCATTCTAACAACGCCATATGCAGCGTTTTCTTTGGCGAATTCAACGTGTGCTTAGTAATGTCGCCTGTCCCAGTTACGTTGCCGAATCTAAAATCGGCCCGAGCGCGGATACGCATGGCTTCTGAGTCAGTCGCAGTTACGATCGATGTGGTACTTCTAAACGGCGAGCTATAGCTGTATTTAGTTTTTGCGTAAATAAGGTCTTCTCGGCCGTCGCTGTTGTGGTGGTAAAATCGACTTTCTCCATCCTCGTTACAAGTCTGTGGATGCGGCCGGACTCAGCTGGCGGTAAACGGTGCTATGAATATCAAAGATAGTTAGTTTAGCGCTTGGCGGGAAATAATGTTGCCGGCGATCTAAAGTACATTCGATTTCACAAACTGAACGGTTTGTACTTGTTTGAAATACCAAGATGGTACTGAATCAGGTATAAACGAATACATACCAGTTCAACAGTGCTGCCAAAACTCCCGACCGCCATCACCGACAGCGATATACCGAAATAGATTGACAGACGCATCCTAAATCCAGCCACGATGCGTCTACCTATGTATATGCAATACGCAAGAAGATGCTGAAAAGTATCTCACAACTATCTTAAATAGCCCGCTGTAGATATTTGAGCATAAGATCTACCAAGAAGATTTAAGGGTCGGATGAGCACCTAGATGAATACCTGGATGATTTCTGTTTCCACTTCTCAGCATAAGAGCCGATATACATTCGTACTTGCGCTAAGTATTGTGCACGGTTTGATCAATTGAAACCAAACTAGCAAAATTTAAAGTTATTCACCGATAAAGAAGGAGTATGTATATTAGATCTCTTTAGGGAAACCTGCGTCCTTGAGTATATATGTCCAGAGAGATCAGGAGCAGAATGCCTAAACTCCCTTCCGCCTTGGCGTTTTGAAAAGTTAGATATCGACCTGAAATCCTGGCGGGCGGTCTCAAAGCCACAATTTGGCATTAACTGTGCTACAAACACACTTCCACCAGAACTAAACATGTTGGCAGCAGCATGTTGTGCAGGATCAGAGGAGATATATTCGAATTCTAAAAACCTCTGGGATGACACAGACTATTCTTGCCATGTCGCCTTACTCTGTCAGGTTAAAAACCTTTGAAGATAACATCAACACGTTTAGATATCACAGAAGAAACCCAGGCCTAAATACGAAGTAGTTTTATAAAGGTGTTTTTCTCGCCTAAAATACCACAAAGATGGCATTTGCAAACCAATATTAAACCAGGTACCTAGCTGTATGTTATATCCTATAATATTTGTCAATGGAAGTGTGGCCGTTGTGCATCTGGGCTGTTGTCGAATCCAACTCTGTTCGGCAAGCGATATCTGTTGTAATTTTCAACTTGTCACACAAATTCTAACTCACCAAAGAAACGGACCCCGTTTCAGACTCCGACCAAGCCCCCAAAATCCAAGCTTTGTTCAACGTTGCAACATATTATCCCTTACGCACTGTTCGTTTTCCTCGATTGGACAGATATATTTATTTTCAAAATCCATTGTTATGTATTGTATACTAACACCAGAATGCAAATTCCCCAAAAGAAAAAGAAAAACAGCCCATTCCGCGTTTGTTTCAGCATCGCAACTGTCATTTAATACAGAGGAACTGCCCAAACTAGTTTTTTGCAATAAAAAAAAAAAAAGTGAACCAGCTGACTTTAAACTCCTGATGTTTTGAACAGTAAAAATACTGGCAACATTCATAAAACTTCAAAAGAGGGGTTGGAGGACAATAAAAAGGTCATTTCCTAATAATACAACTTTTCTGAATTATTTGCGCAAGAAGGGGAGTGACAATGAGCAATGAGGAGATAGCGGAAGCGGAAGGAGCCCAGATGTATCGGCACTGTAAGCCGAGATCCGAAACCCTCACACACCGCGGCTGCCATCATTTGCGGTATGGTCGACGTCATCACCTTCATAGTTGATGCGTTTATCCATTTCCCTTTAAAAGATGTGCAATCACGTTCCTACAACAAAGTAGGTAGTCGGAGATCTTTGATGCATTGAAAACGAAAGGAATGGCTGTATGGGTTTAGACCGAAAACGATCCCTTGTATCGCTGGCAAAAGTGACGTTCGTCCTTTAACCTTTTCTTGACGTAGAATGTTGTAAATACGGCCGAGGGTATAATCCACGCCCAGGGCAATAGCCAGCCTGCAGAATTCCCGTTAGCAAACTTGCTCTGTTATCGACTCATGGAATATCGAATATTATCACTCACCCAGAGCATACCCCGCCTCCTTTCCACTGACACTATCGAATCCCCACAATAACCCAAAACACAAGGTACTGATACATATTCCACCGATTCCCCAAAACATGCTTAGCCGCTTCAAGGTTTCCCTCATCGGCTTACTGGCTTGCACTCGATCCTTCCAGGCCTGTCGCCATTCTCTTTTCCCGTTACAATCCACCGCGATAACGTCCTCGATGATAACATATATGAACCTCGGCCATATCTCACCTTTGGGTGTGGAGGAGATACGGAATGGGGTTCGAACTTTGCGTTCGTGGAGGAAATCGGAGAGAAGTAGCTGCCAGGAGAGATTGAATATGACAGTAGGCATCGGCATGGCCATGAGGTTCAGGAAGGGTGGGTCGAGTGCGGTACCGACTGAGACGCAGACGACATTTATGATTAGACATGTGGTGAATGAGAATTGCCAAAAGTCCATCTGGTGATTCACATTGTTAGTAAGAAAAGGTTTCCTCGTGAAGCTAGAATTCTGTATTATCGAAGAATTATGAGGGAGATACATACTCCAAACCTTGCCGTCTGCCCTAACGGCCTGTACCTCGGACTCGCCAGCACCAATTTGATAGACCTGATGAAGCATTCCAAGCCCAAAACCACACCAAAGACACCGGTGATGATGCCAAATATCAAGGTAAGGCTGATGTCGGTCGCATACTTGAGGCCAAAATAGCAGGCGGGAGGGAAGAGGCCGTGATCGATGACCATGACGACGAAAACAAAGGCGACGGCGGCTTTGTGCTGTCGTAGGTGGAAGGGTAACGGTGGTATGGGAGGGCGTAGGATGGAGGATTTCCGCTCGGAGATGTGAGGGGGCGGGTCCTGTTCATCTTGCAGAGTTTCGCCGTTTGACGTTGCGGTGGGTGGTGAAGGCGACTTTTCGGTCGAAGTGGTAGCGGTGAGTTGGACGGAATCGGGGATTTCGCGGGGAGGTTTTTGGTCGGTGGGAGTGGCGACGGAGTGGATGTGATCGCGAGAGTCGGAGTGCGTTGTGGAGGGAGCGACAGAGGTCGTCGGGTTTGTGGGATTGTTGAGGGTCATGTCGTCGCCGGTCGAGTTTGTCCGGTGTGACGGCGGGTACGGCGGAGTTTCATCGGGCATGGTCTGCCGGAAGAGAAGGGAAGGTGGATAGATATATATCCTTCAGTCGTGTGTGTATATATATACTTGAGTATACTCAAGTATATAATCTATAATTGATGATAGATGATATGTATACGTATATACGGCGTATTGGTTGCTATTTTCGAGCGGGTCAGTCAGAGCGGCCAGGTGTTGCAGCGACTAGCTTCCGCTTCATCCTCTCGCGCGTAAAAAGTAATCGGGAGCTCGATAAATGCCGATGCCGACAAATGTGATATCGAAGGGCGGACTGAGCTATCTTTTGCCCAGACGGAGGGATCCAGCGGAATGTTTGCAGCGAGATTACTGATCGATTGGTGTTCGTGAAGGTTCCACCCTGCTGGCCATTCTCTGTCTTTGTCGACTCTTCTTATTGCTGTCGGTTCAACCGTCCGACGTAGCTATATATGTATATTTGTAAAAAGACTGGACGTGTCGGTTGATAGGAATGAATGGAATAAAATATCGTCCGTTCTTGTGCTGTATCTCTGATGGACACCTTTATTTGTTTTCTAACGAACGGGGACGAGAGGATTAATATTATAAAAACTTATGTCATGAGGCAAATGCAATGCGGTAAGCCCAGCGCGGACCCAGAATCGGATGATGTAGGCAGGCATGGCAGGCAGGCACTGCACAGAGCAGGAAATCAGGGATTCCGGTCACACCACTGACACGCTAAGAGAGATGGACCTTCTGGGCTAGTCCCGTCCTGTGTCGCTCGTATGCCGCTCTTATCGTCGGGATCAGTCTGCAGTCTTCTTCTTCTATCTATTCCTGGGCCTACGACTGGCATGACGTCACATCCCACCTATCACCCCCAGCCAACACAACACCATAACGATGCATCCGCGACCGTTCGCAACGGCTTCTCATTCTTCACCATATCACATCCCCATGAGCCTCGGGATTATGGACACCGTCCTGAGACGACTCGGATTCTACAAGTATACATGGCCGACCCGCTATCGTGCATTTGAGAATCGCGGAAATTTGTTGCGACGGTCTGGCGGATGGCCCCGAACGCTGATGCCGCATTTGGAGCGTCCCCCCCAACAGGCGAGCGGCACAACACGTGAAAACGTCAGCCCAGCATGTACCAAGCTGCTGCCATGGCCGTACACCGGCATCGTCATCATCAGCATCATCACTATTATCATTCTCATTTAATAACAATACTCTCAACATGTCAGCCAGCGCGGCTTGATTTGAATACCCGCCTGTTACGGATCGTTGACGGTAGCCAATGTCTTGTGCGCTCTCATATATGTTTCCATGCCCGCGATAATACACAATGGCATGCAGCGTGACAGGCAAAGACGTTCAAAAGCCGTCAAATCTCGCCTTTTGATTCTACCGCCCAGTAACCAGTGGATACCGTTTCCGGGACCCGGCTCCTTCTCAAATACATCATGGAAAACTGAAAACTCATCATCATCATCGGTGGATCAAGTGGCTGTGCGCTTGTAGACAAAAACCTCGATGCCATGCATTTTGCTGACACTTTCAACCGTTCTCCTCCGCCATGGCATTGCCATCGCCGTCGATGTTGCCATTGGCTCTGCGCAGGCCTCCGATAAAAACACGTCCAACCGACAACACATCCTCATTGGCTGGGAATAATCGGACAGCAAATATGCTCGACGAAAAGCTAAAGATAAAGATAATTGGGGTAATATCGTATTCCTAATACGAAGCTTCTGGCACGGAGTATTGCCATCCCGTAGACAATAGGAAAGGTCTTCGAGATTAATCCCACAGCACTCCTAGATTGGCAGTCTCTATTCAAAATTTCACATGCAACGCATCAGAATTTTCCAAAATACCACATACAACATTTCTCCTCCCAACTTCCCGCCAGCTCACCACCCACACCTCGCCCTTCAAACCGTACTATCGCCTATATCGGTCCTTCAAAATCAAGAAAGCTCTGACGCATTAAAATCTAGCTCTTAAACCTAGGCAAGACACCTGTCTCAGGAACATTCCAACCTCTGACCAAAAAGGCCATCTAGATTACTTCTGCGTGTATAAATGTATAATAACCGGTTATAACCTTAAAACGTCTGGAACGAAAAGGCCCTGCGTATCCTCCCCTAGGACCTCTCTCGCTGAACACTTCTCTTCGCGGGGCATCCGTCTTTTGAAATAAACTGTCTACGACGTTCATGTGAAGCCAAACAGGTACGAATGTTAGCTGAATTTTCCGTTTTCAGAGTCGTATTTGTGTGCTCGACCAATAAGAAATGCAATCGTGCTCCGATTGATTTTACCAGCTACCCGAATCCGGCCGGATCGCCAATAGTCCTCCTCTACAACAGGTCTAAACTTAAATTTTAGCTTCTTCGCTTCACCGATGAATACTATATTGTGATATACGCATTTGTGTGCTTAATCAATACACGAGCAGTGATCCACCCAAATCTTTCCTATTTTCTTTCCAAAAACCCCTCTACGAAATACCTAGACCCCTCTTTCTCCAAATAATAACTTATAAGAGGCCCATGCAACCCCACCAGACTAACTTCTACAGCTTCACAATACCCACCTCCTCAAAATCGACCGCTTCAAAGTGTACAAAACTTCCCCCGGTGACAGAGCCAGAAAAAGTACGCGCGAGCTTAATTTTCCTGTATTTTTTAGGTGCTTAGGAGTAATACTTTTAGAAATCCATATCATTCGGTATATCCGAAGACAGGATAGTAACGCGAGCTCGCATAAGAAGATAACAAGCACACCATCAATCTTCCCAAAATAGCTTCGTCTCTAGCTTCTGGTATTCGACGAGACAACAAAGGAACAAAGTAATTGCCCAAAATACACACCATCCAGCAGCTTTGCTCGTAGCGGATTTTCTTATTTTATATCAAAAACAACAGTAGAGACAAATATATATCAGTCCAAAAATGGTCCTCGGCCTACCCTGCCAGTTCGACTACCGCGACGTAACGTACGCCTTTCAACGCACGTTTGGCCATTTCCTTCCGCGCCGTCTGCAGAACCGAAACCTCATCGACGGCCCTTACGATCGTTACGAGGATTTTCCGCCCAGCTCCCCGGGCGGTTATAACACTTCCACCGACCAGGTCGGGCGGATACAGACCAGAGAGAAGGAGCAGTTGACCGCCGTTGGCGGAGTTAGCAGTGCCGATGTGTACGGGATCAATGTCGGTGTCAGGAGGAGCAGTATAAGGAGCACTGGGAGCGATGGTTCGAGAAAGGAGGTCAGATGGAGCGAGGAGGTAATGGGTGGAGAGGGTGGGAAGGGGAAGAGGGGGAGTATCAGTCGGGCGGTTTGATCGGAAGGGTGTGTGATTTGCGGAGTTGGGTGCACCGGATTTACGAAATGTGTACATATAGCTGTGGACGTGCTAGCGTGTCAAATTTGGAAGGTTTAATAATAGGATCAAAGTTTACTCTCAGTGGATAAATCTGAAAGCTAAGAGCGGCATCATATTCGTCTCGAGGATGGGTTCCTAGGTATCAAACTTCAGACTACCTTCCGGGTGGGCGACATTGACGCCTTTGTATATACAATCTAGCGCAGAGGGCGAGCAGGACCCGTATCCAAGTATATCCAAGTATATAACCAGATGGTAAATCGCAGTCCACAGTTGCATTTGCAATTGCATCAACATAGGTTTTGTCTATTTTTAATTTGCCTATAGTTCAAGACCTTTCTTAAACATTCGCGAATGATTATGAGATACTTTTGAGGTTCTAATGGTAAGTAGCTTTAATCTGACATATTTCTCACTAGTAAGGATTTCATCGAGAATATTTACTATAGCAAGCACCTATGAGAAGCACACACGCAGTACTACTGCATTAAGGCAACACTGCACTGGCGGTTAGCCACAAAGCTCAGATATGCCGACCTTCATTAGCTAGCTAGCAAAAGCTAAACAGCATAATCGAGCTGGAAGCTCAGATTTAGCGCCTAAGCTAAGCTTGTTGTCGCTCATGGAGTGTGTTGCGACGCATTGAGAGGGGAGAAATATCACGAGGCTGTCGAAAATCTTGTGCGCATGTGCTACGTGATTGCGTAGGACCACCCGATATCGGGGCTGACGAGCCTGGAATGTAAGTATAGCTTGCAATGAGCAGTCAGGTATAGCCGCGCGCGGATTATATCATAGTAAGAGTAGCAGGTATGCATGCAGCCGTGACGTTGTATTGTGATTGATCCAATGCAATGTGATGAAGCTTATAGCTAGATCTATAGAGTTTGCAAATTTGGAGCTCTCGCAGTTGCTAGTGTATTCCCTAAGAAATCTCAATAATCTAAGCTCCAAGCAGCAAAACCTGGATCATGAGGCTGGTATTTTTATTTTTTGACAGTCTTTTTATTTCTAACACGCTTTAGATTCGGTGAATATGCCGGTCTAGTAGGAGCAAACTATCGCTGCTAGCGATCAAGCTCGTAATAGAGCTGCGGTTCAGCAGCACAGCCCAAGTCCATGCCGCTGCACAACAACGGCACTGCAGCTCAAGATCTTGGAACCGAGAATCGGACCCACATTGAAGACAGCCTCAACAGGCGTTCGGGAAGGTACCTTGTCAACATGTTGTAATAGTCGGACACGCAGTATAGGGACAGGCGCAGAAAAATGTAGATTTTGCTTGCGGTCGAGCAGACGTGCCTCGACAGCCTGGGAAATATCGATATGTGTTGCCGGACGTCCACCGTCGAGGCGGCGGTACACGAGACTCCGATTCAGGTACCTTTTGCATGCAGCGTTTGGTTTACGAGACAAGCAGGAACGGTCTCTCTACGAAACTCGCACTGAGACCCGAGACGCATACCCGCCGGTCCTCGAGATAGCATCAACAAAACTGCATCAGGTCCGTTTCCTGAATCCTATT
Organism: Dactylellina parvicollis; assembly: GCA_036971385.1. Classification (NCBI taxonomy): domain Eukaryota; kingdom Fungi; phylum Ascomycota; class Orbiliomycetes; order Orbiliales; family Orbiliaceae; genus Dactylellina; species Dactylellina parvicollis. Next base: position 174,533 of record JAJTUD010000005.1, read on the forward strand.
CCAGCGTGCAGTATTAATAGCATCTCTGCTCGAATAGGGCCAGCTTGATTTCAAAATTGCAAAATTGTCAGCTTTAACCCTCGCCGGTAGCCTTTCCGGCCTGATATCCGAACCCCTGGTGCAGCCCTTTCTCGCCCATTCCGAGTCCGTCGTACCTTGCGTCATGAAGCTGCTTAACGAAACGTTTCGCTGTTTCCTTCACATGAATCGTTCGATCTTGGCGTGATAATTGCAATGTCTTGCGTGGGAGATTAGACCGAACACTGACGGATAACTGCAAAATATAGGAATACCTCGGTCTAGGCTTATACTAAAGCGGGTTACCGGCGAGGACTTTTTTTTTCACCGCCTGCTCGATAGAATCAGACAAGACGTTATGAAACCGGAGAGACAGCAATCATATGCGAGGGCAGCGTGTGTGTTGCTCCCGAGTTTTGACTCGGAATTCGAAGGGCCCTTCGCGCCAGCAACAGTTCTGCAGGTGCAACCGTAAGCGAAAGCAGAAGGCCGAAAAGCGAGAGATCCAATATATGCCCTACAAGCTACAGAGGAGAGGGGATCGAGTGCTGCCTGGAAGGAAACTTTCCAGTTGAACGAGATCGATCGAATCTTCGGTGCAGCTAACCGCTCGCCTCGACTGGACACTCGAAAGGCCCAAATGCTGACGAGTTTGTTCGAGCAAGCTGGCAACGACAGGTGCGGAATGGCCCTGGCCCTGTCGAGCCCCGGTCTCCAAACGAGCCAATCCGTCACAGATGCAGCGCCAAGGCTTGGACCAGAAGCTCGGGTCTGTTTCAACCAGGGTTTGAACGACGTGAGAACCGTCGCACCATTGACTATCAGCACGAACGGTCCAAGGGGCAGCCGGGAATCGAGGCTCATGTTTACCAAAGGTTTGATACACGCAGGAGGTCGGAGAAAATCCAGAAAACACGCCCGCCAGCCATCATTGGCAGGCCTTCTCGGCACGGGGAAGCAGAGGTTCCTTTCCCTCGTAGGGCATCCCTCCGTGTGAGCTGGGGTCTTGTGCCCCAGCAATTACTCCGTTCGCCCAATCGCACCACCGTCCGGACGCTGGACACGAGATCTCTTCTCCTCACTCGTTTTCGGATCCGGGCGCGAGGAAGGTTGATTCGTCTTGGCCTCGTTACTGCCTTGAAACTCTGAGAGTAAGATCCATGGATAACCTCGAAGGAAACCCATCCTGTGATGGGGGATACCGACGGCCTCCTCACCAAGCACGGAGCGCTTGCAAATACTATTACCACACAGGAAAGCCTTTCCTGGCCTTGGTGGTCCTGTATCCCAAACGCCTATCCGATCTCTTTCGATATTAGTCAGTTCATGTCCAGAGGCAGTGAAATCGCCACGAGTTGCTGAATCTGTCTCTGGTTCGAACATGCAGGGGTCTGGTACGTAGCATTGTAGCAGGAATGTCGACAGCCACCTCGCCTGGCGGGGACCCAAGCCGGAGGGTTTCGTCCTATAGCCCCACCACCACCAAACGGAGTGCTTGGGAGCCAGTGTTCGGATGGCCCAATCTCTACCTGTCGTACCTGCAGCGTACCCTCGGGCTTCAATACATAAGGGCTGGTAGATCCCTCTCCACATCTACCTTTTTTTTCACCCACCACCATTCTCCAAGCATTCCTCGGTCGAGCATCTCTTTTTCTTTTCAACACGCTAGTCGTGTTTTTTCGTTTCTTTCCTTCTTTAAGCTGTTTTACATCTTTATCATCGCTGTGCGATTGAAACTGTTCTTCAACCTTCATTCTTTGAACGAAAATAAGAGGCAGTGCCTTTAGTTGTTATCCAGCCATTTGTTATCAGCGTCTCCGCTCGTTTAGGACCTGATATATAAACAGGTAAGAATCTTATCTTCACTTTGATTGCACCATTTCAGGACGTCATCGGTACCGGTACCACCATAGCAGGCTGGCACCTCTTGGAATATAAGCATCATTATAACTGACGTTCTGCAACATTAGCTTTTCCCTTACGAAACCCCGTTTTCAAAAAAAGAGAAAGAGTCGTCGACCGACCCTACACACACATCAACCCATTCAAGATGAAGTCCATCGCTATCATATCCGCCTCCCTTCTCCTCTCCGCTCTCCCTGCCCTAGCTGCCCCCACAGCTCCTAACGGAGTAGGCCGTCGATGGTTTAAGCCTGATAGCCAGCCAGCCGCAAAGGCCGCTGACCACGTTGAAGCTCAGGGAGCCGATCCTACAAACGAATATGTGGTAATCATGGCGGAGGGTGAAAAGAGACCGTGGGCTGAAATCTTCGCAGAGATGGGATGCAATCCCAACGACACCAAGACCTTCGGTAAGAACATTCGTGGTTTCACCATGACCATGAAGAAGTCAGTTGGGGTCAGCATGTTCTCTCTTCCAAACGTTGCAATCTTGGAAAAGAACACCATCTACAAGGCAGCGGTGTTGCCATCGACCTCCAAGCCCAAGAACATGGCTAGGAATCTTGTCAAAGAAAGCTTGAGAGCGAGAAACACCGGTCTTACGAAGAGACAAACCAACGTCTTTATCGAACAGAGCACTGCTCCATGGAATCTTCAGAGAATCTCGAGCTCGAGCACCGTTCAGCTGGACGGCCGTCAAGACACTGACTTGAGCTTTAAATATCGATTCGACCAAGCATCTGGAACTGGTGTTGATGTTTACATGCTTGATACTGGTATCAACGTTGACCATGTTGACTTTGTTGGAAGAGCCAAGATGGTTTTCAGCGTTGATAACACTCAGGACGACAAACAGGGACATGGGTAAGCCGCTTAGAACACCAGCCAAATATTTTGCAGAGACAATACTAATTAAACGTCTATAGAACTCATACTGCCGGAACTGTTGGCGCTCGTACTTTCGGTGTTGCTAAGAACGTTAACCTCTTGGGTGTGAAAGTCCTCCAGGATAGCGGTTCTGGCTCCATCGCCGGTATTGCCCAGGGTATTGATTTCGTTGTTACCAGACATAATAACCGCAAGAATGACCAGGACTTCCAAGGATCCATTATCAGCATGTCCCTTGGTGGCGACGGTCTCCCACAGACCATGTTCACTGCCCTTAAGCAGGCTACCGATGCTGGTGTTCACATTTCTGTCGCTGCTGGAAATGAAAATCAGGATGCTTGCAACACCTCCCCAGCAGGTTTCTCTCAGCAGATTCCAATCGTCAGCGTTGGTGCCACTGATATCTCTGATCAAAGGGCCGGGTTTTCCAACTTTGGTAAATGTGTCGATATCCATGCTCCTGGTGTTGACATCGTCAGCACATTCAACAAAGGCACTACCTCTACTACCTCCCTCCAAGGTACCTCTATGGCTTGCCCCGCTGTTAGCGGTATGATTGCCGATCTTCTCGTCGCGAATCCCAACTTGAAGATGGACCCAGCAGGCATGAAGAAGCTCCTCTTGTCCAAGGCTCTGGGTAATGTTATCAAAGCCGCCAACAATGTTCCAGACAACGGTCAAATTCTGTTGAACAGCGGCTTCCCCGGTAACCCAGCCTAAACGGATTGATTGATCCCTTGATCTATCATCCCATAAATACCTTGTACAGGTCTTCTTCTTCGCTTTATACTCATAAGCCTGTTTTATTTGTCAATATACCCTGTATTGTAGCATCAATAGCATTTTATCGGAGTTAGAGGTTTTGGTTTTCTGTTGTCATAAAATGAAAGATTGTTCACACATCTGAATCACTACATCGAGATCATGACTAGAGCCCTGTTTTCGTAAAGCTCGGAGACTCTGCATGTAAGCCCGAGCCCTTGTTCTCACGTTGAATAATTGAGATATACGATCTCAATATCGGTGGAGCTTTGTTGTAATTTGTTACCCACCAAAATACACACATTTAGCAGTCCCGATTCACAAAGGTGCTGTTGGCACATTTAGAACCTTGTCTACCTGGAGCTTCCGTCATTACACGGGTTGTGAAGTTTGATGCCAATGCTTGTGCGTTCCAATTTAGTCATTCCTGACGAGAAAATTCTTGACACAATTTCTAGTTTGATCAAGTGATATTATCTTGGGACGAACTTCCATATTGATAAGAACTTCGGAGCTCCTGGCTCATGTTGTAAAAATAGGCACATATGGAACACATCTAAGTTTTTTAAATATTAAATATTAAATTAATTCATTCAGGGCATAATATAGCTATCGAGTAACGGTTCCTTATCTACCCCTAACTTTCGGCTTCCATCACGACCTAGATACCAACCAAATCCATAGGTATTACCGAGGCATTCAAGATGATCTTGCCGTTGCTGGGTGGAAAATCCCCATGTATCAACAACATCATCCAAGAGACTACTATCTTGGAAATAAGCTATAATAGATGCCAGAGAAGTTGGCTGCCTCGGAAGGTAACGCTTTCTTCGGAAGCTATAAACCAATATGAGGGTACCGCAGAAAAGCCCAAGTATTGCGAGAGAGACCACGGTCAAGGAGGTTGACATGATTACTCTTTTTTCGTATCTGTAGACAAAGCCCTCGACCGTGTCGCCAGGAATGCCACCTCTCCTATCCAAAAAAAGTTCTTGGATGTTCTGAGCAGCAAATATGCTAAAAGACATAGCAAAAGTTTCACTAGCCAGTTTCCCCAGTTCTTCTGGATTAAAATAATCTACCCCATCTGATGAAAGTCTAGTCATCAGCAGGCCCTCCCAATCCTGTGCCCTGAATGCCGGGCTCTCGTCTCGAAATATTCTTGGCAAATTGTATAAAAACTGCACTTTTGAAAATCCTGGTTCCAAATAATTTCCAACGTCTGAGGAGTTGCCTATCTGCGTATATTTCTGGATATTTCCCATTCTATCCACTTGGACAGAAAAGTTTGCCGCTACGATATTAGGCTGGCAAACGAGCAGTGTTTCCTTAGGTTGGTCCGTGATGACGTATTTCAATGCTACCTGTTTATATAGCCGCTGGGACCAGGCGATAGGTACAACGTTTACACAAAGCAAACTATCTTGTGGCCTTGTTTCTCCAAATCTCTTTGATAGAATATCTCGCTTTTTCACGTCAATCGTAATCTTTTCATGGTCGAGATCTGAATTATCTTCGTAGAGCTCACCGAGGTTGTCGACGCTCGGGAACGGCCATCTCCCAAAGGTTGTGTTATAGAACTCGGGAGAGGCTGCAGTGAGGCTTGGCGGTTTGTGCCCAAAAACAGTTCCGCAGCGTATCGGATCTGAAGAATCTGGTCTGTACAAATCGGGAACGTTAAAAAATGCAGTGGTGGTGCCATTATCGTTGAAAAATATTTGTTCCCCGTTCGTGCCGTTGATTATGGGACGACATTTCATGTTACCACCGAAGCCGAGTGTGGACGCCTGATAGAAGTCGAATGTAGTATCGGGTTCCGAGAATTCAGGCTTGACGGGTATGAAGACATGGCTTTTTACGGACCATGGGGGCAGAGCGATGTGTTCCGAAAGATTAGCACGAGCTGCTGCAAATGTATCCAGAAAGTTGATTTGCCTGGTGATTTGGTCCGGGTGACTTATCCGCCAGAAGTAGAAACTTTTAGGAATCACTGGCTGGGAGATCTGAAGTCGGAATTGAGCTGCTTTCCCAACAGCTCGTACATCCACCAAGAAAATACCTGGCAGTGTTACCGCAAGAAGACTAACTAGAACCGTCATAAAAGAGACAAGTGCAAGAAGGAAATCTCGTGCAAGCAAAGATCTGCCAGTCAAAGCAACGGGTATCGTTTGATACTTCAGTGAAAGACTCTTTTTGGCAGATACATTCCTCTTAAGAAGGTTATAAAAGGGTTGGAGGACCGAGATGTCGCGGTTAATCGATGTCCATAAAGGTTCGAGAACTGTCGCGAGCAACGTTGGAATAAAGGCCCATATTAGGTTAAACAAGAAAGAGTTGTTTGTGAGCAGCGGAAGCCCAGCGCTCTTGCTGCGGATGAAGAGAAATATGATGATTGTAATGAGGACGCAGTGGGCGAAGAGAAAAGAGAAGCCCACTCCAAGCCTCAGGTGCAGCGGGGTAGTTTCCTCTTTGATATTTCCTATGTGGCCGATGCCTAGTCCAGGAAATAAGGATGAGAACCTCTTTAGCTAGCATAGATATAGTTGATGCAATCTACTTACCAGTTTGATGATTATTTAAGCCATCAAGCTTGTAAATAACATTGCCTGAGGCTTCCTTCCAATACCCTAGCATCACTTGACTTCCTTTGAGCTCAGACTTTAATAACTTATTGCGCGCCCTATCGAATCCCTTGAAGTTTGACAGCAACTTGCTTTGGGCTATGAGGGCTGCTATCGCGGAAAGGGAATCCGGATCGCTTTTCAGCACACCATCTCTTTGATATGCATATCCGCAAAAAACAAGTCCCATCAAAAGCACTGCACCTAAGAAAACATCCGAGACTGTTGCGAATGTCCGATCAATTACCACGGCTTGGCCGTGGACTGAGATCATACCGGTCAGAGTCTGGTTAGTACTAGTCAGGAAGGCAGGACTAGTGCTAACTGCGAGGCTGAAAAAATGTTTATATGCTTCCTGCGTCGCGGTCTTCAGAACTGTGACGTCTAGAAAATCGAGGCTGGCGTTGGTCCCGTTGAAGAGAACCTCTCCAAGATTGATTTTCGCATCCGCAAAGACGGCCACATCCGATCCTTGAACCTCGTGCTCGCTTCTATCAAACAGCGCAGTGTTGAATGGTACAAGATCTACTTCGTGCCTTCCAATAAAACGAATTGGGTTTGGTGCTGATTTACGTTCGAGGATTGAACGTGTCGTTGCATTGACGACTATTTCTTGCTGCAATTCTTTGACGCCATTTAGCTCGCATACCACAGAGTTGATTTCCAAACTATCATCAGCCCAATTCCATTTTGCAAAAGTTGCTATTGTAGTTGTGTTTTTGAATCCACACCATACGTCCGGCCGTACCCACTCGTACCCATAAGAGAAACCAGGACCATTCTCATACCGAGCAGCCGGTACAATGGCCTGAGTTGTGTTACAGATGCCATCTTCTGACTCATGGAAAATCGAGTATCTTAAGAGGGCAGAGTTTCCTAGGCCGCGATCTGTGAAAGAGGTGATATTGATAAAAGAAGGTACCGTACACGTAACACCCAGTGAGTAGGATGTTCCAGTCAAGGTCCAATTGCTAGAGCTGAGAAAACCAGAGTCGGTGAAAGCCTTGTCAGATGGTTCGACGGGAAGGAAACTATCCCCCGCATCCGTAAAACCAGGTAGGCTTCCATTCAGCCGAGTGATTGAATACTCTGTGAAAAGGAATTCTGGGGTTAAGGCTGAATCACTCCCATTCTGCGGTAAGAACTGAGAAGTAATTTTGAAATCAGCCTCAAAGTTCGAAACTTTGTCCAAAGTTGTAAGCAGACTGCTCTGCAGCGGCGTAATTATAAGCGTTACCACCAACAGTATTGTCGACGAAAGGGATACTGCCCAATGCCTTTTGAAAAAAGATCTGAAAGGTACTAGAAGTGCAAATTGATACTGATACTCTAGAAACAGGGCTTCTGAGCTAGCACCACCGGCTTTAGATAAATCGTAAAATGGTTCAAGTCTCTTCGAGTCAAGATCAACTATTGACCAACATATGCCGTACAGAACGGCGAGTAAGGTCGGTAGATATTGGATAGCAAAGAACTGGATTAAGGGGAGGTCGTCAATGTCATTCATAAAAAGAAGTCCGTCGTAAACATTGCTATAGTAATAAAGTATTTCGATAATAATAATAAAAAGCAGAGTCAGCGAGTTTAGGACCATGAGATATGGTAGCCGGATCGAGAAAGGTTTCCAGGAATATGCAGTATCATCTTGGTAGATGCTGTTCGAACCGCACCGCGGGTTACGACCTGCTGCTGATAGACCAGAACGAGGCTGTCGAATGCCGTATAGGGGAGACACTGGGCGAAATGCTGTCTCCATAAGTTGTGTCTCTGAAAAATCCGACCCCGCGAGAGACATGGGAGTCGTAGGTTGAAGCGACCTCCCCTCTTCCGACAGCTATATTTAGATATTAAGGTTAGCTTGGTTTGTTCTAATAGCCTAAGAATTAGAAACTTACGCCAGGAGATTGTTGCCTTGATTGCATCGTGTTGAGAAATGCTAGAGGCGTTTGAGCCCCGTCTCTTGAACTTCTTGCCAAATGCTTCCTTGATCTTGGTCGTAATAGCAAAAGATTTCATCATAAGGGTAGTATAAGTAGTTTCTATAGATTTAAGTATTTCGAAATTCAATTACTTTAATTTGCTTGCTGATAAATTAGTTGATTAGAAGGTGGTTTTATATTTTAATCGTGGAGGGCAGAAGTTGAATATATCCGTATAGGCTCCAGGCCAATGCGCACATATAATATGCAAAGAATCAACAAAAAAAATATAATATTAATTGAACCGAATTGAAGTGAGGACAGGAATGAAAGCTGGATGGATATCTAAATCAATTGAGATGCCGCCTCCTATTATATTTTGCTCTCACTTGGGAGGGCAAAGAAACGGTTATCCCAAGGGTCGCCTTGTTAAGCCGCTGTCATTGACGCGCCTGTCCGTCGTCGCGTGCATTTGCTTTGGAATCCCTGCTCCAGACCTACATTTCTCTGGTTTGGGGGCATTGGCAATCATCTTGAAGTCTTTCGCCCGCCAATAAGGTACAAATAAACCGAGTTTTCGAGTCTCCACTGAGTCCAGCGAAGTGATACCTGCACGAAAACTAGGTGTCAGCGCTTCGAGAAACACACACCCAGTCGTGACCAACACGCCTCGCCTTGGCACTGAAAATAGTAACATGGCCTATTCTACAGCCGGGATCAACTCATTCGTCGCGGAGGATAAGAAGCGCTCTCAGGTCGCTTTAATTGTCTCTACTTGCTAGCGCTTGTGTAAGAAAATGAGATGCTGGGATGTAGTAGCAAGTTTGATATTCAAGACGCGTTCACAAATAGTGAATGTAGATCGTCGCTATTTACGAAGTCCCAATTCAAAATATATATCTTGCTCTGGGATAGTGTCAAGGCGTCTGTGGAAGACCTAATAATTTTTACGCAGCAAGTATATGAAGTTGGGAGGGTAATGTGGTACCACCATCATTACCATAGGGATCGTTTTCACCAATGCCCGCTGCAGCCGCTACATACCGTGTCAATGGATTTCTCGTATCTTCCAACCGCTGACGCCCAATATACCGAAGGCATTTTCTTCCCAGTCTCTTTGGACATCGTGAATAGATTCGTCAAGAGACTGGAGGCTCCATTTTCGAAAAGGAGCAATATCCATAGAACTTTCGTATCCCGCCTTGTACATTTCGTATCCTGTCCATGCGATCATTGCAGCGTTGTCGGTGCAAAATTGCATGGGAGGGAAGGCAAGCTCGATACTACCAAATCCGTGGAACTCAAGCTGTTTTTTAAGTCTGCGATGCGAGTTAGCGCAATTTCAAGGATTCTAATTTATATTTGGCCTCAATTGGTAGACTTACACTTCTCGTAGGAATTGATTTGAGGCAACACCACCGCTTACTACCACGGTTCCAATCTCGATATCTCTCTCTTGCATACTTTCAAGGCTCATAATCACTCTTGAAGCTAAATGTTCCCAGCAGCGCCTCATAAGCTCTTTCGAGAGCGCCTTCCGTTCCCCGATATCAGCCCAATTGTCCCCCTTGGTTACAACAAGTCGATCAACACTACTTCGGAGACCAGCAAAGCTAAACTTCATCAATCCTCTATGCCCTCCCTTCTTGGCTCCGCTCAAAGAGACAGGCAACCGCCACCCATATCTATTCTCGAGCTGTTCCCCAATAGCATCATTCTTCGATACCTCATATATGCTGGGGTTGTCATCTGAGAATGCGAACGCCTCGAGCATCCTACCATAGTTGGTGTCTGTCATTGTCTTAACAATATCCTTAGGTACAACCACTCTGGCCACCTTGTCCACACAGTCACCAACGGCTGTATCGATTGTATCTGCTAGCACCTCGTGGTCTGTCAAGCTCCGGCTCATGACGACCATTGTATGCCCACCGCTAACAAGCAGACTCAGGAAAGGATATTTTGGATTATCCAGCTCTCCGCCATCCAAAGCTTTACAGAGTCTCACCGTTAGAGCGTGGGCCTGCATGTGGTTGACCCCAACTAGAGGAACACCCCATGCGAGTGCAAGGCCCTTTGCTGTTTGTAATCCGACATCGAGGGATGATATCATCCCTGGGCCGCGAGTAACAGCCACAATGTCTGGCTTACGCCCATTGGGTAGATATGGCAGCGCCGACTGTATAAGTGGTGATAAGCTACGTCTATGAGACTGGAAGGCCGTGATTGGGTTTATACCCTGAAACTTTGTGGTGTCGGCTGTCACCTTGCCATGAAATGGCAGAGTTGATGTGCCGTTTTCCGGAACATGAAGAATGGCCACAGAAGAATCATCGCTACCATTAACGTATATCAGCATGAGAGCATGCGGTCTAAACTGGAGCTGGGGTCAAAACATAATAAACTGGGAGGGATTGTACGTACCAAGAAGACTCAATTCCTAGAACGGTGAAGTTACGCTTGGTATGACATGAATGCCGCGTACACCAGATACTTTGCACGCCCACACATCGGCTGCGTATCCTTAGTGACGTGCTTCGAGCGGCCGCCTGAAAGGCCCCCGCTGCCGGCATGCACTGCAGCTGGTCTACGATACCTTGTTGTGAATCGAGGTGGGAACTGGATCAAAAGTATGATACCGACCTGGTCTCTTGAGCGTTCGTACTTAGGTATACGTGGAAGCTGGTGATACGATCATCTAAAAGTTAACTTTGGTAACCTATACGCCATGGTCAATTTTTATCGACGACATGCTCAACACATTTTGTCATATAGGGGCCAACGCTAGAAGAAGGTCTTTAGTTGGAGAAAGTCCAAAGTTTACAATGTTGCCTTTACCAGTGATACCGTTAGTAGTTAAAATTCTCCAGTAAATTTTACGGAAATACGCGGACGATTTTTGCAAGTAGCATTTTCTAATGTTCTCTCGGTCGCTTGTTGACAAACACGTCGAAGTTTCGATGTCGGGTGCGCGCTAGTGCTGTGTCTATAGATCAATATTGACACACGCCATGGCGTTGATGAAACCGCGACCGCCTCTATAATGATAATAGGTTCGCTGGCAGCTGTCAGATGGAAAAACGCCTCCAATTTAACCCAGCATTTACCGCTTTCAGCCCTTCGGAGGTATTTCCCTCGAAGGAACGAAGATATTCTACACGCACAGACGCTCGGAGAAAAAAGATGTCCACTGGTGGAGAAGTTAAAACGCCTCCTGCAAGCCACTGAGATGCCATTAAAACGCCAAAAGCCCAACCTCAATTGCAACGCCACAACACAGCTTGTAGGAGTTTCGAGGTATTTTCGAGATTGGGCGCTGATGGAATATCCGTTGAAGTTAAACTAGCCAGACGGGTGAGGCAACGAGGAGTGCAAGGCGAGGGGTGCAAGACGAAGGATAATATTGGTGGATTTCTGTGTGGAAAGCGATCTGGACTGGACAAATCCAGACATCGAGCGGCAGGTTAAACTGGAACGGAACTTAACCTCATATGACCGTTGGAAACCGAATGAAGGAAAGCTAGGTTTATCTGCACCTTACCTGCTGTTGGCTTTGTCAGTGTACAAGGTAGACAGAAGTAACAGGTACCTAGCTACTTCTGCTTCGGTGAAGGCAGGGTGAGGGGTAATCCGTCATACAGTAGAAAACTTAGTCTACACTACTGGTTCAGACACTCCATTTGCAAAGAAAGAGCTCAGGTATTTTTCCCTCCTCAATAAACAGGGAAGTGGAGCGATCCGTCTACGTGGAAGTATATTTTTCATGCAGGACGGCAGTAATAGTCGGCCCGTTGTTGTCCTTGGAAATAGTTTCAGCTACTGTTCCCATGATACATCCAGATCTAGATTCATATGATGTATTCTGTCCGAGTATTAGGAATGGCCCCCACGCCCCCTTGTATTGCCAATGGCGGCATTCTCCAGCCTCGCCAAAGGGGGTTGGTTGATATCGGTAGGAATGTGTTTTGCGTGTCGACAAGTCCTCTTCCGGCGATGCACAGATAGGCAGAAGCCCTAAGAGCTCACAGAAAGACCACGATGTTGAAGCATCCGTCCTATTAGCGCCGTCGTTCTGGATGTTCTACCGGGAAGCCGAGGGGACGTTAGGAAACTGTTTAGCGATCGACAGCTGAGCTGGTATCACAGGGATAGATCGAGCGTAGCGATTTATGCCAGGTTGTTAAGCAGGTTATATAAGTACTTAGTTGACTCAGGATAATACATCGGATACTACTAGAGTTAAAGACGAAAATATATCCCAAAACTATGCCCGGGAGAGGGTCTTGTACAATTGTGGGTACAGTGACCTACCGGGCGCACAAGCTTGGCTGTGGCCAGCAGCTGAAAAGGCCGAAGTTATAACCCTAGGAACGAGTTTCTGAAGTTTTAACAGCAGTGGTAATCCTACAGGTTAGTGGGCGATTGGGTTATAGAGAGTGAATACAACTACCTGATAGGCCATCTAGTCCGATAGAAAGCCAGGATGTTTCTGCAAGAAAGTATCCGGATTGCATGGTGAGTATTCGGAAGCTGAAGAGTTAGTGTCGCGGCACTGATTCCGTTTTGTTACGCTTAAACGATGCGATCTCGCCCAGTCCGGAGTTAAGGAGTTTCGAGGACGATATGCAGGTCATACTTCCACGCAATATTGATGAGTTCCTTCCTTTTTTTTTTTTTTTTTTTTTTTCCACAAGTTGCCACTTGAAATTTCTATCCTGGTTGCTGTGACTTCGATGCTCTCGGTTGCATGAAGCCAATTTAATGCATAATGTGGATACCAGAAAGGTCTTTTATGAGGGCAACAGCAAAATACTTCGAGAAAGCGATTTGGATGAGTGATCAGATGACAGAGGACACTGTTATAAACTTGCCAAGTTTTATCGGATTCTATGCTTGTGTTCGGCATCAATAGCGAGAGTCTGATGACCAAGTTATTACCTGTTGGAATAAATATAAGCGGGTCCTCATATCTCAATGATGAATCAGGTGTAAAATTATGTGAAGTATAGACACAGAAAACAAGAAAAATATTAAGACGGCGAACCAGATAGATCTGAGAGCGGGATTGGCAAAAATCGCTCGGTCATTCTCGGACCTGCTAGACCCAGAACCACCGCATGATTGAGAGCATATTCACACGATATTCGAATACCAGGCAGCCTGAGCAATGAAAACATGGAGATTTTAAGTGAACCAACCAATTGGAATCGTAGGGAGACCCTATTATGTAACCTATCTGCGTAGAAGATATTGCGGGGCAAAAAAGATTTATTGTGCCGTGGGCTTGCTGATTGCAGGTCGAACCGATATGCTACCCTGCATGCTGAACTTTTGAGTACTTCATAGATCGTGGTTTCCCCTGGATCTTGAAGGTAGAAAATCTTTAGGAAGTCTAACCCAAGTATCTACCACAGCTTTTTATTCCGAATTCATGCAAATGCTTCACCACCTCATTGCATCGAGAATTAAAGGTACATGTAACTGCTTTCTCAAAGGTCCAGACCTCTGCAATTGGCTCGTTCCATGGCCATCTGTTAACGGAAACCTTACGATTGAGTACATGAGTTGGGCCGCTCCCTATCGGATGATGTTTTTAATTTTTGCGAGATGTGGCGCTCGGGGAAGGCCTCGTGGAAGTGAAATAAGTTTATTTCTATCCTTGACACGAGCTGCCACCGAGTCTCTGAGGATTTGGTGAAATGGATAGAATGGTTGCGAGGCCTGGGTTTCCAATGTTATAGCGATATAAGAGTCTGGCCACTTGATGATTATTGTCAACTCATAATAACGTTAGAAAAAGACAAAAAAATACCAGTCAGCGCAATTAAAAATGATCACAACGTTTGAACATATGGATAAATATCAATCGTGCGCCGACTGCCATACCAAAACCCTACCTGATCTCTGCGAGAGGAACCAGAGGTCTTGATAACCCGGTGAACCCCACATGGACACTGATCCCAAATATCCCAATCCGTCCGACGAAAAACCAGTCGAGAAAAGCACTCTGCCCGGGGGAATCTACCAGCCTCCCGTCTGGAATTTTATGCTAGGAATGTACCTAGTTCAAACAACTTCCGAGTCTAGTATCCGACCTGGGCACGGGAAGACGGAGCGAGTCTCTATATCGTGGATTAATTCACTTTCGATTTGGGGAAATCTTTCTCTCGCTACTGTTGCTTATTCTTCTCTTTCACGATCGAATGCACGCCTCCTGCATCATGCACCCTCGTTTGGTCGCTGATAGAAGATGGAGGGGGAAGACATAATGTGATTCGATTCCTATTTGAGAATTTCAGTAATGTATCCGCTCTTGCCAGGCAAGCCAAAAGCCAAAAGCGGATTTTGCCTTAGACAAATGGTCTAGAGCACCAAATCCGTGGTCTATGGCGTCTGCGTGGTAAAGAACGTTGTCTGGGATGCGTGATATCTTGTATCCGCACAAAGATGTTACAGATCCCCCAAGTGTGATTGTGAGGTGCGGCGCAGTTTTGCGTGGACGTGAACAATATCACCGGGTGTCAAAGCGGGACGACCGCAAGAAGCCCTCCACAATTGATGGTGGGCCAGACCCTGGCACAGTATCTAATTGTGATTAAATCGAAAGAAATCGATCTGGCACTCAGAAGCAGGAGCGCCCAATGTAGCCGCACAACGCACAAGTACTGGATCTGGGCATGCAGCCAGGTGTGCGGAGCACAAGCTAATGTACATATACATACATGAGAGGCTTGATGGCAGCCGGTAGGCCCCTGGACCGCGCAGGCCGCAGAGGGGCGGTCCCCATTCTGCAGCAGTGAAGTCCAACGTGCTTTGTAAAAGCGGCTCGGTGAGCAGAAAGTCAACACTGACAAATCACATATCACTCACTTGTGCTGATACTCAAATGCACCAGGTCAAGACCGGTGATGCACTCGAGAAAGTTTGAGATGTCATGACTCTGTTCTATGCCCAGATTCTGTAGCCAAGTGGGGCGATACCTCTTGTTCGCTTGCCAGCGAAGAGGTGGGCCACGATGTCGACCGTAATTTCTTGTTCCGAGGCCGTTTCAACTAGGAGAAGGACTTGCTATCTCTTCAGGAAGGCGTTCGCAATCTTGAGAACTCGCCCTGCTGGCCCAAACCCCAATCGGCGAAAGTCGGATATGCTTGCAAACCCAACGAAGCGATGATCTTTTCCGGAACCAGGCTTTACCTACTCCTGCATTGCTTTCTGATCGAAGCACCCAAATGCAGTTTTGTATGTCTTCAAAGGGTCCGCAGGAACTGTTTGCCAAGTCCCGAAGTGGAGCTCAAAGCCATGTCGCCTCGACGGCTGTCGAGTGTGATCAAAAATTTCTCGACAAAACGCATGCGCATTTCCTGGTAAACAATCAAGCCAGACGTTTCACTGCCGCAGGGTGAGATTTCCGCTAAACTTCAGATCTGTATTCTGGCTAAAATGAAAGACGCTTCCGCCCTTGCCTTATGCTGCTATTGGCCAAGTTGTAGATATCTAAGGCGACACCGGCAGGTCAATCCGGTTGAGAATTTCAGTGGACAGCCTCGCGATCAGATGGCTAAAGGGAACTAGAGAGTTTTAATATTTGTATATAACTTTAAAAAATGAAAAACAATTAAAAAATGCTCCTATCTGATACAACCTCGGTGCGACAATCTCCTACTCTTACAAGCACACCCCTCCTCTCATCAGGGCAATTCATCCCAGTTGGATATGGATGTGACCGAGCGTGCTCAGGCAATTCTCTCGGAAAACAGTAGGAGAATTCCAACAGTGCAGCGGGTGAAATCGAATCCCATGACAGTCCCCTTCCGTTAACAAAAATAGCCAACCAACAATCTTGAAAAAGCGTCAAAGCGCGGTTCGTAAAAATAGAAGGCTTCAGGTGCATACTCTGAAGCCTAGCTTCGACATACATACAGATGCAAACCCTTCATTCCAACGTCCATCCATCGGAGAGTTTACTTGACGCAGGTTAGTGGTATCAATGCGCGAAAATGTTTTTACGAGGCGAGCCTAGCATGACATCTGCTAGATTACAATCAAAAATCGCGTATCGTACCAAGTTGAGAGGGGCCAAGCAGGAATATGCACCAAGGGGATCACTCGAAGACTTCTGATTGGGTAGCAACATTGTGAGATCGCAGACCGTTTGTTTCGATCGGGATCTGAGAGGCCTATTTTTGGGGTGGGTCCTTCAAGCCACACCAAATAAGAAAACCTAGAACCAATAACGACGCGTTATAAGCATACACGCTAACTACTTAAAGAAAACTTTTTTCCCAATCTCCCAGATCTTGAGCGGGAGAGGGTCACGCTGCCCGCCCAGGCGGCTGGGAAAAAACTCAGATTGTCCTTACAAAAAGGCGTGTGTATTTGGCTACCGGAAAGCTGATATGCACATATGTAGTTTGCTGGGCATCGATGCATCGAAAGTCATCGCCGTGGAGGAACGAACTGCGACCTGTCGACAGCCCGATCCGAACAGCTGGGCCGTGCAAACGGTAGAGCAATCAACAATCACCAGGGTACTTGCGAGATCCCGCATATCTCCCATCGATGCGGATTACTTATTAATATAGGGATTATATTGCGACGTGGTTTCCCCAGAAAAGAACCAGCGAATTCCAAACCCTTTCGAAACCGTCCGTTTAGCCGATGCGGGCATGTCTCAAGAAGAGATATCATGGCTTCAGTAGGAATGCGCTGTAAACTTCCCCAGAGAAAACCTCAGGGATGCGGCGCGTATTTGGTGGGTGCTGGTGGAATAAAGAATTATCCTGGCTGTTGAGATCTAGACCGTGATCCGAATAGGCCAAGAGCTCCACTCTGTTCGCAGACCCTGGCCTGATGAATGTTTTCATTTCGCCTACCCCTAACCTTTTCATCGAAATATTTTGCTATCAAAGACACGCGGGACGACCTCCTTGTTATTGGTGGGTATGGTTCAGGCTACTTGGGATTCAGCGTATGACGTAGTTGAGAGTTCTTGGATGCTTCGAACCTAGCCGACGAAGCAAGTGGGTACACAGTCCGTCCGATATCAGGGGCCTCTGTTTGTGTAGACGGGTAGGGGGGGTGGTCGAAGGAGGAGGAGGATAACACTGAGGAAAAAAACTCTAATCCAAGCCCGGGATCTGGATTGAAAAACAGAATCCCGAACAGACACACCGACTCTTCCGTAGAGAAAATCTCGCGTGTAGCTCACGTTCCATTGGAATAATATGATCTGCAATTATTGGGGATTCGACGGAAGCCTACATACTTCAGGGTGCTTGGTATTCATCAGAGCCTCTCACGTCGGTACGCAGATCTGCCTCCACCGACTCTCGTGGGGGATCTGGAAGGGAACTTGCGAAGAAACGGATGGCTTTATCTCCGTCGCCAGATCGACCGCTAGGGTAAACGTTCCTCCATTTGGATACCAACCTCTGCCGACACCCCGAAGAGGACGAAACCAGCCCGGGGAGGACTGCTGCCAGTGTCAGGAGTCCGAAGTTAATCTCTTTTGGGCATGGGTACAGCACAAATGCGCCACAGTTGGTCCTCAATCTGGCAGTGGGTTTGGCTCGCTAACCCTAGTTGAGCGCTCTTATTGATTTTCATCGGCGACCACCCACTATCCAAGCCAAGCGGGTGGGTTGAACGGCCAATAGACCTGTCGTAAACATTCTGTATGTGTATGTACATACTTCGGATGCCCCACTCCACTCATGTTACGTAGGTGCGCCGACTGCCTCGGTAAATACCGTTAGAACCGGCACTGCATTTAAAAACAACCAGGAGCGAGAGGAACTCGACTCTTTAGCGCCGTTTTCAATCAAGCAGCAACTTGCCAAAGACAATCAACAATATTGAGGCAACAGGCATTATGCTTGCGGGAACGACGATGGGAGAGGCTTTCGCCGCATCCAGACCCTCGGGTTGTCAAGGGTCCATCTCAATCCCGAAGACTTTGTGAGATCCTTCAAAATAGTAGCTGTGGGATATAGGACCCCGGCTTCAAAACTTTGCTTACGATCAGCTCGTTGGTTGTACGAATTACAAGAGTTACCTCACAGATGCTGTTGATAACATAGGTTATCGAATGGGTAAGTTTCCAGGATCGCAAACGGAGTATTTCGAAAATGGTATGCCGTTAGTAATTGTTATTTTCATCCCAGATACAGTAGCAAAACATCGAAAGTTAGGATTTGTTCGGTGCTTCGAGCCCAGCTTAATTTACATACGTCGGGCTTGTGGGCTCATTTCAAGAAGAGAAGAAAACAATTATCCAGACGTTAAGGCGCCGCCACCAAGCTCACACTTGATCAACTCGTACGTGTGGATAAGTCGTCGCAGATAGGTAACCAGCTGCTTCCGTTTCAAGAGTGTGGTTGCTGCGATTACCAAACAGAATGGAAGATTTGAGCTTCGAGGACGTGGGAGCCTGGAGCCCGCATTTCGATCTTTAGGTTAGCCCACAATCAATCAGGGACCGTAAACACTAATTTGATAGCCAGCCTATGAGGATGTGTTCAGAGTCAGGAGTCATGCAAGTTATATGTACTCTGCCGTTTTTTTTATCAATTCGGAAACAGAGTTTAGGCTTGAATTCAATGTCGGTAATTTCGACAGCTTGCGTTTCAGAAGCCTGTGGTCGTTCCTCATTAACTGTGTTGGGTGCTTGTTTCTTTCGTCAGTAATTCTTCCCTTAACTATGTCGTAAACTTTATCACACAACTATATTAAAAAAATTACAGAGCACAGGTAAGGAGCCCGCTTGGGAAAATGTGCGGTTCAGCCAAATCACGATTCAGATAGATTGGATTTACCGTCAAAAAGAAAACACGACCAGTGTTTGAAGATTGGTCGTATATAGAATCGATACCGATCTATCGTTAAATCAGGAGGTCAAACCAAGGGTTTTTTTTTTTTCGGACAAGAATCATAAACAAAAATAAGAAACTTGCCAGTCCTAGGATGCTACCCCAACCCATGCTCGGGAGATCGGAATCTGATTTGCATACGAACATGTCCGATCCATACTAACCGCTATCAGGAAGGACGAGTGGGACAATAGCAGAAGCAAAGCCGAATTTCTCCTAACGTTAAGTCCTTGCAAAGAGAGTTTCTGAAAGGAACATCCAGCCATTTGGATAGAGTTTGTCATTCAGATGGCATCCCACGATTTCCGCTCCTGCTGTCTGTGCTACCACGTTGAATTTTTGAGCGTCTGTAACACAAATAGATGGCGGTCTTATTGAAGAAAGAGATATTTTTGATGTATTTCTGCTATGAATCCCGAAACTAGTCTTCGTACGAGGCTTTAAGTACAGTATATATCCGATGTTGGCTTCTAGCGAAAATCGGTTCGATTCTTGGTAACGCCAATAAGAATAATAGTAAAAACCCCCAAGTAATAATAAGACCGCTAAAAAAAACCCCCGGCGTCCTGATATTCCTGGTTTTCAGGTGAAACTGCTTGATGGTAATCACAGAGCTGAATAGTTCTTCAAAGGGATCGAGATTCTGGACCTCCAAAGTTACAAGGTGGCTTTTTATCTCTTCCACCGCAATCTCTAAGATTTTGAGCCCTCAAACCGTTCTCGCCAAAAGGACCCGTTTAAACGCGATACAAATTCTCATGATTCGACGACACTTGTTGACTTGGGTTAAGCAGAACGCCTCAGGAAAAAAATGGTTTGCTGCCTCCACTCTCGTCATCGATTCTTAATTTAATTGACGGCGGGTCCCTACAACCATTTCAGCCTTAGCTGCACTGTGGCCTCTAAATTCTTCGGCTTTATTACTTTTTTTTTCTTCTCGAAATTTGCTTTTGGGGCTGGAACCGACTCTCGCCAAGCAGCAACCAGTTGGCGGTTGCGTATTTTCTTTTACCGGCTGCTTCGGCGGCTGCCCGAGCATAAAGGGAAGCCCGTGGCCGGTCATCCTGGAACGCGTCCCTGTGGGACTTTCTTTTTCTGCTCTGTCGGGCTCCGTCCCAGATCCCCACCGAGAATCTCAGAGCCATGTACTGTACATGTGCTTTTTCTCCTTAAAGCGTGAACCGCACACTAATTTCATGCCCACACCTTGGGGCAGGAGCCCAGTAGCGGAAGTATTAACCACCCAAGACGTACCGATGCACCTAAACATACTCCGGACAGTCCATTTAGTTTCGTTTCTTTTCTTTGCAGTACTCCAAGCTGCAGTCCATACATATAACCCTCATAACCCTCCCTCCCGTCATTCTTCCCGTTCGCTTGTACTCAGAATAAAACCTCTCCACCTATATCATCAACTTCAAGCTCATAGCTCCACCCTATAATATACTGCATATACACAGGTCCTTAACTCATAATCCTACAAAAACATCCCCAATATTCCGTTCCTACATACGGATATACGCATGCAATAACATACCTGAAGGTAACTGCACCAGATTACCCTCCCTCCAGGTTGTGTTGTTCCCTCATTCTGACTTATATCAATATAGACAAATTCATTTCCTTCAGCTGCACAACATCCTGAGGAAGACAAAAGGATAGAAAGGAAAGGGGTCTAGAATACGCCGTTCGATAACCGTCGTGACCCGCACAATTCCAGAATAATAACGATGCAACAACGTCGGGGGCCTTGGTCGCCTTTGGAGGATGCGAATCTCGTATCCCTGGTTCAAAGATTCGGGGCTCACAATTGGGTACGGATATCACAACTTGTTGGAACGAGGTCGCCGAAGCAATGCAGAGAACGATTTCATCAAAACCTCAAGCCCCAGCTTAACCGTGATCCTATCACACCTGAGGAGGGTGCCTTGATAGAACAGCTTGTAGCTGAGATGGGTAAACGTTGGGCGGAAATTGCTAGAAGGCTGAAAGGCAGAAGCGACAATGCCGTCAAAAATTGGTGGAACGGCGGCATGAATCGAAGGAAACGAATGTGTATGAGACAGAAGCAAATCGATGCCGGTCGTTCATCAGTCGAACAAGAAAGGGCATACAAGCTTGTATCAATCGAACCGATGCCGCACTCGCCTCATTTCAGCGGTAGTCCATCGCAACAGCACCTACATCATCATCCGACACTTGCTCCTACCCAGAGGCATTACGTTGAACCAGCCCTTTTATCACCACCGTTGTCAATCTCCATGTCAAGGAGAGGGTCCAAGGAAACAACGCCTGCATTGACTATGGACTCGAATTCGCCCAACTCTACTTCTCCCAGGCTCCCTGCCTCACCAGCCGTGGATGTCAGCTTGCCCCCACTTGTCAACAGAGCACCTACATCTTATACGCATACACCTCATGCCCAGTTTAATCATGTTTCATACGATGACCGGCGACCGGGTCACCCTCATTCTTTCGAGGAAAGAAGATTTCCACAGGCCACTCACGCGGGAAAAGCCTATCCTTCCCAAAGAAACCTTCACGAGAATGGTGGTTACCTTGCCCAACTGGCAGAACTTTCGCAATCTTTCCGAGCAACCGAACCGAAGCAAATGGCTCTCCCCCCTCCTGCCACTCCGACTAGTGGATCTTTCCCAGCCTTGCCAGCTACTCCTCTTTCTCCTAGTGGTTTAAACAAGGACCAGAGAATGAATCTCTCCAGTATTCTTCTTTAGTCTCTCCCGCATAATCTAATTATCTAATAACTTCACGAGATTCCACAGTCCGATCGCACATGCTTTAGCGAAACAATATCCTTTGACGAGCTTTTTATTTTTTTATTTTTGGTACCGCGTTGGATTGTCTTTTGCTTATTACTTACTTCCCTTCATGTTTTTTCTTACATACCTGGGCTTTTTCAATATAATTCTTGTATTGTTTGTTCGGAAGGGAATCTAGGGAATGGAGTCTGGCAGGTTTTTGTTTGGGTTTTTTTGCATTAAACTTTCTATTTGGCGGATTTCTCATCTGGATCAGGTATTTCTTTATGTCTTCCCGGCGTTTATCGGTTGTCCCTTTTTCAATTGTACAGTAGGTGGTATCAGCCACCAGCGTAACACCCACGCAGACCCTTTCTGGTTTCATTCTATCTCCCTTACCTTTTTACCACTTAGCAATCCTCCAACTGTACCAACAATCAGTGCTGTAACTACAGTTCAAAAGAAATCTATACAGAAACCGCGTATTTTTTCATCAGCTATTTCAGAGACGTGCATGTGCGTGTGAAACCAACCATCGAAAAAACTGCCACTCGCCAGTTGCTCTCCCACAAGGGAGCAGTGAACCACGATGTAAGGCCACAAAGGAAAGTGTGGTCCGAATTCTAACCACCTGTTGCACAGCAAGAAAAAAACGCCAAAAAAAAAAAGCATATACCAGCAATCTGTGGAATGTACGATACCGGTAACACCAGAGGGAGAGGAAAGTCTGTTGCTTCCGTGTTCTTTATGACCGGGTTTGCCTGTCTTGTTCTTCTTTTCTCCAGGAAAGTTTGCAGCTGCTTTCATTGCGTTAGTCTTTCCCTTGCGAGCTCGCCGCCCGCCTCAAGCCATTCTTACTTCAGTCCGGAGAATTCTTCTCGCGAAGGACAATTGGACCAGCAAACAGCTCAACAATGTTCATTTGCTGTCCTATCCAGCGCTATTTCTGGTTGCTTTAGGTAGTTCTAACAGAGAAAATTGTTCCCAAGAGAATGCTAATTTCCAAGGGTTCATCTCGATGTTGTTATATTGACAGCTTACAATATTAAATACAGGCTAACTTGTTACAACGTTAAAAGCACATCGATAAAGACGTCTTGTAGTTGGTACACATAAGGTATAGATGCCTTCTCTCAAATCAGCGCAATTTGCTGATATCCGTGGGTTCGAAAGGGAACTCATAATAAGTATTATTGACAGCACTGAGTACGTTGATGAATTCACCGACACCACCTTAGCGTCTTCCATGACATGGAATATCCTGTACATTTTCTCAACAAAAGGCGAGAATCTTCCTATTTCCCTCAAGACACAACCACTAAACACATCATCAGACTCGATACAACGGAAAGCAAGTTTACCCAAGCATCTGGAAACTTCCCGCAATTTATGCCGACAGGGAGGGGTAAATCCTCTTATTCTTGCCTTAAGAAAAAAGGATGGGGGCGACAAAGGGGTTGCTAGAGTGAGTCCATGATAGCAAAGTTAGGTTTCTTTGAAGAAAAAATTTTCCCACCGCAGAAGCTTGGTTGGGGAGGAGAACCCCCGGCAGATCGAAGATCGTAAGAATGGGCCGTCCACTGCCTCTGAGATCCGTGATAGGCAAGAGGGGGAAAACGGAAAATCCAAGGACAGCCTGAGATTTCCCTGTCCATCCAACGTCGCCCTTGTGCGAAGTAAATCGGAAAACCTGCAAGCCTGAAGCAACTTTCGAACTGATGCGGATCATTAATAATTTGGGAAATACACAACGGCGAGATGGAAACTCTCCTCCCATCAACGAAGCTCGTCTTTCTTTTAGATTATACAAACAGGATGTCTGCAGTTACAGCAGGAGCTTTTTCGTTAGTTCAATTTAGAGTCTGCAATATACAAGCAATACCCCAGTTAGGTTTAGAGACGCCAGATTGGATCTCGATTGGCGATACAGATCTAAAAGCGTTTTACCAGATCGAGTTTACTATTGCTCTTGACAAGCACAAAATCCCCACGGAGTTTTTCAGAGAAAGATTCAGTATTTTTCTTCTTTCTTCATTGACGGACTTGCTTCTTCATTGAAGGGTACCAGCTTGAAATGGATTACACCGTCCGGTTTTCAAGGAAGGATTGCCAACCTATCAAACGTTGCAGTCGGAAACTAGCAACGCAGTTCATCTGCGTACCCTAGCATTTTATTGCATTGTGCAAGCTGCTCCCACCAGAGGACGAGACAAACCAGAGGTCAGCTTGACAAGCCCATGCTTTCAGATGGACTGAGAACCATACCTAGCATTCTTTGCAACGTCAGAGGCTTTGGGTCAAAGCAAGAAGCAAAACAGGAACCCACATCGGAATATTTTCCCAACGTTTCGGCCTCATTTCAGCTGTTGAACCCTTGACAATGCGCTGTGATAGTGAGAAGATTGTGCGGCGGGTGGCTTTCTCCAACTTCAATTGGGAAACGGGTCAACAATCATTACCCTATATCATTATAAAATTATGGGATCGCCCATGTGACAAGGTCTATATCATGCTGGCGGTCTGGTTATTTGGCCAATAGTGGAAGCATAAAAGAAACGATTTGCAGCTATCTGCCTATCAATATATGGAAACAGAAGAATTAAAAATTTTGCCCCTCAAGATTATCAGCGGGAGTCTTTCCGAGCGAGTTTCCTCGAGGAACGGGCCAGCTCGACCGTTCCGGGATATATATCTTTCCACCCGTTCTCCTCAGATACCAAGAACACCGTCCGAACTTGAAGAATTCCTTGGATTTAGGTATCAGAACTTATCGTTTCCCGAAGCTTTTGTGCGGTAGGACCAAAATGCCGAGAGAAGGCAGCAACTGGAGCTTCCGGGACCATCTCTCCGATGATTGAACAATTCGGTAAAAAACAAAGAAAATAAAAGGGGCTTGCCTGACACACTGGCAAGCAGACGTAACCGAATTGAAAATATGCGAAGCTAAAGCTCGGTGACGTAGAGCGCATACATGCAAGTGGAATCTCTTTCGAAACCGATATGTACGGGGGTTTGTGGGGAATGGGATTTCTTTTCGGGATGATTGTGTGGTTGGAGACCAGACAAACATGGGCCAAAACCCACCTGCTCTGCTGTCCGAGCATTTAAGTTCCGTGTGCCTCAAAAGATATTCGATAACGAGAATCCGAACAGATCTCGGGCTCGTGCAGCAAAACGACTCTGCAATGAGACCAAATTCATTATTACGATTTCGAATTTATTTTCTTTTTGAACCGCTAGTTGTGCATGCAGAGAAAGGTTGTAAAGTTGAGAGAAACTGACGAGCCAAGTGGTGCGACCACAGCCCGATTCTGCATTTTAGGCTACCCCACAGACCGTTCTGGCCGCATACCATTTAGCCAGTAAACGGACTTAATTGGACGGTTACCCTTGCAAGTGCATATTCCTCAAGTGAGCGGAATATAGGCTCCACAGTTTCGATTCAGGAAATAGGGCGCCGACAAAAGGGGTTAGCGCAGCCACGGAATCAGCTCTAAAGGCTTCGACTTCGTCATATCTCATTCCTTCTCAGAACACGTTTCCGAAAATTGACAAAAACTTCAGATGGAAGAATTTCTCTCCTTTTTCTTCGGGGCGGCTGAACAATAAAACCTGGAGATTGTGGTGGGAAATTAAATCGGGTGCCCGGTTTGGTCATAATTAACGAGCATTATAATCTTGCGTGAACGTTTTGTCCGTTTCTTCTTCCCCGATCTCGCGATCGAAGATCTCGGCAACCCCTGTCCGTCCCTTTTCAGATTCATCGGGTATTAATGTCACACCCTAACGTCAACTCCGAAAAGCAACGTGAACGATGAAGAGATATCGAGCGATGCCTAGACTTGGTTCCAATTTCGATACTTCAGACCATGTGGGTCTTTTAATTTGAAACGTCTTTGAATATCTTCTCCACTCCTGAAACCACCGGTTGGAATTGTTTTCTCTCTCTCTTGGATAGAAGTGGGAGAGCGCACTCTATTGATCTTGAACGGATGCGCCAAAGCGCTAACGCACGCCCACCCGTTCTTTCATTGCGAACTCCACACGCAGAGAAATCCAACGGTTGATTTCGGTAATTCCTGACGATTCCCCCCGTAAAAACGGGGTTACAGGATTTCCCAAAAATAATAAGAATAGATAGCTGGGCTTAGACAACCAGGAAATGAGTAAAATAATCAATTTCAATTTCAATATAAAAATAAATAATAGCTCCCTCTGTTAGGCGCGTGTTGAGGCTCAGGTTTGTACCGGTACCTTGATCAATACCGGACACCGGTCGGTAGCTGCCGACAATTTGGTTTCCGGTTTGCCTATTGGCTGGCAAGGGCGTGCGAGGGTTCTCGACTAGTGCCGATTCCTTACCCATGCTGTGAATCTTTCCTGGCGAAAGGGGAAACACACCCGGTGCTGAAAAACCGGTCCTCGGGAAAACCGTTGGGGAGCAAGTAGAGAGGGTTTTCCTCCAATGGCACCGGCCCTCGATGTGAGTGGTGTTTGGAAGAAGAGGTAGAAGAAGAAGCAAAAAGAACGGAGTGCGGCGTTCGTGAAGGCCTCTGCGTGCGTGTGCGACCATTCGCCAACCGTTTGTGTCTGTTGACCAGGTCGTCATGTCGGCTGCCTCTTTGGCGAGGAACTGACGACTCTCCGTACCTTCCGCTCGGTTGTTCTGACTCTTCTCAATCGCCCTCGACCGGGCTGCTATCTATCCAGCCTCCAAGTTGCAACTTCAGCTCCATTCATCTCGTTGGTATATGCTTACGATCGGAGGGAAGTCATCCTTCAGCCCTTAAGCCCCGACAGTACAGGCATACCGAATGCTTCGTATTTGCATTTGGGAACCAAAGGTGGACCAAACTTCATGGCGTGATCCTAACGGAAGAAGGAAAGAAAGGCGAAAAAAACGTATGCCACGTTTTTTTGAACTTGGCCAGGACTCGACGAAATCGGTAGAAAGAGGCGGCGAAGAACTCGTATGATCCATTTCGGTCGGTTTGTTTTCCTATCTTTTCGGAGAATATAACCCGCAATGGCGTTTGCAACTTTGCGTGGCTGGTTAGCTTGGAGAACAAACTTGGAGAACAATATTGGGCAGTCACATCTCAACTGCATCGCCAAACGCCCATTGTGTCTCAGCTGAGACAATTTCACAAACTGGAGACTTGGGGCACCTCTGTTGTTCTCGAAAAGGGGATCTTTACATAGGACGGGACCCGCCGTTTCTTGCAAATTAGGCGAGAGAACTTCAGCTCTTCAGCCACAATTTGGGACGGGGCCTGAGAAAAAAACGAGGAAGCCGTCGACGCCTCCAAATCTCCACATTCATTCCTGTGTGCGGTGATGCATCAACTCCAACCATGCTGCATCAATCAGGTCATTGCACTTATTCTGAGCACCAGTAGAGGCTTTAGCTTTCACGGAGCCGGACCCAAAAGCGGGGCGATCCGAGTTTTTCGAAAAAAATTTATCGAACGGCCGGGAGCCCCCTCCTCCACTCCCCAGAGTTGTGGCGCAACTGACATCTGGTCGGCGATTGAACACGCACAAGTGGCGTTCAGGTTAAGACACAATGATTGGAGAGGTGTAACCTCCCGGGAGCCAATCAAGAGGCTCCTTTTAACTTAAGAGCACTCTTAAGATTTGAACCAAGTTCCGACCGTACGTGTATCCACGAGGAAAATATTTTACAGTTTATGAGCTATATACATCGGTCGTTGCTGTTATTAGTGAACTATAGTTGAGATTTAAGTCTCCACAATTTGGAAAGAACTATTTTCCTTAATTCCGTGCTAATATAGGGTTCCCGAGTGCGATACCAATCCACGGTTAATCCGGTTCTGATAATACGCAATCCTAGCCGAAACCTACAACGGTTCTGCGTCACTAATCTTAATACATGCGGTTTACTCGAGGGATAGGCAGCGGTTGTCGGAAATAATAATACGCTACGATAACGTTTTTAGAAGGTGAATAAAAACCCTTTATGAATTTATACCCACATGACCGGAATCCAATGTTGCATCCGAGCCATTCAACACTCAGGAACTTCTCTTTAGATGTCCGATTGGGGTAATCCCTTGCAGAAAATTACCTACATGTGCATGAGCCCTCAGCTCCACCTCTCGTAAACGATGGATATTTTCTGCTAATGATCCTCTATATAGTGTATTAAGACAAACGTTCTGGCGGCGCGATCTATTAATATTGAAATGAAACGCTTAGGTTATATGGATCTAACCAGCGGCTTAAGCAAGGGGCACACTGTCTCTAGCGTTTGTGAATGACGAGTGAAACAAAATTTCAGCTTTTGCCGCACTGGTCTCGTCTCTCGAAACACGATGTCGATGCAAGGGTCTCTCGCCTGACAGAATCGAGCGGCTTGAACGCAGTAGATAGATACGCATGCAAAAGGTCGATTAAAAACACCAATCATCCATCGGACTCTCCTATCACGAAAAAATTGATATATTTCCGTTCGGTTATGAGACTCAAAGGTATTGGGCCGGAAATCCCTTCACCAGCCATCTCGCACCCAATTTGTCAACAGCGCCGAAGCTAAAAGGCTCTCTCGGTCTCCAATGAAGGACCTTCGTAATAGCAAACGGCAATAACGGGCGCTCCTTCTGGAAAGAGGTGTGGTTGATCCGTTTGGGACCACGCGCGCTGCACGTTTCTTCAAATCCCTTCCATTTTAGCCTTAGCATGGTGCATGTGCTTGAGGTTCTAGCATGCAAACAGATCTGTGCCGTGTCCCTCTCCCAACCGCAGACCGAACAGTTATTTCTCCGGCGCGCCGCCCTGGACTGGACCGTGGTGATTCCATTTCACGCGAGGGTGATGATGAGCGGGAGATGTTGGTTCACGGCACCCTTTTGCTGCACTTCGCTGCATGAAGCATTCATGTCCAGTCTGCCTTCGGCTAGTGTCGATTTCCAGACGTGAAGAAAATCGAGCTTTTGCATATATTCCGTCTGGTGCGGTCCCACTTTTGAAGTCATCTTTCGATGAGAACTTGGAGTTCAATGAGCGAATGGTTTTTAGGATGGCATTGCTTTTTTCCCATACTTCCAATTTGCCCCTCGCCTGGCGCGCAAGTGAGAGCTTAGCTATGAAGCACAGTGGGCACGTACATACAAATGAACTCTTCATCGGCACTTCCAGCTGTCTCAGCGATCTGCAGAGGCTCATGAAAGTGCCCCCGTGAACCAATTTAATGCCTTCGTAGTGGGCCAGTTGCCTGAAGCTGGCAGGTTCAAGTTAACTTTGAATCCGGAGTGGCGGGAAATGCTTGGATGCTAACTATCCCATCCAACAACACACATATTCGCATGGGGTGTTTTAGACGCTTGACCCTCAACCAGCTGAGGTTTGGATTCGGAGTTAGCAACTATTCAAGAACGATGATACGTGCTCGCACTTGGTCCGGTCCGGGTTTGGTTCGATTGATCCGGCGGGTTCGTATTCTTGGTAGCGGCGGCCGGCAGGTCCCTGGGGAGCTACCGGTTCCACTCCAACCGGAACCAAACAGGAAGAGGGTGTCTCTTCCCGAGCGAGTTCCTCGGTGCGGCAATCGATCCCTCGGAATCTTGAATTTCACATCGCCTGGAAATCTGGAATACGTCGCCATACGGGAGATATCATTGGACAGGTGTACCCTTTTTTCACATCAGAGGCCAGACAGCAACCCTTGAAGGAAAAGACGCATCCGCCCACAAGCCTGCTGCATCTGCATCCAGAGGGTGAGTGAGACATAGAAGATGGTGGATCACAGGCCGTCGACTCGTTAATCTGGGTCGATTCCCCACCGATGCTGCCTCTCGGAATGGTCGAGAATGCCTCTTTCATCTCCCGTTATTGCATTGAGATCGCAATCGGGACGAGGAAGATGTAGTTTCTTTCAGCCAA
Organism: Dactylellina parvicollis; assembly: GCA_036971385.1. NCBI lineage: Eukaryota > Fungi > Ascomycota > Orbiliomycetes > Orbiliales > Orbiliaceae > Dactylellina > Dactylellina parvicollis. Next base: position 204,172 of record JAJTUD010000005.1, read on the forward strand.
ATTACGAACCACCCAAAACGTTAAAACGATACGAGAAGAAGAAGAAGAAGCACACTATCGGAAATTCTCGGCCAACCTTCGTCAAAAAAGCATAACAACAGGCACTTGGAATGCGTTCAGATCCCTAGCGTCCTGTCACTCTTGACGCGCAGCTAGCTAAACCAAGACACTTTTTGCTGGTCAGTGTCACTCATCAACAAACCATTTTATCTGGCCGACGGTTTTACTTATTTATTTAGTTTTTTTCCCGCCTCAGTAGACATGCATGTGCATGTTTCGGCTGAAGAGACCATATTCCTCGCCTAGTCGACGTGTCGGCTGACCATTACTACCATTCCATCGGTGTCAATGCCGTCCCTCTGTTCAAACTATTTGCCAGAGCGAGGGGGGGGCAGATCTGATATCCTTGACCGCAGTCGATGTGTGATGATTTTATCCAAGGAATCCTTATCATCTATGCCCCTATCATGTATCATCCCACTGTCTCAGTTTCGAACCCTTATCCACCGGCTTCAATTGCGAAAAAAAATATTAATCCAGGGCCTGTCCGCATTTGACTTAGGAGGCATAAGAAGGGACATGATTACGTTTTTTAATTCTAGTCACAGAGTCTGCCGACATCTTTGTGCAGGCATTTGGTGCACATCCTCCTTCTTAAACTAGAAACAACAAGCGGCAAATTCGCCCATGGGTGATCCTTTCTTCGCCATGATTCGTATACGTTATGATCTTCGATATACGTACACGGCAGAACTTGATCTTTAAAGAGGCGCAACGGCCGAGATGAGACAATACCGGAATGGCGAACACTGATTCGATGTCTGGAAGTCCTTCAGCTGGGCCTTGACCCCACGTCGTGCCCATGCCCACATAGGCTTGCTCAGACACCGGGAAATATTCCCTGGATATCATCCAATCCGTAGATGAGCTTTTCGGGAACCCAGTCAGCCGGTGCAAGGCTTAGCAGAGGGATCTTCATGAATTCACAACACATTTCATGAAGTTTCATAGGCTTCAGGATGGTCACCTTCAACAGGCTCGGACGCCTTGTGATATCCTGAAGTATTTTCACCTGTAATTAGCCATAAAATGATACAGTAACATGAACCGACCGTTCATACGCATTTGATCTTTTAGCTTTGAAGTTTATAAACACAATCGGATGGCTCCTCTTGTTGAGCCCAGATGTGCCACACCGACTGATCGACCCTTCCTTGCTGTCAATAACTAGGGATTACTGCCAGTCTGTTCGTATGCCAACAAGCGTTAACATGACTAGAGTCATGTTATATCATCTCTGGATCTAGCTATTGTCAGAGAGAGGGCATCTGTCGTCTCTCTAACTGGTTTAGATTAACTTGACTCATACCTAGCACGTACGTACGATTGATAGTTTGATTCAAGCTGTGAGGGAAAGTCTTCCTACTTGTGTTTTTGTTAAACTACCATACTTGTGGGACTCGCTGGTGATTGATCCGGGTAGCGGAATCAGAAACCCCGCTTAGAGAGTGTGTATTTCCAATTTCCCTATATCGTGATACTAAATGACGAAGCAGGTGCCCAGTGTGATTTCTGAAACCAGTATAATGACCCATCTATGAGTTCATTAACCCAAAGGCTTCATAAGCTACTCTTTTTGTCGATATGTTTCGTCATTTGCATTCCTCGGGTCGGCCGGAATTAGCTTTAGGAATAGACCAAGAACCTCCTTTGTTATCGATTCTACAATGAAAGATCACCGACCGACCAAGTAAATTGCCACTTCCATTTCACGTTCCAGATCCTCCTCCGGTTCGTGGGCGCCATCTAATCTTCTGTAACTATAGTTGGGATCTCGATTTCCTGATCGACTCTTCGGAAGATATTCTTCACATAAGCCACAGCCTACAGATATCAAATTTTACCCAGGAGTTAATGGTTCGCTGGTATCACTAGGATCGATAAAGGAAATGACGCGAAGGCTACCTACGATCTCTTGACGCTATCGGTATATCGATATATCGAGCCCTTTTATTCCATCATTCGCATACGATAGACGCGGATGATCACGAACTCTACCTTTACTTAATCGGCGGCCCTACACCAGCATCTTTGTACGAGTTAGGATTCTTTTAAAGATTTTGTTTAAGCTAGCTATTGATACCCTTTTATCACACCACTGACTGATCATCAAGTACATCAGGAATACCCCAGCCTTCCATACGAAAGTCTTCGTCATCACCGCCATCAAATGGCCCAACAGGAAAACTCCCCATGGTTTCAGTTCTCATATCCACTAAATCCAGCGGACGAGTAGGATGGTTCCTTCCAGTATTTACCATCGACAAAAATTCCAGGAAATCTCGAGAAACTTATTTTGCTCTCTCGTGGGACCAAATCTACTCGGCATAAACTACCAGTTATCACGCCACTGGGTCTGAGTTGCGCCGTACAATGAGCCAGACATACAGATGCGAAGGTTTCCAGCCACCGCGGGACACGAACGTACGATCGGATACACGATCCTATTTTGAACTCCCCCCCAATTTTACTTGCACAACCTAGGCATACCGCTGCGCAACTTGCACAGACTAATATGATGGATACTAACTTACGGAAGAGTTTTCCCACAGCCGGTTTAGACACCCCTTGTGCCTCGGCGATGTCTAGATGCTAATTATTTCCTAACTTTGCGACAGTTGCACTTCAACGAAAATCCAACATGTTCTTCTATATACCCTCGGGCGCGGTCGCGCGGCAGAAACACGTCAATCCACTAAACTGAACAGGCGATTTGCAATGCTTTCTGAGTGAAAAGTCTCTGCGGAATTCTCACGGAAGACGAACTAACGAGTAAACTGCACGCTCCCTTGTGTACAGCAATATTGACCCGATCACCAGGAACACTCGCCTTACGATCCGCCGATAAACTCTCGGAGCGCTTACTCACCTGGGAGAAAAGGAGCTATTGCAAGCCCTGGATAACTTAGAACCAGCGTTGTCGCAACATATCACATCGCAGGTATTGTAGGGTCCGAGGCATGAAGACGCTTACACCGAGTCTTCTATCCACGAGATGAAGACTATACTAGATGGCGTACAACTACCTATAAATATCATGATAGGTCTTGCTACAGTATCAAAGTTTATCAAATGTAAAGTTAACATTTGAGTTTGGTACTACATTTGGTCTGAGGAATGAGTCTAGTCAATACGCATTACAGAAGGTAGGATTCTAAATTTCTGATTCACGAGTTAAATACGTATATACATCATGTGATGATTATGGGAAGCAGCTAGCTGCTACATTGTCTATTCCACTTTTATAAACTTAGCTCTGCCCCACAGCAAGATTTTACAATAGATACTATATTTGCAGCTCAACATCACTCATAGTGATCCTAGATGGCGGTGAACGTAGATTACAGAAAAAATCCACACTAAACATCTTTCATTCATGGGCACATCCGTCCCTAATAACTTTCGGTATGATCGTCTGTTAAACAATACCCAGCTTCAAAAATGAAGAGAGTAAATGTGATACAAATGCTTCATATTGCATATGGTATACGCAATGAAGACGAGTGCAGAAAAGGCGCTATTATAAACAATAATACAGGAGCAAAATGTTAAAGATGTCCCGCCTAGAGCTATAAAGATCTCAAAAAACGAAAGGTCTAAGGGAATAATAAGAGTGCGTGACGGCATGTGCGAAAAGATGGAAGCAAGAAGCCAGAAACGAGAAAAAAACCAATGATGTAAGTTTCAGCCGTAATAATTCCCAAAAGACAAGAAAAGAATTTCTCCAAATCACTCCTAAACGTCCCAGCTGAAGTCAAGAAAGAATCAAAGAGCATAAGAAAGAAGAAAGCATGAAGGAGAAGTAAAGCAAAAAAAAAAACCCTGATCCCTAGCAATAAAATCAAACACAAAACCCCCAAACGAGCGCAAAAATATTGACCCATGGTTCTACAAATCTATATCTCCTCGCTCCCCTTTCACCCACAGCTCCCAGGCTCTCCAATAGCCCTCTTCGAGACTTCTCACCCATCCTTGCGTATCAAACAGTGCGCTCTTCCACCTTCCCATCACGAGCGTCTTCCTCATATTAACTAGTTCGCCGTGGCCCTCTCCATTGGGGCCATAAACAAGGCTGCTGGCCAAATCAACTGCTCTTTCTTCATACATCTCCTCGGTATCAACAACGAGTCTCTCCACCACCGCCTTTTCCTCTGGCGGGGCATCATTGGGGACTGCAGAGCGAACAATGCTCGCAGCAATTCTGGAGCACATCTTGTATTCGTGCCGAGGTAGCGTGAGTAGTGGGCTGCCGCTCCATAGTACGTCGGCAGCGGTCGTGTGGGCATTGCATTCTGGGGTGTCAAGAAACAGGTCGCATACTCTGGCGCGGGAGATATGCTGATCTTTAGCGGCAACGTCGGTGAAAATGATTCTACTGGCGACTTCGTCTCCGGCCCAGAGTCTCGCAAATCGGAGCAAGTTGGCTTCCCCAAGGTCGGGGAAACGTAGGAGCCACAGGATGGCGTTGGGAACTCGCATCAAAATTCGTAACCAAGTGCGGAAGGTCGTTGGTTCGATCTGTAATTGACAAAGGTTAAAATCTCCTCTATATAGCTTTTTGGAGTCATATGGGTCGGCCTATCTTACCTTGTAGAGCTGGTTGAAGTTCCCCAAAATGACTTTATCGTCACCCAGCTCAGGAAACAAGATCTTGCGCATCTTCCACCGTCTCGCCTGCTCCTCCTTCCACGAAAGCTGCCCTTCCTTTGAGTCTGGCGAACTTTGCTTGTGGTCGGTGCAGAAGAAGGTGTTTTTCGAATAGATCACATTCTCAGCGTACATCCACTCGCCTTCTTCGTAGTCTTCACCTTCGAATTCTTCAATTCCACTTATCGCGTCACGGGATTTGAAACCAGTGGTTCGAGTCCACGGTCGGAGCATAGTTCTTGGGACGGCGGTTTCATCGGCGTAGATGTAGTCACACCACTCGGCCCCGAGCGTGCCTGCGAATCCCATAAAGCTCATCTGCAACGGCGCTGGTTTGGCAGCGAACACTTCGTTCCTTGCCCCGCGAGTGAATCCGTTCAAGTTGACGAGGACGTGGATTCCGTCAGCTTGAATTTGCTTGACGAGTTTCTCGATGCTCCATGTGCTCGCATCACGGAAGACGGGTGCCTCACGTTCAATCTTTTGTCGATGTTGGGACCCATCGCTACCAGAAGTGGCATAGCAGTAGGCCTTGACTCGCGTGGGATCGTGAAACCCAAACACGGATTGCATAAGATGAGCGAGAGGATGGTTGTTAAAATCGGAGGAGACGTAACCGACGTGAAGAGCAGGTGCCGGTGGTCTTGGTGGAGAAGACACGAGTGGTGACAGCCATGGCGATTTGAGAGTAGATGACGAGATTCTCAATCCATTCCTCTGAGAAATCATCCTCACCTGAGAAACAGACAACGGACAAGTAAACGTATGGAACGGAAGAACCGTCGGCGCGTTCGGTACGGATAACCCTCCCGGCACCATGGGCCGCCTATAATCCTCCGGCCGCCTCGTAACTTTTTCGACGTAGAGATCCTGATACCACCGCCACACCATCTTTTTCGCGATTCTCTCCACCAGCTGCACGAGCCTGGCTCCTTGCCAGCTCCGTCCCTTCCACGATTCTAGCATCGCTCTGAACCGACTCTTCCGCCCCTCGCTCCAAGCTTTCCCTTCGGCCCTTTGCACGTCGCCCAACAATGACTCGACAACCATAGGGCTGAAAACCCCCTTCCCCCAGTCTCTGCCCTCCGCCAACTGCCTTTCTACAATCTCCACCACCTTTCTCATCCAACCACCCGAATCTTTACCCTTCGAGTCAACAAGCATGCCATCCACACCCACATGCCATCGGTCAACGTTGTCCCCCACTTGCACAACTCCACCTCTCGCGAACCAATCGCACACGCTATTCAACGCGTTCGCCAACCCGCATACTGCCTCCGCAAAATCCGGATTCACTTCAACCGCCCTCTTGTAGTACCTGATGGCATCAGCCACATGTCCCTGATCCTTTACCGCGTTTGCTAGGTTTGCTAGCGCGATATCAAACCGTCCGTCGCACTCCACAGCCTGCTCGTACATCTTTATTGCTCCGGGCAGGTGTCCCATATCCTTCAGCAAACTGCCAAGATTCGTGTACAAGTGCGCGTGGCGGTTATCCAAGTGCAAGCCATAGTAATAATACGCCAGAGCGAGCGCGACACCGCTTCCCGGTGCGAGTCCTGAAATCTGCGGTAGAGGATTGTTGAGCGGGTACACGACTGACAACGGTGAAGATTGTTGAACGCTGGCGAGAAGAATTCCGACATTGTTAGCCGTCGACGGTGAGGGATGCAGGGCTAACGACAAGTAGTAGAGTGCGAGAATATCTCTGACGCTGCTCGCCGCTTTACCGACTTCCTTGCCTGCTGAAATTGCATCCTGATAAATCTTTGCTAGTGATAGAAGCGAGTTACTCGTCGTGTTGACGGCAGCCTTCCGCGCGGGTCCCACGTGAACGTGCTTCAAGCCTGGCAGATCTCCATGTGGCGGGAACAACAACCTCGCGGTTCGCAACGCACGGTCAGGGCTGAGTAGCAAAGGATCTCTTGAATTTCGAATAACACCGCTGCCAGCCATGCCTATCGCCTCCTCGACCGCAACGGACAAACCATCCAGGATGCGCCTGATGAGGCCTTCGATTCCTTCCTCTGGGCTCATCAACGTGCCCAACAGCACCGCATTCTCAAATGCCTTTGCGGCCTGCAGGTTCTGGCCAATCGAGTAGAGCATGTTTCCCTTGGCGTGAATCAGCTGTAGCAGTCGTCCATTCTCCGCCGGTGGGATCATATACATCGGTGTCGCCGAAGAGGAAGCAGCCATGTTGATCACGCCATTACTAGCATTGCTGGAAGCGGCAGACCCCCTATGGCCCTTCTGTGAAAAGTAGTCTGCATCTTTCCCAGAAGGACTTTCATCGCTAGGCGAGCTCATAGAAATAACACCGTTGGACTCATCTGTTGACATGGAATCCACCGAGTCGTTCCTGGTCCATAGTGGATCCTTTGGTATCGGTCTACGAATGGAGTCCTCTACAAAGTCGATCCAGCTCACAGCCTCCATCGTCCGCTTGTCGGAGCACAGCAACGAGACAAGGTGCTCCACGGCTTCAAAATACGACGGTCGCAGCTTGACCGCGCGAACCCAGAATCTCTCCGCCTCAACCTTATTGCCCATTGACAAGGCCGTTGACCCTAGATTCGTCAGCGCTTCCACATACGACGGGTCGATATCCAGAATGTGCTCGTATCGCATTCTGGCCTTCTTGATGTCGCCTAGAGCGTATGACAGGCATCCGGCGAGCAACATGCCCTCCAACCAAGTCCAATTGTCTTCCGCACATTGTTTCTCTAGCATTTCCAACGCCGCATTGGCGACGTGAATCGCTGCAGGGATGACACTCTGCGACATTGTAATCGGCGACCCGTTCGGACTGTGTTGTGCCAAAAACGCCGCTTGTTGGTCATACCGGGGCTGATACGTCGGTGGATCGCTCGCTTTTAATATCCTAACGTCCGGGTGTTGGCGTCGTCTCATGTCTCCCAGGCTCGTCATACTAGACGATCTGTGCTGCGGGCCGAACCGTCGGTTGGCTGGTATCTGTGTTGGTATATCTCCCTGTCCACCGACTACGCTCCTGGGAGCCATCCCCATCATCCCTATAGGCGCCGCTCCGTCCTGCAAACTGTTCAGCCTCCGCCTTTTAGACGCCGAGCTGAGAATTTCAGATTCGCCGTGCATCCCAGCATCAAACGGCCTGATCCCTCCGGCGCCAGCATTCGGATTCCCGATGATCGGTAGCGCGTACGCCTCCCTCGGTCCCACTCCTCTGGAAATCGCGTTACTTCCCACGACAGTCGGATCCGAGAAATGTCTCTGCATTTCGGGGCGGTTATAAAGCCTCGCGCCTTGTCTCCAGATCCCACTCATGACGCTCTTCGCGGTTAATCCGATATGCCTCGGTAACGGCTGTATCCGTCCTTTACCAATCATATTGCTCTGCTGCTGTTTCATTGTCATGAGTTCGACGTAAGAGTCGTTGCAGTAGACGAGCATTACATCACGGGACATTTCACGTTCACGCTCTTGGGATTGAGGTGACAAAGGTCGTTGGAAGGGGTTGCCTGGCGTGATATTGTTGTTCGAGACACCGGTTTGCTGGGGTAGGTGAATATTTGCGGATTGCGTCATATGATGCTGTCGATTATATGAAGGTTTCGGTGCAGCCGCCTGTACAGGGTAATATTGTCGATAGGGTCCTTCGGCTCCCATGCCCAGATTCGCGGACGGCGACCACGCTGGAGCAGGGGAGTTGAAACCCAGAACGGCAGGCATGGGACCGCCATCTTGAACCAGTGCACCGAGTTGCGTATACGATATTGTCGAAGGGTTCTGTAAATGTTGCAATCCCTGGGGAAACTGCTGCATATTCTGCATCAGAGGGACGGCGTGACCTTGTTGGAAAGTAGCAAAAGTCGGTGTCATCGATTGTCTACGTTGGAAATCCATGGGTACAGGAGTGGCATTGTTACTCCGACTCGGGAACGCAGAGTCGTCCAGAGGTTCATGTTGGAGTGGAGCATTGACGTTGATATTGCTCTGATACTGAGCACCAACAGACGCGGCAGGTATCCGGCTCAGATCCGTGATCTGTGGCATCGGCCCCTGGGTATTATAGAACTGCTGCTGCTGTTGCAAACCAATGTTGGCATAGTTTCTGCTGTTCTCCTGTCCATGAGGAACCTGATTTTGACCGATTGACATCATCAGGTTCGCTGTTGCCGGTGATCTGTTCATATCCCCAGAGACCCTGTTCGAGAACGGATTGCCGCCTACAGCCATCTGCTGTTGAAGCTGTTGTTGATACTGGAACGGATTCGACACACTCCCTCCACCGAAACCAGCATTGAGAAGAATATGTTTCCTAGGTCGGCCGACCATCGAATCATCGGTACCATCCAGCTGGACGATACCGCTACCGCCGGGGAAATTAATGGGTGGAGCGGCATCGAATCCGCCAATGACCATGCCTCCACCTGGAGTTTTCCTTCGTAGTAACGATTCCGCAGTTGTCGGCCGAGAAGGTAGCGGTGATGCGTATATTATCGATTGTCGTCTGCTCTGGTCTATAGAGTCACCGCTGCTGGCGCCATTGGGAGTGTTGCTAACACTTCTAACGGGCCCACCTCTACCAGTCCATCCTGCCGAACCCCCTCCTCCCATAGACATGCGTTTCGACTGATCCGAAAAGGTTCGCTGTACAGGTGTTCTAGGAGAATCCGCTTGCTGTTGAGAGGAGGAGGAGGAAGCGTAGTTGATATTGATATTGTGCGTGGAGAGAGGAGCAAGGGGTCTGTTAGCGGCGTTGAGGGGAGTCTGTGCGCCATGGCTGTTGGGCTGGAATGGAGGGAGTAACTGCGCAGGATGGCTGTGGAGTGCTGACGGCTGCTGAAGCAAGGAGCCGAAGGACATGCTTCACCACAGCAGCAGCACGGACGGAGTTTTGTTATTCGATCCAAGATAGGTGGTTGGTACTTGATGTCGAGAGAGGATGTATGGTGAATTGGCGTAAGGAGAAGCACCGTGGTGAAAACGTGTCGTAGGTAGAGTAGAGTGGCTAGTCGGAGCAAATGTTCAGGGTTTGTATTTTTGGCTTGTTGGTGGGGACTAGCGCGAAAACAGAGGATTTAGATGATCTAAAAAGACCCACAGGCATTAGCAAATGGCCCGATCTCGAACGGCTGTCGTCTCACGCGGACGAGGATTATGGAGTTTGACAGATAAGTTATAACCTTCCAAGTGCTTAAGTGTCTGTCAAGGTGCAACAGCCAGTCGGATCTGGCGTGTATGCGGTTGGAGGAGGAGGTGGAGGACCCTTACTTGGACGTGTTTGAGAGACAGACGTGCGTCCCAACAAGAACCCCACGTATAGGAACGAGATGCACAGTCGCAACAGTCGTACGTGAGTAGAGAAACCGAAGACGAAGATGAAAGACTCGTAGATTACAGAAAGAAAGGAAAGAGACGGGCTGCGGAAGAAACCGAGAAGAAGAAAACAAGCAAAAGCGCACTGGAGGGGGGGATTTGTCGATGGGGTTGTCACGGTGCCTTCATTTCCACGGTCGAAGCTCAGAATACGGTAGAACGAGAAGAAGAAGAGATGAGGAGGAGGCGTTTTCTCCGCCGTCCTCTCCGCCGTCGCAGGGTCGATAACGGCGTCGGGTCCAGCTTGTTATGCAAAGGGGAGATTGCGGGACGGTTTATCGATTGCTCGCGATTTGTTGATGTTGATTTTTGATTTTCGATGGTCAGAAGGGTCCGCGTCGCTGTGGCGGTATTGCTGCTCCCGCAGGGCTAAGAAACGCCAGTCAGTCAACAGGAAAGGTCGCTTCCTGAGCTCGTCCGCTTGAGCTCGTGCTGTAGATATTGACGAAAGCAAGAGGAGAAATAAGAAGGAGATGGAGAAGGAGGAGGAGAGGATTACGGTCGCTACGTAATGGGCGGCGATGCAAGGGGAAGGCTGAAACTATGCGACAGCTAACCAAGTACTGGGTCAACTGGCACAGCAGCGATTTCAAGCGAAAGGAAATAACAGACAGGAAAGCGCAGTGCAGGACGAACTAACAGCAGGCTAAAAAAGGGAACTGCCGACGGAGCTGGCTGGCTTGGGCTGGAGGGCTGGAGGGGTAAAGATCTCGAACAGCAGGTCCGAACGAGGGAGTGAGATAAGATCTGGCCAGCTGGGTCAGACGCTGGGTCGCTGGCACGACAGCAGCAGGCAGACGTCGGTATAACGTCGCAGGGCTGAACAACAGCCAAGTAAGAAAGAAGTATGTAAGTAGGTAGGTAAGTAGGTAGGTAAGTAAGTACTTGCTACACCTTCTTTCCGGGAGCGAACGAAGGGTGACGATATGTCATATAAGTAAGGATATGTGGAGGGGGGTGGAAGTGGAGTCCTGTCCGCATCCTAGCTGGGTCCGGAGTCCCTGGTCCCCTTCCCTTCCTCCTGCCGGGAACCGTGGAATCGATGGATCGGAGTTTAGAAGCCTCAATCAAGGGAAATTGATATCGACCGCAAACATCAAACGAATCAGAGTCTCCCCTCGCCGGCTCTGCAGCTAACTAAGCATCTTCCAAAGTCCATCCGACGGGGTCCTATGGGATACGGCTGCGACTTTGGAATGAAAGGAAATTAAGAAAGAAAGCCCATCGGATATCCAACGGTTCGCTTCACTGGAGCGCTCCGGAGGGGCAGTGCAGTGTAACCACCACCACCACCACCACCGCCCAATATGCAATATCCAATTCCTTTCCCTCTTCCTCCCTAGCTCATCGCTAAGGATTTTTGCTCCGTTCCACAAGACGGATACAATAGTGGGATAGTTCGCGAGGAACTACAGAGTAGCACCGTACGACTATCCCGCCCATCTGGGAACCAGCAGAGGGTTTGCAGCAGCCTACACCGAAAGGCTTCTTGCAGTCTAGAAAAAGCTTACACCCAGCATGCTAAGACTAGACGGCTAGGCACTGACGAAACGGCAAGCCAAGAAAGGGTACTTGAACATGCAAAAAAAAAAAAAAAAAAAAAAAAAAAAAAAAAAAAACCAAACAGAAGAAAAACAAAAAGAACAAAAAAAAGAAAAAAAAAAAAAAAAAAAAAAAAAAAAAAAAAAAAAAAAAAAAAAAAAAAAAAACGTTGGATGAACAAGAGGCTGATGGGGAAACGCAACTACCCGTAGCCGTCTTACTGATGACCAAATGTAATGTGCTTACCCTTCAAAGTGTGTACTCAATACCTACACGCAAGACCCCGAACCTTTCTTTTATGTGCGGACACTGCTCTATTCCGAGAGCGCTCTGTCGACGAGTAGGAGGTGAAGGAGGGGTGAAATGTACGATTGCTTCACTATTATCGCTGATGCAGGCGAGATGGGATGGAAACCGGGTAACCGACGGGAACAAACACTGCTCCCCGTAAAGCGTCCTGCTTCCCTGTTAACGTCGCGATATCCTCCCGGTCGAGTGTTCGTCGTATGACGGGGTTCGAAATGGGTCGGTAATGTCAAGGTGTTTTCCTAATACTTCCCCTGCCTTCCGTTGTCTTTCCTTTCGGCGAGATGGGGTGACAAGAGAGAGGGAGAGAAACGTTGAAAATTTGAAGAGTCGAGAGATCTTGAAGGGTCTCGGAACCTTTAATTCTCAAGATGTGGATCTCTTTTCCCTTTTGAATTGAATTGAACGCAACCCGGCCCCATGCCAATAATGCCAATCTGCCAAAGACACACACCAAAACAAATCAAAAAAAGCACGGTTTATAATTTACCAAAAAAATAAATGTTGGCACGGCTTCTCCACCCTCTGAACGAAGGGAGACGACACTCGTTCTCACTCGTTCTTCCTGCCCTTGCAAGCCTGTCGTTGGCTGGGCGGAGTCAGAAGTTCGGAGAGTAAAGCCCGAATAAGAAAATATAGCGAGAAGCTGAGGAGACAATTAAACGACCTCCACCTTCGTTTCAACCATCCTTTTGACGCCGGGAAAAGAGGCGAATCTTCTGGATAAGACGACATCCCGCGCGGGTTTCGTATCTGATTGATTACGCATCATTGATCTCTCGTCTTCTAGATCTTCATCGACCTTTCATCGACCTTTCATCGCTCTCATACTCCTACTCTACACGTTTCGCAAAAGGTGACCTCTTTTTTACAGGACCCTTTCTTTTTTTTTTTTTGGCTTTACCAGAACGTTAAAAACCTGCAAGCCAAAAAGAAAACCTACCCCTTTTGCAACGTATCTCATTCGACGGTCAGGGGTGGGGTGGTGAGCATCTGCAGCATCAGACAAGGGTCCTTCGACGCACGAACGGCATGTACGTACCTAGACCGCTCGCTCGTTCTCTCTCTCGTCTCTCTCTCGTTCCCAAGGATCGAAAGTATAAACTTTACCTATATTTGGGGGTGTGTGTTTGATACAGGTGTCAGTTATGCAAATGCAGCTTTTTCCCGGTGAGATGGAAATAAGAGATCGCACAAGAGTCGGAATACGGAGCATTATGTCGCTGTCGATAATTGACCCCCCAAGACATTTTCTTTTCAATCGAGTTCAACGTTAACATCAGACAATAATGATTCCGGCCTGCAGAAACCAGCATCTATGTATGTACAGAACAGAACATGTTCAGTCAGATCATGTCCGAATCCCGTAGTTCCGAAACCTAGGTCTACAAAGCTCTTTCGTCGTTCAACGTCAGCGAGCTCAAAGATCCCGACCGATCTGCCAAGGATCAACCATACAGTTTGAATAGGAATCTTTTCGCCTGCAGGGGATTCACCAGTGCCAAGGTGTTGGAAATGCGAGGGGGTCGCATGGGACAACCTGCAATGGGCTGACCAATTCCGAACCATTCGACCTTCGTGGTGTCATGTTAGCCGCATGTTGAGGCAGATCTTTTGAATATCAGAAATGGAAAGAAAATTTCCTGCTTTCAAAAAGCTGTGCTTTTGGAACCAAGCTCCGAAAAGGCGCTTGCAAACGTTTCTTTCCTTTCTTCTGCTTCCGTGATCCGGGTCTCAATCTGAAGTGTGAAAAAGGATTTCTTCTCGATCTTTTCTACCAGGTTGCTGTTTTTCATGTTGCAGAGAAGTGAGGCTCTTACCACAAACAACACAACCACGTTTGTATATTTATCTCGTCGACGTCCCGGCTTCCCAATACAGACGTAAACCTTTTTTCCCTTCCAGATCTCTTGCCTACTTTGACTATCGAAAAAAAGTTTATTTTAATTTTTACTTTCAGGTACCCGTGGCTATTAAACAAGGAGAGAGAAAACTGTAAATTTCAATCCCAGCGATTTTTCTCTCAACTCGTAATGGAGCAAATGATTCATCAATTTTCAATATCAAAGGCCTGATATATACAACAGGTTCGCTCCGCATTGAGACAAATATCTCCGTCTCCCGCCTATGAGATGGACCCGATAAGCGCCGGACCGATATTTCCACTGACATCACCAGACCTCGAGTGAAACAAAAAGGCTGAGATGTATAGTGGTGACCAGCCGTAAAGAAACAAAAAAAAAAAAAAAAAAAAGAATGTTTTGTGTCATATTCCGATGTTTTCTTTCGCTACGGTAGTTACCGTCAACCGTATTTCTGTCGTCGACAATATATATATCTACTCTCGTGACCTTTTTTTCTCTCCTACCCCGCCAATCGCAACCAGTGATAATTCAAGTTATTCACAAATCAAACCCTCCCCCCCACTAGCCCCCTCAAGTTTGCCCTTTATCCTCACCCGCAAAAGTACTAGTTTCGATTGTAGATTGTCCCGAGTTTTTTTTCACCTGCATTAGCGTTACACCTTGTGAGTGTTTCGAGCAACTGGACCCCGATATAATATTTTTTTTTATATACACCTGCAAGCCTTTACACCCTTTTTTGTCTTCTCAACCGAGTATCGTAGCTCGAGCCGCCAAACTAATAGCGGTATATCCTAAAAACTAATATTTCCCGTGATATCACTTGTCTTTTTGGGGGCTACAAAGAAATATGTTTCATATCTTATAGATCCGACTCGGTTTGGTTTCCCGAGTCTAGACGTTTTTGCCCAGATCCAGACCGTTCGATCCCCACTATGTTTCTCGAATTGGATGGCTATACATGTCGCTAGGCTTAGCACGTATGCATTTTTTCGGTCGCAAGGTAAAATTATAGAATGCATCATGCCATCGTCTCTATTCTCTATATGACTCATCTATCCCCAACTTTTTTTATATGCATAAAATGCTCAAATGCAGGAAAAGGTCGTTATGAACCAAATAGAAGTGATAAGAAAAGCCGATAGAGAAGGACGGGGAATATTCGGAATGATAAAAAGAAGTAATAGAATGAACAGAGAATGAAAAAAAAAATCATAGGTAGGTGAATAGCAATTAGCGGGTAAGGTAACTGGGTAAGAAAGGTTGAACAAGTGTCTATGGGACTCATTGACAAGAGACACAAAACAAAAAAAATGGTATACTGTACATGAAAAAAAGGAAGTGATATGTGATGTTCCAAAGGGAAGGGAGACCATGCTCGAAATTGTCAAGCAAGATTATTTCGGGGGTTTCCAGAGGGTGACACGGCTGTTTTCACCCCCCCGCGTTTTACCCCATATATCACCCCACACTCACACCATCTCCACCCGACAAATCTCGTCGGTTTTCGCCACCCGGATTGAAGGAGAAAAAGGCGAGTTTATGCTCCACCCAATCCTCTAATTCTCTTCCACTCATCCTCCGACGGATTGATCTTCACTCTCCCAAAATTTTGATCCAAATCCAAAATGATCTTCAACGCGTTTCTACTCCTCAACCATGGCATCGCTGCGCCATCTGATGATCTCCCGCCACCATAGGCTCCTGCCTTCGAATCTCCCAACCCATCTTCTTTCTTCACACTGCCAGGGTACGGGAACATCGATTGTAGGACTTCGTATGCGGCGAGTGTGAAACCAAATTGCGGAGATGAACGGAGGATACGGGCTGGACCACCTTTGAAGAAAGCTTTGAAGCCTTCCTCTTTGTACACGGTCTGCGCGCAGTGAACGAGGCCGCGGTAGTTTGTTTCACCCTTTCGGGCTTCGACCTGTAGACGGGTTTTGATGACATCGCAGGGGGTGGTCAGGTAGCTAGACATATCTTATTAGCCCTAACGATTCCAATATCCAAAGTTATGGGAAACAGAGAATACTCACGCAGCAGGCATACCAGCAATCGCACCACTGATTAACAACTGCAATATCCCCAGCTTCTTTGTCTCACTTTCACCAAAGTAATCCTTCTTGACGTGCGCATACGTTGGGAAGTATATCGCACTGAAGGGGATATCACGCAACAAACACGCCGAGGCGCCCTTGTACAAACCCAGCAACCCCAAGTTTTTAACGATCCAGAGCGCGGAGCGACGCGGCATCCCCGGCGTGTTTTTCGCGATTTCGCCTTGTATCTGGAGACGAATCTTGACGATTTCCAGGGGACTATACAGATGGAACCGTTAATAACATTTCCCGCTATCAGATCGCGGATGGGGATACCAACTTTGTGAAGACAACTTGGCAACCACCGGCCGTTCCACCAGCTACGATCTCCCACGGTAGCGAAATACCCTTGCCGTCCAACCCTGTACCCTTCGCGTAGGTTCTTATCATGTCGTTCACGGTCAATTTAATGGCCTTCTCCGGCGCCACACCGACCAGCTGTGGCCCAAGACCTCTGTACAGACCCGAAACACCTTCGTTTTGAATGACCTTCCTGGCACAGTCTATCGAGTTGAGATATAACCTTTCACCTACTACTGTTACTCGCTGATTTTGCATTCTGGTTTTTACAAGATCGATAGGGTAGACCATGGTTGCACCAAAAGCACCGGCAATTGCACCCAAGCCAAAATTGTACATACTACCCAAAATGGCGTTTAGAGAACCACCGCTTGTGCCTGTGATCGAAGCTTGCTCGCCGGAGAGACGCTCGCTGGGTCTCCAGCTCGGGTCTACTACTTTGCTGAAATCTTGGAGGGAGAGGCGGCCGGTTTGGTTGTCTAGGGAGCCAAAGTGGAAAAGCACATCGGCTTCCATGGGTGTAAAGGTGCCCCATCTCGAGGTGTGCGCTGCTTCGTTGAGGAAATCGGCACGGGTTATCCTTCCATCCGTGGATTTCGAGATTGCTTTGCGGATGATGATCTCGACGAGATCAATGTCCTTCATCAGGTTCTGGAAAGCTCGGACGTGAGGGTAAGAGATCTTTGAGGTAAGCCCGACGTTGCATAATGTGTGCAAGTTTTCCAAAAGATGATCGGATAGTTTGTGTTTCGATGTCTTGACGATGATTTCCTCGAATTCGGTGGGTGTGATGTAACCTGTTGACTTGCTGTCAAAGTATTGAAACGCCTGGCGGACACGTTCACCTTGAACACCGCGCAGCATCTGCGAAAACTGGTCGTATGTGAGCTCGCGGCGAGTTTTCTGGCCACCGAGATAGAGGGATGACCACGGGGAGGACCAGTCGAAAGGGAGGGCGTCGGCGGACTTGTTTTCCTTGTACGCCTGGAGAAAGTCGTTGAATTTGACGACGCCGGTGCCATCTCGGTCGAACAAACGGAAGGCGATCTCGTACTCGGCATCCGGTTTGGTGAGAAGGTTTTCGAAGAAAGTGTAGTCCTGGGCAGATATCTGGCCCTTGCGATCTCTGTCCGCGACGAGGAAAAGGATGCCGTATTGTTCGCGAGGGATCTTGTGGTAGGCTGCCGCTGGAGAGTCGGGTGGAGGAGTGATCGCTTCGATAAAGTCGATCTGTGTCATCAGCTTCTCGCCGTTGGGAGATGTGATGGAAGCGAATCTGTCAAAGTGGGCGTTTATTTGGCTAGGGTCATCCGGAGCGGGGACATCGTGGCCGACGAGAGCATCTGCGACGACAGCAGCGGCCTGCTGTGATTTGTCCGCAACCTCCTCTGTGAGACCCGTCATGTTGGCAGGAAGGGTATATACCGCCGGCGAACGGTTTTATTCTATCGGAAAGGATAATGTTAGCATGTTTTTTTTATCGAAAGCGTGCCGTCATCGGCAAGTTGGGAAGGGGTGCTGAACAGTCGTACAAAAATTTTCTATGACGTCGGAGGGGTCCACAAGGCCAATTGGGAGCAGACGGACAGGTATATACAGGCGGGTCCGTGGCTCGGGCAGGCGACAGACGAGTAGAGACGGCTGGGAGGAGCGAATGCGGAGAAGGCGAGGAGCGAGAAGGGTTGGAAGTCTGGGGAAGAGGGATGAAAGGGGAATGAGAAGGAGAGAGGTTCTTCACGGGTTCGATTCGGTTCGTTTGACAGGGCCAAGCTCAGCTAGTTTGGTGGCAGCGAGCCTCGCACAAAAATATTATTAATAAGAAGAAAATAAAAATTTATATTCCGCAGAAAGGGGACCAGAGAATTTGTCGGAGCCGAAGGACGCGAGGCGGGGAGGAAAATTTGTCCCGCAGGTTATCTCAGCGTATGGGAGGGCGTGCTCTGTATGCAGATTAAATGTGGCGGTTAGGAGCCCACATTCGCATTCGCCGATATGTCCTTCTTGTTCAAAGTACCCCACGCAAGCCCAGACCATTCATTCCTCTTGTGCTGTTGTACTCCAAATTTTTAAAATATCGCAAGCTCCTGGTCCCGAGGAAAGTAACCGAGGCAGCTGGAGGTTGTGGCCGAAATCGCAGGAGCTCGCTTTATATAAGATGCCATTCCGGGTAGCTGTTTTTTTCGTTGGCAGCGTCAAATGAAATCGTCAGGGGAGTCGGATAAGTCCCCATGCTCCTGTCCACCTGGTTGTTCCGAGCTCCATCGTCGCCAGATGCAGGCACGAGGTTGGAATGCATCGAGTGGGCATTTAAATTAAGGTACAGTGGAGCTGATGTTATCTTATCAGCCATTTTGGCTAAATTGGCGGATCTAAGCCGTCGACGGGACTCTGCGGACCTCTGCGGCTCTTGGTATTGCGTATAATTCGGCACCACCAATTTAATATCGGAGGTATGTATATATGGGATGGAGGGCCGGCTGGTGTTGGACGGGTAGATCAGGTCGGAGTTCAGAGATGGCTTCAAAGACCTAGTCACGTGATCGATCCCTCGTGGTCGCGGACGGGTCACCGCCTTGGGATAACGTCGGCCGCATGGATATCGATAACTGTTGAGGGAATAGTGTCCATGTCTCCGTCATGAGATTGCATGCATTCCGTCGTATGGGCTCATCAGTCGCGAGACGCCGCGAGCGTTTGGACCACCAATGGGGCTTCTACTGCCATTTGTTAGCCACAATGTCATCCAATAGAGAAGAGATAGTATCTCATGCTTGGCGAGTGTATACCAAAGTGCCAGGTGACTCTGCGATGCAGCATCCTCTCGTGAACTCCGGGTTATAATCAAGGCAAGAATGGATATCGATAAGGCGGGTGGTGTGGCTGGTGAGGTGACAAGGTGTGGCGGGGTAGCTCGACTAGCTTCCAAAGTCGAGCTTCACCAAAGCGCAGTTTCCATGACCAACTCCAACTTCATCTAATCCTCACGTCCAACATCCCATCCCTTCGCCTCGCCATCGATAAATCACTTTGAAGTTGCCATTATCGCCAGTAACGATACACAGTTGGATCCACCACCCTTACCCCCAGTTTCAACCATCAGATATGGCGGAATCGTACTCAATGTTGGACGAAGGTGGGGCGTCGTCCGCCAACGCGCAGTACGACGACTTTGACCAGAACCTCGCCGCCCAGCAGCCAACCACGATCGCCTCCCAGGTCGTGGTCAGCGGTACGTTCTATTATCAAGTCCTAGTTTTGCATGTCGAATACTGATGGTTTCTTGCGTAGAACTGCCTCGCTTCGACTTGGAGCAGCACACGGGCAACTACTCCGGTACGCCACACCCTTCTGTAGATCCTGCTCTACAGCTTCTGACGTTAAACTAGGTCGGATGAAGACGACCCGCCTCCTATTCATCGGCAACCACTGTCCTCCCCTCGCACCGGAAGCCATCAAGACTGCCATCAACATTGTCAAACACGACAAGGATGTCCGACTGTACCGCCAGGCCGTCCAGGCCCTGCAAGTCTACACCCCGAGTGATCCAGACGCAAAGCTGGACGAAGACTGGATTGAGAAAACCACCCGTGAAGTCAAGCTGAAGACCGACCGTCTAGAGGCCGAGCTCAAATCGTATAAGAACAATATGATCAAAGAGTCCATACGCGTACATTGACCTCTTTTCACTCGAATCTCCAGCAACTTGATCGGATCTGATATCTAACGGTGACTGTACAACAGATCGGCCACAAAGACCTGGGTGACCACTTCTACACTACTGGCGACCTCCCTTCTGCCTACCGCGCCTATAGTAGAATGCGCGACTACTGCACGTCTAATAAGCAAATGCTCGACATGACGCTCTCCTGCATCCTCATCTGCATCGACCAAGCCCAGTACACATCAGTCCAAACCAACGTAGCCAAGATCCGAAACCACATCCGCTCGGACGAGGACCTCAAAGTCCACGAACCCAAAATCAACATTGCGTCGGGGATAGCCCTCCTAGCCGGTGGGAACTATCTGGAAGCGGCCAGAAAGTTTATCGACATCAACCCCGTCGTCGGAAACGACTACAACACTGTCGTAACCATGAATGACATTGCCGTCTACGGCGGCCTCACGGCCCTTGCATCCATGGACCGGAACATGCTCAAATCCGAAGTCCTGGAGTCTTCCACCTTTCGCACATTCCTCGAATTGGAACCGCACATCCGTCGCGCCCTCACGGCTTTCCACTCCGCGCGGTACGGCGAATGTCTGTCCATACTGGAATCGTACAGGAACGATTACCTCCTCGACCCGTTCCTTCAGAAACACATTGATAGAATCTACGAAGCGGTTAGAACGAAGAGTATCGTCCAGTATTTTATCCCGTATTCGTGTGTGACCTTGGATGCCATGTCTGCAGCTTTCGGGGTTCCGGCAGAGGAGATGGAGAGGGAGCTGGTGAGGCTGATCGAGGGTGGGAAATTGAACGCGAGAATTGATACGCAAAACAGGTTGGTTACGAGTAAGGAAACGCAGTTGAGAGTTGAGGTGCACAGGGGGACTTTGGCGATGGCGGAGGAGTACGAAAGGGCGGCGAGGTTGAGGATGTTGCAGATCAGTGTGGCCAGGAGCGGGTTGGAGATTAGAGCGCCGAAGCAGGGCATGGGAGGTGGTGCGATGGGTATGGGAGGCGGCGGTCTTGGGGGGAGGGAGCTGAGAAGCATGATGTTTGGAAATGGCGTTTAAAAGGGGGGGGAATTCGGAGAGGGGTTTGGTAGTGGTGGTGCTATATGCTGGTATCAGACTAGAGAATGGAGACGGGCGTTTGTAATACATAGCTTGCGTTTATTCATTTTGGTGGGGCAGGGTCGTGGCGCTTCTTTGAACAATATAGCGGCGGTCATCGTCATAATTTGCGAGATAACGATCTGTCTGCATAGACGGATTCGAATCACTAAACTGAGCCGGCATGCCGTTCGGCTTATCCGCAATGGCATGAGCTATTCTTGACTTCACATATTTAAAAATATCCAATGTACAACTTGGAGTATCCACGAAAATTTCTGTTAGAACTGTGATCTCTAATTTCGAAATTGGTCTGCCAGTCCAGAAAATTCGCAATGGTAATGTGCATATTGCAAATTATATATAACCAGGGCAGAGGTATATTCGAGGCTAGGTAGCTAGGCAAAGATATCACTGTTGCCAATCTTCACTGATAAGCATAAAAAACTCAAGATGGCAGCATTAAATCAATCAGAAGGTTAACATGCATATGTCTCGAGATCTCGTTTAATTGACCAGACTGCCAAACTTACCTAGCAAAGTTGGGTTAACGTTGTGACTTACCAGCCTATAATTCACAAAGTTTAGAGAACTGAAACCAAAATGGTAAATGTTTTAAATAAAAACGTGAAATAATTTACAGTAGCCTAAGAAAGATAGCAATTAAGAGTAATAGGTAATTTAAAGACTACCGGAGAGCCTAAACAACACCTAAATACTAGATCAATATCGTAAAGAATAATCATGCAATCTGTAATATATTGAATGTAAAACAATACAAGATTTGAACATCATGGAAGACTAGAGCACGGAGTGCAACAAGGAGAAAAACGACGAAGGAGATGGCTGACTTCCTGCTCATTGCGGATCTGCTTAACGACTTGGAGGTGGAGTTGGGGGCAACTCTGAAGGCTTAACGGGGCTCTCGAACTCCTTCTCCGGAAGGGTTGCATATTGCTTCACCGTGTTGTCTTCCGGGGTGAGCTCGGATATCCAGCCGATAATCTGAGGAGCCGGAATCTTGATGGATACGCGGCCTCCAATTGCTTGGATGGAAGCGCCTTGACGGTTGTCAGTGGAATTCTCGCTCTTTGAGATGGAGAAGCAGAGGGCCCCTCCACTTGGATTGTTGTTCTCCTGGAGATCCTTGATATAACTCGCATCAAACTCTTTTTCTGATGTATAGACGATATGAACATCCTTGACAACGACAAAGCTTGTTGAGAAACTCGGGAACATGAACGCTTCGGAGCCAGTTCCGGGTTGTGTACGCAAAGCTTCCTTGATGGCATCCGGCTTGCCCTGTGATATTTTGCTCTCGCCCGGCCGATAGTAGTTCTTCGTTTGGCTCAAAATACCTGCATCCAACCAAGGCCTTGTGATGTTCACCTTCATTGCACGGAATCCGATTTTGATGTCCGTGTTCTCCGCGCTGTGTGATTCGGTGTGCTCACCTTCTACTATCTCCGATGTATGATTGACAGTCCAAAACCACAAGCCAGTCTGCCAATTTGTCCGCGTAACTTTCGATGTACTCATGGAGTCTTTCACGTCCGCCTTTTTGTTATAGACTATTGTGACTTCCTGCCATACAGAAGCGTTGTCGCCTTGCGGTGGAAGATGAGCTTCCTTTGGAACATCCGCATCGGCGACCTCGGTCTTAGCTGGGATTTTGGTTC
The DNA here is from genome assembly GCA_036971385.1 of Dactylellina parvicollis. Classification (NCBI taxonomy): domain Eukaryota; kingdom Fungi; phylum Ascomycota; class Orbiliomycetes; order Orbiliales; family Orbiliaceae; genus Dactylellina; species Dactylellina parvicollis. Next base: position 226,807 of record JAJTUD010000005.1, read on the forward strand.
CATCACTACCAGTGATCTCTGAAGGAAGAGCGTTAGGCGCGTTCGCGAGGATTTTGGTGTAGTAGTCAATATCCATAGACAGGGACTTGATCTGTGATTCGAGCAAAGATAGCAGATTGGTTCCATCTTTTGTAATGGCGAGCTCGAGTGCAGTCTGAGCTCTACTCCAATTCTCACTGGTTTGTCGCAATGTATCCTGCCTTTGAAGGACGTTGGAGTAGAGGTTTCCCAAGGTTTCGAGCTGCGCAGCGGCTATGGGGATCAAATTTGCTTTGACAAAAGCATCCTTGACTTCATTTTCCGCAGTTTGCCACGTGAGTTTCTTGACTGCTTCGGCAGGGCTTGGGGAACTCTTGATTGCGCTGTCGAAATAAAATTTAACAATCTTTAACGAAGTGTCGTTCAGAATTTTACCAAACTCGGATTGCGCCTTTGTTAGCTGGTCTCTTGCATCCTTCGTAGCCTTCTCAAGAGCTCCAATATCCTGTTTGCCCGCAAGGATTGCATTCTTGCGTAAATTGAGTTCTTCGCGTTGCTTTTCGGCCTGGAAAAGCTGATCTCGGACGATGCTTATATTGCTTAGTAAGTCTTCGGGTTTGAAATTGGTGGATAGGTGCTTGGCCCAGTTGGCTGGAGTGAACACAACTGGGTACACATCCTCGGCGTCATCTATGCTTCGAACGACAGATGCCCGCAAGTTCTCCTTGGCTCGTTGCAGTGTTTCGGACGCGGTTTCGACATCGACGTAACCGACATACTGGCGGACCCGATGATCTAAAAGCCGCGTTATATTAGCTGTCTACTCATGTATAAAGCTTTTATGATGCAATTTTGAGGAAACTCACACTGGCCGCGAACAACGAGTAGTGTCCAGAGAGCTTCCAGTTTCGAATCAATAACCGGAGCATACGTCGTAAGAAGCCCTTAAAGAATACAAATGGTAAGTCTTTGAAGATACCGGTAGCTATGGAAGCAATATTTGGTAATACTTACGATTGTAGGCATCAACTTCTTTTTGTAGATTGTAGTCTTGAGGCCGTGCATCATTCTTGAAGGTAACCCAGCGAAAGCGCTCTCCGTTGTATATATCAATAAGTTTCTGGTACAAGTCGACTCGAGGAATTTTTGCATTCCGCTTAACATCTCGCAAGGCCTTGATATCTTCGGGGAGTTCGTCGTTGTACTTGGCGGGAACTACCTTCGCCCTAAGATCGATGTGCAACTCCTTCGGGATCCCGGCCAATAGATCATTGACAGGTGGGTCGAAGTTGTCGACCTTTTCTTCCAACCATGTTGTGATTTTTTCCTTCAAAAAAGTTTTCAAAATTAAATTTCGTATCCTTTAGGGGTTGGGTGTTTATTTTAACAAACCTGATCTGCTCTAATAGCAATGGCATCTTCATGAGTGGTTGTAACCGGGAGCATGGAGAATATCACTTGACGATATCTTTCTGAGAGCTGGGATTTCCTCAAACTTAGAACAATTTTTGGAAGAAATAGCTTGATGTTCGTGGATAGTGTATTCCTCTTACCTTCGATCCATTAGGGCCTCCAACAATGTTGGAAACGTCAAACATATCATTTGCCAAGCGATATTCGTACTCAGCCACCGAAGGTGGTTTGATCTGTTGAGCATTGATGGAATCACTTCCTTCATAATGATAGTTTCCTTGCTCGAGAAGGCGAGCGGGCTATTTACAACCGGTCAGCTGATAAATATTGAAAAACTGCAGATTTTACTTTTTTAACAGGGAGTTTGGGTGTTCATGATACATACAAACTCCATTTGGAAGATATCATTGCTCTAGATTATGGTCGCTGTCAGCATGTTAACTAGAAGTCAGTATGTAGCAGACAACTTACTCCTTGATTGAACAGTTGCTCAAGCCTTTCATAAATCTGAACAATAGGACCAGTGTTGGACTCGGGTTTCGCGGGATTGGCCATCTTAGTTATTCTGAAGTTATCTTTTGATGTGAAAGTACTAAGATTAGAAATTTGGAAATAAGAAAGATTTTTAAGGCAGGAAATCTGTGTGCGCGATATATTGTTGAATTATTTGTAATATGGAGATATGGATGCTTTCGATGCAGTATCTAATAAAATGTAGGGAAGTAGCTATCCTTTATATAGTCTCGTAAACGCAGTTTTCTTGCAATGCTGAATATGTCCGTCAATTCAGTCATTATATGACCAAGAACGCATGTTGCCATTGACCAGGCGGAGGAAGATTGCAATCAAAACTGCATTGAGGATTTGGATCTGTGGAAGTCGGTGTCGTTTCTTCTCAGCCAGTTAATTAGGCGTCAGCAGTCCCTCATATTGTATGATTATCCTTGGCATCTCTTCTCAGCTAGCACGGTATAAAATATTGTAGGATTTATTTCAATTCGGTTGAACCTGTCCCAAGGGGAAATGTAATGGTCCGCTATCAATCGATATATACTGCCTTGTAATCTAGAAGCTCAACGGATATGTATATATCGATATCCCGATCAGTCGTGTTGCAGTGTTGGAGTTTTGTGGGGGAGTACATGGCTGTCCAATGCAATATAACACAGTGCCTCTTCATGCACGCCCTCATTTACAGTCTGGGTATTCAGCTCAGATCTGGGTCTCGAATCTCGGATGTGATTTCTCAAAAAAGTTATTTACCGAGCGCACACAGGGTTATCGGGATTAACCTCCCCAAATCCATATTTATTTACTCGGCGTACGCGCACACAGGGTTATCGAGCGTACATAGGATTATCGAGCGTACATGGGGTTATTGGGATTAGCCCCCCACTTAAATATGGCTTGCAGAGTGCATATAAGACTAAATTACCGAGCGTACACAAGATTATCGAGACCGACCCCTCTCACCCAGGCTAGATGAACTAGTGAGACCAAGATTAACCCTCCGCTGCATCTGCTTTCGAAGGAGACTAGTTACGGCTGAGCTGCAACGTGCCGCACCGCCGGGGTAATCAGTCTCGTTGTGGAGTAATAAGGCTACTCGATTGATTCCCTGATAGTTAGCACAACTTCAATTGCAAAACCTGCTACAAATACTAATATCATCTCGAACAACAGGCACATGTGCATGTGGTATACACTGCGTTGATCACTGAGCAATGTCTTCTTTTCAATCTTTCAGCTGATGACGCACGACGCCGAAAAGCCTCAGGCGCTAACTCATAATTACTAATTGTTTCAATTTCGAAAGACGATCATGCAGACCAGAACTTTGAAAGCCGTCAAAAACCTGATAACTCTTTTTTACTCTGCAAAAAAAAGGATGGATTTGGTATACATGCATACGACGTCTGGAGTCGGACAGTTCAGTTAAGCGTATCGAATAGACCTGTAAAGTTTTAGCTTGATATGTCCCTCGAGGCCGCCAGCAAGCCTACCGATGGAGACTTTTGATGATTATTCCCTAGTTAACCCCATGCTCTGGCTATAGCAGATTCAGCTCTCGATCTCGGAGTCCCTGCTTTGATGCCTTCAAAGTTAATTTTTGTTCAAGTACTGTGGGGTTTTTCAGTGGAGATACTGCAGTGACGAAGTTCTATAAAAGCCAGCCGCGAGTCCCCTCTGGTTCCTTAGAAATCTTTTTCGTAATACCAGGCAACTACTCACTTGATACTTGTTATTACCCCTCGAAATTATTTCATATAAGAATCTCTGTTACTTATCAGGATCTGTTTTACCCTCCGTTGAAACTCAAGTTCTCTCGCAGAATAAGAAGTTAATTCTGTTTAAATTACCCAGCTCCCTCCAGCTAGATACACAATCTCTGCTAGTGTACCCAAACAACAAATGAGTAATCATCATATGTGCCACCTGACGATGGTAATCTAAACTAATGCAATTCTTATCTTCATACAGCATTCTTCAATATGGTCAAGATCAATTACATCTCCGTTTTGGCTATCGGTATCGCATTGGGTCAGGCATCTGCCCAGAGGTTGAATTATCACCTGTACACAAACGCCTGGGGATGCGGCGGCCCAGGAATCTCGTGTTTGGCCCTCACGCCGGGTCAATGCTGTGGTCAAAACAACCAAGGTTTCGGCTCCGCCTCCACGACAATCTGGTACCAGGTCCCGGCGGGGACGAACGTTCGGGTTACGTCTCTTCAAGGTAACAACCCATGTCAGGTGACGGTAAGCTCTCTACAAAGGGAGACCACCTGCTACATTAGCGGCCAGGTGAATATGATCTTCGGGGGGACGTACAATCTCAACGCAAATCAGATGCCTTCGCGAGAGCATGCCGGATGTGCCAACATTCATCCTTTTGACGAGTATTTCTATCAGTCTGGAGACTTTATGTTTTCTGTTGACGCGCGTAATGCGACCCATCAGAAGGCCTGGAATAATCTCGATGCCGATGAGTGGAAGGCTTACGTCTTGGGCATGTATGAGAGAATCGAGATGGTTGCTCCCCTTGTGAATAACAACCAACAAGTCGTGCTCGGTACGTGATACTGCGGTCTTTTCTACATATTTTTATTGACGAGTTATCGGCCATTGTTCTAATTGATCAATTTTTTTTTATAAAGGCGGCGGTAAGCACTGATACATGGGATATTAATGTGATTGATGGTCTTTGGAGAGAAGGGTTTACATTTGTCGCATACCGTGTTGACGGTATAACACGGTGCACTAAATGGAATACCATTCGAATCCAGATCAGAATAATTCGAATTTAGATTTGGGCGCTGTAATGGAAATAAAAGGCTATAGCTGTCCGCTGTCTGGAGTTTTTCTTCCATGATCCCACCTATATTATCGCATACTATCACTCCACTTTATATCAACAATGCTCTAGAAGTAAACGTACTAGTGTGTTGTATATGTTGTTCTATTTCTATTTGTACGCCCTTGTTGTTTTCCTCTGATTTATACTATTGCATGCATTTCACCGCAGTCAAACGCGTGGCCCCGCTAGAGTTTTCTATTTCTTACTTGGATTCATTGTGCTGTCGTAGCTTTTGTTACATCAACTGCAGCAGATGTGGTCAGTCCACCAGATCACGGCGCTTACGTTTCTTATCACGGCCAAAACTTATTCAACATAATTCTTGGAAGTGGGACACCCCAGGAAGTGAATCTTATTAAAAAAAAATTAGAATTTAGAACTGCTTTGAAACATTTCTGCCTTCTAAGGACAAAATATTGCTAGAGGCGAGGGGAGGTAGCTTAAGATATAAAGCGGATTGAGAAAATGTGCTTGTACAGCTAGTGCTCTGAAGTATTCTGTGATCACGTGAGGGTAGGATACTGTTTTATCTGTATGTTTCCTTGATTATATGCATCTATCTGGTGCAAAGGTCCAAGTCTCACAGGTAGCGCTGTTGCAGTTTTCCCGGTTGGTGCAGGTCGCCCACCCTTCGAGCTCGACTAGGTCGACAAGGGTGCTTGGGTCGCTAACTCACCACATACGGCAACGCGTTGGACCAGAATTTCACGACTTGGTCGTTTTGAAGCTCATCTAGCAGGCAGGGCTGGCGATGAAATTTTTGGATCCACGCAGCCATGTGAACATCGCTTGTGATGTTTTGCCAGGATTACTGATGGGAGGGCTATAGTGTAATTGGAGCGGTGGTCATCGAGCTGATGACGGGAATCTCGGTTTAGGTCGGGCAGGAAGTGGAGGGTGGAAAGTAAAATGCTTGGAAGGTGTCATTTGACAGTTCTGGGCTATTATTGGGCTTATTAGATGAGACAATAATATCGGGAAGGGAAATGACGGGAAAGGATGGGGTGGAGTCAAAGAACGTCCATAGGGGATATCGATGGTGGGTGGGCGATCGGCTTCTATGCTATATGTCATGGACGAATTTGAGAAAGCTAAGTCAGGTGCAATGCCGGTGATACAGATTTGACGACAAAAAAGTGCACAGAAACTAGGACATAGAAGGCTTCTTAGATTCGGCTATATATTCACGTCGTACGACGATCTAATTAGCTGACTAGTCTAGGAAGAGGTACTGTAGTTTATATTTGAGGAGATGACTCATATTGTCATTTAGTTCGAACAAGTAGCCGATATTTATGTGGAAGAGAATATATTTGAATTGGAATATTTCTAAAGGCATCATGGACGATATTCAATTGTTTGAGTGATGGGCATGGGCATCTCCAATCGACCTGGGTGATGATAACGGTATAACGGAGATGTGCGTTTTTGGACGAGGAGTCATTTGCAAATTCGATTGCCTGTCGGCTGTTGGAATTTGTGTGTTGAAGAGTCACGCTTTCTGCCTGACCTCGTCACAAACAAACCGACTGCTGACTAACCAACAGACCGCGAACCTCGCTGCGACATAAGACTCGGAGCTGCTGTCCTCCTCATTCATCTCTCTTTCATTATACAAATGAACTTCAATCTTTAAAAATCGAAATATACAATCTCTCTCAAACTGACCCCCTTCACCATACTATGTCTGATATCTCCCAACTGGCCTCCAAACTTAAGTCTGTAACTCTCGCCGAAAAGTCCCAACCCGCCACTGACGACTGCCCTCTCACGCAACTCCCCTACGACATTGTCACCCACGAAATCATCCCGCAATTCGCCGCGCCGCCAATCCTCCTCGAACCCACCGAGCCAATCCTTCAGGTCGAGCCTTCCTCCCTGCCCTTGCGCCAGCTCGCGAGCACCTCGAAATTCTTTCGCTCTCTCGTCTCCGGCCAATACAAAACCTACCTTCAACACCAATACCCAGGCGTCTACTCTCACGTCATCGCCCAAGCTTCCTTCGCTGACGCACCCCTCGATACGATCAATTGGTCTTCCCGAGTTATCCAAGCCGAAAAGCTATGTCAGCGCTGGTTCCGCCGTCAATTATACGTCTCCGTCGTTCCTGTCGTCGACAAGGCGGGGACCGTCTACCCAGCTGACCCTAACCAACAGCATCGGAATCGTAATAATCACAACAACAGACGGGTCCCGTGTCACCCTATCATTGATGTATCTGAATCACTCCGTGGCGTTGAAACCCTCGCCGTAGGTCTAGGTACGCAGCTGGCCGTTCGGGTCGGCGAATACACGCCGTGGAAGGTCATCTCCAGGAAGGGAATGGTATCCGGGGTGGATGATTTACACGGAGTCCACATTTATGATGATGATCACATCATCACGAGCCGAAGTCTTGGTGTCGAAATTGTTCGCAACGTCAGAGGCCAGGATGGACAGGGCCTTCGGATCTCTTACGCCACTGATCTCTTCACTTCGGGCGCAAAAAACCCCGTTAGCGGTGTGACGTCCAGCTGTCTCGACCCTTCGCCGTCGGCGACCCGGTCTTTCGCGGTAACGGCGACATACAATACTAGCGGCTCCCATAAACTGCAGCTTTTCACCCTGTCAAAACAGGATTCCCGTCTCGTCCTCCCCGGGGCACCTACTCTCGAATCCAGCATTCCCTCCAAGTCTTGGGCATCCACGTTCCTCAACTCTACTACCATAGTCGCCGGCCACCGTACCGGTCTATCCCTCTACCGTCTCTCCGAGGGCTCCCTCTCGGACCCCGTAAACCTCCCGCAACCTTCTTCCTCGTACATTCACGATCTGGCCGTGCACTCTTTGACCCGCCTCTCGGCGCCCTTCTCCCCCACGATCCTAGCCTCTGGTTGGTCCGACGGCCTCACCCGCCTCCTCGACACCCGCACAAACACCTACGTAGCTTCATATGCCAACCCCATATCCAACGAATCATCCCCAATCTATTCGCTCTGCCACACATCCCCATTATCCAACCACCTACTGTCCGGCTCCTCCATGCATCACGCGGTGGAAATGCACGATTTACGGTACACGGGCAACATGGTTTCCGAGTTTTCTCCGTATTTGTACTCATCGGCTGAAGGGGTGAACAAAGCGGACGTGGTCAGCGATGGGTGCTTGCTATTCTTCGATAACGTGGGAGGGATCGGAGCGAGACGGAGGAACGGACAGGGTAGTTCTTCCGTTTATTCGTTGGCTGCTGCGGGTGCCGGGAGCGGAAAGGTGTACATTGGCATGGATGATAATTTGGTGGAGATGGATTTTAGGAAGAGGGTGCAAGGGGCACGGTGGGGGAGGGGGTTGACTTCTCAGGAGAAGGTAGCGAAGAAAGAGGCGGAGAGAGGTGGGGTGTACGGTATACCGATGTATTGGTACGATACGGAGAAGCAGAGGAGGGGGATCGCAGAGGCTGCGGAGCCAGGGCACTGGGAGAATTTTAGCGGGAGGTGGTGGTGCGGGAAGGGAAAGGAGGCGTTCAAGGTTAGGGAGAGGGATGGGAGAGCGGCGAGAGGGGTGGCTAGTGGAGCGGAGAGAGGGAGGGCTATCGAGTGAGATGTTTTGCGGACCTGTGATTTCTGGGATAGAGATGATTGAGAGTGGCGACAATTTATGCGATTAGAGGTGTTGATAGAATAGGTATTGCGATAGACAAACGCTAGAGTATACAGGAGATACCAGTAGAATAGATAAACAATGCATCCTTCTTAATCTTGCCCGAGTTTGACCGCAAAAGACTCCTTCCAGCCGAGTTACCTCTATAGATCTAATCTGTCCGTAGTGTAGGTGTAGGTACACTCTGTGAGACCCTCAAAAATTAAAAACTAAAAAAACCTGGTAAATGCTAAACCGGAGAACTCCATACGCTCGACGGATCGAATCGCAAAATGCTCGCAGAAACCCACAGATATCGACCCAAAAATCTCTCTCTACCATCTATAATCTTCCAATTAAACAAATCTACTCGGAAATATCTCCGTCTAAATCCCTAGCACCGTAGCCCCTCTCTCCAACCAGCGGCGTCCTCTCCCCATCCTCACCGACTTCCGTCTCACTCCCGTCATCATCCTCATCGTCACCCCGAACCTGCTCCTTGCCCCTGTAAACTAAGTAATGCTGCGTCATAAACACCACGTTCAAGGCCATACTAATCAACCCCAAACCCGTCTTGACAAGATTTCCCGTGATCCCTTCCCAACTACCCTCCAACCTGGCATCGATTCCCAACTGCACCAGACTCAGCAGACCCCCGAAAAAATCCATGAGAATCTGGTGAATGCTAAACCCTTCCGTCGACTTGTTCCTATAATTGGTATAAATCTGGGGTAGGTACTTGATCAACGTGACCAGCAGTTTCGAGAGCGAGAACGCGGTGGTGATGTCCAGGTAGTTGATGCGATCGAACAAGCCCGGATGGTGATGGTCATCATCGCCGTGATGAGGCACGTGAGGGTTGGATTCGTTACCGATGGCCACGCTGGTCACAATCCCGACGGTGACGATGATGCCGATGATGACACCCCAGACGAAGGGCTTGGTCCTCTCCCTCCTCCGGCCTTGCTCGTACCCCCATATCGCGGGGAAAAACTGGGAGTAGGTGATACTAGCGAGGAAGAAGGCGTGCAGGGCAAAGGCGAGATCGTTGAGGCGGACGGTGGGGTTCGGTGCGTTTGGGTAGCGGGCGGCGTATTCGGAACGGATGGTGGGGGAGTAGAGGAGGAGGGAGGTGTAGAGGGTGTAGCAGAGGAAGCCGAGGATGTTGAGGGGGAAATAGGAGGCGGCGACGCCGAGGGTGGAGCGGCGGGAGTGGTTTTTGAGGAGCTGCGGGTAGAAGGAGAGGGTCCAGAGGGCGAAGCTGCGATCAAATGTCAGTGATGGCTGGTTTCTTTTGAAGGCGTTCGGGGAGATGAAGGGAACTGACTATATCCAGCCTACGGTCCAGGAGACGGCTTCGGCGACATCGCGCCAGGTTGCTAGCACCGTCGACATGGTTTTGCGAGGGCGAGAGGGTAGGACATCCGGGGGGTTCTTTGGTGGTCCGTCGGATGGTCGCTCTGGCACTGTGATACGTAGCAGGAAGGCTGGGAGTCTAAAGAGGGCGGCACCCGGAGACTCGGTGGTTTATGATGTGCAAGTTGACTGAGGTGGCCTCTAGCGAAAGATTTGAGAAACCCGGGGTATCAGATATAAATCCAAACAAGACCTGGCAGATGAACGAAAGGAGAGACAGTTTAGATGAGAGACGAAAGATGAGAGAGAGGTTTGAGGTCTTGTGGGATCGCAGTAGCTCGTCATTTCGCCAAGCGCCGCTTGTCAGCAGGCCGGACAATATCATAATAAGTGCATGGACAGGCATTCCCCGTCGCGTGGTCTTTTATGATCCGGCATCAAATGATATTGTGGATAAAACGGAGTACTGCCATTTTACATTTTATACGTTCAGATTCTTTTCTTTCGCCTCTCTCGCCGTATCCAGCAACTTCACCGCCTCTTGATACTCCTTGCTGTCCTCGCCAAGACACTTCTTCTCAATCTCCACCGCCGTCTCCGCCCACTCCACCGCCTCATCCTCCTGCCCAGCCTTAAGAGCCAGCTTGACCGCCGTCGCGTACACCGTACCCAACGTGTCCGTCTCCTCCATCCCCTCCGCCTCCAGCAACCTCATAGCCCTCACCACGACTCCCAAACTCCTCTCGTAGTCCTTCTCCGTCCACTTCCCCTCGCTCCTCGTCCGCTTCCTCTCCCTGTTTCCCATCTTGACAAACGCCTCTTCGATCCTTTTCCTCCTCAGGTCCTCCTCCTCGTTCGGACTTGTGCACGCCGTGCACATGCACAGGAAACCCCAGTGTCTCAGCAGCTGTCGACGTGTCGCAGTCGGATGGCAAATGTCAATGTAGGACGTCAAGAGCTCCTCTCCCGGTTGGATATCCCGTAGGGCGTGCACAGTGAGCCGGTTGATCGATGGGCTGTATCTGTGAAACACATTCGGCGCGCAAGAGTGGTTGAGACGGGCAGACATGGGGAACATTCCCAGTGACTTTGAAGCCCCATCGAGGGATTTGCAGGTGAACCGGTTGGTTTCAAAGATTGACCAGGCTAGTTCGTACTCTTCGACGAGGCCATTGAAAGTGTCTGAGGCGTCGCCTATCATAGTTGTTTAGCACTCATCAATTGTGACGAGCATGTGGAATATATAAACATACCTTCGCAGGAAGCTCTCAGCATTTCGATCCAAGCTACCACCTTGCTCGGTTTTGAAGACGCGGCTAGATTCCAGAACTGCTTTTGCTTGTCTTCCGGTAGAAGCTTGACCTTCTGGTGAAGGTCGAGATGGCTGGCATCAACGGGCAGCATAATAATGTTTCCTTCGCAGAATACACGGGTCCCGGAAGGTATCAAGGTGGTAGTGAACGCACCGACACCACTCTCCGGGGTCTGCCGTTCTTCATAAAGATCGCGACGGGCGTAGGAACCCTGGTTTCTCCGTTCTTTGTATGCCGGGTCATCATTTGTACTGAGAGAGGATAGGTCTGGGGCTGATATCTTCATGGTGTTGTTATCTTTCAAGGATGGCATGTTAGCCAGTGCACAAGCCGAGAGTACAACTTGCAATGCAGTAAAGTTCCATTCCCCAATATTTCTTATTAGGATTTTAAAAAAGAAGTCAACTGGCTAAAGATATGTTCTTTGCAGCGCGGTTTTGACTTTGACCAAAGTGCTCTGCAAGTGGTTTGCGTTTAAATTGCAGGTTGAAACTATTTCTGAATCAACGCAAAATATACAACAAGGTGCCGTCGACCAGAAGTCGATTTAGAAAAGTACAGTAACAACTTAAAATATTAAGTATCTGACCGAATTTGCTCTCGATCGTTCTTCACAGAGCTTTCCTCTGAATATACTCCTGAGGGAGCATGAAAAAACTGATTTATCTATCGTAAAAAGTTTGCTAAAGAAGAAATATTAGGTGTCATCATAGAATTTCGCCATAAGGGCTGTGGTATATAATATAAATATATCTATCCGGAAGAACGCCACTCATCATCACCCAGAAATCCCACAATAGAGATCACTCTGCTTCTGTAAGCTCGTATAAGTGGATAAAAGCGGGAAAGAAGTGAGAACAAACAACATCGTCGTGAGCACATGCGTTCTCTGTCACGTCTACCATTCAGCCAAGATTGGTAGCGCCATTGGCTAGAAGAAGCTCAGCAACCTTATCATTACCCTTGGATAATGCTGCCCGGAGCGCAGAATGATACTTTCCACCCTGTGCGTTAATATTAGCACCGTTAGCGAGTAGCAGCTCGACAATCCCGCTATGGCCCTTAGCTGATGCTGCCTGGAGCGCAGTACCGTAATCTCCAACAAGGATATTGACGCCGGCACCGTTAGCGAGCAGCAGCTCGACAATCCCGCTATGGCCCCCAGATGATGCCGCCTGGAGCGCAGTACCGTAAGCTCTCCCACCAAGGATATTGACGTCGGCACCGTTAGCAAGCAGCAGCTCGACAATCCCGCTATGGCCCTTAGCTGATGCTGCCTGGAGCGCAGTACCGTAAGATCCACCAAGGATATTGACGCCGGCACCGTTGGCGAGCAGCAGCTCTACAGTCTTGACGTGACCGTGGTGTGATGCCGCCAGGAGCGCAGTACTATATTCTCCACCCAGTGTGTTGACATCAGAACCCTGGTTGAGTAGGTACTTTATCGTATCTGTTAGACCACAAAGTGATGCATAATACAACGCTGAAACCACTCTTTCTTCTAGCCACCAATCTTTGTACCAATGGCCCTGGCTATAGATGTTATAACACTTCAGATAGCTGCCTCTATCATGGTGTAAAAACCTTTTCAGGAAGTCTTGCAACGTTGGGTCTGTGTGTTCAACTGCTGCAGCGAACGTCATCCAGTACCTCGCACAATATTCCGCTAATGGAAAAGCCTCTACAAGCTCCTTAATCGTAAGGTTGACATCTAGATGTAATAAATACGATAGACAGACTTTTGCCAAAGTCGCTTTAGCCTCAACTTCCCGAAAGTTTTGCGTGGTGTCATTTTCAAATTGGTCTGAGGTCAGAAATTCCTTAACCGAAAAATGAGCCAGCTGAAGCTCTATAGCTGTAGATTTGTCGTCCGCACCGTTCAAACCTTCCCCTGTAGAGACCGCAACCACTAAACTGGAACAGTAACACAAAATCTCACTACGGTCTGGCATCCTGTATTTTGGATCAAAGTGAGGATTCCCTTCCGTGTCTACTGCCAGGGCGTCAACGGCTTCTTCTATCCGTAATGGTCTCTCGGAGTAGGTCAAAAATTGAAGAATCCTCATCGCGTTCTGCTTATTTCTTTCCGGAATACCCCGCAGAATCCTGATATAGGTTTCATTCAAGGTCTTGGGGAGAGATCTAAGAGTTTTGGAAACACTGCGATAATCTAGGCAGTCTTTCAAGACGTCGAGCTGACAAGCCGCCCATCTAAACCTAGTGAATTTAGCATCTCTTGGAAACGCAAGGGATCAAGTTGAGCCTCACATTCCGTTTGCTTTTCCACTGACTACAGCCTCGATCTCGGGCCGAACTTCCGGATACTCTTGCCATCTCTTGAACTCGTCACCGTCTGTGAGCCTCGAATGGACGTATGCGCGAATGTCGCTGGAGACAAGGTCGCTCTGAATGGGAACTAGGCAGTTAGCGTGAGCGAACTTTGTTATTTCGTATTCGATATCTCTTTCTCGCCGGCTCGTCACAAGGAGGTGAACGTTTCCTTGCTCCGAGTTGATTAGGAGTTCTTTCATCCAAGGTATCAAATCCTTCCTCCCTTCCATGGTACACTCATCGAGTGCATCTAGGACAATCCAGACTTCTTTGGCTTGCCCTACCATCTGAAAGAAGGTTTTGGAAAGTGATTGCCATGTCGGTTGTTGACACCCTTCACCACAAGAAGAAAAGAGATGTTCTAGCTGTTGCAAGGTATTGAGACCCTGATGGCGAGAGTAAAGTTGACTGATAAGTGTCCGGAGCATGTTCTCGGTTGTTTGTTTCTTTTCATCGTTGAAGTCAAAGTAAAAGTAGAGAGGTTGATGAGATGAAAGGCTCTGGATGATAGTTGAGCTAAGGACCGTTTTACCGCAGCCGGCGATACCGTGGAGCCAAAGAAAGGAGCCTTTTTGCGTCTTCCAGTCCTTAAAAGCGTCGGATTCTAGAAACCAGCTGCCTGAGCCTTCATGGCGCAGCCGGAGAGCTTTGTTGTGGTTTTTGGAAGCGTCTGGGGCCGACAGCCAACGGTTTATTTTGGCTTGTCTCTGCTCGGATCTGAGATTTTTGACATTGTCACTCGTTTCTTGAACATTCAGCCGGATTTCATTGACGCTTTTTCTCACTTGAAAACTGTTAGCAGCCGGACTTTGTATCCCGATTTCGGGACTGTAGGATTGCGAACTAACTCTTATCCAATACTTCCTTCACTGATTGCTCGCTTTCAACATCACTCAGTTGCACATATTCAAAAAGGAGTTCCTTTGCGAGGGCTGCTGCTACTGCCGCAGCGTGCTCCTGCCAGAGTTGACTTTTGTGCGAATCCGCATAGTCGCAGATACCTCGAATGACAAGACAAGGGAATACGTTTGACAGCCCTGCCGCCTCCATTTCCACACAAAGAACTTTGCCGCCGAGATCTTTGTTCAGTCGATTCCGAAATCTAGCATCTTCGATGACTTGGCTTCCAGATGCGATCAGACCAAAGTGCAGCGACATATCTCTCGGTATTCTCTTTACGACTTGCGTCTTATCGCACAAACGGCAGCTGTCCTCCTCGTCGTCGTCGTCGTCGTCATCATCCTCGGTGCTCTTCCAAGCCGTACTATTGCTAATATGGGGGTAATCCGACCTAAATAGCTCATCCTTTAGTGCTTGTGACTTCAGGTATCGTGGTGCCAGTCTTGGGAATCTTTCCCCCAGCTGTTTTAGATATTCAGGTATTTTGATCGGCCCGTATCTCTCATATGCCGTCTCCAGTTTTGTCAGGGCTGTCAGGAGCGAAACCGGAGGGTTATTCAGCGATCCGGTCCGCTGGAAACCGCCTCCTTCGGTCGCTTTTCCAAGATCCCATTGAACCACGCCAGGATGTTCGCCGACAGGTACGCCGATTACGACATCACCAAGTCTTACCTTGGGTGGGATCCCACTGCCAATACCAACCATAAGGCCAAACTTGATGGATGGGAACGTGATGACCATTCTCATAGCGACGGTAGCCGCTGAAACGGTGCCTACGATACCTTTAGGCAAGCAAGCTACTACTATATTGTGACCTCCGATGGACCCTAATGTGTAGCTATTGTGATCGCCTAGTGACTTCGATAAATAGGGGTGTTCCGCGTCAAGCATTGCTAACGCAGCAGTCTGCTCTTTTGGAAGTGCGCAGACCCATCCTATGGTGTAGTCCGCATGAACTCTGGGCTTTAGATTTTCTGTTGAAGCCATTGTGACGCCAAGGAGCCGCAAATTCGATAGGCCGATCCACGAATATTCTGAAAGTCTTATAATCTTGGATAGTGTGCACGTTGGAGACTTCGAGGCTGGCTAGGAACCGCTAAGCGGGGGTGCGGGGCTATCCAGACATTTACGAGGCTCGACTATTTCGGTCGACATTTCACTTCGCATGTTCAACAGGATCCAATTAACTTATGGTAAAATCAAACATCAACGCAAACTAAATCCCAAAATGTTGATGCCATTTCGTCTTCGAGGCTACGAGACTGAAGCCATCACAAAAATTTGTGCATTTAATCTTAATGACGTGCCGTTGAGGAAACCTTTTATGGTTCAATTATCAACAATACACTTTATTCTGCATCCATCCCAAGTACCCTTTTCTGCATCCGAATTTCTGCTCCCTTGTTCCTCCCACTATTCTTTGCCATTGGGTTTCCCCCACTGTTTGACCTTCTTGAGCAAAAAAGCCTTGCTTAGCACTCTAGTCCCCCCTCTTTTACCAAATTCTTTGCGAATCGACGAAAGCTTTTCCGTTCCAACAGCTTCGATGGCCTTTTTCAAAGTTACCTCCTAGTGCCACCACAGAATCTCAGTATAAAATCTCACTGATGTTCATATCTCCTTGCATCGTAATGGGTGGGGTTTTCAAGGTTCATACTTCAATATCTGACAAGAATACCGCCTCATCTCTCAACTTGTACCACCGAAACCTAAACACGTTTCTAGAGGTCTTCGTTTTGAAGATTGCCTCGAATTTTTCGTGTTTTTCACCAATAGACAGCTTTTCGTTGGCAGAGTTTGTAAAGAGATCGCGAAGAAAAGCATCGTGCGCAGAAGTGAAGTTGAACGGTGGACCGGCAGCTGCGGCCCTGACCTTTCTGGTTCCTTTGGAGGGCTTAGTATCCTTCTGGTTTGTTTCATTTTTGGTAACTTGGTGTTTTGTTTCTTTGGTATCTGGTTCGTCTCCTGACTTGCTCTCCGGCTTGGATGCTGACTTTTGGGGTTCCGCTTCGGGCTCTGTTTTAAACTTTTTGGAGTTGGTTGCCGGCGGGTTATCAGCTGATTTGGATGGACGTCCCCGCTTTCTTTTTACTGACTCAGGAATAGCTGTGATTTCAATCTCATTGTTATCTTTGGTCTTTTGAGCGGTCAGGGTTTCGTCCACAACCGGCTTGATATCTGTGTCAGTGTTGATATTTGAGGGCTTATTCTCCTGATCTTCGTCGTCTTCTTTCTTTGAAGCTGCATCATCCTTTTCATCATTATTCTCGACTTTGAAATCCAACGCTTCTGTCTCTCCATCCTCCAATTTACCTGGTGGTGATTGTCCACCATCGGAAGGCGGAGGTGTTGGAGGACGATAAGTATTCTTCTCATGATCTTCAGTAACCTCAGCTTTAACTTCGAGCTCAGACATGTTGAGAAGTGGCAATTTGCCTAGGATCTCAGGTAATTTGGGAAGAGCGAAAATATTGGTCCGAGTTTTGTGAGTGGTGTGCACTATTTACGATTAGTGCTAGCGTTGTAAAGGGGTGACGGTAGCTTTATGAGAGACGAATACGAGTTTGACTACGAGCTATTAGTGTGTAGAGACTCGAGATATTAATAGTTGTTAAGAGATGGTGTATTGAGCAAGCCCAGTTGGAACTCGATATGAAGGGAATTTAGTCTATGGATATGCAATGATTTTCGTCGAATCCCTATGTGAAGAGTAGATGAAGCTCGTAGGTTCCATGGATTGGTAATTTTATATTTCGTTCTGGTTCCCGTTCTCTCGCTTCCTAGTAAGATGCCATTCTTATAATCGATCTCAGGCTCGCTATTGTTTGATTTGGGAGCCCAGGGCGCTTTAACCCCCCGATGCGAATAAAAAATCTAGTAACTCTCCAAAATGTATACTCGCTAAGAAAATAAATAGATGACAATAGCTTAATACAAAATTCGACAATAAGATTAATCTCACATAATCTCAATTTGATCTAACTTAGTGTTTGGTGCTACCAAGTTTATACGCCTCAAAACCGATGTCACCCATTTCTTCCACTCCTTATCAAACTCCTAAAACAATAAAATAAACCCAGCCTACTCGTCTTTTTCTCCCTCTTCACATTTCACTTTGCAACCGCCTTCCTTCATCTTCTTCTGGACAAATGATTTTGTCACCTTCTTTCCAGTCTTGGTTTTGAACTTTTCTACAATAGTCCCCGCCACGTCTCCGATAACCTCCTCGATCGTCTCCATTAATAGTTTATCTTCCTCACCGCTGAGAAGGATAGCATCTTTAATTGCGAACCAACGGTTGCACAAGGATTTCAAGTTTTTCCCGCTGTTGAACTTGGCTTCGAAGGCGTCGTGAATATCTTGGGGACTTTTGAGGGAGGAGCGGAGTTGGCAGAGATAAGAATCTTGTTCGGGAGTATAAGAGCCGTTCCCACCAGCAGGGCGTCCCCGTTTTGGGGGTTTGAGGTTGCTATCTTTTTTCGGCTTGTCTTTGGCTTTTGTGGTGGTAGTAACTGCCGCTCTGGTAGCGTTGTTGCTCTCATTATCCGAGTTCTCGTTCTTAATTTGGGAGAGGTGGCGTTTCTTTGAAAGGGACTCCCTCGCGGTTGGAGGAGTTGACGATCTCGATATGTCTTGGCTGGTAGTTCCGTCCTTATATTCCGTCTTGATGCTCTTGAGAAGCTCATTCTCGGTATCTCGAAGTGGCAGATGAGAGGAATTATTCTTGTCCTCTTGTTCTTCAAGTTTGACCGTCATCTTTTATGAACTGAAAACAACAATAAAATGTGAGGTGAATACGGATATTGTGGATTTGAGAGTAGGAGTCTTTGAAGCCACTTATCTTCGATAGTTTAAGGTGTAAGGACTTGCTGGCCAGTTAAAGAGGTAGCTTTTGCTTCAAATAGATCTCTTATGATTAACTACTTCAGTAAGTTGAGACGTAATGCTCTTATACGTATATACATTTAGTAAACGTAAGGGTAATATAATTATATAATATGTTTAAAGCTAACTAGATCTCTAGAATCATTAGTGTGGGTTGAAGCACAATCTAGAAGTAGACAGAAGCACTGATAGGAAAATAAAATTTTAATATATTTGTATATATCTACTGTACGTTATGAACTCGAGACTCTTTAAAAACCTTTTATCTATCGCGAAAGAAATCCTAAGGATAAAAAGTACAATTCACCAAAGGAACGTATCCAAATAATTGTAAAAGAAACATTTCACGCAGCAAGTAAAGTTTCTGCCGAAAAACTGATTTCCTAATTGTCACTACCGCCTCAAATCGCTGGCCATCTAGTCAAATTATATGCGACAAGATCTCTTTCTTCAACCTCTAATTTCAAATTAACCCTTTCCCACTATTCCCACCTTGTCCTTCACTCTCCCACTCTTTGATCTTCTTCCAAATATATCTCTGGTTCAGCTTTGTGAACCCTTCCCCTCTTTTACTATACTCGTTCAAGACCGCCAGAGCCTTATTTGTCTCTACCGCGTCGATCGCCTTTCTCAAAGCAGTTTCCTATAAGCTCCAGGCCAATATATCAAAAATTAAAACAGCTTTCGAGCGCCGGTCGTTAGAGCGTCATATTTACTCACCTCAGCGTCTGACAGAACAATATCTTTGTCTTTCAATTTGTACCAACGAAAACGGACTACATCTTCCGACCTCCCCGTTTTGAATCTCTCTTCAAATCTCTTGTGCTTTTCTTTCTGGTTGAGTTTTTCAGGGCCGGCGAAGAGTTCGCGGATATACGCATCTTGCTCTGTGGTGAATACCGTCTCGCCGGCTCCAGCTTGCCTTCCTCGTTTCGGTTTGTTCTCCTCCGCATTCGAGGATTCCTTTTTGACGATTTTCTCTTCTTTTAGTTCTGCCTTCGGCTTCTTGGTCTTGGGCGCGGTTTGTGTTTTTTCTGCAGACTTGGGACGACCGCGTTTGCTGGTGACCTTTTTCACTTCCATGTTAGCATTAGAGGTCATCGCGCACTCGTCGTTAATAGCTATATTGGTTGGATTTTCGTCGTCACGATCGATTTCCTGTTTGAGGCTAATATTCTTGGACTCATAATTCGCCCTGTCCCCGTCATCCGAGAGAGGTGGTGTGAGAAAACGAGTGATTTCCTCCTCGTGTCTGATCTCGAGAGCTGACATTTTTCGATGAGGATTTAACTGGACTTCCTAAGAGGTATAGAGTGTGTTAAGAAGAGCAAACCTAAAGGTGATATTAGGATGCTAGTAAGATGTGCTATGCAAAATAAACGTATTCGAACCCCGAAGATTCTAATGGTGGTTTATATAGAAGTAGCTAGGGCTTTCAACTGACAACCTAGAATTATAATGAATTTTTTTGAATGGCCTGTAGTGCTGAGAACGTAAATATATAAAGCATTTTAGTTGCATGGTTGTATAAGAATTAAAGGTCTCTGTCGAACAAACACGGGTTTCAATTGGAAGCTTATGTCGAGATCTCGAGAGATAAAGGTGAAAGAAGCCCGTAGATCTGCAGAATATTGCCTGTGTTGTTGATCAACATGATCTTGTATGCCGGCATCGACTGAATATTGCAAGTGTCAAGCTGCGGTTAGCAATATTACTAGTTGTATTAATTCAGGCGCACAATCCTACATGTATCCGTTAGGTAATCACAAGGTGCCGTCGGCCGATGGGCCGTTTTGCAGTGTAATGCTCGAAAAGCACGGGTGGGTTTCTATCATCAGCCGGGGTGTGCTGCTCTATAACACTGCCTGATATTTTCCCGCTTGAATGTTCTATCGGTAACCCTTGTAAAATTATTTACTAAAAACCGGGGTGGGGAACGATCTTAGCATGGTTTGGGGTTGCATGGAGGTTTGAGCGATAACATTACCCTGTGGGATGGTTGTAGCTCTATGGCAGACGAGTGCGTCTGTAGTCTTACTATTCTTTTTGACTGGATACATGACGCCTAACTACTTCAGTATGTCATTTATAAACACCAAACACAGCCACTGCAACCAAGAGAAGACATCGCTAAAATAATGCTATAACTCCAAATTATTCAGACTCCTTACTCCGGTTTGTAAATTATAGTCCCATATTTCTTGCGCAATTCAAATCTCCGCCAGGTCCTGCCAAATATCGCCCGCCCCATCCATCCCACTGTCAATTATCTTTGCCTTCTTTCTCTTGCCTTTCTTGCTTTTCACATTTACCTCCTCCTGCACTATATCCTTCAACTTGTACGGATCCCCATCCTCCTTCCGAATAACCACTGGGGCCTCCTTCTTCGTCTCCTTTTTCGCCTTGAAACCGTAATCCCATCTCTTCCTTACCAACAACCCTCTAACGCGCGCCTGCACCCTCATAATACTCATCATCACCTCCTCAACTCTTCTCTCCACCGCGGCCCTCCAGGCTTTCTGAATAATCTTTGCAGCCCTCTTCTCTCTCAGACCCTGTACCGCTCGTTCAAGCTCCCTCGCATCCTCCACCATATCTCTAATCCTCTGCAAAATGTTTCTTCGAAAGGAAACACTCCTCCACCACAGTTGGATCTTGACCGCACCTCTGACTTTCCTCGTCGCACCCATAACTCTCGACGCCAGGAACGCCAGAGCTGCTGTAATGAAACGCTCGTTCAAGACCTTCTTTTCTTTCCCTGGTGCGAAAAGCCTCAAAAACGCCTCGCTGCACCCAAAATTTTTCAGTCTCTCCTTCAACTCCGCACTATCTTTCTGAGTCGAATTCAGATTGCCAATCAAAGGTTCATACTCTGCCAGGACCGCATCAACAACCTCTTCGCTCATGATATCCCCCGCCGAAAACCTTCCATTCTTCGCCGTCATAATGGATTTGACCCAATTCTCCAATTGTATCAAATATCTCTTCTCCCCTTCAACCATTCCTTTCGGTGATAAAACCTCGGCTTTGTACTTTGTAGATAGCCTCGTCGTCTCCCTCTCCAATTCTGCCCAATCTACCAGCCTCCTAACTCCGACTCCACCGACGACGGCCCACAGCAAGCTCAGCGTGACCTCCCGGTGCCCGTCAACCAAATCCTTGGCTCTGATACTCCCCTTTGGAACCCAATCTTCCTTGTAGAAAACCTTCAGAACATTCTCCACATTTCCCACCTTCTCCCCTCTACTCTTTGGCGTTAGATTCATACCCTCGAGAACCCCTCGAGCCCCAAATATCTCTGCCACTTTCCCCAGCCTAACCCCATCTCTAAGATCGACCTTCAGGTTGTCAACTCGGAAGTCATATTCTTCGTCGGGCTTTTGAAGGAGGTCGACTTCATACTTGCACCCCCTGAGCACCCTACCGACCCCTCCAACAGCCGGTAAAAGGACTTTGCCCACCCGGGCCAACACCTCCTCCGAGCTCTTGTATTCCGAATCTTTCCTAAACACCAAACTCCCTCCAAATACGCCCCTTCTTTTCCCATCATCCAGAATGTGGATGAGCAGTAACGTTCTCAAGATTGTCCTCCTCAGCCTCCATCCCTTCGATCCTTCTTCCTCGTTTTCCGTCCAGACCCTCAAGTTGCCATGCTGATTCGCCCCGTAAGTTTCCCACCCTCCCACGTCGTCCTCGATGTCGATAAAGAACGTCTGAAAGAATTTGCCGACTTCCTTGTCTCCCACCTTTTCTCTCGCATCGGACGAGGAAGTAGGAGAAGATAACGAGCGCCCGGTGATAACTTCCATCCCAACCCTCAATACCTCCAAATTATAACTCCCCGTGAATAGTCTGGTAAACATGTCCCTCTGCCCCAAATCTCCCGCCAATCCGACGGAATTATCGTCCTTCATTTGTTCCTCGCAGGGTTTGAGGGCTCCGTGCAGAATCGAGGCTTTTAGGCGTTCGTGGAGCAGGATGTAGGCGTCCGTGTTGTACATTTCCAACAGTTCGGTTCTCATTTCCTCCTCAGTCTTGTGGGGAGTGGTGGTATCGGATATGAGAATCTCGTTTAGGATATCTGAAAGTAGGGTTTCCTGGTTTGAAAGCCATGTGGTGGCGGATGAGTGAAGAGTCGGGTTGAGCGTTGTTGTTGATGATGAGGATGTGAGGGATGGATACGCGGATGCGGATTTTCGAGTCGGCTTCCTAGAAATGGTGGGCTTGGTAACTTTGGACTTGGTGAATTCTGTGTCCGAGAAGGATTTCTGAGCGTTGATGGGTTTATGGAGGTGGGGACGAGTGGTTGCTGATGGTATTGGTTTCTTTTTCGGAGGAGATGATGTAGGAGGTAGGCGGGTGGTTGGATTCATGCCGCGGGTTACGGATTTTAAAGCAGGTCGTGGGTTTGCTGGGATGGATTTCGTGGAGGCGGTGCTGGTTCTTCTGGGGTTCGAGGTGGAAGGGCGGGGTTTCGGCGCAGTTGTGGATGCCTTCTTTGTTTCCTTCTTGGCGGTCTTTGAAGAAGCTGCCGGTTTCGGTGCAGGTTTCGGTTTCGACTTTGATGTTGTAACGGATGGCACGGCTGTGCTGGCCTTCGCGACAGCGGCAGCGGCTACACGACGGACTAGTTCACTGATCCGTCGACGTTTTCTGGGAGGTGGGTTTTGCGGTTCGGGGATTGGGAGGTTGGATGATATCGATAGTGAAGAAGAGTTTGGAGAAGAGTGAGGGAAGATTGTGGTGGATGTAGAGTCGATGCACGAGACGTCAGCGTGGAGGACGGAGCTGTTCGGTTGGATGGCGGGCGATGAGGGGAGGTGGCCCGTCTGCGACCTGGTGGACATGCGACGGTTCTTGTTGGTGCCATTTTGAACGTTTGACAAGGGCTGTGAAGGTTGCTTCTTGTCGCTGGAGGCCCTCTGGATGAGGTTCAAAGGTATCCTGCGCCGCTTGGGAGCGATGGAGAGCGGGTTCAAGGATCGCCTGGAGGGATGTTGGGCTCCTGGGAGTTCGGCGGTGAAAGAGTCAATGTCGGGGAGCGGGAGGGTACTCTCCGGGGATGCGGGACGGAGACGTTTGCGGCGGGTGACGGGCGGACAGGGCGTGTCGACGTCCATTCCGATTCATGTGAGGAAGATTGATTTGTCCTTTGAATGCAGTCGCGTCAATGGGAAGCGGTTGCCAGGGAAGGGGCGATGTGTCTGTTGCGGTGTATAGATGGTAAAATTGGTAGAAACTATCTCGTTAGGCGGTGTTATATCATAGAGGATAGTCATCCATTAGTATACACGTCAGTCACGCTATGATGCAAAGAGAATGTCGAAAAGGTAGACCGTATAGATGGTTGGCAGAGGTAAACAGAGGAGCAGCGATTTGGCAGAGATGTGTTGGGCGTGTGGTTGGAAATGTAAACATGTAAACAACCAGTCCCGAACAGGCAATCTCGCAGGGAACCCGGCATGTCCGCATGCGGTAAGAACCAGCACCGATACGGTATTTATGTATAAGAAGCGGGTCTTTTTATCTGTCAATGTGGGACGGGCTAAAGCACCATAGTTGTTATCGATTTGGTGGGACTGCGAAGGTTATATCTCGCATCTCCGGATAGTATCAATGGCGATAACAAATATATATCACTTTGACCCGTCGACACTCAACTCAGGTGGTATGGCGCAATTGGTTAGCGCATTCGGCTGTTAAGACTCGCTAGGCGAGTTGAGCCACCGGGAGGTTGTAAGTTCGAGCCTTACTATCACCGAGTCAACTTTTTGCTTCTCATTCCTTAGGCATCGGAGGCGGATCCCCTTTTTTTGGAGATCAAGAGTATGATATCAAGTTGTGTCGGTGGGGATGGTTGATATCACTTCAACGTGACTCTCCAGTTTTTGTTTTTTAGCATTGCATTCCATGTTGTGACGGAGCATTTCTCAAGCCAAGCATTTCCCTCTCCCTTTCATGAGAGGTCGAAGGGGGAGCCAACACACTCCGAAAAGGGGATATCGGCAACGGACAAACACCTGGTTAAGGTTCCGACGCACGAGCCCAGCCGACAGCAGAGCCGCACGTCAAAACGTGGGCAACCGACCCAAAGTCTCGGGAACGATGACGGTATCGGTGCCTGGCACTGGTCTCGACGATAGCATCTTTGACGACCCCAGGAAAGTGGTCCTTACCGCTGAAAAACGGGGCGGCAGAGGGTCGATTCGTTGTCGCACGAGCACGGCGACCCTGCGTATCGCAAAATCGGACCCGATACCGAGACTCTGAGGGTCGCCATATCGCACTGGAGAATTTGGACATTTCGATATTTGGAGGTTGATATTGGCCGGCCGTTGGAGCGTTTTATCACCACTTTATTTTTTGGTGGAGTTGACACGCCCGCACCGCCACACTTTCCTCTTGCCGAAACAGCAAACCCCAACCAAAACAACAAAACTGGGAAATTTGTGAGGCCGAAAAAAATACGCCGTCGAAGAAATGAAAATGCATGAAAATGCAGAGTTTGAAAAGTGTCGACGGGACGAATGATTCTTTCGGATGACTGTACTGTGCATTGGCCCTGCCACCATACGTCTCTGTGATTGTTCCACCGGTGGGCAAATGTGCACCCGGTCGTTGCCACCGTCATGGAACCGCGAAATCAGCTGCCGTCGCGAGCCAGACCGACAGTCTTGTCAAAAATTACACGTCTTCCGATGGGTGTCCGATGAGTCTTGTCGTGATGTTCCGGTCGAGATGAGTCCTCTGCGTGTTTGCGGCTGGTGTTGTTATTGTGATTGTGGCACCGCCACCCGACTTGCTTTTTCGCTGGCCTTTCTCGTCGTCCTTCCTCTTCCCTCCCCGTTCTCCCCTTCCTCCCAATTCCATCTCGAACACCATCTCCATTCTCGCATCTCCATCTCCCTCGGCGAGACATCCGGACGACAGCACGCCTCTCCGTTCGCACTCCTCTCTCCACCACCACCGTTGTCTGTCTCCGTCTTACTCCCCTTCCTCTGAAGGGGTGGTGCGATCCGCTTTGTCACCGCGTCGACATCCCACTTTCGCGTCCCCTTCTCGCCTTTTCACGACTTTTTGACACTATCGTCAGTCGTCGGCATCAATCACTCGGAGCGAATCTTTTTTCCGGCTCGCTTTTCGATTTTGCCCTGTTCCTCGCCGAGCTGGGCTGCCCTTGGACGGACCACTTTGCACGACTCTTGCCTGCATCCGTCATCCCGGCTCAACCCCCAATCCTACCCATTTTTTACTCACTCACCGGCATCACTCATCTCTCGACCTAATATCATAATAGTATGCTTCCCACATCTAATTGTATTTGACGAAAGCTTCTTCCTTCTCTCGATGGTTCCTTTCTTCCCTCGAGTCATTCTTTCTTTTCCTTTTTACTTTTTCTTTTTCTTTTGGTTTTGGTTTTGTTAACATTTCTCGTCGAAACGCCTAGATCTCACTCGATGCTCCTAAACACCATCCACCTATAACATCTCTCCACCACATCCTGCTCGCCCAACCATGCCAACTCGCGGCCGCAAGGGACAGAGCATCACAAACCTCGTAGTCGACCCCGACACCCTCGGCGAGGATTCTCAGGACGACGACTTTGACCCCAAGGCTTCCTTCGCCTCTCCCTCAAAACGCCAATCCCGTACCCCCCATAAAAAGAGCCGCAGTACTTCCAAAAGACCAAAACGTCCCCGACGACGTGACGAGTACGAAGACGACGACGTAGACAACCTTAGTAGGGGTTCTTGGTCCGCCTCCGCCAGTAGTGAAGAGGAAGACGACACTGAGATGAACGCTGCTGGTCGTCCGGCAAGAAGAGCGGTCAAAAGTAGCAGGGTCCAGTACAAAGAATCATCCGAATCTGAAGTTCCAGGCCTCGCCGAATCGGAAGAGGAGGCCATCTTTACGGACGACGACGTCAAGCCCAAAAATCGCAGAGCGAAAGCTGGGAAGACCCCTCAGAAGCAGGCTCCCAAGAAGGCTCCCGCGTCCACTAGGCGCAACCTCAGGCGTCAGGCCATCACAGAGGACGAGGAAGAACTCAGCGTCCCGCCTACCGACGACGAAGCGGAGGAGAAACCCAAAACTCTCATCGTCAAACTCAAAATCAGCAAACAGCGGTACGACGAAGAGATGGCTCGCAAAGGATCCGGCTCTGGTGCCTCTAACACCGGTCCCACCCAGCGACGGTCCTCCCGTTTAGCCTCTCTCCCCCCCGAGAATACTGCTGAAGATCTTCCCGCGCGAACCCGTGGGAAATCGCGGGAGCCCACCCAATCTCCCACCCGAAGCAGGCGAAGCCGTAGTGCCAGCCGCCCTACCACCGGGGGCAAGGGACCCTCTATCCAATCCGCAAATCGTCCCCGGCGTGTCACCCGTGCTGCCAGTAGAGCTAGCAGCGAAGGACTAGCGAGTGCTGATGATGCCCACCACGACGAAATGGAAGTCGAGGAAGCCGACCCCCCTGCTCCTCCTCAACCTGCCGCTCCTGCCGCACTCGCCATGTCCCGCATCACCGAAGAGTCCACGCAGAATTCTTCAAAACTCACAAATGGCAACACGTCTAAGGACGGAAATTTCCAACCCGGTATGACTAGCGCCAGCACTGGCGATTCCCTGGAAGTTAATGTACCCCAACGCGAACTGTCTGGCTTACTCGTTGCTCCGGATCTTACAGAGGATGGCGATTCCGCCGAACGGAAACAGACTCGATCCAGTGTCGGCCTGAAGAAGGAAGCCGTCGAGGCTGGAATCTTCCCCGAGGATGAGGATGAGGAAGACGCCCAGGTTCAAGGTGATACCATCGATATCAACATGGATGACAATGATGACGATGACGAGGAACCTGTTGTCGGACGCAGAACACGCGGTTCGGTGGCCAAACGACAGATAACTCCTCCCTCCGAGTTCACCACACCAAAGAAGCAACCTCCGCGCAAATCCAAACGCAGCAGCAAAGACAGTGATGACGAATACGAAGAAGATGATCACGAGGATGAGGGTGATGTCGACGAGTCTGACAGCGATCACGCTCAACCGCAAGAAGATGACTTTGACGAAGATACCGAAGGACCTCGAGGCCGTCGCACACGGGGCGCCCTTCAGAAGAAGCGACGACGAAGCCAAATGTCAACCGATCCCGTCGATCTGGACCTCGACGAATTGGCCGAGGAAGCCCGAGATCTTGGGAAGGAGCGTAAGCGCACCCGACGAGAAACTCGCTACCTGCTCGCTGCCGAAGACGATTCGAGTTCCAGCAGAAGACCGCGTCGCGCCGCCGAGAAGCCGGTCGACTATCGCGTTTTCCGCCCCGAAGAGAACATCATCATTGAGGACGATGGCAGCCCGCCACCAACCATCATTGGCCGGAAGAACGGTCGCAAGGGCAAGAATGGTAGTTCCGGTGCCCGACCCCTGTTCAACACTCTCGGTATCTTTGGTGGTATCGGCCAGGAGCGCTCCATTCTCAACTCGGACCGTAATCTCGGGTTTATCGACTCGGACAGTAGCGACGACGATATCCAAATGATGCCTTCGGGAGGTATGGACGGTATCGTTCCCCCGGTTAGTACTGGAGGGAAACGCGGTTCCATCTCCCGTGCTGGTGGTCTGGGCACTCACGGTACGCCCATGAACATGGGCAAAATCACTTCTGCTCAAAAACAGAGCCTCGCTGACGCTGATCCTATCGGGATCGACCCTAACGTTGACTTTTCAAAGGTTGGCGGGTTGGCCGAGCACATCAATCAACTGAAGGAGATGGTCGCGCTACCCCTCATGTATCCTGAGATCTTCCAAAACTTGGGAATCACACCTCCTAGAGGTGTCCTGTTTCACGGTCCTCCTGGTACGGGTAAAACGCTGCTTGCGAGAGCGCTGGCGAATTCCTGTACCGCGAACGGGAAAGCGATCACATTTTATATGAGAAAAGGCGCGGATATCTTAAGTAAATGGGTTGGTGAGGCTGAGAGGCAGGTTCGGACCTTGTTCGAAGAGGCGAGAAAGAACGCGCCGAGTATTATATTCTTTGATGAAATTGATGGTACGTGGACCGCTCGGCATTTTTTGAAATCGTTTCGTTGGCTAATATTTTTTATAAAGGTCTGGCTCCTGTTCGTTCTAGCAAGCAGGATCAGATCCATGCGTCTATTGTGTCCACTTTGCTTGCGCTTATGGATGGAATGGACGGACGTGGCCAGGTTATCGTGATTGGCGCCACAAATAGGCCCGATTCTATCGATCCTGCTCTTCGACGTCCCGGTCGTTTTGATCGAGAGTTTTACTTTCCCCTGCCTGACATGACTTCCCGTCGTTCCATCATTGACATTCACACGTCGGGGTGGACGCCGCCGCTTTCGGATTCATTCAAGGATGAGCTCGCCAGCGTGACGAAGGGTTACGGTGGTGCTGATCTTCGCGCTCTGTGTACAGAAGCTGCGTTGAATGCCGTTCAGAGGAAATACCCCCAAATCTACCGCGATACCGACAGGAAGTTTTTGATTGACCCCAAGAGCATCGATGTCACCGCACGTGACTTTATGATCTCGGTTGACAAGATTGTGCCATCGAGCGAGAGATCTTCCACGTCCGGTGCCGCACCGCTGCCGGAGCATATCGCACCCCTTTTGACGGCTACGCTTGATGTCGTCAAGGAGAAGCTCGCGCAGGTGTTCCCCGAGAAGAAGAAACAGTCCGCGTTGCAGGAAGCTGAGTATGAGCCATACACAGATGCGGATGGCGGCTTTGGACGAGAGAAAATGTTGAAAGACTTTGAGAACACGAGAGTCTTCAAGCCAAGAATTCTTATCCATGGGCAAGCTGGTATGGGACAAGGTTATCTTGGCGCCGCCTTGCTTCACCAGTTCGAAGGAATCCACGTGCAGACTGTCAATTTGCCAATTCTGATGGGCGACCCCGCAAAGAACGCCGAGGCGACGCTTATTCAGCTCTTCACAGAGCTGAGGAGACACAAGCCTAGCGTGTTATACATCCCCGATTTGGAGAACTGGTTTTCTGCGGTCTCGAACGATGTGCTGACCACGTTTATGCACCTTGTCGGGAGCATCGGGAGCTCGGAGAGGATCTTGCTGATGGGAATGACCTCCGCTGAGATTGAAGAGATTAACGTGACGGTCATCAGGGATTTGTTTGGTTATTCCAGAAAATGCAGGATTAGTATTTTGAAGCCGAATGCGGTTAGTATTTTAACCCCATTTAATGTGTTATGCACAGCAGCTAAAGAAGTGATACGCAGGAACAACGAGGTCAATTCTTCCAACGGGTAATTGGCTTTATCAAAAAGAGCCCTAGGGAGTTTCCAGATCCAACCATGCGACCCAAGAGGAAGATTGAACCCTTACCGCTCGCGCCACTGCCGCCACCCAAACCGCCAAGTAAAGATGAAGAGCGTGCCCAGAAAAAGGCCGACAAGTACCTTATCCATCAACTCAAGATCAGATTGATGCCCATCATTGACATGCTCAAGCTCAAGTACAAGCGTTTCAAACGCCCTTTCATCCCGCCCGAGCGTCTGGAACAGCTTAATCTGCCCCCTCCTAATGAAGACGGGGTGGTGATCAGTGACATACGTCCTGAGCCAGATGTCAAGATGATGAGGGATGAAGATGGTGTGGATATGATTTTTGATGCGCTCAAGGGCAAGAAGTTTTACAATCTTGATCTGGAGGTTATCGAAGAGAGGGTGTTTAACGGTTACTATATCAAGCCTTCGCAGTTTGTGGAGGACATTATCTTTTTGGCGATGGATTGCCAGGCTAGCGGAGATAGGGGTGCTATGATGGCGGCTTCGGAGATGAGAACAAACGTTGAAATTTTAGTGTTTGATCTTGAGAAGGAATACCCGGCACTTGTGTCGGAGTGGCATGGGGTCTGGAACAGAGTTCAGGAGAGGCTTAAAAAGAAGGCGGTGGATACCCAGGAGAGTGGTGTACCTGCTATTACGGAGAGCGGGGAGGATAGCACACGCGTCGAACCGTCTGAAACGCAAACCACACCTGCGCAGCATCAATCAACTCTTACGAAGAGAGTCTTTGCGGTGGGCACGCCAGGAACACCGTATCAACAAGCGCAGATGCAAATGATGCCACCGCTGATTGAAGAGAGCCATGCCGGCAGTTCGAATGGGTACATCGCGTCGAGTGAGATGGGACCTAAGGATAGCGATGGGGATGCCGTTATGAGCGATATTCCTGCTGCTGGCGGAGGTAGCACGCAGAACGCTAGTATCACTGGTGCTGTGGTTACGCCGTCCGACAGCAACCCGAGCAGTACCTTTAGGACCGCGGCACAGAGCATGGTTCCGCAAAACCCTTCCACCACGCCTGGAGCACCTCAGGTACAGGAACAACTTTCGGTGGCAGCCACTCAAATCTCGGCTTTAATTCACAGCACGGCCAACACTCAAAGGAGCGGAACTGGCGGAATTAGGTATACCTCCGCGGTGGGGATTAGTAGTACCCAGACGCAGTTTGAGCATAATACCATGGATGCCAGTTCCACCACCTCTGGGAAAGATAACAGCGTTACCCCCCGGGAAAACAGCAATCTTCACAGGCTGAGCGACCAGTCGAGTAGTAATCGGACTGATGTGCCTCAGGATACGCCACCGGCTAGGCCTTTTGCTTATATGAGCGAGGGTGCGAGCGGTGGAAGTGGGAGCGCGGCGATGAGGTCGCAGCAGCCGTTGATGGCGCAAGCTAGTACGACTACGGGGTATGAGTATCCGATCGCTTTTGGAGATAGTCAGTTGCCTGATACACAGCGTAAGTCATTTCTTTTCCTTGCTCGCCTGATTTTTGTAATTATCTTTTCAGTTTTGGTAAAGAAGACTAGTTCTCTAACAAGATTTTATATTTGGGAATAGCAGTAGCTTCATCGGAGGGTAGCGTACCTAGTCAGTTCGCCCCCTTTGGACACGATTTCAGAAGTACCCAGGCTACTGGCGGGTATTCTAGTGGATCCCAGCAGTCGCCGTTCGTGCCGGTTGCTCTGAGGAATCGTATCGCGGATCTGGTGGGACCTTCGCCATCTAGCAGCGCACCACCGATTCTCAGACGCCCTCAAACGCCCGATCCGGATCTTCAACTCGATGAGGAGGACTTAGCAACGTTCCACAAGCATCTAGTGGACGTATCCCAGGGGTTCACGATTGAGCAATTGGAGCAGGTGAACGCTGCAGTTATGGATCTGGTATGGACCTTTAGAGCTTCGTGGGATAGAAATGAGATCTTGAAAGAGGCGAGAGAAGTTGTAGGCGAGGTCAGGGAGGATATTTTGGAGATGGAACGGATGGTGAAGGTCAGCAAGGCCAAGTGGAAGAACAGGGGCGTGGACGACGGAGAGGTTAGTTATGGGGAAGTTCTGACCAGTGAGGTTGATTAAGTTGGTACTGGGTTTGTGTGTGTTTTTCGTCCGTTTTTTTTTTTTTGCTTTTTAGTGTATCAACCATCTTATGGCGGCGTTCTTTTATTGATATACTGTCGTTTTATTCTTTTCATTGGTATTGTATTTTTATATCCTCGAAAAGCTTCTCGATAAAGTTTTAAGATTTCTTAATCAAGGAGGTACTTTCTGTTGTATTTTCATTTCGGTGTCGGTTCGCCTTTTCTCTCCAGTTGGAGTATCTCCTTTGAATATACTTCTGCTCTTAAGAATATTGAAAGGTCACGAAGGCTAGTTTTTAGAAATATATCACGTACACCTTTCTGATTTTTTAAGGACCAGTAGCTATAGACGTTCGAATTATGGTAGAAAAACTCAGATGTACAGCATTGGGCACTGAGGGTATATATAGCTAGCTGCCGTTTCGATTGTTCGATGAACGCGAATTAACAATCCTACGAATCGAGTATCCGCATGCATTCGCAAATAAAAATTCGAGATAGATTATATAGGCAGCGGTAATACTAGTGAATCCCAACACGGTACTTCTTTTTCTATTTTTTGCCTTACTACCTATTATATATTACGTGATGCAGAAGGCCTCGCTTCTCTCTGGTAACTGCCATAAGATCTGTTTCTGAGGTCTAAAAGAAAAGCCTTTAGTCCAATTTTTCCAAACTCCCAAAACCCAAATGACACTATACTATATGAGAAAACCAATTGGAATATTCCGTTTACCCCGACCGATCTAAAGTGAATGCATCTTTTCATGAATCTAACGGCAAAAAAAGGAAAAGAAAAAGGCTCTTCACGCTCTCGCCCCTCGGCTCTTCATCTTCTTGATCACATATCCCTTCGTAACAGATTTCCCGTTAGATAGTTCTTTGAACCTTCGGATGACCGCACCCGACATGTCGTTTTCGATTTCCTCGATAGCTTGGATAAGGAGGCTTTCCTACAGCCCCCAAACGGTATGTCAGATATTAATTCTAGGACACCGCCAACTGTTTGAACATGTCGAGATATGTTCTAGAAGAACGAAACCACAAACCTCCGCATCATTCAAAAGCGCATCGTCCTTTATCGCAAAATAACGATTCTTGATTCTTTTGGGGTTACTTCTGGTGTGATATCTCTCTTCGAAGAGTCGGTGGACTTCCGTGTTATTTTTGCCTTCCTGGCGAAGCTGGATGATGTAGGCGTCTTGATCTTTGTCGAAGGAGAAGCCGGTGGCTGATTTACGACTGCGTTTAACTTTCTTCACGGGATGGGTGGCGGTATCATCCGTGTCGACGTCGTCGGTCTTTGTAGGTTCCCTTTTGATTTTGGTTGTGGTTGTTGCGGGGTGGGATTTGCGTTTAGAGGTGGTGATTGTTGAGGGTGAGAAGGGGTTATCGGAGGGTTCAGCTTTAATATTTGAAGTCATGCTTTTTCTTATGATTTTTGGCAGAGATCAGAAGAGCTTCGAAGTATTTTTAATATGATGAGAGTGCGAGATTTGCATTTAATATCTACGCTTTGCTTGGCTAGTCTATCAAGATGCGTGTTGAAAGCGAATTAATCTAGGGAGAGAAAATTGAAATACACTTCTAAGCAGCTTACTGAAAATTCTAGAAAATGCTAGAGTTGGATTGCACAGATATCCTGCTCATACAACGATCGCACATATGTTCCATTCATTCAAAATCCCTAGGTTTTTCCGGAAACCCTCCGTATTCAGTGAGGAGCGGTCATGCAACAACGAGACTATCTGGAACTGTTGGGCACGGAACCACATAGCCCAACTCAAAAATCTGGAGAAGCATGTTGAAGGAGCCTAAAAGAAGACCAAGCTTACCATACTACTAAAGCGTCAGAATGACGGGGCCGAATTCAGTATCAATAGTTCGCTCATGGACTCAAATCTAGTATTCAGGAACACGTTAATAAGGTGATCCCTCCAGCATGGTAGTACGTACCTCCTCGATTCGGCTTCAGCTAACCTGCCGAAGAGTTTGGGCGAGTCAAAATTGTCGATGTCATAATTAATTGCTTGCACTGTTATAAGTTAAGGAAATTTTTGTTCAAGTCTGGGCATGTGGACTCAATCATCGCTTTATCATCTTGATAATAAAAGATAGCTGTTTGCTCATTCAGAATCATAAGGGCACACACTGACGCGAATCAAGTTTGAAAACCTTCTCGTTAAAATATCTCTACACTATGGCCTTGTGCCAAAATCGTTCCAAGATATCCTATAGTCGCCTGTACTAGAACAAGCCACCAAGAAATTTTCGGCCTTAGTGGTAACTATGCCAACTTAAACTTTCACTAAGGTCAACAAATTGGCACATGAGAATAGACAATCAGGCCGCAGCTATAGCAAGGAGCAGGGCCCACGAAATACCGAAACTTCAAGCATTCGTGCGATTCCGCCATAAAGCCAGTAACACCCCAACGGCATTAAAGCCTCCCGCTTCCATCTGTATCACGGCTCAGCTATCAGAGTTGCAGAATATAGAATATTTAAAACGAGGCTCGCAAGATCTAAACGACGAGTAAAAATGAGAGAAATGCGAGAGAATCAGTTGTGTGTATGCGTGTGGTTGTAGGGTTGGATTTTACAATCTCGGGAGCATTATTAACCTCATATATGTAGGCTAACGATTAAGAATGTTGGTAGTTGGGTTTGACATCCAACGCTTATATACGAACCTACACACGATTCTCGGAGAGTTACCAGCGCTTCTAAGGCGGGAATATAATTTTTAGTAACACCCGAAACCCTTGTCTCGTGAAACTAGACAACCGAATCTGTAATAAAAGCAGTTGGGATTAACAAGTTAGGGGCTTGTATCAAAGCCCCGACAGTTTGAAAACAGATTTCACAGCTCTCAATTCAATGCCCAACTTCCTAAGTTGTTAAAATTGATACATCTATCAGACGTTCAACATCAAAAACTGCAGTAGTAAAGGCGGCACGAAAGGGTATACTTTTTGGAAACAATGAGGACCGTCGAGTGTGTTGTGACTTTTATTTTGGGGAGAATAAGACTCTCTATAAGCTATCCCATTCATGAATCGGTGAGCACTTTAAAAGCTAATTCTACTTCGCATGATTTAACAGTGCACGAGAATATGTCGTCCCTATAATGTTAAGTGGTATTAGTGTCGGAGTAGATGATGTACTCGCGGGTGCAGTGCAACCTAGGAAAACAAAGCTAGCTCGGCAGCAGAAGTGCGGTAAATTCAGACGTAGATAGACTAGCTCATGCAGTTTGACTGAGTGGCAAATAATTATTTGTAGAGTATATGCACGCCAGATATAATAAAGAGGTTGAGCTTATGGGATAGAGACGACTTATCGAATAACATACTAACATCTTAACACAGCCTTTGCTTCAAGGGGCTCCATTTAGTTAAGCTGTGCCGCCTACGTACGGCCGACTAGCTCTGGAAATATCGCGTGTAATCATAAGCTAAAATGGTTTAGCTTGTGTCCCATGACATAGCCGAGTCTGTGTAACGTGCATCTATTAATTGTGATACCCTCACATAATCTAAATTAATAACTGTGCATCAGAACTTTTTGGCTTTTAAAGCTGCTGGTTGAATGTATGATTTTCTGACTGAAAATTTACCCCAGTCTCGATCCCGAGGACTCCCAAAGAACAAAATCTTTAAATCTTAATCACATATAACAGCTCGTATATATCAATTGCTTTAGCTAATCAATCCTAGAATTTGAACGAATTGAGTATTCTTCTGTTTTCCAAGTTACCCGAATAGCTAGATATATATACTCCCTTTAGCAAACTTGAACAAATATGAAGATTTTTACCCTTATGTCGGGTTTTCTCGTTTTAATTAGCCATTCTACTTACGCGTTTCATCTCCGAACCACCAATTCCGCGGAATTGACGGGACGAAATCATACGGTGCAGCCCGTTTTATCTTCGGGGCGTGATGGTATCGCAGTTCCGTCGCGCAAAGCCAAATCCGAAAAAAGAACCGATTTGAAAAACGACGATATTAATGCACCAGTTCCTAAAGGTAGCCCCCACCTGGAAGGTGATAGAATGGAACAAAGAATATGGTTGTTTGCCATCGCCAAAGACCATGAGCTTGACCCCGAGCTAGACAAAATAAGATCCCACATTAAGAGTCTGAAGGGAGACGCAACTGCCGAGAAATGGATCAAATATCACAAGGGTGGATTTATGTTCTTTGAACTGAAAACCTTTCGGTGGAGAGCAATCCAGATTATCAACAAATGGGGGTCCTCTAAACCGGTTAGTTTCGTTTTTCCAAAATATGAAAGGTAACTTTAAACAACATCCTAATATTCTAATCGTCATTATTATTTTATAGCTTCAGAACTGTTGTGATCGTAACGAGATCAATTCAAAAGCGCAAAGCCTTCCTCTAGCCTTACCACGAAGCAATGCAAGTAAAAACAAAAAAGACAAAGGAAATCCCGCACCAGAGAAAAGATATCTCCAGAAGCGAGAAACAATATTTAGGGACGGGCCCCCTTCTTTAAGGACCCTATCTCAAGCCCATGGCCGCCCAATTCCCGGGGAATATTACTTCGACGAATCGGAAGGCAAAAATGTCCATATATATATACTGGATTCTGGCTGCGACACAACCCATAGCGTAAGTTCACAAGCCTTTCGGGGTATCTGGTGTGTCTCTGATTTCTTTTTTTCTACTCAAGGATTTCTCCCATATAGCATCGGAAGAATGGAGAGTGATATGGGGAGACCAAGGGAAAGAAGGCCAACCAATAAGAGACTTTAATGCTCTAGGGCATGGTACTATAGTCACTTCAAAGATTTTTGGTAGCTACACAGGAGCGTCAAGGAGGGCGAAGCCAGTAATTGTCCCAATTACTTGGGACCGAGATCACCAAGTTCCGGATCTAATATTCGTCGCAAATGCTCTCTCGCAAATAATTGACGAGATTCTGGATAATGGTGAAGAATACTACGCCATTATAAACATGTCCTTGGGGTTTGATTTTGAGGGGTTTGTACAGGAGCAACTTGATGTCATGGGTAGGGTTCACACGCTATTCGAAGAGATATCAGAGATGCGGAACGTTATTGTTACTATCGCTTCTGGAAATGGAGATGCTGTTAGTTTAACCATGAGCACGGTTTATTTAAATTGGCTGATATTCAGAGCAGAAGCGGCTAACTTGTTCCGGTATTCACGTAGAATTCCCCCGCAGCACATAACTTCCCCGCTTATATTGGCGGAGAAGACCTAAGCTATAATATCATTGTGGTCGGAGGTGTAGATGAAACGGGACACGCCATATTTCAGCGGGATTTCTTTGTTAATACTTACGCACCAGCTAAGAATGTTTGGGCTGCGGCAATCGATGTCCCTGCTTTAAGACAACGAAGGGATGCAAGAGGTGGTGCACTTTTCTCTGGAACTTCCCTAGGTACGTACCCAGACCCGATTGCTTGTAGCCAGGTCTAAGCTAAACCCTCAAAGCTGCTCCAGCTGTCGCAGGCATTTTGGCTTCGTTTATATCCGAGGGAAATCATCCAGAAGCTGCGGTAGAAGATATGGACAATTACAAACACTCCCGTTTGCCTGGAAACTCCGATCCTTTGAGTCCAAACTTCAATAAAGATTATCCGTTGGTCATATATAATGGCAAAGATCCGAATGTGGGTGATAGTTCTAGAGATGGCAACAATAGTGGAGACGAGCTCGATGACAAGACAGATTACTACGATAGAAGTGAGAAGAGTAGTAATGATGGTTTTGATGGTGGAGACAGTTATGATGGCGGAGATGAACGTAGTGACGGCGACGAGTACTATGAGATTGTTGATCCTACAGATTGCGAGCGCCCTCAGCGACGAGATGTCTCGAAAGTCTCCGCCACGGTGACAAAGACCCTGACTACGAAATCCCGGAGGACTACAACTATAACGAGACCTTGTCGGCTACAAACACGCCATTCAAAAACAGTAACTTCCACGGTAACTCCAACGAAGTCAGTGAAATGGGCAACTTCAGCACCCATACAGCCCTGGGCATTAAATGCGACGTTTTGTCAGATTTGCAAAGATGCAAATGGCGAAACACCCATCAATGGAGTTGTCTGGATTCTCCGTGATTGTCCATGTATGTAACGCGTAAATCGACTGTTGATGATTCGATTTAGTATTCTCGAGAATCCCGCAAAAAATGAAATTGATATCCTGATGTTGATAAAAATAAATTTAGCTACAGCACCATTAATATTTGGTGCGATTACCAACATCCATATATGTTCTGTAGATATTTAATGTATTGGCGGGAAAGATGTGGGACTTATATTAGTTACCGCATTTATAGTCATAGCTTAACGTCTAAGGGACTGTTAAACGTTAATACACACGATACTAGTGAAAATCCTTTGATGTCAATAGTTTGAAGTGAGAATTTTACGAGTCAGTAGGCTACCCGAGTACCCATATGATGCGAGGAGTTCTTTGGTCCAACTTCTTCTTTGGGGCTAACGTGTCGACAGCCATAATGAGTCGCATATGAGTTGCATGAGGTTTGCCAGCTACCATACGCCCTGTTGGGGGGATCCGACATTCCGCAACGGTGAATTGCGTACAGACGAAAATAACACGACAACACACCCGCCCCCTCGTTGCTCGTTTGAAAACGACTATTTAATCACGGTCTTGCCTTCAATCCCTCCATCTCCCGTCCATCATCCCGACAACCCTTCCATCTATCTTCGAAGCTACTACAAATCATCTTCTCCCCCTCAGAAATCACCATTAAAGTCACAATGGAGTGCATTAAAGACGACAAGAGTAAGTCTATCTCAACATCAATTGCTTCGACCTTTTCTTGTTTCGCGTATTTAACATTTGAACACCGTTGCAATATTTTGATTCTAACGCTTCCTTCTAGCCGGCCAGCCAGTTGGTTCTGTTCTTTATGAAAAGCCCTCACAAGTCCCAGAGAGGCATATCATCAACCTCCTGCCCCTCGGGGCCCTCGGTGTCGATCATGCGATCGACGCTGTGGCTATGGTCAAAAAGATCATGGAGGAGGACAAAGTTGGGGTTCGAGAAGCCGTGGTCAGAACGGTCATACTCTTCGGAGTCACTGACCAAGAAATTATCGAGAAGATCAGGGCAACGCCACCACCATCCACATGGGACCCGGCTCCTGGAGCAGGTCGCAGCCAACCCTTGGCTGACAAGTCAATGACTCGTGTCCCGGCCCGGCCCACCGGTCGCTTGACCTCTGCGCCACAGCTGCGACGACTATCGCCGCCTGCTTCAACAGCGGCCACGACGGGGAAGAGATTCGTCCCTCCCCATCTCCGTTGGATGGAGAAGGAGAAGGAGAAGGAGAAGGAGAAGGTAGCAATGGCTACAAAAGATAACGAAGAGAGAAAGGTTGGTGGAGGGTACGTCCCTCCCCACCTTCGAGTGGTGGTGCAGAAGGAAGGAGGGGGGAAGAGCGGGGGAGATGGGGAGGAGGAGGTAGCAGAGGAAGCTGCGAAGAAAAAGGTTGGGGGAGTGTATATTCCTCCCCACCTTCGTGCACCTCTTGTAACCTATCAACCAACTGATTAAGA
Source organism: Dactylellina parvicollis (assembly GCA_036971385.1). Classification (NCBI taxonomy): domain Eukaryota; kingdom Fungi; phylum Ascomycota; class Orbiliomycetes; order Orbiliales; family Orbiliaceae; genus Dactylellina; species Dactylellina parvicollis. The sequence continues at coordinate 265,957 of JAJTUD010000005.1, forward strand.
TGTTTTTTTTTTTCCGTTTTCCCCCCCCCCCGTTTTACCTGCCTAGCCGACCAAAATGAAGTTGAATTTATTTTTCATGATGCAGTTACCATCATAGGGTATTCCATTAGCAGTTATATGGTAAGAGCTCTCAATTATACAGTGGGTACATTTTGAAGTCTGGGACCATAGTAACGATCCGAGATCCTACAGACCTTTGTCAACTATAACTTGGGACGCAACAATGGTCACCAGCAACGTAGCTACGTAAGTTGGAACAACGGATCGGAATCCCTGTTATATGAGATCATACCTAGATACATATTCGATTCGAAAGCCTTAGGAGAAACTCGGTCTCTCTATCACGGTTGCAGTGCTCGCGCTTAGTTTTGGAACAAACATTTCCCTGAATGAGGCCTTTCAACCACTTTGAATTTTGGAACCCTCAGAGCAAGATAATTATGCATCAATCTAAAAGCTCCTGTGATACAGAGCATATCTCAAATCAAGTTTCTGCTACGACTTGCACCAAGACTGGGTTTCCAGCGCGGAATCAAACTTTCTCCAATTCTGGTTAACTCTCCCATCGACTATGATTTCCGTTGTCATTGCGAGCGGTTGATAAAATCATACTCTTTGGTATATCTTAATTTTAGCCTCGATATCATCGCTGGTACATGTGTTAAAATATTTTTTTCATTCTTACAACTAAACTTCGAAGAATTCCAACTTCCATGTGACTGCGCAGCCGAGCTAGGTGTCTAGTAGCCTTCTCCCGAACTTTTGAGGTGCGAACTTCTCCTTTGTTCCTGCATTAGCTCATGCGGCAGGTGGATCTCAAAGAGTCTGTATAATTGTTTCTATGTGGTACCTATATATAATATCGTTAAATTTGAAAGAAATTGACCGCTTGGTCCTTTCACGCTGACCAATATGAGTTATGCGAGTGCTTGGAACCATTCTTTGGTGACCAGCCTCTCCACAGAATAGCCTCTACTTCAAGGAAGTGAATAAACTTATGAAGCTGTCAGAGGTGGTTATGCAGAATTACATTTTATTCTCGGCGACATTGTCGAGTAAAGCTCTGTCTGGGGCTAGCTAATAAAGTCGAAGACTTGATGCTTTGGTAGATATCATCAGTAAGCGTAAGATGCCTGTTGCAAGGAGTTATCTCATACCTGTCTCCACTATGACAATTTAGGACGGGATTGCTGTCCCACCGGATCTTGGGAGATCCCCCTAACGATTTGTTTTCGGCAACCCACACATTTATTAGATATGAAGTTGCGGCTTGAGCGGGTTTTCGCGAGCAATTAAGCCCAAAGCACAAAGGCAGTTATAACTCCATAGTCGGATAATCTCACAAGCTATCAAGGTCTCAGATTCACCGACGTAGATATTTTCTATTTCTGCATGTAAATTTGACCTCTCGCATCGCAGAAGCGGCTACTGTGGGACTCACGAGAATTCACAGAACCAAGCTCGTACTACATCGATATCATCCGTAACAAGCAGTTGAGAGCCAAGGACCAGAGAGGGCGTATACATGCACGTTGAAACAATAAATGTGAAAAAAGACCTAGTTTAGGTGGCAGATGCTGAATGTGGGATGGAAATGATTTGAGGAATAATTTAGATGCCAATATTTGCTCCTGAGCGGTTAACGGTTGCGCCCCGTCCGTGTGGCGAGTCTTATGTCGATCAGGAACACGTGCATGCGAAAACGCTATGGTAGATACAAATGTATATGGAGCGAGCTTCACATTTTAGTAACTCTCAGTCTCGAGACAGGGTTCTAGGACAGGCATTCCGTTTCTCAAGCACCGGAACCCACCATATCGAGAGGCTGGAGTAGCAGGACTAAAGCTTCGCTAGAGAAATTCGTGCTCGATTACGTATTCTTCCTGGATCGTGGAGAGCTCTGCGATAAGTCAACTGTGCGGTCTAGCATGTCAAACCCAAATTTAAGAAAATCTTGGCTGGTATCCCGCGTTCATGCATATGCAGGAATCTGCAGCTGCGTCATTAAGTCTTTCAGGTCTGCCGCTCTTGTGCAGGCATCTTTTAACCAGACCAACATCTAAATTTTAAAATTCTGCAGTTGTCAAAAATCATGTCGATTTGTATATCGTGGCGTCCGTTGGTCTTTGTAAAGCGCTGCTGATACGGGAATATATTGATAGGTGGTAACCCCAATAGGAACCCCAATAGAAACCCTAAAACCTGCAGGCTGCAAATACTGCCAATCCCACGATCTAGCTAGCCTCGAATTCGAGGCTACGATCCGGCCCAATTCTTCGATTGACTGGCACACCTGCACTCCTCGCTTTGACGCAACTACCGCGAGACAAATGTCGTCTAAGTGGAGATCCGAGCGCCAGCAGGATCTTCCATATCCTTCTAAGAGACCATACAATTCTCGTGGGCTATAGCACTGTATATTAAGACTGTTTCAAGGATATCCAGTTAATCCGGTTCGGCACTCGTACGCAACCCGGAAAAACGCGGCGGGAGCATGTCATGACCGTTAACAGTCTTTCACCAATCGATACGCTGATACGATGGCCGTCATCGATGGTTGGATGCCGTTGCTTCCCCAACGTCCGTATCTCGACAGTTGAACCATCGTGAACTCGCGCCTGGAGAAAAAATAGTGCTAGCCAGTCCATACGTGACATGAGTGAACTCTGAAATCTAGCTGGAAAGCTTAAATCCTCGTGACATGATTTGCGAAAGATCTTGAATCCACACAAGGTCATACGAATTAAGCCCGTTCTCGACTCATGGCGCTTCGATACTAGCCTTCTCCTTCAACCGCCAAGATGAGGACCTTCCTATATTCATATGTACCCCGCCATTCTCCACCAATTCGAATGTCTCTGCAGCATTAGGCTTGAGATACTCTAGCAAATGAGATAATACAGCGCTAGCCACGATCATGGTATTTCTTTTCGCACAGACCTGTGCATCAAAGATGTGTAGCGAGGAGGGTTTTTTTCGGCCGGCCGGAAATGTTGAGCTAGCAAGTCCACATCCGCGAGCCGTCAAAAACAGTGGTGAGAAATCCAAAAACGCTTCCCCAGATGTTTCAAGGGCTGCTGCTCCTGCTGTTCTCAGGCGACAGCATGTCGAATGGCAAGCCGAGGATGTGGGTCCCCCTGTGCGCTGTGCTTCGGCTTGGAATGCAGGTCTTTCGCACGGACGTTCTGTTCGCCAAGACCACCGGCGGCTTTAGCGTCAAATTTCAGAGAGCCTGAGACCTGGAGAATGGAATTGTGGATTTTCCGCCGCAGCCAGTATCTATTCGATGGAAGCAAAGAAGGAAAAAAGGTTCACCCGTCCCTTCGCTTTGAGCATGGAAATCAGTCTGTCCATTTTAGGTGTCGCCTCAGGGGCCCAAGACTTTTCTGCTTTGTGTTTCGAGAACGAGCGTGAGCTAGTTAGATGGATTTCCCTATCAAACCCTCAGATCGCATCGCCTCAGCCAAAATCTGGGGAAAGGACTGACTCCACAAGAAGCTCGCCTTTATAAACCCTAGCTGAAGCACTACTGCCCGGAAAGAATCAGCCGGGGTTCGCTGTAGTACCAAAAACGGGGACATTTTTTTGCTTTACGAAAAGACACTCACCTATAATAACGACGTCTATCCGCAGAAAGAGCGGAACGTTCCTTACTTTCTTTTAACGAACATCATCCACATTCTTTGTTATATTCTATTTCTCAGAAGGAAGATTCATACAATTGTTGATATTCTTCAATTGTTAAGTTTTTTCCGACCGAAACCCGTAATATCATCTTCATCCATAATGTCACTCTCGAGGTTCCTTATCGCGTCCGTCTTACTCACAGGGCTGGCCCCTGCTACAACTGCAGCAGACCAAAGCTCAACCACCGGCGTCGCGCAAACTTCTCTTTATTGGGATTGTTGCAAAGCTTCCTGCTCGTGGGCAGACCATGGATCTTTCGTTGGAAACCCGGTAAACACATGCAGCATCAACGGAACAAGGTTGACAGACTGGAATCTGGGAACAGGATGCAGCGACGGCGAGTCGTTTTCCTGCCAAGACCAGATTCCATGGGCTGTGAATGATACGTTCTCTTACGGTTTCGTTGGTGCATATCTTGACGGGTTTCTCGAAAGGACGTGGTGCTGCGGCTGTTATGAGTTTGAGTTTACGGATGGACCGGTGAAGGGAAAGAAGATGGTCGTGCAATCCACCAACTCGAACTACGATGCCGTCGGATATTCGCAGTTTAATCTTGGTGTAAGTGATATATAGCAATAATATCCTTTTTCAACTAAAGAAAATACTGAATAAAAAAAATAGATTCCTGGAGGTTATGACTATGCCAGCGCGTGCGCCAAACAGTTCGGCGCAGCTGAGATCTTCGGCAAGGAGAACGACGGTGTTCTTACTCGCGCTCAATGCGATCTCCTCCCGGACTCCCTCAAACCAGGTTGCCTATGGCGATTCGGTTGGTTTATGGACGCGCAAAAACCAAAGTAAGACATCCGTCAATCTCAACTCATCCATCCTGAAGAAGATATGCTAACCATATCATGATATCAATAGCATCACATGGAAGCGAGTTGCCTGTCCATCAGAGTTGACAGATATCTCTGGCTGCGTTCGAGCAGACGAAGCAAACTTTATCGTTACTGCAGAGACAAATGATACTGTTGCACCTCCGCCATCTGCAGCGGCGACTGTTGGTTCCCTATCCGCATTTTATACCTTTGCCTTCGCCGCATTACTTAGTGCATTTATCGCTCTGTAATTTGATCAAGCTTCTTTTTTCTTGAGTGATACATTTTATTGGATACGATGTTTACGGATTGGTTTCTTTATGTTTTAAATACATTTTTTCCCCACGTACAGCGACAGGCGGGCGGGTCTGGAGTTTTTCATCTTCCTCTTCGGATACTTTCGTTCACTACATGACGATTACTTCTTAGGCATATAATCATATCTTTAATCACAAATATTTAAATGGTGCGCCCCAAAAAAGGCCTGGATTTTTAATTAAGAGTAGTATTCTCTCTTGTGATAATATAATATTGCCTGGAATATAGCGCAGGTCAGGCGGATATAATCATTGTGTATCTAAAAGGCAATGTCAACATATCATCATCATCAATCTATGCCAACGACCAAACTTCCTGATAGCATCCGAGACATTTTAATCGGCTTTGACCCAATCAAAAGATTAAAAAAACGGTTCTAACCTAACCAACGATAGAAGTGAAGTGGTGATCTTTTTCTTCCTAGATTGTTTCAATCGGACAATTTTCCAGCGCTTATTTTAGTTCAAGACATCGCTTTCGAGACCAAGGAGCGATGTTCGCTTGGAAATACATTTGTCTCTGGGCAATATAATATTCAATTTTGACTTGGGTGTCTCGATGAACTGCCTACAGTTAGCGAATGTAGCAACTCCCATCAATATCCTAGCAGGCAAGATATGCGCACCTAATACATACAGGGCGAAAGCTGCAATTTTAGACCGCGGATCAAAACCCCTCTTTAAAACATCGGGCCGGCAATTTAATTACAGGCTAGCACGCTAGCTAGTCTACACATGGTTTAGATTGTAGTACCGAGCAAAAGCAGAACCAAGGTACCAAGGTACATGTGCATATTTATCACCAAGATTGTTTTCCCACTCCACGGAATACTCACCCCAAGAAGCGCGGGTTCAAGAAGATTGACTCGAGGAGGTCCTGTAGATCCGCCGCGCACAGATTTTATCTCCCAAATCTACGTGCCAAGTCAGAAAGAAAATTCTCGGCTTCTGTGTTTTCGTTGACGGCTTTATTCCGTCCGAGTATTTTTTGGCAAACGCGTGCTTGGGGTATGGGGTCTTAGCACGGTTGCGGTAATAATTCCGTCAACCCGGCCGTCTGGCGGCCCATTGAAGAGTTCTGTCTGGGGGTTTTTGGACTTAAGACCATAACCAGGCACTAACATATTGTTGCCCGGAGTTAACGCCGAAATTTTTGCCGTCACATCTCAACACAAGCTAGGACAAGGTGATGCATCGGGCTGCCTCGAAGGGAGGTAGCATTATGGCTCACTTTGTTACATTCCTAAAGATTATTGGTATTACCGATTCAAATGTAAATGTTCTTAAAAATTTCGTTCTCGTTACTCGGTGCACCAGCAACTCATTTCATGGCCATAAAGTTCATTAATATCTTGAGGTTATCAGGTTACTGATACATGAGCCATAAGGTATCTCATGAAAGGATCGAAACACACACCCAGGACGCCATCCCTGCAGAGAAAGTAAATTAAAACATATGTGGTATCGAGGAAGTGATTGTCAGAAGCAAGGAAGAAATTAGGAAAAAATAAAAATCTCCAAAATGAAAATATGTAACGCCGTCCAACAGGCTTAAAAGCTAAAATGTATAAAAAGAGATAACTCCGTAGTATTGAAGCGAAAAAGGATAGCCAAAGCTTCAATGCTTCGACGCTACCGGCGCTGGCTTTTCAATCGTATCGTCCATATTAGTCGTTGACACACTCTCACTCCTCGAGTAGTAGTTCACCTCAGTCTTCGAACTACAGCTCGCACCATCCCCGTACTCTTCCGTGATTGTCTCATCGAACCGTGTCTTAACGACACAACCTTCCAGGTCGATCGTTTGATCCCCGATAGTGGTATCGTATAGACCCCTCTTCTTGGCCGGTGGTCTGAGTCTCTGCAGAAAGCTCTCGCGAGCGGATTTCTGCGTGTGGCTGGCAGCTTGACCACCTGTGATGCGGATGGGACTGACGCCGCTGCCTGCATAGGTGCCTTCCTCCTTTCCGAGCCAGCGGAGGATGAGAACGCGAAGGGAGGGGATGCAGGCGACGACGATTGCGACGCAGTTCTCCCAATGGTTGATGGTGTATATTATGTCCCAGGTCCAGTCATCCGGGGCTGAGACATAGAGACGGTCTCTATAGGTATAATATATTTTGGCGGCACCAATACCGGTGACACTAAGCGTAAAATATCAGTCTCAAACTCCTATTTGAATAAAATACTTGGGAATGGGAAAGTAGTACGTACGCTAAGCTCAGCGAGAACAAGAACACGACAATCATTCTGTTTCTCAAACTCGCCTTTTGCAACTTCCATGTGAGATAACACGGGATCGGGAAAATAAGAAGATCCGTAAACATGTTGATGCAAACTTGAAAGATGGAGATCCGCCCTGTTACTACTCTGCCGGAACAGTGCAGATTTCCAAAGGTCCTGTCGTGCCATTTGTTGCCCGATCGCATCGGACATTGGAAAAGCAGAAAAACGGCGATGACGATGCACGATAGAGCGTTCAGGATGAAAACACCGTAAACAAACTTTCGAACGTTGTTGATGACACCTCCTACTTTTAGAAGCAGAAAGAGGATGGAAGCTTTCACTAGTGGTAGAATGAAAGCGTTGCAAACGTTGAACCAGATTGTCATCTGGTAGTTCAGCTCCATTGGTGCTTCGAGTCTTCTTTGATTTACATCCCATAGGTGGATGCCAAAGTGCCACATTTTTATATATCTCCATGACGGGTATATTATGAGAATAGATAATAACTAAAATACATAATTTATGATTAACACCTTGTTGATAATAAAAGCAGTTTCCTGATAAACGAGGTATAAACTTACTGTGGCCAAAGAAATCGTCAAATCATCCAGTCCCCATCCCGATTTTCGCTTTGCATGTAATCTCAGAGCCGTAAAGGCCAGTGATATCAGCGGCGTTCCCGTCACAACTGCCAAAGCGAAGTTCTGTTTTGGGTAGACTCCAGGTTTTTCAGAACCACTCCAGGCATTCCACTTCTCCGCCATGTTTGCCGTAAAATGTGTTGGGCTGTCGTTGACGTTGGAATACCGACGCTGAATTTTGGTGCAGACTACACTGCGGGATAGTGGGGCAGGAGATGGGTTGGTGGCACAGAGTCCGCCTTCTAAAGAATGTAGAAATTTAAAGATTGAAGAAAACCTTCGTAAAAGAAAGCAGAACTGTCTTAAAACAAGTGAACCGCAAGAAGGTTTTTATTCCTTCTTAAGACGCCCAAATAATGACTTGGATTGTAACTCTGAAAGGCTAACTATCCGTCACCCGACCCTTATGGAGATTCTGGGGCCGAGATGGCAGGACGGCGCAGTGGGACCTTTCTTAAGTATCTGGGTCGGAGGCGTCTCTGGATTGGAGGAATTTTGCTTGAGACTTGATTGTAAAAAGCTGGGGTTGGGTGGGTCCGATCCTGGTTCCCCGGAGGTGTGCCGCGGTGTGCCAATGGACCCACTCCTGTTGGACTTTTTGGTTCTTTGGGGAAGGAATGATCTGTTGCAGGGATGGTTTTTGATGGGCTTGATGCTGCAGACGAATCACAAAATGCACGGCTATTTGAGCTTTTGAGACGCAGAAAGACGGGATCTGGGGAACCGGTTTCGAGGAGTTCAGCTTTTTACCTTCTGAGAAATCCATAAGTATATAACCGTGCGGCCGTGGCTCACCTGATCGAAGGTTGGTACGGTTCTAGAACTCGTCTTCTAAATTTACGCCGCCCATGTTTTGGAATTCGCAGGTCTGTTTGGCCTTCAGCGCCGCTGAAATGCATTTATGAAAATTCCGTTATGGTTGTGGATCATATTTTCAGCTTTATCCGCTACCAAAACCTCGTTTAACCCGCATTTTTAAAGTCGAATAAGGAGGACAGAAGAGCTAGTGATGAGTTGGTATCGAACCTGTTTCTGCGTCTCGTGGAACCATGCTGCGCATCCGATTCATGACGAGGTGTGGCTGCTCCTGTCGCACAGACATGTACAGCATCAACGAAAGAAAAAGGGACCTCATACATATACGGTTGAGTTCCGAAACAACTTCAACTTGTCATGCCCTCGGCTGCCAAGCTGCTAGTTTCGCCAGACACCAAGCAACAGGGTGCTGTTTTTAATTCTACAAATGCGCTCGTGCAGGACTAAGGAGAATAAGGACTGGCCCTAAATAGTCATGCAGCGATCTACGCAAGGATGGAGTTATTGGGATTATTTGTGTCTAAGAGTTCCAATTTGCTCATTTAGCACACAGGGCAACGTGAGAATTCGCAATGCAATCAAATCATTGTCCTTCGGCTGATAGTATTTCCGTCTGGCATTACCTTGGCTATCGCTCGAGTCAGCATCAATGCATTCCGAAGTCAGTAACACAATATATTCTTCCAACATGAGAACACTTCCATGAGATTCCAGACTTTAACAGAGTAACCGATATATATATTGGATAACTTGATACTGTCGAATCAATTGCGTTGTTCATGCTTCCTGAAACTATTTTATCAGCCTCGTTCAGTTTGCGTAACGCCTCAAATAGTGGAGAATTGGCTGGGACATTGAAAAAGGTGAGACCAACATACACAGTACTCGGTCGAGACTACCAGAAGAGGTCAAGCAGATATCCACTTTCCACATTCCCCGTAAAAGCCAAGGTAAAAGCCACAAAATACCGTCTGCGTCTTCAAAAGTCTCGAGAACGAACGCTTTGATCAACCGTCAAATGTCAAAACTTCTAGTTCACCAAGAGTGTTACACGGTTATTCCGAGAAGTCCAGCCATTCAAATTGCTAGGTTTAGCGAAGCTATTTCATTCTCCAAAAAACAAGACAATATCCGCTTCTACATATCTGGCAGCAAAACTGTAAATCGAAACCATCCCATCTTCAGGTATAGATCTACTTTGCAGATACAGGGTGAAACGGCATGCATGCTAGAGATCTGAAATATAGGATATATTACCTCACGTCTTTCACTTTTACCGCCCCGACTTTCTCACGATAAAAGAATGCCGTTGCGTGACCTCACCACTGCCTACTGTATATGTAGGTGCTGCTGGCATCCGATAGGCTGCTTGCTGCTTAGGTGCAGATTTTCAGGCCCGTTGAGCATTTGACAAGCAATAGCCTACCGGCTCGTGGCGCCTCAAAGATTTGAAGCTCGATAGAAGAGGACCAAGCACGTTCATCCCGTTTGGCAGATTCCGGCAGGTGGCAACCCCGAAACAAGGAAGCCCTTGGGAGCATCGATGGCAAGGTCAAGATTCTGCCGGGCTGCATATTAAAAGTTCACGTTCTATTTTAAATATTCGGGACCTGGCAAAAGCAACTCCCCTGCAAAAGGAGGACACATGATCGGCGCTGCAAATATATGCAGGTTGAATAATGCCGTCTTTACATTTCGAAGAACCTGATACTTTTTTGGAGTTTTGCTATCCGAGCGCGGTGTTTCGCTGACGCCATGCCATCCGGAAAATCCTTTCGACAGAATTTCTGCCGTTGTTTGTGACTTGGCAGAATTAGAAGAGACCGCGGCAGAGGGTCTTCTCGCTGATTCTCCTGCAGATGTGATCGGTGGAAGTGGAGTGATGCGTGGTTTGGAAAAAGAGGCCTGAGCACCGAAATGAGAAAGCGGGGCGAGTTGCAAGACGACCGAACGGATTTTCGGTTCCAGAAACCCACTTGCACCAAGTGCGAACAGGAAGAAGACTCGGATCGTTGGACGAGTTTTAGAGATGATACGAGCTGTCAAATGTTGGGGAAGTTGATAGTTATATACACCCCGTTGATATTATACAGGGCTGATCTCGTTTTACAATGCAGGAATTACGATCTTCCCGTACCTTATTCCCCATATTTCGGAGCAGTCAACGTCGAAATCCCTATGCAATTCTGACAAGAGGGGATTTCGGAGGGTGGTGAATTATGAACAGGGGTGTCAGATGGAGAGAAATAACGCCAAGGGGCTAGGCGTGGACGAGACTCCCATTTGCCAAAGAAACGAGACCATACGAAAGCCCTTTGATGTCTTTGACCGGCAGACATGGCTAGGCGAAATTCGGCGAGAGAGGCAGGGGAAGGAATACCTGGCCACTGGACAACAATCTCCTCCTGGCCATGTCTTTGGTGGTGTGCTGTTCCTGTTGCATGTTGAATCTCGATCTCACAACGTGACATCGCAGCATCTTCCAGAAGAAGCCCGAATTCGAGTCCGAGTCCGAAACCGAGTTCGTGCCCTTTGTGGTACGCTGCATTTGCGACAACACATTTCAACCTCAAGCCTTCGAGGCCGATAATTCAAACTAACGCCCGAACTCCAACTCCGACGCTGACGCTGACGCTGACGCTGACTCGGAACTCCGCACCCTGCCAGCCAAGCCGGACCCTGTTGACTGACTGGTTCGAGTCGCGAAACACCGACCGCTTCACGAAACTCCTGGCAAGCCGCCGGACCGCTTTTCCATTGCAAACGAACTTTCCGCGGCTGTGGACCTTCGGCGACTTCCGCGGGTGCATGACAAGCGCCGCGGGCCCCTTTCTTGGACCAATCTGGGCTCTGGTGGCGACAGCTCAGCTCAGACATCAGACGAAAAAAAAGATATCGTCCCTTCGCTGCATGTCACGTCCGACTTTTCATTCGTATCGACAGTTTATCAGCTTCTATCGTCTGCTGTGCTGATTGGGATACTGGTTGTCCTGTCTCACCCCGACGGCCGTCTCCCCCGCCGTCCTTCAACCTCAATGGACTGATTCTCACGCGGAAGTGACCAATCACACCGCCGAAACACCACCTCTACTACCGCCTCCACCATGTCCTTCAGTTCCATCTTCTCTGAAAAGAGAGCCTCCAAAGAGTCCACTTCCTCGACTTCGTCCACTCACTCGATCCTTCCCAAATCCCTGGTCGACTACATCCATTCCGTCACCAACCACTCCCCTGCCTATCCGACCATCCCGATCCAGGTCGTTTCGGACCTCCATCTCGAAATATCTGATCTGGTCCTCCAAAACCGCGGGTATTCCGAGTACACCATCCCCCGCCACTGCCCTTACCTGATCCTCGCAGGCGACATTGGCACCCTAAACCAACCCGAAAACTACCTTTGCTTCCTCCGCCGCCACTGCGAAATATTCGACAAGGTCTTCCTCGTCGTCGGAAACCACGAATTCTACGGTACATCCCGGCGCGACGGGTTCTCCAACCTCGAATCATTCTTCGCCGAGGACCCGGTGATCGCTGAGAAACTGGTTGTGTTGAACCGCAACCGCTACGATTTCCCGGACTCCAAGCTCACCATCCTGGGGTGCACGTTACAGTCCGAGATCAGGCCCGAACAACGCGTCGAGATTGAGAACAAGCTCAACGATTTCCGGCAGATAAAGGGATGGAAGGTGGATGATCATAACGCGGAGCATTCGATCGATATCGCCTGGTTGCGCGACCAGATCGAAGAGATTGCGGAGACGGATCCCGAGAGGAGGATTCTGGTCGCCACCCATCACGCGCCGAGCTTTAGGAAGACGAGCGCGCCGCAACATGAGGATTCCACGCTGAGTTCGGCCTTCTGTACGGCGATATTGGAGGGTGGGGCGTGGAGAGGGTGGAAGGGGAAAGACATGGTGAAGGGTTGGGTGTTTGGGCACACGCATTGGTGTTGCGATTTGATGATCAGTGGTGTCAGGGTGGTTAGTAATCAGAGGGGTTACTGGTTCGAGAAGACGGTGAGGTCAGAGTATAAGGAGGACTTGGTTATGGACATTTGATTCCGAAATTCTGTGGGTATACGTTTCGGATTAGCGGTATGAATCTGTAAGTCTTTCGATTCTGCTGTCCCCGTTACCACTTGGGAAGGAATCGATTCCAGGGTGAGGCGTTGGATTGATAGACCTCGCAAAGATGATTCGATTCGAGCAGCAATATTATGGATGCTTAACGCGGTGCTATTTTTGGCTGGAGTCTTATTATCATCATCATCATTACCGAATTATCATGTACTGTCTACGAAGGGGCAACCGGAGTCACAAGTTGGGTTGAATGGAGTCTTTTTAATTTGGGGACGTTTGCATGAAGCATGAGCATTACTCTTCCTTATCTTCTTCTTTTTCACCACGAGTATTACTTTTTTCGTGTACCTATTAGTTGTTTTCAACAAATGATTCATGAGCGACGTTCTCCTTTGATACCAAATTATGCATATATGCATCTTTCTTAGTCCGAACGCTATACGCGCCCGCAATTCATACAAATCCGAGTAAAATCCTGGTAGATAAAGACCCCCGTATATTCTACCAATCTCCGGCTACCAAGCTCGCCGAAGTCAATATCCGCCTCGTCTCATCCTCCACCTCCTTCTTCTTACCCAACTCGCTTACAGCTAATGCGAACCCTCTCGCTACCCCACCTTGCGCCAATAGCGTCCTCGCCATCTCCATGCCCTCCACCTCCTCCCATGGCTCGTCATAAACTCTCTCGGTTTTATCAGCGCTCAACTTTTCCTCAACCCCCATAACCTCGTTCCACTCCCCGGTCTTCTCTTTCGATATATGTGTCAACCGTAGGTTTCTATGATAAAAGAGGGGATTCTTCGGATTTGATAGATGTTCTTTCGTGAATGAGACATTATGAAGGATCATATTTTCGACGTCTTTGGTTTTTGAATGTTGTGGAAACGTAGAAATATACACAAGCAGACCTTCGATGAGAAGGTGGGTGAAATATGGATAGTCAGACCAAACGCGCTTGGAAGGGTTCGGAGCTGAGGTGTTAAAGATGGCTTTGTATGGTGTTATCGCTGTAGATGCGAGTACATGAATTGTTTCGACGAGGTCTTTTTGGCCGATCGTGGCCGTCGGTTCTTTCGAATGGCTTGACTCCTGGTAAATTAAGCATAATAGCTGAAGCGTAGCTCCGGTGTTATAAGATAAAATGGTGTTTTCATCCCGATGCCAGTGCGAATCATCCGATTGCGTTAGCTTGTCAGCTATAAGGTGCGTTAGGGAGTCGCCCTTGTGGTCTTTATCCGTGATCCAGAGGGTATCCACAAGCCAGCTGCCGCATTTCCTGGCAACTTCTGAAAATCTCAGGATGTCCTTTTCGATCTCTTCAATGGTGTCATCACTTGCGTGCTCTAATGCAACCCAGTCTGATTGCTTTTCTTCATCGCTAAGCTGAATCTTTGAGGGAGCGGCTCGGCTTCTTATTGTTTTAATGTGGGATCTTAGCGCCTCTGCGGTTCTGAGGAGTGCTATCCCCGCTATGGCGGTTGAGCAACAGCAGCGGTCATTGTGCGGTGGTTCGTCACCCACGTGCCATTGTATACCACCTGGCGAGGAATCGCTCTCCGTCCAGCCGGTTACTAGGAAGTTGCAGAGGCTACGTGCTAGCTCGAGATACTTGAATTCTTTGAGGAGGAGGAAAGTGTCGATAAATGCGATAGCGATTTGTGCGTTATCATCTAGCGATATATGGAGAAAATTAGCCTGAGACAGAATAACTTGAAGGTTAGATGCTGAAAATCACTAACCGTAATATACGTCTGTATCCCCTTTCGAATATAACCACGCAGAGTAAGCTTTAAATTCCGAATTGTAAAATCTCTCTTGTAAGGTTTCGATGGCAGTAGTGATGTTATCACTGTATCGACCAGGAGATAGCTTCTCAGCTTCGATTATAGATTGTAATCCTATCGTCTACGATAGTATCGCTTCTTGTCAATACTGATTTCGGGGTACGGTTTGTGGTTAACGAGGTAAAGAATACGACATACGAACGTCCAAACAGTATAACCATTATAAAAGCCTAAGGAGACCTTGGTGTCGCACGAAAAAATTAGCTTCCTAATGCAAGTAGCGAAGATGGCTCGAAGCGAACCGGGACTTTGGCTCACAGTTTCGGCGCTTGGCCGTTTGTTGCAAAACAGATCGACATCAGGCTCCCAGAACTCCTTCCAGATATCATCTGCTAGCTTAAGGGTATGTTCTCGTAGTTCGGATATAAATTCATTTTTGTAGGCTTCGTCGTCGAAACGGTTGCCACTGGATACGGCGGAACCGAGAACTCGGGAGAGCATGGTGCCCAGAGAGGATATAACGGCGTACATCTGAGAGTAGAAGTGTGTTTCGACTCGTGGTGATTAAGACACTATGATTTCAGATCGTGGAAGTATTCTAATATCGGATATCGGATAGTGCAGCTTCGTCCGAAGTTCTTAGCTGGGATGGTGCAGTTCCTGACATCATGCCGGCAAGTGGGGAGGCAAAGCTGCCTTAGCGACAGCAACAACATGGCAACACGCGGCAGTGTTGGATTTTTGGACAAAGCGCAATGATAAATAATTTGAGGCTTGAGTGAGCTACTTGACATATTTCCACAAGCAGTATGCCATCTGACTACCTTTCAGGTATTATTTTGGGTCTTTATTAAAGTGTATTGCTGACGGAACTTGGAATAATGCATGTGTGTGGTTGATTTGCGAAAGCAATATCGCTTTGTGACTTGAAAGTAGATATTTACCAAAGAGTAGAGGCCGTACCCAGCAAAATAGTGCATGAGGTGCTCGGTTAACCAAAGTATAGCGATGGTAGAGTTGAGGGGATTCGTATCAAAAACTAGGTAGCATATTCATCAGTTTTGAGTTACAGGACAGAACTCGAAGCGGTCCCCGGGGTCTTCAACTACTTACCGCAACCTCACGACCGAACACGTCGATAATACAATTCTCAGCAGACCAAACAGATCAAATTATTCTCTCGCAAATGTAAGTAACTATCTTTCACGAATCGTTTCTTCCACCCCCCTTTCTAACCTCGTTCTTCTTTACCTGGCCTTTGCTTCTAGAGACATGCACATCCAAACATCACACCTGATAATATAATGTAAGTCATCATGTTTCTTGACTCAGAGCATGAAAGCCATCCTAGTATTCATTTCATTATCACTCATTTATTCCAGGTGCAACAGTTTCTAAACGTGCAGTGCAAATTCTTAGTATGATCCCAGCAGTAAAAATACAAATGACCTCTCAACCCCAGAATAGCTCGCTGGCCACCACACTAGACGTTGGTAGGTATGAGGATACGATGATATAAAAAAATTGTGCCGCGGAATACTAGCAGAGTAATATACATGGTCATCCCACATCGTAGCTTGATAGTGGGGGTGAACTGGTGCAGGCTTATTCTATCCAACTGCAAAGCCTTGGCCATGGTTATAAATGGCTGGTCAGCGTTGGGTAGCTAGAGGTGATGATTCCGTCGGGGACATCTCCGGCTTAACGACAACAAGATGCCCAGCCGCCATCTCAAGAATATTTTGTGTTAAATAAACTGAATGGGATCGCGGTTGCAACAGGATCTAGAATTTGGTGGGATCATGTGATGGCGGGGTAGCCTCATTACCAGGATGGTGGGGGATGTGGTGACCATTTTTTTGGCTTTGTGTTGTGTTCGGGCGACACCTTTAACAGCTTGGAACTATGGCAAGTCATTTAACCGAACCCTGTACAAAAGAATTTTTTTATCTCAACACCATCATCAACCTCAACACCAGATTTCAGCACTACTATAATTAAATTCTATAATGCTTAAACGAACCGGGTAAAACGCTCGGTTAGAGGAGGCTAAAACTGAAATTACCGATCTATATATTAAGCACCATCTTTCTGTTAATAATATATATAATAAATTAACTGTAATATGGGGTATTAATATCTCAAAAATTTTATTTTATTAGACCATTTGAAATAATATTCAAAAGTGGGGGATTATAATTAAGAACTAGCCAGCTATAAAAACTATAAAAGTAATTATTATTAGGAATCAGATTCAAAAGCATTTTCTTTTTTGGGATGAGGATTTAATTAACAAAATTCGGTACTTTTAAAGAGATTATAAAGATAATAATAATATATTGTATTTTTTATAATTTAAATAACCGAAACTTAATAAACAAAGCTTCTAATGGATTTGAATAAAGTATAATATTTATTTTAGGAATATAGCTAAGAAATAAAAAACTGCTTAATTAAAATCTAACCAGATTATTTAAGCTTAATTAAATTCTAATAAATTTATTAATTATAACTGGGCATATTTTGTTTTTAGTATTAAGATGGATGTTGAAGGATTTATATCTACTTATAATATCTAAGCTAGTGTTTATAAATTAGATTTTTAAAATTTATTAAACTAAATAATTATTAAAAATATTAAAAGAGGTAAATATTATGTTAAAAAATTAAATCAGATTTGGATTTATAATAGATATAATAAGTTCTTATTTTTTGGGTTTTAAATTTATGGTATAATTAATATTTATTTATATAAAATTATCTATTTATTTATCAGTATTTCTAATTATATGGGTGCTGTAGTCTAGAAGTATTTTTTAATGGCTGTTAATGAATTTAGTATTTTAGAAAAGCTATAAACGGATATAAAAGTAGAAACTTTTTTAATAAGTGAATATTAAAACTACTTATATAAAATTAAAAAGGGCTGTAAGCTTGAATTTTCGGATTTTTATATTTTTAAATCTAATATTTATAATATTTGTATTGAAAATTGGTGGAGTAGGCTAGCTTTTGCTGTTGTAAATTAATAAAAAAAACTCTTTTAAACTTACTAAAATATAAAAAAATTTAGAAAGAAAAATAGGTAGGATATTATAACTATATATTATATATATATAGATATCCTTCATAATTAATACAAGTATTTTATTTTAACTTAAGATTGTTATATAATCTGTTGTTAATTTAAATACAACTACCTTTTTATAGGAAAGTTATTAAATCTTTATATAATATTAATAAAAAATATAAAGGATTATGTAATTTTTCTAAATCAAGCTTTATTATCAATTCTTAAATAAGATATTGATAAATAAAATGCTGATTAATATCTAAATTCTAAAGTAATAGATTTTTATATTATTATTTTATAAAAGAATAGCATACCCACAAAGATTATAAATATAAATAAAAAAAATAAAATATATTAAAAAATATATAAATTATTATATAAAAAGCTTAAAAAATATAAAATTAAAAATGGTAAATTTAAAGATTATCAACTTTTAAAAGAAGAAGTAGAATAAAGAAGTGTTAAAAATAAAAAAATAAAATTAATATTAGAAAAGGTAAGAGATATAATAATAATAAAATATAATAAAATAAATTACGATATTTATTCTTCTGAATTTAATACTTTAGAAAATATATAATTATTTTCTAGTTTATTATTTTTTAACTGGCTTCTTTTTTACATTTATAATCTTTTTTTTAATTTCCTTAATTTTATATAAATTTCTATTTCTTATAATTTTTTATAATAATTTTCTTTTATTACCCCTATTTATATTTTTTTTATTTATTTAGCTTTTAATTTTTTCTTTTTTTTTTTATATTTTAATTTTTATTTAAAGTCTAATTTTTTTTTATTATNTTTAATCTTTTTTTTTTTTAATTATTATAATTTTCTTTTTTATATTAATTAATAATATTTTTTTCCTTATATTTTTAACTTTATTTTTTTATTTAATCCGGAATAATACTTATATTTTCTTTTTTAATATTAGGAATTTTATATATTATTAAGCTATTTTTTTATTAATTTTCTCCTCTTTCACATTAACAAATAAAACAATATAAAATAAAAAATTCTTAATTATAAACTTAAAATTAATTATTTTTTTTTTTATTCTAATAATAAAATCTAGTTTTAAATAATTTTTAAAATAATTATTTATAATTTTAATAATAATTATAAAATTATTAATTTTATTAAATTTTTTTATAAAATTAAAGAATAATTGTTTGTTAAAATTTATTTTAAAACTATTTTTAATAAAATTTTAGATTAAAATAGTCTATACCATCTTTAAAAATAAAATCTTAAAATTAATAACATGTTTTAAAAAATTAAATCTAAAATTAAATTTATTATTATAAAAGCACAAGATAGGTTTATTATTTTTAATTATAATTAATTAAATTTCCTGGATTTTAGACTTAGTAATATCTATATTATAAAGAGAGTTATTAATAAGCTTATTTTTTAGTTTTAATTTATTCTTATTCCACCTATTTTTGAACTTCTTTTTTATCTTATTTCTTTTATTTTTATTTAATATATTATTAATTAAATCATTATTATCAAGCTTAATAATTATAATATTAGGAAATAAGAAGGATTTCTTTTTCTTAATAATCTGTTTAGTATATATAAGAATAAAACCAGACCATTTTTTATTAAAAGTTTTATTTTCAATTGATTTTTTAATAATCTTGCGTGTAATTTTAATAACTAAAACTTTTTTCACTAATAAATAATATATACTAATATAATATTTATAGAAATCAGTTTTGGAAAACTTATAATTGTATAAGAAATAGATTTTAGAAGATTTTTTGTTTATATTAATAAATTTATTTATTTTAAATATTAGTTTAATAAATTTAATAAAAATAAAAAACAAATTTTTAATCAAAAAATATTGTTATTTTATATATTATTCCTTGTTAAAATATATAATAATTATAATATATTTTTTAATCCGATTATAAGTTAAGTTTTAATAAAACTTAATAAAATTATAAAAGACTATATAAAATTTAGAAAGATTTAAAAAGATATATATTACTTCATAGTAAAGTATATATATAGATATAATTAAATCAGTTATAAGAAAAAGAATATATAAAATATTTAAAACCCAAATCTTAAAATTTTTAGCAAATAGCTGGATTTTCTATATATTAAATTATTTATCAATAATTCTTAGAATTCAAAACTTAATCTTTTTTAATTTACCTATTAATTTATAAATTATATAGTTTATACTCATTTCAGCCAACTTATTTAACTAAAATATTTTTAAATATTATAAATTTATACATAAACCATAATAAAATTATTAATTGTTACTTAACATCAACAAATTTATTAAAAACAATAAAATAGGTTTAATAAAATCTCAGTTATTTTTTTAAATATATTAAATATTCTAAAAAATATTAGATTTACCCAAAAAAAAAATATTTAAATATTTTATAAAATATTTTTTAAAAACTGAAGTATATACATATTACCACCAAAAACAATTATAGATACCATACTACAAATAATTAACATTAATAAAATAAAATTTTGATTTTAAAATTTTACAAAATATAACTTCCTTTATCACAAAATTAATTTTAAAAAAAATTGGATAATTTTGGATTTTCTTATTAATATAATTAAATTTATCAAGCTTTAAGCACAAAATACAATCATCAATCAACACTAATATTTATAAACTTAAATATATTTTAACTTTTAATAAATAAAGAATTACCCTACAACCCTCCAACATTTCTCTTTATTTTTTTATGAAAACTTAGTTTACATACGTTACACCTAACACCATTCTAAGTAATTTTTTTTTAAATCATTTTAGAGCATTAAGAACAATAATAAAGATATTATAATTTTTAAATATTTTTTAAGAAATATTATAATTAACTTTATAACAAAAATATTATAAGATATAATAAATAAAAAATAAAAAAAAATAAAATTAATATTATAATTAATAAGATATATAGCTACTAAAAATACTTTAATTATTTTTGATTATTATATATAAAATATTCTTTAAAATCAAATTAATCCATGGATACAGGGTATTTGACGTAAAACTCAATAAACCCTTTTTAAATTATTTATAAAAGATTTAGTTAATTTTTAATTTTTAGTAAACAAAACTTTAATACCATTAAACCTAGAAAATCTACTGTTTTTATTATTTATATTTTTATAATCTTTTTTACCTTTTTTATTATTTGCGCTAGGCGGTGGCGGTAGTGATAACAACAACAATTTATTTTCTAACAATTTCTTTAATAATTTTTTGCTAATTTTGTTAGCGTTGTTAATCCCAACAATCCTAACAATTTTAATTCTTATTTTTATATTATTTCTATTAGTTTTATTATATGTCTTCTAATTACCTTTCAATCTTAATATATTACGATCTAAAATAGTAATTCTATAGTTAATTTTCTCCAGCCTAATCTATAATTACTAAAAAAATATAATTTTATAAAGAATTAAAATTAAAATAATTTAACTTACTAAAATCAGAATTAATAAAAAGTTTTTTAGTTTAAGTTTTAAAAAGCAGCTTATTAAGTAAAAGAATAAATCTTTAATAAATTTAACTTCAAATATATAGGTAAATAATAAGGATAATAAAATTAAAAGTTTAAACTCAAAAACAGGTTCTAAATCCAAACCTGAGATTAATATCTCTAAACTAAAGAAAAGACCACAGTATACAACACCTTAGATTTTGAAAGTTATTCTAACTATATTTATTTTTAAGCGTGTATATTTATGATCTAGCTTTTTTTAAAAGTATATAAAACGGCTATAGGTTCATCAGGATTTAGATGATGTAATTATATTTATTAGTTGTATACGAGCGTAACTAGCTAGGAAGTTTAAAAAAAAGTAGTAAATAAAGGAATCAGTATTTATTGATCTTACTGGAGACGATTGAGGCTGTAATATAACTAGAAGTCTAATTACGGGGCTGTAATTAAGAATAATGAAATCTGGTGTTGAGGTTGATGATGGTGTTGAGATAAAAAAATTCTTTTGTACAGGGTTCGGTTAAATGACTTGCCATATGGAACGCGCTTCTCGGACAACAATGCCATGACCTCTCGATATCTTCACGATGGACAATGTCGATGGAACGGAGCACTATAACTTCAAGGCAGCCGCCGACCTCGCTACCCTCCAGGTCATCATCATCGATACCAATCCTCTCGCTTGGGAACACCTCAGGCAGTCATCCGGTCTCAGTTTCCCTGACGCCCTCTCCCAGATCCTAACTTTCGCCAACGCCCACCTCGCCTTCTCACAGGTCAACCGCGCAGCCGTCATCGCAAACCATATCGATGGAGCACATTTTCTGTCACCGGCGTCGTCGTTATTTGATACACAGGATCCCAGCGAGGAGCTGACACCCGAACAACAACGGGACGTCTCGCAGCGGAACGCTACAAAATACCGCGTGTTCCGGCTTCTCGAGGATGAGGTCAGAGCTTCATACCGCCGCCTTATCAAATCCACGAAAGTCGAAACTGTGGATGCGCACCCTAACGGGTCAGCGTTATCTGGCGCTCTGTCGTTGGCCTTGACCTATATAAACCGCATATGCTTCGGTGGTAGCGGTGGTAGGATCGGTGGAGCACCTGGGGACGAAAAAAACAAGATCAATACGGCCGGTGGTAAGGTAGACGAGACGGGTAGGATAATGCATGCAAAGATTCTCGTTATTAGCGTGACGCCCGACCCGGCGTCGCAGTATATCCCTGTCATGAACACTGTATTTGCTGCACAGAGATTGGTACGTTTCTACCTCTTTCCCAAAAAAAGCTGCATAAGTCCGGTCCGCTTAGAACTAACTATCGCTCCTGTTTATAGAAAGTCCCTATCGACGTCTGCAAGCTTCGAGAATCAACCGTTTTCCTTCAACAAGCTGCCGATGCCACTAGCGGAGTATATATGGAACCTGAGCACCCGAAGGGCTTACTTCAGTATCTAATGATGGGATTCCTACCCGATCACCTTGCGCGTATGAGCTTGATTCTTCCGACCAAGGTTGATGTGGACTTCCGAGCCGCATGCTTTTGCCATAAAAAAGTGCTTGATGTCGGCTTCGTGTGTTCTATATGTTTGAGCAGTATGTTTTCAGCGTCATCCCTGCGCTTACATCGCCTTGGACTACTTGCTGATTCTACGCGCTATAGTATTCTGCGAACCGCCAGAGGAAGCTGTCTGTCTCACTTGCGGCACCAAGTTAGACGTCTCATCCCTACAGAACCTTGGGAAGCCAGTCGTTGCTCCTCCAAAAAAGAAGAAGAAGAAGAAGGTTTCCGACTCCTTGCCGGAGAGCGGAGTTGGTAGTGCTGCAGAAAGTCCTGCGCCAACAGAGGTTTGAGTCGTTTACGAGATTATGATACCTGATTACTTATTGAATAGATTGATACCCACCATTAAAAATTTTTACAAATTGTATATCGCTTTGGTGTTCATACTATATACGACTTGTGGCAAAGGATTTTCAGTACGCAACGAACAGTCGGCCATATATATTTATTATGCCAGTATCTTCGTCGATACAAACGTGAACTAGAATCTCCTTTGATCCGATGACAAGACCAAAAAAGCCATAGTCTGATGTATCTGGACTGCAGTGCTCCTAGACCACCTCTCGCCATCCTCGTCGCACTTCGTCGAACTCTTGAGCGGCCGGGTGTCACAGTACCCTTCTCTCTTCAGGCTTGCAGGTGGGTTGATACCAATTCCCAAAATTGGGTCTTTCAGATATACCCTCTTGCGGCTTTGCCTGTTACATTTTACGATATGTTCCGTAAATACCAAGTTTCTGTGTGAAGATCTTGCCCCACGTCAACCTTTATTTGCATTCAAAATTGCTCATTCTACAGACTTAGAAAGGTTGCATGAATAAATAAAACAAATAGCTCAAGATGTACCCATACGGTATACGACTTCCTATCCGAACTTTTACCGTCTCCCAGTAAAACACGAAGACTGACAATTTGCGCAAGTATTATGTGACAAATACCTGTAGCCATGACTATTTTAACCCGGCCAAGCGACTTTAGAGATGTGTAGCCCCACCAGAAGAGAACAAAACTGCCAATACTATGTAATACCGCAGTCAAAATCCGCATGTATTTTCTTGCCCTGGGAGAACGGAGGGTAGTCGGAAAGGTCCTTCCATTGAAAGCCCGGTTTCCTACTATGTCCGTGAAGTCTAGATCTGGGATATGACGTTGAGAGCCGGCCCAGGTTGCACAAACTAGGTCAAAAGTAAATGCTGCTGACCATTCCGGAATGTACTTGGATACGATGATATTGAACAGTCGATACATCAGCACACTAGCAAGAGTATCGAAGACGTTCTTCGTCAACCAATGAATTGGTCTGGGCCATATGTAGCAGAAAATAACCAACAATTCCCATAACACCAAATAGGCTACTGCATGACTTCCGTAGAACCAACTTGTTATCAATGAGCCAACCGTCCAGCTTAAGATCAATCGCTTGTAGGCTTGTCTTATAGTCAAAAGCCCAGCGGGTATTGGACGATGAGGCTTGTTTGACTTGTCTTCCTCCGCAGAGAATGTTTGACTTGCAATGTTAAACATATAGGCGTAGATAGAGTAAATAGTTGCTGCGTTAAGGACTGCCGGAATGAGTTTATCCCGCGAGACTGGGGAGACCAGAAATCGGAAGAAAATGCTGACGAGGAGGACAAGCAATATCTTGGCGAAGTTTGCGGATAACAGCCTCTGTGTAATGATGACCTCTAGAGTAATCAGGAATAGAACTGTATTCCAAAACCTGTTGAAATAAACCTATCACTAAGCGACAACGTTTTGCAATCTTAGCTGGATAAAATAGTCAAACCCATACCCTAGTTTATGTTCTTTCCCATACTTAAAAGTAGATTTACTGGAAGGAAGGGTTGTCCCGCTCATCATCGTGACTGCTTCTGTGTTTGGATGTTGTATAGTTGACTCGAAGGTTGAGAAGTAGTAAAGGTCACCTGGAAGGCTAAATTACTTTGAACTCATTGGATGGTAAAACTTCTGTTCCGCTCTGTTCTATGATTTGCCGATTGTCTTACCTTGCAAAGATTTGATGATAGACCACGTTGTTAATCTTTTTCATCAATCTCGACATATAAAGAGACATCAGGCAACGAAATCAATTTTGAGGATTCGATTGTTAGAGTGTAACTCGCTTGCCACCCGGTTAGGCAAACCCGGGCTCGCAAGCGCTATCCTATTTCGGCTTACCGAGCCGTCCAGGGGGACCTTTGTTCCAATGAGACTACACATGCGTATCCAAACATCGCTAATATGATCATCTGCTATGAAAAGATTGATGCGAGTATGCCGCCTTGGTGAACGTTGTTTATTTAATAACCAAATTCCTTCTCATGCATGCCATAAAGCCTGTCGTTGAGGACCAGAGATAAAAATTCTGCTTCCTCGGTGACACCCGATCCACATGTGTCGTCTTTATCTTACCGGTGCCTGAAAGCAATAGGGGAAAGTCACATAAGAGTAGTATATATATAGTGCAGCCGGCGTGCCCCGGTCTCCCGTGGCACTATGCTTTAAATATTGCGTAAGATAGCGGAAGATATTTGTAAAGCTATCTCTAATCGTTGTAATTCAAATCAAAACGGCGGATAGTTTGAGTAAAACTAAAGCACTAATGCATTATAAGACTCAAGTATCTATAGTTCGCTGCATAATACAAAATAGCCCTACATACCCCTGTAGGTGCCGTTACATCACGAAAATATGTTTTTATGGGTTTTTTGGACAAGAATATCACCATATGGTGCTAAAATAATCATCAAAATATTAGTTAAGCTAACTTGGTAACCATTTTCTTTCTCTAGAAACATTTTTATGAGGCCACTTATTTGTAAGCACATACTATAGTGTCCTTCAAAGTTCCGTTATATTTTTTATAAATCACCATAACTCCGACGCTTTTTTTTCTTTCGAGATTATGAAACCTAGATCTGGTGGTCGGTTGGTATAGATAGATAGTTATTCTTGCTACCAATTATAATCATCTTTTTTAGAATATTTTTGCATGAAATACAAAGAGCTCGTAAGGACATTCAACTCTAAAACATTATGTGACATTTTGATTTTATAAGCCAGACAACACAAATTAATTTATAAAACTCCAAAGCTTTAAAGCTAAGGGTTTATATAGTCTCAAAGTGACCCTCCGCGCGTTGTGACCCTCCGTTTAGTGTGGAGCGGTCAACAACGAGACTAGGGTTTATACCGTTATGAAGAGCTATAATAATAAATGGTATACTCTAACACTACAACTGTTGAATCATCTAGCTAACTCTCCATGACCTCCAAGTTCTGAATTTTATTACGCAACGATTCAAATTTTCAATACATATAGTGTAACACCTGTACGGGCCCGTCCGTTTCTCCCTGGACAAGATATGAAAGATCGCCAATCTTTCGTTTAGCAGATAACACCATAAGGACAACAAGCACCACCATCCCGGGTACAATACTGGTTACAGCACAAGTCTTTATTTTGGAAGCACGGGAAAGCCGACCAAAGGTTGGGGAAGCTACCTTTTTCAGGAGACCAATATTGATTGTTGCTATCTTGCCACATGCAATCCTGTACGGACGTGTCGACGACAAGATTATAGTATTCCATGTTGTCGTCGTCCGCGGCGCATGAATCCCAGTATTTAGCGCGTTTGGACAGCTTTCTCTTGGTCTTTGATTCCGGTTCCGGTTTTGGGCTAACTGGAGATGCTGTCCCGTTGAGAATCTTGAGATATGCTGGATCGGGTCCCTTCCAGACGTGCTCAGTGAGATACTTCTCATCAATCTTGATATTGGGGTACGTAAAGTCGCCGTAAGTGGTACCATTTTCTGGTTGTCGTTTCTCGAGACCGCCGGATGATTCATCACGCTTGAGGATTTGGTAAAACTCTGGTCCCCAATTGGTAACTCCGGTGATCCAGACTTCAATTCTAGTTGCTTCCTCACCGTCACTACCATATTGGCCAATGCTAGCCATGCTGTGCTCTCCGACGTAGTAGCCTCCACCGGCAGTCCAAACAAATGTTCCAGACTTGAGCCTATTCCAAGCATCTTGAATGTAGCCTTGGTCAGAGTATCCGTTGTTGACAACAACCCGTTTAATTTCAACGGTCCATTTGCCACCTACAGCTCTGCCGTACCACAAACCAGAGTTCTCAAAGTCGATCAGAGCGTTTTCGGCAAGACGCCAGAGAATACGAGAGTAGACTGGGACTTTTGAAAACGAAACGCACCAGCCGTCGCCGTATGAGATATGATCGATATCTCCATTCCAACGGGCGGCGATATCTTTAGGGACGAGTCCATGAGAACCGGCTCGAGGGACGAGTGCATCGTTTTTAGAAGCAGGATGCGCTAAAAGTAACGAGGGGAACGCTGCCAAAAGAGCGCAAAGTTTAGAGAATGAAACCATAGTGAAGGGTTAAGGTACTTTGAACAGGATCCTAGGGACAAAGATGTTTGGACCATGTGGTGATAGAAGGGGATGATCGTAAAGATTTTCGATGCCTCAGACCCATCTTTATCATTATGTATCAGACATTTATGTACACATACTCATTAGATCGTACTATGGTTCTCTAGCCAACGTCCTTGGATACAGCGTAAATCAACATTGAGTATTGCGAACAATTAGAACGGAAATCCCTACCTCCGACGCTTGCTATCCCTTTGAGATTATGATAAGAACTCATGATAGCTCAGGGATCCGTTAGGGCATTCTTGGACCCTAGCTAAGAAGATAAGAAGTGGATACCGTGCGAAAATTTGCGTTTCAGCTTTCGCTCCGCCGTAAGATTCTCCGTTTAATCTCTACTTTCAACGAGACCGATCCATGCACTTGCGTAATGAAGTTCTTCG
This sequence comes from Dactylellina parvicollis, assembly GCA_036971385.1. NCBI lineage: Eukaryota > Fungi > Ascomycota > Orbiliomycetes > Orbiliales > Orbiliaceae > Dactylellina > Dactylellina parvicollis. Next base: position 293,303 of record JAJTUD010000005.1, read on the forward strand.
GGGACTGGATATTTGGGGTTTTAACCAGAAGATCGGCGAAGAATATTCCCGAGTTGAGGTTTTGAAAGGGGGTTAGAAGCCGATATTGCCAAGTCGGATGCTCAACACCCAGCAATGCTTGTTTTTTGTGGCTGTTGCCAGCCCGTTTTCGCACATGGCCTCGTATACCAACCGCTGACTGCGAAGGTTGCACAAGTCACACAAAGTTTCGAAGCCTCGGAAGCGCGCCCCTTGTCTCGAACCAACGCCTCCCGGCCGCGGTGGACTCGGCACAGCGGAATGGTGCATTTTAAGAGTTTTAATACTTTGGAACCGGGGCAATCCTAGGAATTGATTACTCAACAGATGTTTGCCAATCGCTTCAGGCTGAATATATATGTATTAATCCGTTGCCACAATCGCAATTATTTTTGCTCGATATTATAACTGACGTTCGCATTCTCCTGGCATGCAGGCATTCACGAAGAACTTATCTTGTTCGCTGAGAGCGATTGATCGTTTAAGGGTCGGTAGCCTAGAATATCGGCGGATCGACTCCCCCCGTAAGATCGCGAATTATCCTACCTTGCCTAGGGGTAGAATGTCAGAGTTAAAGCACATGTGGCAGCTGGACAATATGCCACTGGCGGAACTCTGGGATGTGATTGGATGATCTCGCTATCAACAATATCGTTGTACGACGGGTACTAAAAGTGTGGACCCGGATCGGTGTTTGCCGAGGAAGAATACCCGACCTCATGCCTGTTCGGTCCTGTACATGGATGATAGCCCTGTAGCGAAGGCTTGCAACTGTTGAGCCGTGGCATGGCCTCGGTACCATTGGCTTATTATTGTGCCGGGTATTCAGAACAAGTGCAGCTTTTCGCCTGTCGCCATTTGGATTATCGATGGGTGTGAATCAAGTCAGTGTCTCATCAAGAGAAGAAGTAAAATGAAGGACTATCGTAGAACCCGGGCCGCGATACTTTTGATCAATCAAGGGCTGCGTGATTGATAAAAGACCGCACTTTCGCAACGTAGGCAAAGCTCCGATGGAAACAAAAGGTCATAAGTTGCTAAAGATTGATCTTTTGTCCATCGCGATAGCTATCGCGATGCCGTCTTTTAACGTTATAGTTTTCTCTATTTTATTAGGAATTTTTAGTGTCCCTGGCATAGGTCATGTCGCAGCAATACCAATTGAAGAACGCAGCGATCAAGCGCTGGAGCCCAGACTGGTTGCTGCGGACAACTTTTGGCTTACTTCGATGACCCATGGATCGAGTCCTTATGCACCTGCTGGCTATCCAATATTCAGGAATGTCAAGGATTACGGGGCTAAAGGTTCGTTCTCTATATCTACACTGGGCTGTCGGAAATGGAAAGCTAACATGTTCTTCGACAGGTGACGGAGTAACTGATGACACAGCCGCCATCAACGCTGCAGCATCTGCAGGTGGTAGATGCGCAGGTGACTGCGGGTCTTCGAGTGTCCTTGGTGCTCTCGTTTACTTCCCATCCGGGACGTATATCGTTAGCAAGCCAATTTTTCAACACTACTATACGCAATTTGTCGGGAATGTGGGTGATTCAATTGAGATGCTCCAGCACAACGATCTGCTTGTATATGATTAACACTATATGAATTTACTAGCCAAACGACCGCCCAATTCTCAAAGCGACTGCCAGCTTTAAAGGGATCGCGGTGGTAGATAGCGATTTCTATATTCCTGGCGGCAACGGTAGCGAGTGGTATGTCAATCAAAGCAATTTCTATCGCCAAATCAGAAATGTCATCTTCGATATCACGGCATTGCCGCCTGTGGTTCAAGATGGCGATAGCCAATGGGTTCCAACAGCGCTACATTGGCAAGTTGCACAGGCTAGTATTCAGCGGCTGAAACATTGTATCCTTTCAATAAACTAACCCACTGGTTCAGGCTACTAGCTTGTACAACTTGCATTTTATCATGTCGACCGCGGGAGGGAATAACCAAGTCGGCATATATATGGAGAACGGGTCTGGGGGCTTTATCAGTGAGTGGAATTGAACCAGCACAAGAATCAAAGATACGGCTCGCTGATTCGAAGTGTTCTCGGAATAGGTGATTTGACCTTTTTTGGTGGTCAGTTTGGTATTCGCTGCGGAGCGCAACAGTAAGTTAGGCTTGAAGTATTCATATAATCTGCATTGCCCAGCAACCTGACTAACTTTTGTAGGTTCACTGCTCGCGACTTGCATTTTACTTCTTGTATAACGGCGATTCAAATGATATGGGACTGGACATGGACCTGGAAGAACATTTATATCTATTCATGCTGGGTAGGTATCGATGTTGTCGGAGATGGTAGCGCGGCCGGCCAACCTATCGCTTCTATAACCGTACTGGATTCCTCCTTTGCTAGTGTCCCAATTGCTATTCTTACATCTGGTCAAACAAATATACAAATCGATAATACTGAAATTATCGATTGTAATATCGTTGTTGGAAAGCCTGGTGGGCCAACAATTCTTCAGGGAGGGAATCGGGTTATAACCAGGTATGCCTTGGGCTTCTTAATTTATCTTGGGCCGAAGAATGAGGGATCTGCGAGTCTATTCGCTGACACATTATACTAGCTGGGTGACGGGGAGAATTTACGATGCGTACGATTCGAAAGGAACCTCACTTACAGGAGTACCTAAGTATATACCATCAAAACCAGTAGGTCTTCTGGATTCTACGGGAAAGTTTTTTGTTCGCTCGAAGCCGCAGTATGAGAGTCTCGGGGCCGGCTCCTTCTACAACGTGAAAAGTGCTGGTGCTGTCGGCGATGGACAGGCCGACGATACTGATGCGATCAATAGCGCACTGAAAGTATCTGGGAAGATTGTTTTCTTCCCTGCGGGTATATACAAAGTAACCGCCCAAATATTTGTTCCAGTAGGGAGCAAAATTGTTGGAGAGTCCTGGTCGCAAATAATGGGAACGGGGAGCTATTTTTCTGATATCAACAGTCCAAAGGTCATGGTTAAAGTAGGTAACGCCGGTGATGCCGGAGTTATCGAAATCCAAGACATGATTTTCACAACGCGAGGACCAACCCCCGGTGCCATCTTGATGGAATGGAATGTCAAGCAATCAAGTCAAGGATCCGCAGCGATGTGGGACTCTCACTTTAGAGTCGGTGGTGCCGCCGGCACAGACTTGCAAGCTACAGACTGCCCCAAGCTTACTGGGTACGTAAATCCGAACTGCATGGCGGCAAGTTTGATGCTCCATCTTACCGCACAGTCATCTGCATATTTAGAGGTATGTATAACTGTGATCGCAACATCTCAGAGTTAGTGACCGATTGCTGACTGGACACGATAACCGAGTCGGCTGACCATCGCGGTCGGCTGCTCGAAACTATTCCATTTATTAGAACGTCTGGGCATGGGTTGCAGATCATGATGTTGATATCTTGGACCAGACCCAGATTGATATATTCGTTGGTAGGGGTGTGTTGATTGAATCTACTACTCCTACCTGGTTATGGGGGACGGCTTCAGAACACAGTGTTCTCTACCAGTACCAGACATACAAAGCAAAGAATCTATTTATGGGGTTAATTCAAACCGAAAGCCCTTATTTCCAGTCCCGTAAGTCCTGCTTGGGTCTTAAGATCGATCCCATAGCCACATCCAACAAAAAGGGCTTAGATATTCGACCACATCCATATAAGTGGTTCGTGGAGAAGACGAAGTGTTATACTTTGCTGTGTGTTGCACCAGGAAATTTCCAAATACGGCAAATCTCATCCCTGAGAATTACCTTTTTTGGACATTCAACTGGCAAATACAACGGCAACAACGCCGCTGAATATTGTGCCCCTATGTTTCTGTTCGAACTCGAAAACAACTTTTCGTTCTCAGGTATCCGTCGCATCCGCTGACCACTCTTTAATATTCTTAGAGCCAATGGCGCCTTCACCATTCGCCTCACTCGATATTACCCGGGATATCTTCCCTGAAGATCCAGACTTTGCTGAATGCGATCTTGCTAATAGTAGAAAGCTGTGCTCAGTTTCATGGGCGCTCCGTCTCATACAGTCGAGTGACGTGTACATTTATGGAGTTGGCTTTTACAGTTGGTTTCAAGATTTTTACAGTCAAGCCTGCGTGGCATTGGAAGCCTGCCAACAACGTCTGATTGACACAAGCTACTCAGAAAAGATCTATATCTACGGAATTGCAACAAAAGGAGCGCAGGAGGTTGTCTCCCCAGCAGGCACGAGCCTGGTTCCTGCCTTGCAGGCCGATAATCAAAACGGTTACACCACTAGTGTCACCGCATGGCTGCCGTTGGCTGAGGCGGGCTCTGCGGCACTGGGAAAGAAGGTTGCCGAAGATCCTATAGTCTTCACCTCGGCCGGAGCCGCATCTCTGGACCAAATCAGGTACTGGGCTGCATTCGGAGACTCGTATTCTGCCGGACCCGGAGCGGGTAACTACCTAGCAAAGGCGTTCTATAGAAGCCGTCAGTTCCCTTATTTCATAAAAGAATGTTTTGTATATGATGGTGCATATCCATACCTGCTGGGAGAACGCATCAGCCCCGTAGCAAGGGGAGGACCAACGAGCTGGATGTTTTACAGCTGCACCGGAGCCAGAGCGCAACAACCACCAGCAGCGGAGGGTGACCCAGTGACAATGGATGAACAGCTAAAGTACCTTCGAGGGGATGAGGATTTCATTACTTTATCTATTGGCGGGAATGACATCGGCTTCGGCGACCTTGGAAATTCTTGTGTTTTCGCGATTCTAAAAACAAGCGCAGAGGAGTGCAGAAAGAAGAAAGACGACGCCATGAAAAAGACCGCGCTGGGGGGACCTATCCAAGATATGCTCGAACTACTCTACATCCGCATCATCCGAACGTATTTTGCGCGAAAAAACAACCCGAAACCCCATTTCACAATCTATGTCACCCCTTATCTCAATTTGTTTAAGCTCGGAACTCCTAACTACGAGACCAGCTGCAATGAGAACAATTTCAAGTACCCAGGGCTAAACAAGAATCCAGACTATGAACCCCCGGTCTTGGATTACGCCAACCGTCTGTTTTGGTACCAACTTGTCACTCAGCTGAACACGGCGATTGCTGTCGCTGCGAACCGAGTGAACTCTGCCTACGGCGTGTTTAACGAGTACAGCAACCGCGTGATAGTAGTTCCGCACGCGGATACATTATTTGAGGGACATCGATTCTGTGAAGTTGGCGCTGACCCCGAGCCAAACTATGATCGTATCTACAAAACCGGGGAATCATGGTTTTATCTCCCTGCTTTTTGGGCATTCGACAATGCAAAGCGCAGTCTTCCAGCGGATACTTTCAATGCTACCGAATCTAACTCCACAATATTCGCAAGACAAGCTGGCGAAGATTTGGGCATCGATGCTCCTGATACTGTTGATGACGAAGCTGCGATATCAGCAATTGACGACCAATTCGGGCGTGTTGGTGCGACATATGATTTCTTGGAGGGAATCATCGCTGAGCACCCGAATATCGATAAAAGGAGTTTGATAGAGGGCATCTCACGTTATGGTGTTGGGCTATTTCGAGCAGCCCACCCTACTCGAAATGGCTTCAAGGCAATAAAAATATCCATTTGCGAAGCAATATGCGCCCGTTTCTCAGGGATCCCTGGCTGCAATGTCGATCGCGCAAAGTATTGTCCAGGTGATTAGCGGCCCATCGTTCCCATTTATTTCATATTGTAGATATTGCAATTGTTTAGTTAGAAGTTTTATAGGGAATCATACATTAACTGTCGGGGTTAAGAATTGGTGTTTCTACCACCGTTGGCTTTTGATATTTGACGTAACCTGGCTACCGTATGTGGAGTTCCGCCAATAGAAATAAGAATCCATGCATCAATGCATATGGCGTTTTGTGTTTCTTTGGAAAGTCATCCAATTGGCCAATCATCCAAATTTAGGTTAAAAAAGGCGATAGTTCTAGCCCCTTGAGTTTATATAAGTTTCGTGCACATCTGCACTGCGACGATTTCTATTGATATTAGTTAAAGAGATGACTCGTCGAAGCATCGGCAGTGGGTTGCTATAAGGGAACGGTTGCGCCTGTCTGAGGTTCTTTCCAGTCAACTCCAACAAAGCAAACCTGAGACGAAATTCATGTTAAACTTCTAAAGCTCGGACTTAGCGGGGAGGAGGAGGAAATTACCTTGAAGTCTGCTTTATCTAGCCAATCATCCCCTTCTCGTTCTATAACAGCAACCTGGCGTAAACTATCTACATCGCCAAGGTACTGATGAACTCTTGAATTCGGCTGAAGTCCCGATCTACCCTTTTCTCCGAGCGTCTTTTTCGAATTGTTACCTTCAAGTTCAGCAAGGTGCCCTTCTGGAAAGGGCCCAACGATCATAAAACCTGTTTCTGGTATAGCTTCAATATTACTGACTTCGAGGTCACTTTCGTTACCGTCCCATTTACCTTTCCCTTCATCCTCCTGTTTATCTCCCTTGGTGCATAAACGGCGGTATTCCTCAAAAGCCTCATTTTTGACTACCCAAACATCTTCTGGGAGCTCTTGGTCGGCATTAAACATGACAACAATGACGACACCGACGAGCTCCTCAAAGGAAATGTTAATATGGGCATAACCTACGCTTTTGAGCATCGCCCACATCAAAGCATATCGGTGACTATTCGAGAAGTAAAGCGCTTTCCGGGGACACAAATCTCCGTTTTTTGAAGACAAAGACCGATCCCACCCAACATTGGTCAGCATGTCCTTATACCTTCCAACGTTGAGACCATGATATATTACGGCCCGATCGGTAGCACCTCTGGAACGTCGAAGGAATCGATTAGACTCTATCGAGTTTGATATAAGAGGTGTTAATCAAATCATTTTCGAAGTTGATAGGATTGATGTTGAGTATTTACGAACCGTCAGATGGTTGAAAAGTGGAATCATCAAGGATACTTTGGTGGTACTTGGACGCTGTGACAAATTCGTCAAATAGCATGCTGTTCGGAAACCACAGTTCTTTGTCAACGGTGAAAGGCTGGCCTTTCTGCCTTAGCGTTCTCGGTCGGGTGAGAACGGTTATGGGTGGCCGGTCAGATCTGGCTCCAGTTCGCCTGTTAAACTGAGTGCTTTCCATTTGGCCGTAATGCTATTCACTTGCACATTAGAAGTCTTTCTAGCCGGGTTGAGCTTTCAGGTGTGCAATTACCCCTGCGCCCGCCGCAATGTCATGCAGCTGGTCTTGGAGACTGTACGACAAGACAAAGGTTTCGGTTATGTTATATTCCTGCATGAATCTTTGGTTCAATGCGCGCAAACGGTTGAGCTTAGAGACTGAGACGCCAAAAATGCTCAAAACTTCATATCTTTCCTCGAGTGTTCTGTAAGGTATGTGGTCCGAGAAATCAAGTTGTTCGTAGTAATCTTCTACGCTGGAATCTGATGTCGGCGGTCTGGGACTTGTTGCTACAATATCCAGCAGCTTCTCTTTCGTGAAAGTTTGCTGCATTGCAGGAGAAAATGTTTCAAGAAGGGGCATCTTTTTCTGTTCTTCCTGAGCATTGGACGTAAACTTTGGGTAGAATCCGGTTCTGAATGGAAAACCCCCGGTTTCGATGCACTGGACGATATTTGAGTTTTCTTGAATCCGACTATGTAAAAGGAAGGGTGTACTCTACCTAATGCTCAATATTTTGAGGGTCACATCCAAAGCAGCAGCGGTGTCTGCATCCTAGGCAGATCCCGATTTGCCGAGGGACTTATCGCGGGAACGTTGTTGCCCCGGCTGTCGATCAGATCACCCATTTGTATGTCGTTAAAAAGAGCAATGACGCACGATATACTCACCTCACGTAAGGGCGAGTACAATATGAGAAAGGTATTGCTGGCAGTGATCTATCGTTAGACCGCTGAATGATATTTCGAACTTTTATTTGTAGTGATGTGATTAAGGAAATTGAGCTTGCGGGTGTCAAGAGCGATCTTTTATATCGACGATTGACACATGTTCGAAACCTCATGAACATAATTAAACACATTGCAGAGTCTGGTTGATGTTCTGAGAGATACTGAAAGGGGGGCCCAGGGGGCATTGCCCGGGCAATTTTCACTGGTCAAGATCTAGAGTACCTTTGTACGCATATATAGGTTCGTATACTTCTTTGCGCGGCCCTAGCATAGCCAAGCTCGCAGGATAACATCTCCGAGACGACGTGGTTTGGTAGCGTGTAATCTTATGAACGGAGACGAGCGTGGTGTTGACACAGCCGTGAGGTAAGATGGTTGCCACGAAATCGCATAGACTCTGAGATCTTTTGTATTTCTGTACCAAATAAAGATATAAACAAGAATGCCGCCACCTCTACACCGGATTCCTTCTGAGCGCGCTCATCATCTTCGATCAAAAATGACCTAGGAACTCCCTCCTGGCCCACCAAGCAAAGCAAATCTTCTCACGATACTGGGACCGATTTCATCGTACTCCTGCTTCGTATGACAATAGCTTCTGAACTCAGGTGTCTGGCCCAACAGACTGCCTCCAAACCATGGACCATACCTCTGCCTCTTGTGCGTGATGACCGAGACTTCCAGGCCGCCAGATTTTACCCCTGCACGTCGTTCCGACATTTCAATGCGATCTTGGACGAGGTTGCGGATGTCACGTTGGAGACGGCGGCCAAAATCCTTGTAGAGGGTGGAGCCACCAGAGAGGACGATGTTCTATTTGAAACACAGATGTTAGCTCGCTCTTAAAGGGTCATGTCTTGTAGAAACTCAAATTGAAAGTTTACCTTGTACAAACCCTTCCTCACATCGATTGGCGAACTCTGAATAACGCCATCAACAACCTCTGGTAAAGGCGTCAAAAAGTCGCTGCTATAAATTTCCGGGTTGAAGAAAATTTCTGGCGCCAAAAACCTCTCGTAGCCCACATCCACGGTGACTTTCCGACCAGCACCCTGATCCACAATGTATTTCGCAAATTTCTCCGGTTCGCGATCGTACTTGCTAAACTCCTTGACAATGTCCGGGCTCACGTAGCAAAATTCTTCCTTTATATTCTCAGCCGTTTTGAGAGAGCTGTCCGGCTCCCCACGGTCTCTCAGCAGAGATTGGACAAAGTAGGTGATGTCTCTTCCTGCGATAGGGATGGACCGAATCGAGGAGCCGATAACGTAGCCCTCGGCGACTGGGATGACGTGGGTGACACCGTCACCAGAATCGATGACTGTTCCGGTCAAACTGCGATCTTGAACTTTCGAGGAGGTCCAGGAAGCGGCGAGAGCGAGGACAGCTTGGACGGCAATGTAGAGTCCTGCACAGTTGAAGGATTCAAACATGATTTCGGCTGTGGATTCACGGGATTCTGGAGGGTTGAGGGGCTACGAAGGATTGTTAGATGGTGTGCTATTAGATATAGGGGAGAATGGGGGAGAAATACCGGCTCGGTGAGGAGAAAGTAGTGGTCTTCGGGTTCGACGCGGAGGTATTTGAAGATTGAAGATTGCCAGAAGCGCTCCATATGGTCCTATTCCCTCATGTTAGCAATATGTAGCATTTCTGTAACAGACATATCTTTCGGCCGTACCCAGTTTTCGATCTGTCCATGTCGTATCGGATAGTCAATGCCATATCCTAGCTCCCAAATTACTGTTAGAGTGTTGTATTCTAGGCTGTTTGTAGCAACAGTGGTGCCGTACCGGGTCCCTTTGCAGCGTTCAGAGCTTCGTCACCGATAAAGAAATCGAGATCTTCTGTTCCACGCTTCCCAGACAGATGGCCGCCGGGACCGGCCCCACCAGTGAGAAAGCTAGGTTTTTGTGCGACAGCAGGTCTTCCGCTACCGCTTCCGCCTCCACCGGCAGCTGACTTAGTAGCTATGGCGGTCGGGAAGACGAAGGATGGAGCGTCATTGCCGGCGAAACCTAGCTGTCGCAGTTAGTATCGCGCGCCCTGAGGGGTTTACTGTAGTCTGACGGACCTAATTTCGAGTAACCCGTTCCGCTATCGTGGGGTGCGAGGTCAGCTACGAGCTTGAGAGACAAGATGGAGGGGTAAAGTCTCACTTGTCCATAACAACGGCGGGGGTCTGGGAGGTCGACATGGCGTTCGGGCGGGAAGCCGGGTGCTTCTACCAGACGGGAGGGTCGGAGGGATATGCGAGGCGGTCAATGTGAGGTCTGTGGATGGCGGAGAGGTCGTGTGGGGGAGGTACGCTGACGACGTTGCCGGTCTCTCGGAAGCTTACACCGTCGTTTCTTGGCGATTCCCGGAAGGTGACGCCAAGACCTCGCCCATAAAAAGACGAAGCTTCGACGCCAGAATCATAAATATGCAACACCGAAAATATCCCCTGCCAAGGACACACTCGAACAGTTATTTCCGCATCTTCGGCTTGGATATCGAGAGGGATAAACCGTTCCGATGCGTGAATGATGCCTGGCCGTTATACAGGCGGCTTTGGTGGAAGATACGCGGGACTGACTACAGCGTGGTATTTTGGGACCTGGTCAGTGCCGCAACACGAGCCGGTGACTTGGACTTTGGCCAGCGATACTTTGCCGCGCACGGGACTCAGGAGTTTGCATATATATAAGTAACTACTTAAGTAATAGACCAGGTATCTCGGTCGGGGTAGAACTCCAACTGCCCTGCTGTTGATTTCTCTTTCCCAACTCGGTCTCGGTCTTGAAAACAACATAGATCTGGTCCGATATTGTTTTTCATCGATGTTCTCGCAATCTTAACCTTCTGACAACGGCGACGGTAACGACTTCAACCCGGCCATCAGCGTCACACCCTTTTATGTTACTCTCTGTGTCGCCGTCTTTCTCTCTATCCTTCGCATCTCACGTGCCTTTGACATCCGTTCTGGAAAGCAGAGCTGCAGATCCGGTGATATCTGTAGATCGTGGTGAGGATCTGTCCGGGAAAAGACCGTATTATTTGCACATGGCTGACAGACGACAGACAGGTTCAACTCTTCCTTGCTAGTAGGAGACCTCGAATTCTTTCTCTCGAGCATTCTCTCTCGTTCCACCGCGTCCATCATCAGCTCTGAGCTTTCGGACAAGACCTTCTCTGCTCTTCACCGTGTTTCGAGTCGCACTCCTTTTGAAACTATACTCACTTGCCTTCCCATGGCTCCTCGCTCGAATCCAAATAATTTTGGAGACCAAACGCCCTACACTACGGTCAGACAGTACACCGCTGGCTATACCCACCCGGACTATTCCTGTATATTTGTTCACGCAGGAGCTGGCTATCACTCTACCGAGAACGAACAGAAACATCTGAGAGCCTGTCGAAAGCAAGTTTATAATCTTCTTCCGTCATATTTTTATCATCAAGATTTTGCTAATCATATCACTGTTGTTGCTTTGCAGTGCCTGTCAAGCAGCAATGGCGACCCTGAAGGCTGGAGGCACGTCTGTCGATGCCGTTGAGATTGCCATTCGAGTTCTCGAAGATGATCCTGTCACCAACTGCGGCTACGGCAGCAACCTCAATTTTGATGGCGTTGTTGAGGCGGATGCTTCTATCATGGACAGTTTTGGACGAACCGGTGCTGTTGGCGCCACCCCTAGTACGCCCCATCTTTCCATTCCCCCCTTCTTTAGCTATCTCCGCTAATACCCGCTACAAAGATATTCAAAACCCAATCTCTCTCGCGCGCCTCATCCTCGAACGCTCCTCTCAGCCAATGACGCTCAAGCGAGTACCTCCTAACTTTGTCGTCGGAGACGGCGCTGTTGATTATGCTCGCGAACAAAACTTCCCCGTCACTCCCAACGATTGCCTTGTCGCCCACTCTGCCCGCGTCAGATTCTCAAAGTGGCAAAGGGAGATTGAGTACCAAGAAATAATGAAGCGGAGGGGCAAGTCCAATCAAGCCCACTCCCTCCAATTACCACCTCTTGGCGCGAGTGCTCGTCCCATTCAAGAGGCTGGATCCGCGTTGACTCAGGAAAAGGATATACCCGGAAGCCCTCTACCGATGGAAGAGAGGGCCGACATTGTCACGGACACTGTTGGCGCCATCTCGATTGATCGATATGGGAATATGGCCGCTGCTTCGTCCAGCGGCGGAATTGGCATGAAGCAACCTGGGCGTGTTGGCCCAGCTGCACTGATCGGTGTTGGAACATATGTCAAGGATCGTGGGGAACGACAAGTCGGCACCGTTGTCAGTGGAACTGGAGAGCATATGCTCCATACTCTGATCTCAGCACAAGCTGTCAACCGACTCTTTGATTCCGATGACGAGCTAGAATCGATGAAGACAGTCATCAATGATGATTTTATGAGTAAACTATCGCAAATATCGCTTTTGTTCCAAATATCCTCTAACCGAAACATCGGCGTGACTAGGTGCTCAAGGCTATGGCAAGGCCAATCTTTGGGGCGAACCCGCTATCGGCATAATGTCAGTCAAAGCGGAAACCGTCGCTAATGGGAAGCGGCTGGTAAGCTTCATATTTGGCCACAACACAGACTCATTTGTACGTACCCCTTGTCTCATGTTAAGAAGTTTGTCTTTTCTCTGATATGAATCCAGGCCCTCGCCTCCATGACTAGCAACGAAACAGCACCGAAGACCATCATGTCCCGAGTTAGCCGCGAGCCTAAGCTGGCCGTCGGCGGAACCTCTCGCCTCATCCAGATGCAGCTCAAGAACAACACCCGAGATCACGATGATAATCCTTCAAAGTCCTCTAGAAGGGACAAGGAAAAGTCTAAACGAACGCACCGATCTGATAAAAAAGCTATTCCCTCACAACCAGCACCAAAAGTTGACAAGTGTTCCACCATTGTCAGCCCGTTGGAAAGCTTGCATATTGATGGGAAAGAAGATGACGAGAACCAAAGCTCTGACCAAACGAATGATGCGCGTTCTGCTCAATCCGATCAATATGTCGCTGAGGGCTCCCTTGATGCCATTTCTGGGGACTGGTTGATCGATTTTGACGACACGAGATGATCCTAACTCACGAAATGGTAAATAATGATGATGAAATCGTCGCTGAAATTGACCTTCATGGGTATGCTAAAGCTGAGGGTCAGTGCCAACCAACCTCTACAACCTCTTTTGGTGTCTCCCTTTCTGTCCTCGCACCAGGGCCGATAACCCATCGATACAATATATGGATTCCACAGCGCTGTCACTAGATAGAAGAATATACCTTCTTTTTCTCTTGCCCCCTTCATCCTAGGCTTCGAATAAGGATATGATTTGCTCTCTGTCGTTTTGGTTGCACCAAAATAGCTCTCTCCGATTTTTCTTTTCTTTTCCGTCAATGCCCCCGTAATAAAGCTTGTGTTGTCGTGGGAAAGAATCCTTTAGGTGAGACCAGCTTTTAGTTCGCGTGTACAGCCTAGAAATTTCTGTCTTTTCCCTTGTTACTTTCTTTGGACCAGCGCAACGAGACCAGACCAGCGTGGATAGTACGACTATTCTAAGGCCTGTTCATATATACAACACGGCAACGATCATACAAAACATAAATCTAACCAGATTCAAAGTTCCCAGCACAGTCCGATACTGATGCTTTAGTGTGTCGGCAATCCGAAGCGCAGAGCGAGCAGTCTAATCATCTTTGTCTGATTCATCGGATTTGGATTATATCTTGGAGATTCTATCATATATATACAACAAATTCAAAAACCTCGATTTAGGAACTATATCTAGCTACCAACACGTCGCATCAGCAGTAGTGGTTATCCCGGGATAGTTTTTCCAGGAAGACAGATTACACAAAAACCCTCCTACGATCGGTTTACATCCCTGCCATTCAAATGAAAGTCCAGATCGGCATCGGATTTATCCTCCTCCTTCTTGGGTGGAAACAAAGATGATAACGGAGTCGAAAGTGGGTTCGGCACATTGGGATCCGCCCGACGGTTGATACTCCTCCCGTTTAGATGAAAGTCTAGTGCGGAGTCGTGAGATTGCTTGTCATCTTTCTTATCTGCAAAGAGAGAAGACAGAGGTGTCGACAGAGGGCTCGGTGTTTCAGCCGGACCAGCACTTCTACCATTTAGATGAAAGTCAAGGTTGAAGTCATGGTCGGTTGTTTTCTCGCCGTCTTTTTTCGGTGGGAACAAGGAAGATAGAGGGGTCGAGAAGGGGTTAGGAGTATCGGTTTGAACAGGTGTCGGGTGCGCGAGAGTGAGAGTGCTAAGGATAGCGATAATTATGACGATAGACTTCATGGTTTCGATAAAAGAATTACTTGACGGAATATTTGGATATAATTATAGGAGAATGAGTATTTCGGCAAATTTCAGAATTATCAAGGCGAACGGAAGCAAGTTGCAGGAGACAGTTTAAAATTTTATACATCGTACAATCTTTCTTTTATACGGGATCTGGCTACCCAGTTAACTGATAATATATGGGATTCTGAATTGCGGAACAAGGTGTAGGTAAAATTTCCGCTTGACGGACTCAAAGACGTCGAAAGTCCTAGTTAGAGCCTAGCGGCGGCCAAGTCACGGGCGGACCTTCTCAACCGATGTGACCATTTCTGGAACTTCGCTTGGCGAAATATCGAGCTATCCCGATCGAGTAGCGGGAAATTTCCACTAAAGACAAACGGTTATGATAGCACCATCCGGATCTGACAGAGTCGAATTAATATTGCGGTGGGTCTGCGTTGCTCCAGTGGAGCGCCATAAAACAGCAGGGTGGAACATGGCTAAGCGGGGAGACGAATGACTACTAGAATACGCTAGAATTTTTCACTCTTGGTTAAAAAAAACCCCCAGTAGAATGAATGTATGCATGGGTGACAGGACTGCAATTTTGTTCCATAAATTGACACTATAGCTTGCAGAGCATCTTGTATATCGCCACGGATAGAGAAGGTGTTATGTCAAAGTAGTTATAGGGTCGGAACGTAGACTTCTACAAGTAAGGAGCAAGGTTTGATCGCGATGCTATAATAAAGAAGGGTAATGATAAGCTATAAGCAAAACAGTACACTACGTACTTGACACAGACGCCAGACGCCAGCGACGGTGCCAGGCCAGCAAGCAATCTTCTTTGTCTTGAAATTCGTACAAGCACGGGCTTTTGTGTTCCTGGGTCCGACAGTGGGAGTCGAAGCCGGAAGCAGCAGGGGGCGGCGAGCGATGTTGCGCAGAGGAGCTCGAGTTGTGTTGAGGAGGAGGGTGGTACGAGCGGATAGGCGGTAACGCCATCACAGATATGTCGGAATTTATCATTAGAATTATTAATGTTAGGTCGAGAGATAAGAGATTTTTAGGAAACAAAGACGCTTGCGCGCCTGAGGGCACTCGCAGGTAATATTCAGCTGCGTAAAGGCGGTGGGAGACTGCAAGGGCCAGATGCAGAATCCAAGATGGACGGACCTCAGATCGCAGAAAGAAGAGTGGATGAATGCAATAGAAGGGAAAGCAAAAAGACCTCCGTTCAAACCGAGGAATATCAAAATAATTTGAACCGTACGAGCGCGACGAAATCGTTGGTTTGTATCCAGATGGGAGGAACTCGAGCGGATTAGTCGACCATATAGCAATATATCTCAACGAGAAGGGGTATCCTTAGAAAGAAATTGAAGCATCGATGCATCACAACCGCTGCTGGATAGTGAGTTTATTCTAAGTCTACTGACAAAGCGATTTTAACGGGAAAAGGTGAGAACACCACTGGTAGTAGTTCGTCAGACTCCGAATTTCGGCATGTTCGTTTTGCTGTTGGTAACTCGGCAGACATTTAGAGTCGACTACGGTTCAATCTTCCATACCTAGACTACCTTGTCTCATGGGCTTGCTAGCCGGGACCCACACAAATCTGGGGTCCGCTTGTTGGCTCCGGTAGAACGACGGGCCAATGCACTCTGTGCTTAGAAACCCGCGACTTAGAAAGTACGCAGCTTTCGCGTCGATATTTCTTCATGTGTGCTGTGGGCGATCAGACAGTATTACGACCGATGGCACTTTTGACTCGGTGGATGGACCGATAACGATCAGATAATCTACCAACGCTAGCCTTTTATTTCGGTTTCGACATAGCGAGCTGGACATTATATTATCTAATCTCGCGCGGTACAAAGCGCCTTCAGCTCTCATATATGAATAGCCAGCTGGCGTTTTTATAATCGTTCTTGGGAATTCACATTTGAAATTAAACGATCGGTCCCAAATTAGCAGTTTCATGACTTTTTAGCCTTGGTTTGATCAAACGGGTTTACGGAACATGTAAGGGTGTCATTATAAGATATAGATTATCTAATTACTAATGTCTATGGTGGATAAAGTTGCTTAAATTCTGGTAAGATAATGGGTAGAATTAATGAATATTTTTTTGTAAAAAAGAAAACGAAATAGAAAACATAATTACCCTTCGGATAAAGAGACACGAGCGCTACTGCGGGGAGGCCACAGTAACATAGCAATTGATGATCTTCTTGATGTTACATTTGTCGGGAAAATAGGACACTTTTTATAGCGTGATGCCAGTAACCACAAGAACTGCCATTCCAAGGGTGAATAGATAACCAGCCTCTACTTTACTCAGAGCTGACTTGCTGGGTCCCGTAGTTTTACTTGCCCCACCATTCGATGTTGGCGAAGTAGAAGGAGGGGTAGGAGTGGATCCTCCCATGCTATTGGAGGTATCTTCGCCCTGCCTTGGAACACATCTTACAATGTCAGGCAAAGTTAGACTCTGATTGGCGCTGAAAGTCACCATATCGCCGGCATTATCGCAACAGGTGAAATCGAATCCGTCTCCAGCTGGTCCGGATAATTGGCCAGTGAGGTAATTAGTTCCCGATGGGCAGGTAGAGTCGCCATTCGCGTCTCTTTTGGCTTCTATACCAGGTGTGCCGTCATTCTTGAGGTCGAATTTGGTCAAGAACGAGGTAGCGTTCTCGCAGGAAAATATGCTTCCAACGGGTACAGCGTTTTGAAGACAGCAGTAATTGGTAAACCCAGCCCAGTTACCGCATTGTGCGCCGTTATACTGACATGCCATATCGGTTCCGCATGGCGGAAAGTATAAGGGCTGCCTTTTCTTGCAATTGGCATCGCAAGGTATTGGTGGGAAGATGTCAAAGATGTGGGCGGGAGCTGATAATGTTTGTTGGGTCGCGACAAGACAGCAAAATGAAAGAACCGCCGTGGTGAGAAGTAGAGGAGCTGTAGCTGGCATATTTGTAGTAGGTGATAGGATCCTGTGGTTTCGATAAATCTCTAAATAAAGTTTGACTTTTGCAATTTTGGTGTTGTGTTGTCCCGTCGAAGACCAGAAGGAGCTAGTCTCGGCAGACCGTTCTTGTGTTGATTGTGTGGAACGTTACTTCAAGAAGGTTGGCAATTGGTGGTGGACTTTGACGTATACCAAGAAATACCAAGATTCGAAATGCGACAGCCTATTTATATACTTGGAACGTCACCACTGGGATAGGTCGGAAAATGCCGCTTCATCCGGGTAGGTTCATACTGTTTGATTCTTTTGAGCGCAGCTTCAAAAGTAGTAGCGGCTGAGTTGGGAGCGTATTCAGTTGCCTTGATCCTTCCGTTCTTCAGCCTCTCAACTTAAATTATCTGTGTTGGGATATTAATTACCACTCAATAGTCATTTCGATTTACTGGAAGAACTCTGACGAATACAGTTCTATACGAAATATAAAGTACAAACAAAAGGTAATAGCCTGCCAATGAAAACTGTATACACCCGTGCCACTTGGTCTCGTGAATTAAACACAAAGTCCGAAGCATTCATATAGTTAGTCAATGAAGAGTCGTGGTAATACAAGACCACTGCCAACACAGGTGATCCTATGAAAGTGGAGACTTTCCTCGTGTTGAATTCTTCGAAGGATTTTGGGCTGTGCCTGATCCGTTTCTTTCAGGCGACAAAACACGCCTCCGGATATGTTGTGCCGGTCCCTGTTAACAAATGGTCTGTGCGATTGAGACCCCTTCCAGGTAACTACGGAAATATCATGTGTGACATCGGGTAGATATATACACGTAAGGACACCATTCTGGGAGCATCCCTATAATGGAGGATTATAATATCTTAGAGTACGAAGTGCTGAGTACTGTGGTAAAGATCAATACGTTTCTCCTAAACTTGTAACACCAAAGTGTTATCACATATTCCATATGCATCTCTTCGTGTTCTTCTCAAGCTGCACACCCCATGTTCTTAATTTAGATACTCGACGTTTAAACTTACGGTTGGCTTATTTCGAGTTTTTAGTTTTTGTTAATTGAGAATAATAACCAGCGGCCAACCAACAAGGTACTTGTTCCTGATCCTAGCGCGCGCAAAGATAGGTATCTTCCTGTTGGTTAGAAACGGTCCAGCGTGACTGACTATCTCCCGATCGAATCAAGAACACGAAGAACAAAACACAACCTCTAAAATACCAGCCCGACATGGTTTCCCCGTGCAGAAAGGGACACCGAAACTACATTCCCGAATCCCCGGGTCTAATTCATCATTCGAGATTCAATCCAATATCCACCATTGTCTACGGATCAAATGTAGAGCTTAGTTTCAGTAACCTTACGATTACGGGTGGAAGATAGTCAATTTAGTAATGGCTGATGCGGCCGCTCCTGGTAACCACGCTCCTCGTCGTGGAGACCGCTTTCCCAAATAAGCTTTAGTGGGCCAGGGTTACCATCAGATAAGAAGAAGATTTTATAAAAATGTCTCGATTAGGAACCTCGGTCCAACACAAAACAGTATGATATCAAAAATCATACGCCGTTGAAGCAGACGACACAAAGTATTTATGCTGTATTCCGCCTCGAAGTTAGTGACTCCGCATGAAAATTGGGGAAGCATATCAAGTAGTTCAACGGCATGCATTAATTGCAACCCATATGCATTTCTCCACATATTCTAGAGCCATGTATCGTTGATACACTAAACCTTCGAATTCACAATTGCGTGTTGGATTCTGGAAATCAGTGTGTTGTTGATCAATTCTGGGAAGGTCCTCAAGTAATATATAATATTAAACGGTACATAGTCGTACAATCTGCCCAAATTTTTTAACTGGTCATTTGCTTCCTCTCCTTAATTCGCTTTCTCTCCTTTAACCAGCATAAGTCATGATGCGTTCTTTCTCTCTCGTTCTCGTGGCGCTGGGATCAGCAGTCTCCTCGATACCCATTCCAGGGTCTCACGACAGTTCTTCCTCAGCCACCCCTTTCTTCCGCGGTGATGCCTTCCTCCACGCTCTTACCAGCACCTCGCCTCTGAAGTTCGCTACTCAGATCAGCCTCCCGTCAACTTCTGCAACAACCAGTCGTGATCTCGCCCTTTTCCGTACTGCTACCCTCGCTAAAAATGTGACCTCCCCGGTCAACTTTCTGGACGTGTCCCGCGCGTTCCCATATCCAGCTTTCGACCACGACCATTGCCAACTGTCCAAAGATACCAACAATGTATTGCCTTTTGCCGCGTCCAATGGTCTCGGGCCTTACTTTCAGGCTTTATTCCAAGGGATTCCAAGTTGGACAAAAGGCGAGATCTCGCTCTCCCGATTCGATCTCTTCCACGCGCATTTGTTCGCCAACCCCGCTACGGGTACCGTCGGCCTCGTATTCCACTCGAAAGAATACCCAGCTAGTAGCGCCGACGATTTTCCATACAACTTGGGATTCTGTCAGATAAACTCAACCGTGAATTATGTTGACAAAATTATGCGCAAGAGGAATTTGGTGTGGATCATTGACGCTAGCGATCGCACGTCGTTGTGGTGGGTTAACATGGCTGTCAAGACCGGGAAACGGGCTGTGGATGCAGTCCTGGGTGGTGCGCCGATCTATACGCTTTACGAGGATAGCCTGGGTTACGTGGTCGCGGATTTTTACTACCTTGATGGGCTTCAACTTGCCGTTAGTCTCTATTAAATATGCCTCAGAAAGATCTCAAGGGTTTGCGCCCATAGTGGAAGGTCACGATCCATCTCCAAATCCTAGAATATCAGTGTCAAACGTTAAAATTAGTTGAGAGAATGTGCCTCAGCTGTGGGTATGGTATAGAAAACGATTCTATACTCTGATCATAATCTTGTCGAACCTAGTTTTTTATAATTAGACTATTATATATCTACCATATCAATATATTACTTGAGAAGTCAAAGCCATTAGGGGAAGATGTGTATACTCGTTGTATACTCTTCAGCTATTGCATTCTTAGATTTTAGAGCCATTACTGAAACGAGTAGGCTGCCTTCGGTAGCACTTAAAGCCCAACTAAGGCTGACCAGTGAAAATATGCTCCTTAGACTGGCCTGCTGTGGATGGCCAGATACAAATATATCCCCTTCTTTTACGGGTATCAGCAAAATAGTCTCGTTGTTTGACCGTTCACACTAAATGTGAAGGATCGAGAACCTTCTAGAACCTTCTAGAAAAACAACACATTTTTGGCCCTTTTTGCCGTAGGAACGAAATTACGCATCAACTAGAATGCATCATATCATTCTCAAGAAGTTATCATTCTCAAGATATTGAAACATCGGTCTATAACCACAATAGTTCTGCAAGATATCGTGTAGCTTTCTGTCGACGAAGGTTCGTCGCGTCCGAATGCCAATTCCGCACCTCCCAAACGAAATTATCGTCCTCATTCTCAACCAGCTCATTGATGGCTTTGCGCAACGCGGAGAGGGACAGGACGACAGGTCTTTGCAACCCGTAGGAACCCAAGGAGAAAATGAGCAAGAATACACCGGCGAAGTTTATAGGACTATAGGCAACCTTTGCCTGACGTGTCGCTTATTCTACGAGATTCTGCAGCCTCACCTTGAAGCAGAATGTAGCATTCAGCTGGAGGAACTGAAAGAAGCCGAAAATACTTTTTTGAAAGTGGTAAAATTCCGATTCAACAAGTCTCTAGGGTATGCTAGTCGGCGCGATCTCGGAACCAGTAAGCCTCATCGGCGGTTTGTAAGGTAGCGTATAAAATTCTGGTTACTTTATTGCACACCATTGAACGTTCGTTCCTTTAAGCGCGGTGTTTTTTGTCATATCAACTCGGGAGCCTTTGGTGTCTTAGAGCCATTGCCATGCACACATCTGCCTTTATGCTAGATGAATGTATTATTTGAGCTATGACAAGAACATACCAGGGCGAGATACATCTCAATGCAGACACATGTAAAGATCTACCACTAAGAAGAAATATAGTTAGCTAATTCGGTGGCATAATACTAGAGGATTGATCATCATCACCAAGAGAATTCCTGGAAACATCTCACCACCAGGACTGCCGACGGAAAGCATGAAACCGCTCGATCGACTGGCACTTGCGCAAAGCTTCACAAACCTGAACAAACTTTCCATTGGATCAACAGTTCGATCGTATCACGTATTTCTAGGCTATACGGAATTACTTGGAATAGTCTTACAAAATTGCCCTTCTTTGAAATCTGTCAAGTTTTCGTTCGCGTTTGCTAGATTTGCGATACCGGACCAACTGGAGGAACGCAAATATCCCTCATCAAACGTCGCCTGCCTCGATGAGCTCATTATTCAATTTACGATGCATAAAATACATAGGTATATAGTCGACGAACCGATATATGCCTGGTGCATGGAAACACTCCGCAAAGTCTTCGGTTCGAGTAACAATACGGTCAGAAAATTAAGTCTTCTGGTGGACAATTTCTTCAACAGAAGCGGAGAAGACATTGCATACCCTCACCAAGCTTGGTCGCTTCCAGCTTTACAGTCGTTCGAATTTGATCCGATGGCCCCTTGCGGCATTGAACTCTTTTATAAGTTTTTCGGTTACGAATTTCCCAATGTTCAGGAGCTTATTATATCGGAGTCTGAGAGATGGTGGTACCATGTCCTGGAGAGTGATGTCCACCCGAAAGACCCTAAGGTATGTTACGATCGTTGATACTGCCCTTATATTATCATTCATACGAATAAGTTCCCAGCCTGTGCCGAATATCTTATACATATAGCTTACCAAATTTTGGTGCCCTTGTTCTAGATGTGTGACTTTCTTAGGAGATTCAATGCGGTCACAACGATCGACTTGACTGAACTATCTGAGGATAGAGTCATAAAGTGGCTGGGCCTCATTTTAGAGCTTGAGACGCTTTCTTTATTACCAATGCTAAAGCAGGTTCAATTCCTGTATGAATTATTGCGCCAGGAGCCGCAGGACCCAGATTTCATAGCCTTTTCTTTGAGATATCGACACGAACTTGTGGATCATCCAGCAGGAGATATTATGGCAGCTTTCGACGTATCAAATCTGAAAGCGACTCTGCTGCACTAGTTTCGCGTTTTTATTCCCAACTTTATATCTAAACTCAGTTATGTTATTTTTCTGTGTAAGGCCAGAATAAGCCGAGGATGACAAAAAATCACTAGCAGCTGTATACATATATCAAGCTTAGATTAGCAATAAAAGCGATGCTAGAACCGCTTTGCTTTATGAAACAATGTCGCATAACCTGTCGCGTAAGAACATCCAGCGAAAATGCTGACGGATATCATACGCTGTCATTTACGCTGTTCTCTCTGAGAATTACAACCCAATGAAATTGGATCTGCGAAACAAATCTTTCTTGGGCAAGCCTACTTTTTCCAGCTCAACACTTCAGCAGAACTCGGTTCCTTGACTCCCCCACCTTTCGTGCCATCTATCCGCGAGCATAGATATTCAAGTGTACCCCGACGCTTTCATACAATGTCGTTATTTAGTCTCCCAAATGAAATCATCATCGAGATTCTCGACCAAGTTCTCGACAGTATTACGTCTGACACTGTCAGCGACGACACTTATGAAGCTTTGGGCAAGCTGTGCCAAACTTGTCGGCGGTTCTATACAATCCTCCAACCACACCTAGAAGCCACGATCCATATCACCCTGAACCCAAGACGCCAACTTGTACCACCAATGATACAGGCTTCAGTAGATATGTACTACACTCTACAGAAATCGAAAGCGCAGGCTGGTCAGGTTCATCCACGGTTTGTGAGGTAATTCGTTAATCCAAAAATTTGCATTTCATACCATGAATCATGTATTTGCGATAAAGCATTTCTATCTTTTTTTTATTTTTTAAAAAAAGACAAAAAAGATATAAAAAAAAAGAGAAAGCGAAAGGGACCAAAAGAGACATGGTAGCGCGGGCATAATGATCCTTAATCTTATTGCTCATACAGCTGATGTCGTGGCTAGGTCATTAGAGGTCTACATAGAGCGGAATTCGTACGCCGAAAACCCATACCTTGAGTACGATGACGTATTAGGGTTATTCAGTCTGGCCGTAGAAGGGTTTACTGGGCTTAAATCAGCTTATTTTGAAACTTTCAACTTTGAACCTCACCACAGCACCTTTGTACTATTTGCGGAAACAGTCGAGACAGTCCTACAGAATTGTCCAACTTTGGAGAATCTTGAGGTTTTCTACAAGTTTCGCAGAGTTCCGGATCTTCAAGAATTGGTAGAACATCCCCTCCGCCGGGCTTTGCCAAGACCAAGTGTAAGGCTCGAGGAGCTTAAAGTTCGTTTGGAACTTGAGGCCAGAAAAGCACCGCCCGACTCCACCTGTTTATGGTTCATGGATATCTTGGGCGATGTTTTAGGCTCTTGTTTGGGAGCTGTTACCAAGTTCAATTTCGAGCTTACGGACTGGTACGATGTTACACACCAATATGACTTCAACAAAACAACCGGTTCAAGAAACTGGACTTTTCCAGCTTTGACTTCACTGGGCTTCCCCGCTGGATCCTCGACGACCCTGTCCGTGTTGAGCAACCGTCTCAGTGTCGACCTTTCAAATATAGAGGAGCTGTGCTTTATAGAAGGTCAAAGACGCGATATAGAACCCTCGAATCCTCAGGTATGATCCACGCCCTTGCTTTTTTGCTACCTTCTCCACAGTCATGTCAGATATAATTCTAAGTATCCCGAACAGATCATCAAGCAATTAGAAAAGTTTACCAATGTTACTCGCATAGAGATAAGAGTAGAGGCGAAAAAAGAGTTGGATTGGTTAGTTTTTGCTTTTTCTGACCAGGTCCGTTCCATTTTCCCATTCTTGAGGCAGATCTCCGTAGGAGAAAAAATGCTGGAGGATAGGAGTATATGGGATGAAGATTGGGCGCCCGAGCGGGAACTAACGAAAACGGTGATCGAAATGTTTGGATCGAAATATAAACATCATATAATAGAAGAAGATGCCGGACAAACCGTGATCTTTTTAATTTGACCATTTCTGCCTGTCGGGTTTGTCGTATTTTAAATGCTGGGTTTCCTAAATTGTAACTTGCTATGGAGGGCCTAGGGGCATAAATCCCATTGTTTAGCCGAGACGAGAAGCAATTCTTGACTTCAAAGTCTATATTAAATAAAGTAGTAGAGTAGTCATTTTCCGACACCTCCATAGCTTGGTTCCGCATCTAGGAATTGAGTGGGTTGTAGATGTTGGAATGTAAGCTTATTGTTTCTCCGACATCAGGATCCAGGTATCGATATATCGCGATATAAATATCCATCGCAAAAGAAAATTCGAAAGTCAAAGGGAAAAAACGCCGGCTACTTCATCTGTGAGCGCGCAAGAACATCATATTCAAATTCACCTGTTAGTCGCAAAGTCTACCGTTCGCCTGTCTTATTCTCTCCGTTTAGCATACTCTGATTAATTTGGATAGCAACCCAATTGATGCGAGGATTCCAGTGCGCTCCCAAACAGCCCCCTTTGTGTTGAGATGTTGGCCCCCTTATCTCCGATTTCGGCCGGCAGTCAGCTGCAAGGGACATCGGGCTGCAGCTGCCCCAGACGCGAATGCACATAAGATCCAGTCTTGGACAAAGTCCAAATATCATCAAACCTGCTCATATCCAGATCTTCAGTCCGGTTCCTCATCGATATATCGGCCCGTTCCACTTCGTCATACTACACCTATGGATTCTACAATCGATCTTCTCGACTCCTCCAAGGCCTTGGACCTGAACCATATCAGGTACCAATTAATGTACGATCAGCTCCTCCCCGCGAACCCCAGATTTCTGCGCGCAAAAGCTGACGCACTTCCTCCAGACGCCTGGAAGACACCATAATCTTCAATCTGATAGAACGCGCCCAATTCCCGCTCAATCCCACAATCTACACGCCGACCGCCCTCCCACTTCCCGACTTTTCAGGTTCCTTCATGGACTGGATGCTCTTCCAGCAGGAATCCGTCTACGCGCGCGTGCGCCGATACCAGGCTCCGGACGAGTACCCGTTCTTTCCAGAGGTGCAAGACGTCGAACCGATTCTCAAACCGTTAAATTACCCGAAATTGCTCCATCCGAATACTGTCAACATTAACGAAAAGATCAAGGATGTATACGTCAATCTCATCCTGCCGGCAGTATGTCGAAGCTCTTCCCAAAGCGGCGATCGGGGTGAACAGCAGGAGAATTACGGGTCCACGGCGGTGGCCGATGTCGCTGTTCTTCAAGCGTTGTCGCGACGGATACACTTTGGAAAGTTTGTCGCGGAATCCAAGTTCCGGGAT
Organism: Dactylellina parvicollis; assembly: GCA_036971385.1. Lineage (NCBI taxonomy): Eukaryota > Fungi > Ascomycota > Orbiliomycetes > Orbiliales > Orbiliaceae > Dactylellina > Dactylellina parvicollis. The sequence continues at coordinate 318,826 of JAJTUD010000005.1, forward strand.
GATGTCGCAGGGTTTACGAAATTGATCGAGGAGAGGAATAGTGAGGAGATTGGGAACAGAATTACAAAAAAGGCCGTCGAGGAAGAAGTTCTGAGGAGATTGAGGTACAAGACAAAGATTTACGGGAGGGACCCGACTTTGAAGCCAGACGAGGGAGGTTCTGCTGGAGAGAACACCGGTGTTGGAAAAATTGATGTGGAAGCTGTGGTCAGGATGTATCGGGTGAGCCGTCCATTGAAGCACTGTATCCTTCCTTACCTGTTGAATTGCCCACTGATTATTGGATCCGATATAGGACTTTGTTATTCCATTGACAAAAGATGTTGAGGTTGAGTATCTGCTGCAACGACTTGTGGAACCAAAGGTGGAGAGGAAAGGAACACCAGCTGGTGTTGCATGAGCAGGGATTCCCCACTAAAATTTCTCTTATGCACCGTTTGTGGCACAATATTTATTATGGTTGGGCTATGATGCTGGGCACAACATTTGAGTTCTGGGTTATCGCATAACTGTTAACTGTTTGGGTAGGGAACTGTATTTCGCTGTTTCGTAATTTCACTATTGCTTATGTTAGATTCGGTCGAGTGATAGCACGCTAGTAAGTAGAACGCTTCTATCTCTGGATGTAATCTAACGTCAACCCTGGTCAATCATCGGCTCAGAGGAGCCAAACCGTAATGTATACTAGTACTACTTAATTATTGCACTCACTCTTATCATCCCGTAGTCCATTACTATCGCTAAAATAGGACACCAAATATGCACATAACCGTTCTATGAGATTAAATACATGTCTCAATTGTATTCGCTAACCGACAGACTTTTACATTTTCGCTCTATCTCGTGGTGCTCTGCACTTCTCTATGTTACACTGTATGTTCTATGTCACGACTCTTCACCCTCCTTTTTCTCGGCCTTCTCATTGTCGCTTCCATAACCTTCCAACACCATGTCATTAATACCCAAATCTTCATTCTGCTCTTCGGTTCGCTCATAATCTTCCGTAGTCATGTTCGGATCCGGGTCGGGCGCGTACAAATTTTGCAAATAACTTGCAGCCAAAGGGTCCTCCAATATAACCGTAAACTCAACCTTGCCCTCCCGAGCCTGGGTCAATCCTTCGAAAAACTTCTCCCATCGATATTTCTCCTCTACTTCCATACTGTCGGATGTTTGGGTAAATATTCTACTGTGGAGTTCATCATGAACCTGAGCGATCAAGCCTTCGAGGGTGGTAAAGCGTCCACCGAGTGTTCCCGGTGTAAGATCAAGTTTAATTTCAGGAACAGATAGAGCGCAAGTTTCAGATTTGAGAATATCGCGGGCGAGATCCTCAACACCGGTAACTTTGAGGGTAATCCGTCGCCCCTTGGATGGTACTGCACCTCCAGTTTTGACTTCGTTCGACTTGTCTGTACAAAACTCGTCAGCAAATGTTTTCAAAAATGTAGATTTTAGTAACGTCTTCAACTTACATCCACAGTGATCGCAGACGGTGCTCATGATGACCACTTCGGTGAAATGAGGGATATCCACCATCTTCATGTTTGTGATAGCATGCATATTGCATGTCGGACAATTAGCTGGGAAGCTGTAAACCTCATCCTTGCTGATATTTACATCTTCACCGGCATTCAAGGTCGAAATCTCTCGGGGTTGTTCTTCTTGGGCATCTGGGTTAAGGGACAGAGCTTCATTCTGCTCTCTGGATCTGGGGTAGTCGGTTCTGACCCATTTCCCGCGGAGATCTTCGATGACTGGCTGCACCCAAGAGTTCCCTGCTGGGTCGTCGAGTTCCAAAACCCAAGGGTATGTTCCGGCACTAGGATTGTCATTTAACATATTCCTTCCCTTTTCTATAAATTCCTGGATCTTATAGTAGTTCTCTTTGTCAACCTCCTTCCTCTTCTCTTGATCCGCCTCAAGATCTTCGAGCACAACGCTCAACAACCCTTCAACGTTCGTAAGTTGGCCTCTCTGAGCCGGGATTTCGAGGTCCAGGCTAGGGAATTTGCAAGTACAGCTGTCCGATTTGACGACTTGGCGTTGCAAGTCCTCTGGTTTATCGATGCGAAAAGTGTATTTGACGCCGCGAGGTTGGATTTCGCCCGCCGATTGGACCTCGGAGTTTTTGAAGTGGCAGTGAGGACATTCGAAGGACATGAGGATGACTTCACGGAAGAAAGGGATGCTGATCAGGAGCAATCGAGTCATTCCCTGTGAATATAACATTCGTTAGTATATTCTTTGCCAGAAAAAAATATGAATGAGTAGTATCGGTGTACATTTTCTTGACAGTTCATGCAGAGGGATTCGATATTATCAACCACTCGGTCTTCGTCGCCAGCATCGACACCATCAGCAGCGGCCCCAACAGGTTGGAAAAAGTCGGTTTGGGTCGTAGCGGTATTCTCGGGCCCGACCTGTGGCTTTTCGTCGTTGTCGAGGAACGGCATGATTGCGGATTTGTAAGGCGTTGTCGAAATAAATTCGAAGCTCGGTTTGGTGGAATGGTACAGACGATTGATTTGGAGATATTCTTCGATGCCTGGTAATTCTAATGTTATCTAGGTTCGTAGTTTGAGCTTAGGTTCTGTGGTTGGTGTTTTTATAGTGCTGTCTGGTAGCAAAAATGAGTAACAACAGCGCTCGGAGTCATTAGAAACTTAAAGTTTTTTTGAGAAGCTTCCATCGCCACCAAAATTTTGGCCCAAGGTGGGATACTCTGCGCTATCGATAAGCCCCTCCATCGGCAACACATTTAACCTCTTGGCAACACGTTTTCAAAGACAAACGTCGCCAGGCAGCTGAAACACCAGTCAGTTCGATGACTGAATCTCAGGAATTCAATTCAATCAGGCTATCACCGGCTAACTATCGATTCTAGCACCCAAGGTCTATCCGCTTAGAATAATCGATTATTCGGCGAAATGGTAGGACATTCCGCTTCCAGAATGATATCGTGAGTTCCTATTCCCATCCAATCGACAAATATAAACTATCCGTGTCCCCTCGCAGATTGTCGCAGATGTCATGCATGCCCCTTTATCCCTTACTCCGACCGAAAATAGAAGCGCTCACCGTCACCCAACAGGTGTTTGGATCCACGGCCAGGGCACCGTAAGAATGCAAGCGCATCCTACAATAGAATTTTTCTTTCTGAGACTGTAATCACTCTTCGTCAAGACTTACCGTAAACTGGGGTCGCCGTGTCATACGATTCCTAGAACTCCTCTTTTCTCTTGCCCGGCCATTTTCTTTATACGAGGTACTGGAAGTATGGATTTTAAAGAAGGCATGCAGCGGCCAAAATGTTGCTGGAGGACCCACAACACCAAAGCCTCTTCGTTTCACGCTGTTGCATGTTGAAGCAGACGCCTCTCCGCCTCCGCTTGCGCGGCCGTGAACTCAGGAACCGTACTAAACATAGCTAGCTAAGCGTAGATCGTTATCCATTTGACAGCTTAATGTACTAAAAGAGAAAGCTAGCTCTTCGTGAGTTAAACCTGGTAAGTAAGTTAGCGCTTCCAATCACCGAAAGATGACGGAGTGAGACAGGTCTGCAGGTTCTCCGGCGGCCTTCTCGACTTTTTGTGATCTACAGGCGGGGTAGGATAGCTCCTGTCCCGTCTATAGGAGTTCAGGGATGAACATGAGTTGTTCTTTGGAATATATATTTTGCCCCTCTCCCAATCGTGTTGGAATGGAGGGGCATCGACGAGAGCCATCAGGATTTCCTTTCTGCTCCAAATCATCCTGTTTTCAGTAGACAATACAGCCAGATATCCCTTCTCTTTTATAATTCCTAGTATACATTATAATCTTCTTTTTTAATTAAATCTGTTAAACCGAGATGGCTATCACTACTACGTATACAAATACGTATTCCACAACCTCTAGCGTTGTTGGACGAATCGTATTGAAACCCAGTAGCTGGAATGCTTCCTTCTCAAATCTGCCTGCCCATATTATACAGAGAATCTGCGATCTCCTTCCCAACAAGGACGTTCTACAGCTGCAACAAATCTCATCTACTATTCGCAATAAGCTTCCCAAGACCAGACTCGACACCATACATTCGAAAAAGACATACTACCTCTGCACCTACAGTGTCAAGAAACTAGAGCGGCTAGCACGTAGCCCATTGCTCGCCAAACGGGTAACGGATATTACATTCGACGTCGGAGTTCCACGTGTTCGACTTCGCTCGCGACGGTCTTGCATCGATGAAGCGAGGCAGTACCCCGAAGATGCGAGAACAAGACTACAGCGGTGGTCTAATACACATATACGAAGACAGAACAGTTTGGTATCGAAACTTCGACGCCCGTCAGCCACCCAAAGAGCCAACGAGTCTAATCTCAGCTACGAAGGAACGGTTGATCAAGCATTTAATCTGTTCAAAACCCATTTCGCTACCAACCCCGAGCAAGAGGAGGAGGATGAGAAAGACTACGCTATTTTTAATCGGATAACTACAGCATTCCGTTCTTTCCCAAATCTTAGCGTTCTCGAATTTGCCCATACGAATCCCAAAATGTTAAATCCCTCCGAAATGCTGCCCAGATGGAGAGAATATAACGACCATCTCTACGCACTTCTTTACATTGATCCCAAGATTGAGCTACAAACCGGAGTGTGGCCATGGTGTTCTTGGGTGAGGCCGAAGACTCCAAAGTTCCTCCTGTCGACTGCTTGTCCCGCAATTCTATTCTGCGCCACTCAAGCGGAAAGGACGATAACAGAAGTCAGAGTTGGGGATACTTCCTGGGGGCCCCAGGACTTTGGAATGTCAATCTCAAAGTTTGAGCCAGAGCAAACTCGTCTCAGAGACGGCAGCCGAGAAGGCTGGGAAGTATCATACTATCACTGGATGTGTCGTTACGTAGACGACTACAAGTCTACGTTCGGCCAACTAAAACGGTTCGATCTTTGCCTGGATCCTGAAGATGAGATTGTTGAAGAAACGGAAACCAAAAGGCTTCGTCCCGACGTTTCATTATCCCTTCTAACGATCTTAAAGAACGTGGAGGAATTGAAAGTGTGGCGGTTGCGCGGGAATCCGGGGCGTCAGGTTCAACAGCAGGGAGGCGGGTTTGTGCTCCCAACGGATACAGTACTGCTCAATTTGCAGAGGTTAGAGGTTGGCGAGTATTCGGGAATTACCTTACCCGGACTCACCACTTTCCTTAGTGCGAATAGTGGCTCTATACGACAAATTTCCTGCGATATGTTTGCTTTTAGAGACCAGGTTGTTTCTAAAAATGATATCATGCTTTTCATGGCTACAATGAAGGATATGATGAAACTAGAATCTCTCAAAATGGATTTCCTTATTGATAAGATTCAGGAAAACGACCCGAAAAGTGGTGTTGAGCTCACAACAAACATCTATCTCAGCGTTGATATCACGGGAAAGTGGAGCGAGGAGGGATGCATGTTCAAAGTTGGAGTAAAGAAGATATCGATGGCGGGAGAGGAAATTCCTTCCAAAAGTTACTGGATAAGAAAACATGGCTGGGAAGATTTTGTTAGGTATTTTACCAAGTTCAGAGTGGAAGGTGCCGGTGATCGCAAAGGAATCCCCTTTTGATGAAAAAGGTCTTTATCACGGCTAAGCTTATGATTACATGTATATGGTAGAGAGTCTGTTTTGCCTTCATGGGGGCTTTTTTTACTGGGTTCATGAATCTATTCGGAAATTGTATTTAGCGCGGATAGGAATTCAAAGCAGGCCTGAGCATGTATCGTGCGTATACCGAAAAGTATTTGACAATATTTATTTGCAAAAAACTCGAAGCCCTTCAGTTAAAACGGGAATGATCGAATATTTGGAAGGGAATCAAATGAATATCGTGTATTTTAGGGGGTTGCACAAGAATGCGCAAATTTCAAAGACAATATCGGCCTTGAGAATACCAATCATAACTTAATCTGGCAGAAGGAGAAGTAAGAATGAAAGATGAACTTGCTAACTTATCAAAAGATTTAAGAAGGAAGGCAGGAAACTGAAACATTGACAATCGTTTATCCACGTATTAAAGTGGAGAACGTGAGTAAATCTTTCGACTGGAGAGGCTTTCAGTGAGCTCGTTGGCTTCTAGTTCGCTTAGAAACCGGCCCGTTATCTTCTATTGCCACGGGGTTTCCACCCAACATATAAACGTTTCTTCGAGTGACAATCACCTTTTGATAATTTCCTTCTTCAATATTTTTTAGTCTGCGTTCTTTCTTCTGGGATCTTTCAATCTGGGCTAGGTCGTTCATTTTGACACGAAGCCTCATGATCTCCTTCCCAATCTCGATCTCCTTTTGTTTCTGTAGCCGGCGGAGTTTAAGATCTTTAAGCTTTAGTTTATGGTTCTCTTGATTCTTAAGAGCAGAGCGTTGATAATCTCTGAGAATTCTGTAGCTCAAGCGCTCCCGGAAGCTCGCCTTTCTCGAAGATGAACCTCCTAGAAAAGCGCCTCCAAACTTGATATCGGCTTTACTTTTACCAGGTTTTTCTTCCGCTGTGCGAGGGATAGTGTGGCATTTACATGGGAAGGCAACCCCGCAACGGAAACAGAAGTTCGTCTTGCAGCTGAGCCGATGTTACGTTAGAAATTTGCCTTTTAAAGTGTTTAGTTAGTAGAAATTCAGGATAACTTACAGGCAGATCATGCTATTACACCCCGCAGTTCTTTGGATCAACCTGCTGCATTTTGGGCACTGTGTCCAACCCTCTTCTTTAGCGAGACTTCTTAAATTGTCGGTTTCCGGGTCTTCAGGGCACAAATCTTCGTGCATTTCTTTCCGGCAGGTCGTGCATGTCAATTTATGACATTTGATGCAATAAGCAGCATCTTTCGTGATATCGCTGAGAAAAATGTCGCCCTCACATGAGAAGCAGGTTACAATCTTTGAAGATTCATGAGTGTCCTGCATAGCCAGGACAGCTCTGAGCTCCTCGTCTTTTAGAACATAGGATGTATCCGAAAGGGGAAGACCTTTGCAGCATCTTGGTGGATACGACGTGGGGTCGCTGAGAACGGATTGATAATTTCTTTGTAGACACTCGCGGCAATGACGGTGAAGGCAATTTAGGCGCTCCAGCTCGAATCCGAGGTACGTATCATCGCAAATACTACATTTAGCAGGCTTTTCCTTGCTGAAGACATAGTTGGGGCGTCTTTGTAGACTCTTTTGTCTGGGAACCCAGCCAACTGCAGTAGCAAGGTTCTGTATCGTTTGCCCAGCTTCAGCTGCTGTTGCTGGATCCTTGCTTAGTAGCGAGGCGCGAACAGTGCGTGCTCTCATTTTGACGGTGCTAACCCCAACGAGTTATTGTGGGGGATTGTCGCGCTAGGACAGGATCCAGGCCAGAGCTGAAAAGCTTCAACAAGATAATTTAGACGAGATTGAACTTGCGCTTGAATGCAAGGTATTTTACGGAAGAAGCTTTGTAATTCATGATAACTTTTGGCGGTGCATCTTTGACAGGTTTTATATTTTTCGATGTACCGCTTCGTATCACAGGATCCAATTTTGTTTGAAAATGAACAAATCTGTCAGGTCAGATCCGCTGGATCCTGCAGCCCCGCGCCAGCGATCTGTCTATGACCACGTTACAGCCTTGCGGACAACACATTCTTTTCTGAAAATGCAACAGTGTTGTAGCTAGCTTGTCTTGTCGAAGAAGAAAGCTATCATACTTTTATTTTCATAATCTCGTATATAATCTCGTATAAAGTCGCCAGACCAATGATCCTGACAAGCTTAGTCTTGCTAGATTCTGTGCTAATCGCCTGTGTTTAGCTGGAAAATCAAACGCAAAACATGTATAAGTACGCATTCCCCCCATATCAAAATCTTCTCACATATTTAATTCAATTTATTCCCAGTTTCTAGTTTCCACAGCGCCTCTAGATCATTGCTTTTAAGCTCAGAATCTTGTCTATAACCCGAAGCTCCTTGGATTTCTCGGTTTGATCATTTTTAAGTCGTTGACCTAACCTTTTCCATGGTTTCATGTTTTTCCGAGTGTACTCTCGAAGTTCGTCGCGTGTTTGAGCATAGGTCTTATTCTCCGGCGGTATATCAGGTTGATGAGCTTTTGCAAAGGAGATTTTGGATCTCGTATGACCCTTGCCTGAATTAGGCTGTCGATCCTTTTTTTGGATTCTTTCACAATTCAGGCAGCGCCCCTCTCGTACAGAATCCGATCCGCAGCGATAACAGAATTTCCCGCCGCACCTTGTGGCAACCAGGACATTAGTAAACTGTATACAAGAACTCGGATATTGGAAAACTTCAGCTTTGACTTTTTCCACTTACCGACAGCGAATAATGTCACAGTGACCTATCTTTTCGATTGTTATGCCGCACCTGGTGCAGCGTTTCCACCCATTTTCCTCGGCAACTTTCAGGAAATCCTCAATCCCGGAACTCCTTAGGCAAGCATTTCTGTGGGCTTTGCCGCCACATGTGACGCATGTCAGCCCGTCGCAACGAGAACAATAGGCAAGACCACCTTTCATAGAGAGCTCCGTGAGCGACTCGCGATGGCAGCATCCACACTCAACCCTTTTCCTAGATACGCGATTCATCTGAAGGTCAACGAGTCTATCGATATCTTTGTGTGAAAGTATACAGGATGTTTTCATGTCGAGCGGCTTGCAACATCTTGGCGGGAATGACAAGGGGTCACGGAAGATGTTTTTGTAGTTTGCACGTAAGCAGCTATGGCAGTGGATGTGCTCACAATCAAGATACTCAACAGCGTGAGCTGGCTTTTTTTCACCACAAATGGTGCATATCTCCAGAAGTTCCATCCAGTACATTGCTTCGTAGTAGGTGTCGTTCTTCTTGCACGGGACCTTAATCAGGTTTCTCCTGTTATGAATGGGCTTCCATCCGATGCTTTCGGCTAGATTATTGATATTCTCAATTATTCCTGAGTTCCGAAGATGTCTCTTACAAGATTTGTAGCTGTGGTGAGGCATCTTTCCTGCGTATGCTACTTCCACTGGTTTCACTAGTTTAATGTTATTACAGTAATCCTGCAATCGATCGATGAAGGAAACTATACTATCCTGAGAATTTTTAGGATGGCGTTTGCACATGCAAGCGTAAAACTTTGGAATTTTTGTAATCTTGGGCTTTGGAAGTTTGACCTTGCGCGCTCACAACTGTTATGGGCTGGTTTTTGAAAAGGCTGACCTCTCTAACGCTCATTAGGGAACAGCAGGATACGTCTTTATATTTCTTTCCCTCATTAATTATCGACAGGCGAGGGAAACATTAAAAGACACCGTCACGATGACAGAGGGTTTTTTCGGTTGATCTCAGACCATTTCAGTGTTTCACAACTCGAACGCCCCTGCACGCCCAATGTGCTTTGCCTGGAGACGATTTCCATCTCTTTTCTTCGATTGACTATATAGTTTGGAGGTAAAAAAACGGATCTTCATGCAGGGACATTCTCTAGGAGATCGATTTATAACCGAGACTTATAGCATAAGAATCTTATAGGTTTATAAAAACCCTCTTGCAAGCCATATTTTACCAGATCACAATTAGGAAAAGGAGAGAGCTTTAGAGGCTATTCCCTTCGTGACAAACATAAAGGCTCCAGTTTCGGAATATTGCTGCGCAGACTCAATTTTCTTCATTCTGATATTTCTAGATTGTTCGAAAGACAATGGCGTACTCTAGTGATTCTGCTAAGTAAAGAGCATAATAGGTACTTCCTATCGAAACCAGACCCAAGAACTACTTCATTCGCAATTCTAGCTGCAACGCGACTTCGTATAGCCCGGTGACCAATTCAACTCAACTAACTAAACTTCCGCTTCAGGTAAAAATGATGAAATGATTGTCATGAGCCTGGGTAGAATCTACCTCAAAATCATGCCCCGAAGTTCGGTAATCTTCTGAATTATATAAATTTTCAAGTAACGGCCTCCGGCTTCTCTCCAACCTCGGAAAGTTTCACAAATGTCGATGCAGTAATTTTTGTCATATTTCTCGTACGTGTCGCTATCGGGGTTTTTAAGCCATGGATCTCTGCCACTAAATCCCTCTGTTTCGCCATAGATCGGCCAGTTATTTTCCGTTTCCGCCCTTGTAGGAAATGCTCTGCGGGCTTTGATACCAGGGTTGGTGTTTCGGCCTCGGTTACAGGCTTTTTCGTTTCGCTTTCGCTTTTGCCTGTATTTGTGTGCGTAGCTTTGTTAAACCCGTGACCATCGTGTGCTGAAAGGTTCAATGTTTCAAGCTTTACTCGTAAGGCTTTGATCTTTAAAGCAGAGTTAAGTTCCGTGTTTTTCTTAGCCATTGCGTTCACCAGAGTCTTTCGTATCTGGCTCAAAGACTTTTGCTTCTGGGCCGTATCGTTTTGGTGAACCTTGAGAAGACTCCGATACACTGCTTCGCCACGGTTGAAGTTTGTACTTCCGTCTGCCGCTTCAAAAGCCTCTCCAATAGCGATATCTACTTTGGATCCAGAGCCACACTGGCAACCGGCGTCATTATTATGCATAGAAGCGAAGCCGCATCTGTAGCAAAACCCTGTACCGCATCTTTCCAGAGAAAGGGATTTTGTCAGCGCGAGAGCTGCAGTCAAGATAGGACTATTTCGTAGCTTACAAACAATACACATGATTGCAACCATCAATTTTTTCAACCATACGACGGCACTTTGGACATGAGCGCCAGCCTCGGTTTTTTGCAGTCTTGACGAGCTCCCTCACATCATCCGCCTCAGGGCAAGCATATTTATGCATCTCCTTCCCGCATATCACACAAGTGAGCTTCTTGCAATCTGAGCAATATCCTGCAGATTTTGTGATAGAGGTGCTAGTGTCCGCCATTTCCTTATCACAGTAAGCACAGTTTAGGAGCTTGGTGGAGTCAAACCTGATTTTGACTGCTATAAATTTGTCTAACTGTTCTTCAGAGAGTACAAATATAGTATCCTGAAGCTCCAATGGCTGGCAACATCGAGGTGGATAATGTTCAGTACTTTTGAGCGAGTTTTCATAGTTCTGCCGAATGCAGGAGTTGCAATGCCGGTGACCACATGATAGGGTAACTGATTCATAAAGGAATAGAGCATCTCCACAAATATAGCAAATAGAACGTTTTTCTTGTGGATATTCCGTCTGAATGATTGGTTTTCTTCGCGTCTTCACAGCTGTTCTGATCGGCGCTGTCCACTTTAGACTTGCTGCGAGCTTTCTTATTTCTAATTCTAGATCTGTAGGGTGTTTAGGGAGCTCAGTGGTCGTTTGCATGAGATCGACCTCAGTTGGACTCTCTGCTGCCATTGCAATCTAATCAGAAATCAATACACAATATAATCGCCCTATATAGTCTAGGGAGTCGGGAAGCTTGGATATGGTAGTATGGAGTGAAATAGTTTGTATGACGGTTTCCTAGATAGGTCAAGTATACTCAGAAGGACTTTTAAAGCTATATCTTACCAGCTACTTATCTAAATATCTACTTGTGGAGAGATTTACCGGGAATATTCATCGCATAACGTCACCCTACAGTGGTTCTGATAGCATCAACTCGACAAACTACTAGTAACATCTCCGGAGACGTTAGGGACCAAGATTATACATGAGTTTTCAAATTCCAGTACTGCTCAGCAATTTAAATGCACATGTAGAATATGCCCGGCCTCGCGAACTTCGCATCTTAGTGGCTCTCAAGTATCAATACAGGAAGTACACAGATTTCTTTTAGGGCGATCCTGATGCTTCCTGGTACCACTTGATAATCCCATTGTTCAAAGACTTATGAAAGTCGACATCTATGGCATCATCTGTGAATCCGTCATCCTCTTCCCAGTTTAACCAAGTTTCCGCTCTGCTATCTCCTTCGAACAACCCGACTGCAACATCGACGACCCCAGAGGGCTCCCTTCGCTCGGGTGCCCTGTAAAACACCTTGGCTCCACAGACTTTACAAAATTCTCTCACAACTTTGCCTGGAGTGCTGGCATATGACTTCAAAGTGCCCTCATTGAACTGCATCAGCGTTCCATCTTTCCAGAATAGATTTCCTTTAGGCACATAGCACCAAGGGTTGATCTCATATCCTGAGCACCTTCGACAAGATTCACAAGCACAAGGGCTACACCTGTACTTTCCACGGAAACGCCACCAGTAACCATTATTTTTGTCCATATTTCCCGGATCGGGTCCTGGAGTTTTTGGGTCGGGTCTGGTTATGTAGAAATCAACACCGCCGCAATGGCATCGACATCGCATTTTGTCGTCGGGAACCCGAGATTCGTCGATTTCGAGGTTGGCAATTGTTTTTGACTTGACTTTGTATTCATCAATCATCTCGGCAGTAACGGGTCCTTTACCTCCTTGAGACTCGCTGCTGCTTGTGCGGTAGCTCTTTATTTCCTTCCCATTGTTCTCAGTCAAAAAAACGGAAAATCCACCGTCGCCAGTATCTTCCGTCCATATATTCAGCCTTTCTACCAAGTCTCCCAACTTGTCGATGACTCCTGTAGTGATATCCCAACCGTCATCTTCAACAGTACACACGTGTGCACCACATGTGTTGCAGAAATACCTCGCCAAACCTTTCGATGTCTCGTAGCTTGTGAGATTAGAGAGGTCTGGGAGCTTGGCAACACTGTAAGGAATGCCCACCGAGTTTGGAGCAGCGATACCGGTAACGTGACGGCAAGTATCGCACTGGCATATTGCGGACCGGAGCGGGAGGGCAGACTTAGGAATAGTGATGCTAAAATTGTTGGATTTGCAATGGCAACGCACGTTGAGTGTAACCGTATCCGAGGAAGTGGAGTCTGTCATAACGATAGAATATTTCACACTTTAGAGTATCTCGAGAATTATCAAAAAAATTTTGGAAAGGTAAATAGCTTTTTGCAGACATTCGTTTTCGAATCTGGTAAAGTAGGGTATTTTATATTGATATTCTACTGTTTTTGAACCTATTGTATGGTGTGGCGTGCAATATGTTGCAGATTATAGCGACCCAATTATGACGAAATATGATACGGATCAGGAAGGAGGAGTGTGCCTAACGTTATTGAGAAGCTTTGCTTATGTAATAAATGACTAATACGTGGCTTCTGATCTGCGCCATTCTCGTGCCCTTGGTTTCCCTGTCATACCTTACTGGAGGAAATCAGCATATTTTTTGAATCAAGAGTTTTTGGACCGACGAGGCGAGCTCCGTCATAGGAGACATTAAGTCCTAAAATGATCATATTCATTTCTACATCAATCGAGGCATACTTGTGATAGATCCAAAATAGTGACATATCAACGTCAAAGGTACAAGTAAACTAAAGCATGCCAGGCCTAACAAAGCTACCCTGACCCCTCTCAAAAGCCTTGATAGACCTACCAAAACACGCTATATCAAGTGTTCTTGTGGCCAAGCTTTGATTGCGTTTTCACGTTCATTCCTCTCAAGACACTAGTTCTCCAATTTACTTGTTTTAAGTTGTCTGAATATCCTTTTATGACTGCGCCCAATACCAGGACCGTGCAGAAATACCTATTAAACCCGTTACCAATTTTATTTCACCGGCCAAAATAGATCTCAGAATTACTTACAACCAGAGCAAAAGGCTACAGCTACCAGAACCCCTATCCTTCTCACCCCGATGAAAATATTCCACAGACTTGGATACCATTGAGATTGACGCGGGCATGGTTCTAATTCCTTCTATTACCACTACCCAGAGCTTTACTGTTGGGTAAATATTTGTGGCCAGACAGAAGACCCAGGCAATGGTCATCAAGATAGAATATAGCACGTAGGCGAAAGCTAGTTTAACTTTGATACGGTCTAGCATAATTTCCTAGAGATATTGATTAGATTACGAACGTTGTGGTACTAAAGAGCGATTTAGACTATAAAACTTTACCATATTCGGCCCGCCGGTTCCCGGGGGACTCAATATCCAAAAATCTAGGTCCATCAGGGCGATTATCCCAAATAATTGATATAAAACCGCTATTGTCAAAACTGCACGAATGGGAAGAGTTCGGATCCATCGTATAAGAAAGCCGTGCGCTATAGAGCTATTGGAGGTTGTTCGACCGGTATATCTCATCTTGAAATCGAATGATATAACAGAATCAAAAAAATTGATATTCTAGCTGTGCGTATAGCTTGGAGCAAAAGGATGGAGCTATTGAAGTATCTTTGGGTAGGAAGAATGATAGTGTGACCTTTACTCTAAGATATATAAAAGCCTATATTGCGTGAAAGCACTTCTGGGATCTTAAATCTACCTCTCCTTATCCTCTTTACGAGCGGAAGTACGGATATAGTATTTAAATTTCGTGGAATATTGCTTGTCTCGTCGAATATTGCCGTATCGGGAGTACACAGTTCGTAAGTTGCCTCCCATTTCGTGTTGTGCATACGAACTTGGCAGTAATACAGTTCTTCACAACATGAAGCCAACGCAAAGTCCTAAGTCTGATGGTACCAATGAGACCGCGGCCGGGTCTTCACTGGGTTCTGGTCCAATAAAGCCAGGATCTCGTGGACTTATTGAATCAGACTCTGACAGGCGATGATAAATTTGGTACTCCGACTTTTGTGGTCCGCATCAAATACAATCTCGTTCTGGTGATTCGCTTAGAGATGCTCGCATTTTGCAATTTTGGCAAGAGTGTTCTTAAACAAACTGCATGGCAACTCAGGATTCAATTTGTGAATATCAATCCGCTTTAGAATCAAAATCAAAGACGTCGTCATGATAAACATTCCAAGCACCGAGCAGTTCCTCGTAGTAATTTACTATGATCACTAGGAAAAATCGATGGCCCAAGCTCATGTATAACTCTAAAATCGGAATTAAGTTACGAAGCATGGCCAATGTTGCGATTGCGCAACGCGACCGGCAAATTTCTTTGTTGCAGCCGCAACGAAGTTACAGGTATACTAAATCCCGATAAAGAACGATTTTGCGGGAGGACTAAAAAGGGAAAGTTAGGTACCGAAACTGCTCAGACCATCTGATCATGGTAAATCAACAGAGGCGCCTCTTCACCCGTCTCAATATCGTCCCTTGCACCTTGTTCGTTTTCTTCGTCCGTAGTAGTAGTAGGAGGATTTGCCCCCTCATTCTTTTGCCCAATGTTGAACAATCTTAGGATCTCTTCCTTCCTACCCCGGAGGAAAAACAGAAAGGTCCAAAATAGCGACCATCTATTGTTTTATCAAATTAGTTTCTACTTCCCAAATAAACCCATGATCGAAACTCACAAAGTAATTCCGCCTCCCAATACTACAACAAATGCCAATACAACGTTGAAGAACAGAAACCGACCACCCAGATACCAATGATCTCCATATCGGATAAGTTCGGCGATCGCTTCTACGAAAGATAGGAATCCCAACACGGAAAAGATGACTGTGCCTAGTAGCCACGGTACCGACCTCAAAAACTCGAGTGCAACGAAAATACCATTTTTCGGGATCGAATTATTGTAGTAGATGCAGAGAAGCCAGGTCGACGTGTTGTAGAGAAATAAAAAGCCGTAGAAAAGGACTAAGAGTCGAGTGCTATCGTGATGAAATCAGCGGTTGGTAACGTTCTCTCGAAAAGACAACTGAGGATGGCGATGGTTTCGCAGTAGGGCTAACCATATTTGCATGAGACGAATTTGAACTCACACTTCTATCACAAAACCATGCGGCTCATACGGACCATAAAACGGACCAAAGATGAAAGCTGTACAACCGAAGGCTCCGATTGCTGCTTGAAGGACAACGCCGATACCCAAAAAGATTCTCAGACGCTTAGAAGGATGGAAGATATCATCAGACCTGCTTTCCTCTCTGGTAGGCCTCGGAGGCTCTGAGTTGCAGGTTTGGCACCTTTGCTGCTGTTCGGATTCCATTTCTATGAGATACCGGGAGATTAGAAGGCCCATTACATGTAACTTAGATCCGTCATACGCGTCAAACTAGGAGAAAGTGGTGTGTTGTCGTCTAGATGAGGGGAAGGCAATACTTGTATCACGAGAATTGCCCATGGGGAAATGCTAGTGGGAACCTACTATGAAAGATTAAACCTGATTCAAAGGATATATAGCTTAGGTATGCGTGATTGTCTTTGCAAGAGGTTGCCCTATTGCGAGTTTTTAATACCAGAAGTCTGGTAGAAGCTTTGCGGCTTTTATGTAGAGGAATTGTAACCCCAGCGGGCGCGAACTATTCGACACGTCCATATAAATGAATCCTGTGAAGCAAAAAATGTAAGGCGGGGGCACAGCATATCACCAAGATGCAGGTTTTTTCCACATAGGAGTAACGAAAACAGCAACGCGCAACTGTGGCTAGATTTTCAAGTCTATATTTGCCTTGGCGAAGTCATTTTGCGACAGACCTCACAGGAACAACCCTGCATGCAATCAGCAATCGATAAGATGCCAACTACCGAATACTGTCATTGATGCGCATAATATTTTTTCTAGAACTGTAGTGTCAGTAAGCACTGCGACCAAACCCGTAAAAGTTGATTTGTGTCCCTAGTTTCAGAAATTGCATCAATCTTGAACGTTTATTATGCATCTTTTGCCGTCCGAAGAGAAGGAACTGGGTGAATATCGTACTACAAAGACCAGATATTGGGATCTAGTTCGAATCCCCGCGCTCTAAAACATGAAGAAGCTAAATATATGACCAGTGAATTGGGGGCCGGAGCGGGAATCTTTACCAAAGTGCACGCCCGCCAAGTGCGCATCTGTAACCGAATCTCAAAGTGACTCATGTCATGATAGACTAGCGAGGCCAACGTCAACAGGCCACGTTCAAAGGTACTTAAATTGCAGTACTTTAAAGAGAAACATCATATTTCTCGAGTCATCGAGGCAGGAGAGGACACGTAGCGAGTATTAGAAGCAAAACGTGAATTCGTCAAAGAACCAGAGGCCACAGGAGGCTCACAGACCAGCGACTGTGCCGAGGAATCATATGTACAATGTACTAGTGTATTGTCAAAAACGATCTTACCGCGGACGTTTTACCGAAGCTAAGATTAACCGTGGGTATAGCTTTCAGTAAGCCGAGATCAAAGATGAATGTAACTGGCTAATATGAGTACTTCTCCTGATATCCGGGTTCAATTAAAGCCACGTATCTGAGGTTCTTGACTGCGACGATAATGTGGTAATCTAAGCAAGACCGCCTATAATAATTGAATTTTTCTTGAGTCTGATCATCAAACTTAACGAAACGTAGAGGAGGGTTTTGATATTATCAGCAATAAATTTGTGTAGTTTACTTTATTCGCATCAAAAGTAAAATAGGGCTACAGCATGTATGCATGTAGCTTGATGCTCGGAGTAGCCACTGTTTCATACCGGATATATATGTGAAGGATCTTGAGAGCCTTTCCTTACGATTTAGAACTCCTATATAATTGAGGCAGCTGTATCTGCAGGCCCATGGGGGAACACTTTATCCCCCCTTAGACTGATGAAAATAGACACAGACAGTCATTGATGCTATATCCTCATGAAACTCCTGATCTCAAGCCATTGAAACTCTCCCTACCGCGTGCCACCACTATATTGATGACTTCCCTCTCTCTTTAATTCGCACATCTTCAGTCTTTAAAAAATAGTATAACTATGAAAACTTATGACTAAACATATGAAATGGCATGTTATATCTCTGCCGCTATCAGTCTTATGTGCCTATCTAGCGCGCGCAAACAAAAAAGGTTTACCCGTGATTTGATTATGAATCGATATAGGTTTGAGTGGTCATACTAGTACTATTGTGTTTTCACGACTTCTAGACACCTCAATAGAGATCACGCTGGGAGATCTTAGGACGTGTTTGTCCCTCATACCTACTGGAGACCGTCTTTCGTCTAAGATTATAGTAAATGTATACATACTCGCCAGTACTAGTATTAATCGTATGCAAACTTCCGGGGCAGTATCCTGTATGCTAAGAGAGCCACGAGTCAATACGTGATACATTTATGCATATAGGATGTGGTACAGCGCTTACATTCGGTCTGCGGATTTCCCGGTTCCAGGGTTAGGAACCCAGCAGCAACCCTTACTCTGTAGTTCTAAGCTCAGGATGCACATGCATCATATGCATCATCTTCCGAACCGTTCTTATCAGAGAAGGACAGAGAAACAAAACAATTGAACTCTATCGGATGCTATTAGCTGTGGCTTGAGAAGGTAACTTTGGAACCAGGCGGGCTATGCAGATTTGATCGAAGGGAAGACAGGGAGTGATGAGTGGGAGTGGGTATATAAAGGATCTGTATAGTACGCGTACGCGAGGCTGTCTGATTCAGAGAAAGAAAAATGTGTTGCAGCGCTTGCGGAACCTTCCAGCTATATGAGCCGGCAGCCAGCGTTGTCTCGTAAACCAAACGCTGACCGCAAAGAAGTCAGCGTTTGAATTTTGGTTTACGGGACAAAGATTTCGTGTCAGCCGGCCTCGTCGCCAGATCACACGAACACAGACTTCATGCATATTTTTGGCGGTTGTACTACAAAGATGATATAAGGCCGACTGAGTCTTAGCCTGGATTGAGTGTCAATTCCCAGGCTGGGGTCCGCACTACGTTTATCTAAAAACTGCTGTAAATGCATCGCTGTTACATGCACTTCTTGTTCTATGAAATATAGACTATGTCAGAAGAGTGATGAAAGCGGATTGGACTTATTGAAACATTGATATATCTTGTCTCGTCGGATATATCGCTACTCCATAAGCTTATCAATTCGTAGTGAAGTCAGTTCAAGACATGCTAGTACGGAAGCCCTCATTAATTAGGATTATGGTGTGCTTTGTCTCTTGATAAGGTGAGGCTAGGCCTAGGCTAGGGGTGAGGCTCGGTTACGTTAAGTACCTGAGTTCAAGATCAAAGCCCGAATAGTCATACAAATGCACAACTAACAACACAAAAACTTATTAAAACATGAATGAATAGAAATACGCGTCAAAGCCCTTTAGTGTAGAGCGGTCAACAACGAGACTACCAAAGCCCCCTTAGCGTTAGACCCGTAAGATACTTCTTGTGATTTTCTTATCTATTACCCTGTCCCCGTCTGAGTCTAGACCTGTTCGATGGTTCTGTTCTTGTCGTTGTGTTGTGAATACCAAACTCCAACAACATGGTACCAGCGGTGAAACGATTATACAGTACCAGTTGATCTCGTTGTATAACCAGTTGACAGTCTAATTTTGTTAGCGGACGCCAGAAAGGTTTAAAGTACCAGATATCCTCCTTCTCCTGCCCAGCTGCCTCAAACTTAATGGCCTCTTAATATCTTGACTATCTACATTTCCCCCTCGACCCTACTATCGTCGTCGGGATGTTCTAACTTCGGCGAATCACTAACCAGACCTTCTCCTAAACGCTAAGTAAGATTTATATTAATATATAATTTCCTCTGTGCTGTCATATGGTTTCAGCCTCCACACCCTCCAGGCGCTTCTGGCCTTTCCGAGACAATTCCATGCCCTCCGTTACTAGTGTAGAACTAATCGCTCAAATACACAACAAGAAAATTCCTTTTGGTGTCTAGCTCTTAAAAAATAATAACGTAATATAAAGGGTGCTGACGAGTTGAGATTCTGAACAACCTGCTTGAAGGGCGGTGTTGCCGCAATCAGGTGTTGATCCGGATCTCTAGTTAACTCTAACCTCGTACCGTATATATCCCTCCAATGGCTGTACCTCTAGGCTCTCCTAACTCTTTACTTTGCCATTCTTGCGCCGGGAAATTAAAGCTATCTGGGCCAGTTGGAAGTACAGGAAGTTTCGATTTTCTTCCAAACCGGTATGCTGCATATGCAGCACCGAGAATAACAGGAATGGTAACAGCTAGTGCTATCCCTACTATTGCACCAGTTGACAAGCCTTTCCTACCTCCATTGGCTTCACCCTGAGCTTTGCTTTCCTTAGGTATTGCGGATGCTGAAGACGCTGACTCCGACCCAGATGTCGTAGGCGTTGAGAATGTTGGAGGGTTTGAGGTTCCCGGAGATACTGACTCCGACCTAGATGTTTCAACTACTGATGACTCTGACTCTGAAGGCGTTGTACTTGTCTTTGATGGGGCCTCCTGGCTTCTCGTAGTTCCTGGGGCTGCCGGACTCGAGCTCGCGGACGCTTTATCACTTGTCGTCGTCGCTGCTGGTACAGGATCCCCCGAAACAACAACGTATATCGCTCTGGCCCAATAATACGATTCGGAAGTAAGCGGCCCAGTACTAGTTCTCAGGGTAGTTCCTATACAGTATCCCCAATCATCTAGATCGTATTGGCTGACAGGGGCGACGGCTCTTTATAGTTCGAGACTATTAGCTTTCGTTGTTTGAAACTTAAATCTTCCGCGAACGCCAGTTAGGAACGGACGGTATACCTCGGACAGCAAACCTCCCCTTTTTTCACGGAAAACTCATCATTAAGGCCGCCTAAAACTCTTCTCGCTGAGAAAGTCATCGTGTCATGCCGCGTATAACCAGAAGGACAATCGGCCGCCGGGCTGTAGAACCCGAAAGCCGCATAATTCGGTGGACAGCAGGTTGTACGGCTGTAATGGCATTCTTGAGCAAATAAAGTTGAGTATATTGTGCGGGAGGTGCCGAAGGCGTAGAAGTCCGAGCTATATGCGAAAAAGTCGGAACATCCTGATGGCGGTGCAAAAGGCTGGAGTGTTCCCAGCTCTCGTAGTGTGCTGGTGATCTGGGCAGTTGCAAGAGACAAAAGAGTGATAAATATAACTGCGAGGTTGAAAATATCTTGGATATCCATTTGAAAGTCACTTTATCTGGGCCAGTATTGATTTCGATTTATACAATGAAGCTGTTTGTTTTGTAGGAATGGTGGACTTCGGTACGTTTAGTCACCTTGGAATTTGGGAACCCGGCAATTTATATTTTCCATCATATATATCGCCCCTGTGGGTCCCAAATTGCCCTATAGCACTGCTGGGATCGCGAGGTTATGTCTTACTAAATTTGGTGTCTGAGCTTCACAGGGCTATGGCTTAATACGATAATCGATCGGTGCTCACAAGCTTTCATTGCACCGACCCCGATTCCCACTAAGCGTGTGACAAATCGCAAGCATTCCAAAGGAACACCAGATAAGACGTTTTTAACAAGAAGAGGGGATTTCAGCATACGATAGTAAGCCCATTGGTTATCAGAGCGCTGGTTACCTTGCACCTGTGATGGTATTCGAAAGTATTCTTTGACGTGGTTTACTTTTTGTGGCTGGGGAACAAGCATCCCCCAATAATGCAGTGACTTCTCGCAACATTTTGTGTAACAAGGCTCGGCTGCGCCAAGGTACAAGACCTCCCCACAGCTGCACAGTCACTCGGCTGGGGAAGTTCGAACGCGAAATTTAAACTGAAAAACAAGTTAAGTACTCATAGAAAGCGATTCCTGCAGAAGCTTGTTCCCTGCTTATGTTTTCCGGTTAAATTGATCGATCCTTAAGATCTTAGGAACCGAAATACTTGAGGGTACGTATCGCCCGCATATCGATCACTTTCCAAACCGCCAAGTCATTTTAACAGGGATAGTGCCAGAAGAACTTGCTCTCCCGTCCGCGCGACATGGACAGTGCACACTTTCCAGTGATGACGGAATCTTCCAGGCCAAGACTTCGATTCGGTGTGGCGGTGGTGCCTATTTCGCAGCGAAACTCGCATGCGCAACGATCCGGGAACCCCTCTAATTTATATCTTGGTTGCTCAATCGGGCTTCTACTGGAGGGCTTCCTCGCAGTGAGTCTTTTTTTCTTTAATCGACTCCCTATAAAGTCTCTTAAAATCGGCAACAGATGGTTTATATTAAATCTTCCCAACTCGACGAAATATCAACATCTTTATTGAAATGTGTTTCCCTGTGTCAAAGGAGGATATCAGTTTAGTAAATGGCACTACGATCGAAGAACTGAGCAGAAAAAGAATACTGTCTTCAAGAAACATGTATCAAGCTACTATGCGAGCTGAATGCTGCCTGATCCTACGAGGCAAACATTTTATATCAAAAAAGTAATTCATGGTCTGGATAAATTGGGTTCGGGCCCAGACCATTAATATTCGGGCCCAGATGATAAAGGATCCCTAGTAAACGGTAAGAGTTATTGATTCAATGGCAGGGTCAGAGCACCTACAGGCCTAGGATCTCTACGCAGAGACTTCTATCTCGCTAAAATCACCCTTGTATAGAAATGTTGCTCCTCACATCCCGCATCGTCGTACAGTAGCCTTGCTCTATTTTGTCAGTTTTGTTTTCGCCCCCTGTTAACTTATGAGCCCCCACCCTTCCAATACCTATAATGATGAAACAGCCTCTGCCTCTTATTTTGCTCCTTAATCGCATGCGGCTATAATTCTTCTTACAATCAGAATCTGGTTTGACGAGACAACCGATATCTAGATTTCTTCTTTGTAGATATCGGTCTATTCTAGTTCCAGGTGTGTCAGATTCGCTTAAAATATAACGAGAATCGCGAGGACGAGTATTCAAATTTCATTTTGTAGGGTTATAAATAAGCATTTTAAAGATGCACAAGTTGTAAAGATGAAATAAGTTTTGAGCAGTTACCAGCCAAAATCTTTTCTTATCTATTCTAATATGATGAGAATGGGCCGAGCCAATCATCGAAATGGAATTCGCAAAGGTTTTGGCTTGGATAATTAGGCAGTAATAACTTAGAAATTTAAAAGGCACGAGTAAGTATTATATTAGTGTTCTAGTCTAACAATCCGATAGTTTTAGCGGGATGGGAAAATGCTAAAAGGTCTTTAGATTCATATTACCCACAATTAATCTATTAGTAAAGTAGGAGAACTACTTAAGTTCTTACTTACCAGCACTTCTTGGTCAGTCGCGCAAGCGAAAAAGGTTCAAAAACCCGGGCAAAACCAAGAATTGTAGTATTATGACAGCAAGTGGCCGATAAAGCAAGGCAGCAGCAGCATTAGCTCAGGGTTTTGTATTTCTATTTTGGTGCAATAACTCATTTTCTCCTGCCAGAAAGCAATCTGTAGTCGATCAATGTAGCATGCGCTAGAAAAAACCATGGAAAAGCGTAACCTCGAAGATAGAGGCGTTGACGGTTTGTGTTGGAGAAACAAAAGTACAACGTCAAACATCTTCAACTTCCTCCTCAACTGCAGCTTTGTGCTTCCTCCGTTGCCAACCTCTTCAACTCGAAAGAACGCAACCACCGACTCAGGCTACACTGGTCTCGCTCGGAGAATTGGGTACAGTGGCTCAGAAGAGGTCTAGACGCAGATACCAAATCTCTGGGTATTATGGATAGATTCAGGGAGCTAGTCTCAAAGCTTAACATCGGGGACTTGGGGCGGACACGGTGTGTAGCTCAATATCTATGTCATGGGCAAATTAGTGCTGAACTAGTCCCAAAATCATAGAAGCCCG
Source organism: Dactylellina parvicollis (assembly GCA_036971385.1). Classification (NCBI taxonomy): domain Eukaryota; kingdom Fungi; phylum Ascomycota; class Orbiliomycetes; order Orbiliales; family Orbiliaceae; genus Dactylellina; species Dactylellina parvicollis. The sequence goes on from JAJTUD010000005.1 coordinate 342,265, forward strand.
AGTCCTCAACCCCCGACGCAGGAACAAGCTGCTAAGATTAGTACACTGTATGAACTCTAACTCCTGATCTATCTTTCGATAGCGCTAATGATAGGTATATGGGGATAGTACCGAGCAGCTGCCTGCGACCAGGGCTTTCGCCGAAAAGTTCGTCACCGAGCTCTTATTCCTTTAAAGTTTCACGAGATTGTCCAAAATGCTGAATAAATCTATACGCAGTCTTCCGCGCCATGTTGTCGTGAAGAAAGCAACTGAGAATGACAAAAAGGCAGTTGTGAGTGACCTTATACTCCACTGTTTACTTGAGATAATTGATTTTGACTTCAAATATAGGAAGCCACGCAACTACTTCACCTTGTTGATGACCTTGTAAGTCTATCATGCCCAGAAATATCAGATGCGTAGACCGCTCAAAATATCTTCAGATCCACTCCCATATCACCGCAGCTCACGAGCTCCGGAAATACGTCGAGGAGCTGTCCAGTGCAAAAACGCAGCTATCAGCAGTGAGGGAACAGGCTTGTAAGCAACAATATTTGCTTTTCGATCACCGGGGGAATATAATTTACTTATCTAAATTCTCAGATTCGATCCATCAACAATTAGTAGAGATTGACCGTGAAATAAACCAAGCGGAAGCAGCTGCTTCAAAAGTGGATCTTGATCGGTTACAAGAAACTGAAGATGCTTTATTTGAGGCTTATGCAAAAGAAAGAAGGTCTGTATCTTGGAAGATGAAACTAGCTGACAGTAACGCTGACCGCTACGCCAGAACCCAATTGAATCGAAACAAACAAGAATACTCTGGAAAGCTTGCGTCCTTCCAACGAGACCGCTTCATGGTATCACAAGATTTTGAACAAAATAAGCCCAATTCAAAGCCTAGCCCCCCCATTCGGACCCCTACACTAAGTGACAAACCTCAGGATTTATCAAAAGAAAGGAAAGTGGAGGCACAATTGGAAAACGATGTCAGTCACAATGACCGATTGGACGACTTTCTGGGCTCGAATGATGCTCAGATTGACGCCCCAAGCAAGAAACCCGCATTATTCAGGGCTGGTAAAGATAAATCGAGGGGAGTCTCGAGGTTGGCGAGTCCGGGAAGTGTACCATCGAAAGCAGCGCCATCCAGGCCAAGAATCGATATAATGGCGGATGAGGACTTCCTAGACTAGTATATATCACATTTTAGATGTCTAGGTTATACTAATCGTTCTCTGTTTTCTGTTCCGTTTACCGGGTTTCAACATACTCACTAGATATACCTTTGTTCCGGCTTGCATCGTGTACATATACACCAAATTATGCCTCGATTCTCAGATAATAGATTTTCTCTGGTCTCGAAACCAGTCTCACGCGAAGCAACACCTTTGTGTGAATTTCCTCTAATTTTTCGCTACACAGTCGTCAGAATGCATATTCCTTCCCTCTAAGCCACCCCAGCGGCTTATGCTTCCGTCTACCTCCGAGTTTCCAAATACTAGCTCCCGCCCACAGAAACTTGGCGTCAATAAAGCCACATTTATAACACCCTGCTAACCCCCCTAAATTGCACTACCGTGGCAGAAACAAGCTATCTTATCGAAGAAAATCCTGTCTGCCTTTTTAGGATCCCTAATCGTCCCAATCCGCCTCGTCGGTTCAGGTGCCTTCCTTTCGATAACAAGTCAACAGGGCAGCGGTCATTTTTACAGCATATCGTTGCACATGTGAAGGGATGAGGGCATGGGTGGGACGACGAAAGGCTTCCGTTAGTATTTGGGCCAAGGCGTTCATATGTAGTGGAATCTGGCAACTTGTGTCGGATACAATGATGCAGGAAGAATACACTGGTGAAAGTATTGAGAAATTGAGTAGTGCTACAAGTGTGCGGGCATAGTCTATGATAAAAGTACGAACAGGAATAGAATTTGTGAGTAGTTTTGATAGGAAATCCGGAAAACATAGTTGCAAAAGTTGGGCGAGGTAATCTGATTATTTCGTCTACTCAGTCAGCTTGATGGCTAACTTCGGGGAAGGATGTCGTAAGAACCAAAGTCGTTGATGAGAAAGCTGCTAGATCATGACAGGTGAGGTCACTGAGAACTACTGCGAAGGTGTCTAGTGGAAAGTTAAAAGGGGGGGCTAACAAGGTTTTCCGCACTGCAGCCCCAATAAATATTTAGATATTTCACACAAGGTCAATTCGAAGGCAAAACCGCTTCTGATGAGATACCGGAGCTTCTGACGAGTTTGCTGAACATTAGCGGCGATCGATGATGTTGAAACCCTCAATTTTCTACGAACCTTTTGTCAGAATTCCGAGCACACAGTCTCGTAACCAGACAACAGAGCTGGTGTTGTTAGCCGGAAGAGAGCCCTGGAAACGAGACTGCAACTGCAGCTGGCGACCGAATCCAAACGAGACTGCAACTAGGAAAACATACAGATTGGTCCTTGTCTTTTCGGGATACCGCAGGGTTCAACTCGGGTGAGAAGGAACAATCTCATGGGACCGAGATCAACTTGGTTACCCCGGTGCATTCGTTGCATCTGATGGTGAAAGAAGCTGAAGGGTTGGATGATGCATTATGCATTGTTGAACCGTTCATGCATGCGTGTTGCATTCTTTCAGTCGAACTCGCATTCAGCCGCTGTGTTGGGATGTCAACCTCCAACTCACGAGCTCACACCTTCAGCTGGATGATTCTCGGTGTCATTTCCTTATATTTCTCAAAGCTTGGAGACCGAAGGCAAAGACCATACAGTCTACGGCCATCGCTGCCTGCTACCGAGCTGATTCCCACGTCTTTTAGCACATGAAGCACTAGATGGATAAGTATGCCAATAAATGGCGTTTCTTCAGCTAGGCTTTCGCTTTCGAACTCGTTCGAGGGTTCATACATGTGTACGTGCATGTGCCTAGGGCTGAAACATTTGAAGCGGTAAGAAATATCCCGTCGCCGCGCCGTCCTTGCATGCATTCAGATCCAGCTGATCAATAATACGAATGCATGCATCTTATCATGGACATCTATGGTTTCGATATGTGAGAATAGAGGGCTGTGGGTCAGAGACTTATGGCTTCCGAGTGCGACCGCCACCCGACTGCGATTGCCATCCCACCTCACAATCCCGCATCATGATGATTATCGAAGAAAAACTCCGAGTACGGCTGATTGTTCTAAGATTCAGCCCGTCTCAGCCCAAGCCCTATTCCCAAGTGCGATCCGTCCCATAAACGCCTCGTAATGGAAAGAAAGATGTAGGCCAAACTTGAAGGCAAGTTTCGCTAGAACCTAAATATCCAGATACGTCTTTGTCTATATAAGATGGACCAGATGGACAGGCGCACTGTGTTTCCTCTATTCCTCAAACCTTCACCCTTTCGCAAGCTTATTGAAAGCCATCTTGAAATAGCATCATGGCGAAGTGCGATACCACACTGCCGCCTCAGGAGCAGTTGACCTTTCACCTGCAACAGGTAGCGAAGGCTACTGAGCTATCCGACCAAAAGGTCAGTTGGGAACAAGTACTCAAATTGCTCGTGGATGACGCTCAACGCGGCGTTAATATTGCTGAAGATGAGGGTCTTCTCAACGGTGTCACCATAGACACGTTGAAAGAGCTCCTGGAATTCTTTGAAAAATGGATCAGCGGCTCAGACACGGCTATACCAACCCAGTGGATGCCTGACTACAACGACCTTGTCTACTGCTCAACGGTCGAAGAAGTACAAGCCAAGGTTCAGCAGTGCTTGGAGAATGGCACAATTCTCCGCGTTGGCGGAGCTCAACATTCAGCGCCTCAGGCTGTCTTTGCTCCTGAGGGTAAGAACGATCTTCGTGTTAAGCTCGAAGGAAGCCTCAGAGCTATTGAATTTCTTGAAGAAGATCCGACGACACAAACCGCAATCGTTAGAGTCGGAGCTGGTTGCAATCTCGGCATCGACCCTTCTGACTCCAACTCCAATGCAGGCAACTCACTCACTCGTACCCTCGACGCCAAGGGTTATGCTCTCCCTATTCTCGGTGGGATGTCCCACCAGACCATTGGTGGATACATGAGCACCAGCACGGCCGGAGGATCCATCGACTTTGGCTGCGCTGACTCCATCCTAGCTATCGAGCTTGTCGATGGAGAAGGTCAGGTACGAGTCTTGGACAAGGTCGCCAACCCAGATGAGTTTAACGCTGCCGCAGTCTCAATGGGCCTCTTCGGTGTTCTCACCCGCATCACAATTACTGTGGGCAAGCGATATCTCGTTAAAGGAAAAGAAGCGACAGTACTTCGGTCCGACTCCATTGTAGCGACCGGAGCTAGTTTCCAAGATGCTGTCAAAGCGAGTCAATATGTACACAGCGTCTGGTTTGCCGCCGAATTCGTCGATAGCGTCCTCCAGTTCCAGGCTGATCAGGCTCCTGAAGATCCATCCACACCAATCGAGCCGTACAACCATCCGCTCAAAAGCCGTGTTATGAATTACGCCGCTGCGGCTACCTTTCTTGCAACCGACTGGTTGACATTTGAGAATGCACCACATCTCGCTGCCCTCATCTTCAACTTTATCCAGAAAGTGGGATCTGGACAGTCGTTCAACGATCATTGGTACATTGCTCTTCCAAACGATGACCAAGCATTGATCGATACCGTCATCAGGGTCCAGTTCACCGAGATCTGGATTGATCTCGTTGAAGCGCAAGATGTGCTTGACGTGTTACAAGAACTGTTCAAGACAGATCCTTTCGCAGCTGGCAACTTTGGTGTTGAAATCTACCCTGGAAAGCAATCACCGTTTTGGATGAGCATGTCGTACGGCCGGGACGTTATCAGGATCGATCCTTACTGGTGGGAGTATAATGTCATTGGAGATCTTGATACTTACTTTGACAAATTTTGGAAGATACTACTGTCCCGTTTTCCTAGCGCGAGACTGCATTGGGGAAAACATTGGCCCAAGCTTGGGACTACGTATGGGGACAGAACTATCGGACCAGACTTTGTGGAGAAATCATATCCAATGTTTGCACAATGGAAGGAAATTCGCCAGCAGTTTGATCCTAAGGGGGTGTATCTTACTGACTACTGGCGCGGTATTTTGGGGCTCTGAGCTTGCACTACATTTATCCTAAATATCAGACCAAATTCTCGCACTTTGTAATTGCCTTGGTTCTGGCCGCTCATTTAAACCGGCATATTCTTTTTGGGTCTCATGACTTGGACTTTGTTTTTGTTTTTTCCAGCAGATTTTATTTTACAAGACTTTGTATTTGGTATTGACAAAGTTTATTTTACAACTACACTCCATTTAGTAGTACCTCTTACTCGTAAGCATTGGCATTATAGTACGCTTCAGCGATAATTATATGGTTACTCTTGCTTAGGTGGAAAGTAGTCTCCAATTTGGCTCTCGTTAGTGAGATGAATTGTAATGATGACGATTATAACAAACATCGCATCCGACACAGGTAGATTTAGATGAGAGTCAACGTTCCGAGCCCCATCAAAAATTATCTCCAGGGGTGGATCTTGGCTGAAACTTTTACATGCAAATGGGTAATTTTTTATTGATATTGTATCGAGTCGTGATTTTGTATCCATGATTTCTGTGCTAAATACAATACGAACTCGCTTGCTAATGGCATCACGTATGTTTCATCCCGTCGTTTCTGTCCTAATCGGGCAATATGCATACTTTAGTAATATTCCGTAAAATATAAAAGCAAATTTAGTTTTGATCAAGCAGTTTGGATTTACGGGTAGGTGGCTATATAGCAGATATTGGTCGACTTAACTAGTGAGCTAATAATAGAGCTTAACTCCCAGCACTAGTGGTTATCGACTTTCACACCATAGGTATCCAGGTAAATTAACAATAGCAAGGCTTTAAGGAAGATACGTACCCGGCTTCAAAGCAATTTATTTTTTTCCGTTAGCTGACTCAACCAACAGGCCACTCTCAGCTGAAGAGTTCCCAGTAACCACCCCCAATTATCGCCGGCGCCCCCGATACGTTCTCATGGCCACTTTATTACTACGGTTAAAACCCTCCGTGAAAGTCTCCATAATTCAGAACGCGACCCTGCGATTAATGAAATCTGGACAAGGTCAGTTACTACCACTAGTCAAGTCTAAGAGAGATATAATACACCCAAAGACGATGCATCGTTTCTCTCGGCTCATGAAATCAGCTAAGCAAGGTCCCCAAAGGGTCATCTTGCACAGTCGGCTGACCGGAACTGATAAATTCCGACATGAATTAAGCCTTCCAAGGATCTCAATTACCCGTGAACCAGGTATAATCAGACGGACCTGCAGAGCTTCCGGATATGGACGCTAAGCGACATGTAGCGAGATATCCGACAAGCTCAATAAAACTCGGAGGAGTTCGATTCGTGTTGATGACGAATATTAGAATGCTGATTATATCGAACTGCAGTGTTGAAGTGGAACAAAGTGAAGCGGTTTAGAAGATTTGCGGTGTGATTTACTCTATTCAGTCGAAAACATTCAATACTCTGACGACTCTCGAAAGCGAGCATGGGGGTCAACCTAGCGCGTCATGTTTGCGAAACTGATAACAAGGCACCGTTTAAATTCGGCGAGACCTGCCGGGCTGGGCATAGAATTCCTGGCCTGAGGCTCATCACACCCTCACACGTCACAAGACCTATATTAATATATTTCGAACGATAAATACAAGGCAGATTGTTGGGCGATAAACTCACAAAATACACGCGGGATCAGGAGCCGCACGCACTTTAGGGTAAATATTAGTTGTTAGATAAGCAAGCCAGGTTATTACTAAGGCGGGGTTACATCAATTAATTTGCGTATATCTGTTGACATTGTATTAGATGTAGCAAACACAGTCTTGGACCGACTTGTTATAGCTAATTACCAAGTAGTCATTTTTTATTATCAATGCAATTTCTCTGACAACTTCAGAGCGAGCTTGCGCAATTGAGGGCTCACGTCAAGTAGTGCTAGCAAGGGCGTTTTCTACGTACTGTGAGCAATCGACGATCGACATCAACTATCTGATTTTTGTCTCGTCGGAGACCTGAAGTTATTACCAAATCTAACATCCGAATATTTAGATCTGGGAGTTTTAACTTACTCAAATATTAGTCTCGGCGGAAGTACGTGTCCCGCGGCGCCCGCGCGTGTTGTTGGAAGGCTCGGCGGTCCGACGTTGCGATAGACCCTGGTTACACAATGCCATCTTCACCCACCATGCGGTAGCTCGGTGCAAAGCTTGTTCATGATCAAACATATCGGTATTAGATCAGGCGTTTCTCGTTTAACGAGACCTCCTTATTTTACCCGTAGAAGAGTAACCTGGAGACGACCTATATGTTGTGGTTATATTGTACCCATGGTAAGTTAGCTGTACTGTTTCGTTTCGTATCATGCGTACGTACCTGGACACTTACTGGCATCAGCTGGTATACTGACCAGGCTGCGAGTCGATCGCACTGGAGGGTTAAAGTGAATCGGGGAAATTTCAATTTATATTCCCGATCTAACCTTATCTCCATTCGCGATTGACTCCTGAATATGACCGCATGCATATGCGTCCAACTGAAACCACAGCTGGGACATGGGATGAAAATTCCCGTGCCGTGGTAGCACCCTCAATTGACCAATTGATCAACTCAAATTTATCTATGATATTCAATATAAATTGTGGTAGTTCCGTCGCAACATCAAGTACAAAACTATATTTCAAACAACAGTTACGCAGAGATATCATATCTGGAAAATATACCTATTCCTATTCCCACTCATTGCACTTAAATAAAGTGCTACCCTATAAACATCTACGCTTTTAATATTCTCCAAATATGCATTTGAGTGCTAGACTCGTTTTGGGGTTATCCCTCCCAGTCGCTCTTGCGCAAACAACAAGAGTAACTGCACCAGAATGGGGCCAGGTCCGTCATCTTAGCTGCAGTATATCTCAAAAATGTTTGGAGAATAGCTACTGATCAAATGCTGTTAAATAGTGTGGTGGCATAGGCTGGACAGGACCGCTTACTTGCCCAGACGGCTGGACATGTGTATACCTCAACGACTATCACTATCAGTGCCTCAAAGGGGCTTCGTCCGACTTCCCTGGGAAGCCAACGACAACTCCTATCATCGTTACGGGGCCAGAGCCAACACTGTGTCCTCTGGGTACCGTTTGCATCACGACGGCCCTAACATGCTTCCAACCATCAACAGATGTTGTATGTCAAACATTCTGCGTCGAGGACGGTCCCAGCTCCTTTTGGCCACCAATCACCTGCCCATCTACAACCAAAAAGACGACGAAGACCAAGAAATCCACAACTCCAAAGACTACCACCGCCAAAACCACAACGACTACCAAGACCACCACCACCCCCAAGACCACCCCAAAAACCAGTCCTCCAAAGACCACTACTCCAGTAAAGACTACCACTACCTTCAAGACAATTAGGACTTATGCAGTACCGGTTTGAAGTTAAGTTGCAAGAATTTAATGGGTGAATATATGAAGCCTGAAACAAAGCCGGAGGGAACTGTCTACAAATTTAAAGTTATATACTCCCGCACGCCAGCCTCTTGATGTATCTAGCCATATATAAAAGTCAATATGCACCCACCTACTTTGATAAATAGTCTTATGTGCTGAAAATTAGTTTGAAATTACTGTTGGTGAACTGACGAGGCGTCGCAATGCTGACCTATTTCTATGTAAATCAAGCCGACTGCTATGTGTTGAAAGTGTTGCAAATTCTACGTCATCACACAAAGGTTTTTACGGCGCGCCATACAGACCACCCCCAGCGCCAAACACAAAAAATCAAAAATCCAATGTCAGCAATACATTTTCACCTTTATTCATTTTTATTCTCTAGTTATTTATTTTATAATTTTATTTGTTTCTAATCTTAATTATTTTTATATATATTTAGACCTCAGTGAATGGTTTAATAAGTCTATTATAAAAATTAATTTATTTAATAAAAAAATAAGAAAATAATATATATTTATTTTTATCTTAAAACTAAAATCTAGCTATATAATAATCTAAATTAAATAGGGTATCTATTAACATTATATTAATCTTAATTTTTTAAATTAATGATAATCTAAGATTATTCTTATTAATTGCAATTTTATATATAATTTATAAAAACTATTTTTTTATTATTTTTTTTAAATCATTTTTTTAAAATTATTTTATTATATTTAGCTATTAAATTCTAATGAAATAGTTTTTAATATAAATAAAAATATAATATATAAACTATTTATTTATATTTATAATATTTATAAAATTTATAAAGAATATTAAATAAATAATATTTAAAAAAAGTTAAAATAAAGAAATACCAACCTCAATAAAATCTTCTTAAATAAATATAAATATATAAAATATTTTAAGTAGATATAAAATTTTAATAGCTATTTTGATAGCTATAATTATAGTAATATAATATATTATTTCAATTATTAATTAATTTTTTTTTTTGGTTGTTTTAAATTATTTTATTAAGATTTGATAATATTTTTTAATTATTTTAATAATAATAGTTAATTTTTTATTAATAATAAAATTATAATTTTACTTTTAAATATTATTATTAATATTTATAATATATATAATTTAATTTATATCTATATAAATAGTTAAAATATTTTAGATTTGGTTATTAAGTTTTAAATAAATAATTTAATGTTATAAAAATGTATTGTTTAATATAAATTATATTTTTTTATTAAGAATTTTCTTATTTTTTAAAATATTATATACTTTTTATATAATTAAAAATTTTTTATTTTTAATATTTTAATATTGATTATTTATTTTAGTTTTATTAACTATTATAACCTGATTTATTGTTTATAAGATTATTAAAAAAAGAAAGTTTGAAATTTAATATTTAAATAAAAAAACTTACTTGATATTTAGATATAAAATAAAGGAAAAAAATAAGAGAAGAATTATAAAAAGAAAATCAGTAGAAGGTGGTAATTATATATATAATTTTTTAAAAATTAGTTATAGATTTTTAAATATATTATTTACTTATATATACTTATAATTATTAATTAAATAATTATTAATTATTTAAGATAAATTAAAATAAATTATTAATTATATTTAGAATTTAAGCTTTTTATATTAGAATTATATATTAATATAAAAATTAACTATAAATTAGGAAATAGTATACTTTACCAAGATATATTAATATAAATATTATAAATTATACATTAATATTTATTAATATATTAATAAATTAAATTAATAAAGCTGGCTTTAATATAATTTATTTTAATAATAAATATATATAACCTTACCTTACTTTTAAAATTAATCCTATATTTATTATTATTAATTTTATCCTTCTGAAGAATATTATTATAACTTTAGAAAATAAATATCTTAACTATAACTTCCAATAAAATCTATTATAGATTATAATCTACCTAATAATTAATTTACCTTATATATACTTAGTAATTTAATTAAAATAGAAGATTAACTCTTAATCTATTATAATAAAAAAAAATTCTAGTTTTAATTATATTTAAACTCAAATAATATTTTAAAACCATTAAATATTATTTCTAATCCCAATTCTATTAAATCTTAGTTTATTTAAAAATATTATAATATAAGAAACTATATTTACACAGATTAAATAAGAAAGAATTAAAAAAAATAAAATAAATTATTAATAAAAGAAGAAGATTTTAATAAATCTATTTTTATTTTATATATCAAAACAACAGTTAGTTTGAATTCTTATTTTAAAAAAGTCTCCTTATTTTATTTTAGAATTTGGTATTATATTTTAAATTATAATAAATAATTTTAATATTAATTAATCACTCTTAAAATATAAAAAATATTATAAATTAAGATTTATTAAAGAGATATAGCTGGATATAATTATTGTTATCTAAAATAGGTTTTTTTGGAAGATTTATTTAAATTATAAGATTAATAGCCGGTTTATTAATTATATAAAGATTATATCAAAGCCCTATCTTTTAAAAATAATAAAATCAAAATCAGATAATGTTATTATAATTTTTTTGAAATCTCTTAGAATAGTTGTTATAAATAATCAGCCTAAGATAACAACTGAATTACTAATTAAAACAATTTACTAAATATCAATTAAAAATAATAAAAAAATAAATATTTAATAATATATTCTTTTTTTAGTTAAAAAAAAGGTTATAATTGATAATATTAAAAATAAATTAATATAATAATAATATTAATTAATAATCTTTTCTCAGTTAAATAATTCTAAAGTTATAAATCTTTATAATAATAATAATTCTTACTTACTAATAAAAAGTTTATCTAAAAATGATCAAGTTATAAAAAAAAAAAATATTAAATATTAGAAAAAAGATTTAAATTTTATATTTTTTTTTAAAAAAATATATACTTATATAATATATATATTTAAAAAATAGTTTAAGTAAATTTTATATCTATTTTCAGTAATCTATTTTATAAATATTAGAGATTATAGTTTTTACAGCTTTTATAATTCCTACAATTTCTATAATTTTTACAATTTTTATAATTCTTATAGCTCTTATAATTTCTACAACTTTTACAACTTCCACAACTTCCATAAAAAATATATTTAAAATATTAGTTTATTTAGTTTATTTGGTTATAATTATTACCTTATTAAATTATTTAGTAACCCTAATTATTATAATTATAACAGCTCCAGATATACCTAATCTTATAACTTCTATTATTAAATAATTTTATAATAATAATCTGGTTTTAGAAAGGAATTTTTAAGAAATAGAATTAACTAAATTAATAATATTAATTAAATAAATAGTAATATTAATTAGTACAATTAAATAAAATAATATCAAGTTTTTAAAAAAACAATAAAAAAAGGAAATGAAAATTATATAATAAAATTAAGATATAAAAATATCTTATTATTTTATTAAATTAATCAGATTATCTAAATTAATTAAATCAACTAAATTAATTAGATTAATTAGAAAAATGGATATTATTTTTTAAAAATTATTAATATTTTTTTTTTGTATATTTAGATTGTTTAAATTATTGATTTCTTCTTTTATATTTAATCTAATTTTTTTGTTTTACTTTTTTAAGAATTAGTTTTTTTAGATTTAATTTTCAGTATTTTTAAAAAATTCAGATTTAATTATTTTTTTATTATCTTTTTTATATAACTATAAATTATATTTCAAAACCTTATAAATAATAAAATAAATATTATTTATATTAAAAATTAAAATTAGCTTTAATAATAATCCTATTATTAATAGTAATTTTTAATAGAATATATCTATTTTAAATATAATATATATATTTTTATTAAAATTCTTAATTTCTTAATATATTTTATTTAATAATATTATATAAGGTTCGATTTCTTTAAATAATCTATTTAAAAGATTATAATATAATAAAATTAACTTACTAATTAGTAAATAAGATTGTTTTTATTAATTTCTAATTATATAGGTATTATATACTTTTATAAAATAAATTATATATTCATATAATAAATTTATATATATATATTATATAGTAGTACAATTAGTTATAGAATTTAAATTGTAAAAATTATTTTCATATCAATTAAATATTTTTTTCCATTAATTTAATTACTCTTATTAAATTATATCCCAGAAACTTTCAATTTATTAATTACTAATACTGATATTATATAAATAAGCTTTACAGACCAGAAACTATTCTTTAATTATAATTTTATATAATTATAATTATATTTTTGTTATTAATATAATTTCTATACCTTTATCTGTATAAACTTTCAAAAGTAGCTTGTAAATAATTATATTAGAGAAATAAAATTTTAAAATAATAATAAATATATAATTAATAATTCTAATAAATAATTAAATAATATATTAAGAATATATATTTATCTTATTATATATCTTAAAGCCAAAATCTGCCAATTTATTATAATTATCTACTAATTAAATATAATTTAATCTTATAATATAAAAATACTTATAAGAATAATAACCTTATTAAGAACTAGTTTCAACACCTTTTAAATCAAATTCTCAACAAACCTTTTTAATTTATAATCCAAAAATAAAAAGGTTTAAATATAATTTTAAACTAATAATAATATATTTATTATTATAACTACCTAATAATTTAAACTATAATACTTTAAAAATAATTTTTTTAACTTCAGTATAAACCTCGGCCTTTCCACCAGTTAATATATAAAAATAAATATTATTTTAATAATATAGCCGCATAATTTATCAAAAATTAATATCAAAATATAAATAATTAATTAATAATAATATATTTTTATTTTATAGGCTTTAAAAATAAAAATTTAAAAAATATTTAATAAGAATATTATCTTTATATAAGTTATTATTATTTATTTGATATTTTTTAATAATAATATAATACTTTTCTAACTCTAAATTAGTAAAACAGATACCCCACTTAATAAACTAATATTAAAAGGTTTATTAAGAAGGATGGAGATTAAATTAAATAATATAATTAAGAATTTAAACTTATAAATAATATTTATTCAAATATAGATTTTTAATTAAGTATTTACAGTCTTTGAGGATATATTTAGAAACACCTATATTACTCATTATAAACAAAAATAAGATAAGCAAAAAAAATAAGAATGAATAAAGGTGAAAATATGTTGCTGATGTTGGATTTTTGATTTTTTATATTTGGCGCTGGAGGTGGTCTATATGGCGCGCTGTAGGTTTTGCTTCACGTGAGACCAGTTTCGAGACCAGTCATGTACATGTATATCACTAACAGACCAATGTGGGTTAATATTAAATCTAAACATGTTGAGTCCAATAGTATTATCACAATATATAGTGCTATAAATAAGCTCATATCATATGAGTTATTAGCGTTGAAGGACCTAATTAATTGGGCAGCTTCCGAATTTTACTTGATATTGTTGCTATTCCATATCTGATTCGCAATAGTGCTCGATATGACAAACCGGTAACGCAAGTCAATCAATCGATAGCAAGCTTTCCTATTCTGCTGTTATATTATAGTGCCAAACGTAAGACTATATTTCTCAACGGTCGAAGTTGATATGAAATTCTAGATACCAAAAACTAGTATTTAATCTAACACTTTACATACAAACACCCCAGCCACCTCGTAAGTTCGAAATCTAAATTAATAATAATAGTACTCCGCATCATAACCATACATCCCGTCGTAGGATTCAGACGTATCGTACGCGTTGTAAGAGTATCCATAAGCCCTACCTGGGGCAGTAGCCTTCTGCTTTGGCGGATTTTCGATAAAAGGCTGCACATTCGGTCTATCTACCACTCCAGGAAGCTTCATATTCGCATTCTTGGGGTTGTCGATGACGTCCACGTTATCCACGATCAGCCCTCCCGCAGGACCTGTCAGCGTCGTAACCACAAACTTGATCAAAAATTTGTTGAGCTTGAGAAGACCCTCGATTCCGTATCCCGCGACCCGGTTCAAAATGGCCAGGTCGGTGGTGAAACTCAACCCAAGTTCGGGCTTTTGTTCACCCATGGCGAAGACAAAGTAGATATCTGGGGGGTCGACACCGATGTTTGGGCGGACGGTGGTTTGCACCTTTTGCGTGGTTCCGTCACTCCAGGTTGCTGACAGGGTGGTGTTGTCCGGGCGAGAAAAAAAGTTCCAGTCGGTGGGAGCGACGGTAAATGTTCCCGACTTGTTGACTTTAACCTCTTTACCCTTCCATTTGGATGTACCGGTGACACGGAATTCGAAGATGATGTTGCCACCTTGGCCAGGTGATTTCACGACGGCTTCTCGTTTGAATTTGCATTGGCCGATATAACCGGGCTTACCAGGGCCGGCAGCGACATTGAAAGGAACACGGAGACCGTTGAATAGTTTCTGATGAGATGAAAATTTTCGGTTAGTATACAGTCAGATAAGCACTAGTGAGACTGGGAAATAGCATACGCCGTCATTATCAGTGGTTCCTCCTTGTATAGCCTGGAACGATGCAAAGTAACCACCAGGTGGGACCTTTGGAGTAACCTTGATGATATCTAACTTAAGACCCTCGGGCAAAGAGCCAATATAAATCTTTTGGTTGAGATCTCCAGGCATATTGAGATTTCTCTTAAGTTGTAAGACGGGGACAAGATATTATGATAATCGAGAAATTGAGAAATAAAGTAAGAAATAAGGATAAAAGAATAGGGCTAGTAAATTGAGTGAGATAAACGGCCAGCGTCTACTCAAAAAAATGTTGAAAGAGTTTAATTGGAGAATATAATAGGATAGAAGAAGAATAATTGGTATGAACAGCAGGTTTAAGGACTTATTTATAATAATATTTTCATATTTAAGATAGAGCCCCGAGTCTTCGAATTATCGAACTCAAAGTTGTTATATTTGCTATTTTGAATTGTTATTCAGGACTTCTGTTCAAACTGACGAAACCGAATCGGACGTCTTTATGCTCCAAACTTGGTCGTTGAACCGTGACAAAACTAGGCCAATCACGCTGATATTAAATTTGCGAAGCAATCCGGAGAGTTTGAGACTGACGATGAAGATTTACATAATTCTCTATGGAAGAAGCCATGTGCGTATTCTTACGGAGTAGTTCTCACGGTTTTCGCAAAAGATCTGCTCAATAGGTCTCTTTGTTACACAGGCATGTTTTGCTCCCAAGCACCCAAAACGACACGCTTTAAATAGCCGAGGTAGTGATATTTTATCCCGGCGCTCAAAATTAACTTAAGCTTCGCATTCGCGTTCTGCAGATCAGGATAAGCAATTTTTCAGACTATATTCAATATTGTCTCAAAAAAGCCTACGCAAAATGGTCTTATATGCCGTAGCTTATTTTGGTAGATCGCTACTGCAACCAGTAATATCGTGGACGCCTCGCTCCCCAAAACGTGCCGATCAAATTTACGTGGCACTCATCGGTCTCAGACTGTGTTGATGTAGAGACAATCGAGCGTCATAAATTCAGCATATTGTGGTTAGTAGACGCGGTTTCAGGGTACTTTTGAGCTTCGTTACACAATGCTTTATGTAACATTATTCAAATTGTAGCATTAAATATCAAGGACTCAGTCAAGCAAACTTCGTGCTTGTCCGAGTTTCCTAACTATGTGACTCTGTGATGAAGCCGCGAATCCTCTGGGTAAAATATGATGGCAACCAAAGGATCTTAACTCCGAACAGAAATTTGAAAGAGCTTGGGCATGCATTCGAGGAACCTATGTGCTATATATTTCCGTATCAACACCCTGCACCGGTCTTTGATGGCTTCTGTGTCACTTTCTCATCGCAATGAAGTTCTCTCAACCATTGTTGGCTTGTATTTGTTTTTTCTTCCTTCTTCCGGTTTATGATAGGCTCAGAAAAGCTTTTTCCTAGGCCTTCAATTTATGAAGAAGCATCGCGGTTGATACACATGGATCAAATATGCACACAGGTATGCTTTAAATCCGCGGCTGGGCGTGATCCAAAACAGTAGGATACAAGGCTCCCGATTTGAAAACAAGCATAATTAATGCCAAAATTACTTCACAGGTAGACCGCGATGACTTTTACAATGTAAGTTTTCTAACTGAATTTTCTATTGATCCTTTGAGTTCTCCATCTTGAAATTATTGATCGATGCGGCGAATGTAGCGTAATAATCTATATATAATAGCTTTGGCAAGGTCACCCATAGAATAGTGTCTTCTTTAAAAGGTATCCTTTATACATAAACATATATAAAAAAAACTACTCCCGCACCTAATAGTAATATTCGGTGTCATACCCATACATTGTGTCAGCGGAATACTTGTACGAATACTGAGCTTCTTTACCACTCCCGGTGTCTGGACCGTTCTTACGCCCTGGATCCTTTAACGGACCAGGAAGCTTCTTTCTCGGTCCTGTCCTACCGCCAGGAACCTTTGGTTTTTTTTTCCCGTCCACAATCTCGGTCAGATCTAAATCCCCAAGGTTCTCGAGTAAATGGCCCGGAGCATTGATGAGCTCGGGAAGCTGTTTCGTCAACTTTCTCCCCGCGGGGCCCAGCAACCTCCTCGACGCCCATTTGACCATCCAAATGTTAATCTTGAGCAAAGACTCAACCCCCGCGCCCGCGACAGCGTTCAGCTTTGTCTGATGCGACGTGAAATTCATCCCGATGCTCTCCCCGTCCTCCCCCATCGCCACCACTATGTACACATTTGGCGGATCTACCCCGATATTGCCCCTGACCGCGGTATCGATGAAAGGCCCGTCCTCCTCGCCATCGAACGTCAGGTCCACCGTTGTGCTATCGGGGCGTGAGAAGCGGTAGAAGGATGAGGTTTGTACCTTCCAGGATCCGGTAATATCCACCTTTACGCCGGCCGTTGTGGTTCCGAAGATGCGGAAGTCAAAGGTAAAAGTACCGGGTAAACCACCGCCGCGAAATGCCGCTGTCTTTTTGAATTTCACGCGGCCGATTTTCGAAGGTGCGGAGCGGCCGTCCGTTGGGGGTATCACGATCGGGTAGGCACCCTTTGCTGCAAAGTAGTCTTTTTTGAATTTCTAAACATGGGTAACTGAGTGTCAGGCAAGTTTGACGATGTGGAAATAGTAGTATTTTCAGTATTGTGAATACTTACGCCTTCATTATCAACCACGCTTGAAATTGTATTCTCGAATGTCAGGAAGTATTTTGGGCCAGCTGCATCTACGGTGACCTTGAGGATGTGAAAAGATAGGCCTTTAGGCATTGCGCCTAGGTAGAAGGTTTGATTCAGGTCACCCATCTTGGAATGAACGTTATATAGTGAAGCTATGTGCTTTCTATTAGTTTTGAACCATGGATGCGATGAATCCTCGGGATTGGGTCGGCATACCTTGATTTTAAAAATTAAAAATAGATGCTAGCAGTTTGCTAGTTGAAGGGGAGATTATCTCCAAAATTAGTAAATGAAGAGCACAGGATTAAATAAGAAGACCGAGGTGTAATTTTGCGAAATAATAACAGACGGCCAGCGTTCGAACCGAAAGATGAAAGGGAAAAGTGAATGAAAGAAAGATCGAGACAAACCGCAATACTGTTCAAAGGTCCAAGACGAAATCCAAACGTAGAAGATAAGTGGATTGAAAGGTACTTTATATGTTGAATTGATAATGCCCATATATCCGGGACTTTTTCCTGATCGAAATATTAATATTCCGACGCATAACGCACGCCGGTGTTTTCAGTTTCCGCACCATTCGATGTGATGAAATATGAAACGTCTCGCTTGAAACAACCACTCGGAATAAATAGAACCGAACCAAAACTCTATTTTCGCTTCCTTCGAAATTGTCGCCAGCCATCAGCAGGTCGGTACCGACACTCGGCCATGCAGTTTCTCCAAGCCATTCGGATCTAACCCCAAACCAGACGGCTCCGATTCATTCTGGCCTGCAGCCCGTTCAATTTACCCGGATGACCTCCAGCCGCCCCAGCAAACGTCCCCCAAAACCGCACGCCTCAATCACCGCATTAGCCTCCTTCCTCTCCACCCACCCGCCATCGTCGGCCGACACCCCGCCACCACCCCTCCCCTCCAAACTCCGCTACGACATCTACGGGCCTCTCCTCCTCCTCCCACCTACCTCACCACTCGTCACCACCCCCTGGAGTTCCTACCTTTCCTCTCTCCCACCCGAAACCCATTCCCAATTCTTCTCCGTATTGGCAACCGCCTTTAACGTCACCCACATCGCGATCAACTCGCCCATACCCGCCAAACAAACCTCCGATGGCAACTTGATCCGAGCACCTCAGATCACATGTCTACACGGTGATTTCGGAAATGTAGATTCTCAAGATTTCAATGCCGTGTTTTGGGCGCATACTTCACAGCACGGGGTATTCCAGACATGGGCACCCATACATACCATGTTTTCGCGAGGAAACATCACCGAGAAGGAGAGGATATACAAACTGGTTGCATCTCAGTTGTCTTCCTCCCCTCTTAGAGATCAGGGTATGCGGGGAAATAAGCCAAAAATAGCAGCGGTAGACCTCTTTGTTGGCATCGGATACTTTGCATTCAGTTACATCAAAGCCGGGGTCGACGTGGTGTACGGATGGGATATTAACCCTTGGAGCGTGGAAGGGTGCAGACGCGGCGCTGGGGGGAACAAATGGGATGTTCAAGCTGTCACCACCGCAGGGGATGAAGATGAGGTGGACGGGGGTAAGAGGTTGGTGATTTACGAGGAGAGTAATGAGTTTGCTCCGACACGGTTAAGGGGGGTGAAGGAAAATATGTTACGAGACGGGAAAGAGTGGGTACATATATCGCACGTTAATTTGGGGCTACTGCCTACGAGCGAGGGAGCATACGGGACCGCGGTTGAGGTCTTGAGGTTGAATGATACAGATGGGGAGGTGTGGGTGCACGTTCATGAGAATGTAGCAAAGGAGGATATGGAGAAGATGGAAGGGGATATAGTTGAAAAGTTCAAGGCGCTGACCACGGACGATGGTGTAGATGTCGGATGTGATCATGTCGAGCTTGTGAAGAGCTGGGCGCCCGGGGTGTGGCACTGCGTTTTCGACATTCGGATCGGTCCGAAAAAGACGTGAAGGAAAATATCTTCAATCCTGGTGCCTGTTTATCGTGGATATCTCGTAGTATTGTGGGGATATCGATAATGTACATTTGCAAAAAAGAAAAGCTAGAAGGAGGTTCAACATCGCTACGCCATTAATGCATTACTACAATCATTAATTTTCACCGAATCGCCTCCAGATGCTCTTTTGCGCCTCCGTTCGTAATCTCGCTCGTTCATCAAGTTTCCTCTGCACCTGTCGAGCGACTCGTCGGGTCGGTGATGAATATTTCATCGGCTTCATCTCGACGACGAGCCGAGCGACAGGCGGATTCGTCAGTGGAAGTTGCTTCGCCGCCATCTTCTAGTGGCGTTTCGGTCGCTGGATCCTGAATTTGATCGGGATGTTCTTCTCGATGACCTTGAGCTTGGCTTCGCGTTCCCATTGTTCTTCCCGGTCGTGGTCCTCATCGTGCTGTCAAAAAAGGATTTCTGTCATCAACCAACTCCCTCGCCATCTCATTGGCCAAAAAGGTTCAATATGGGCACAGGGAAAACATACCTTTTTGAAATGGGCGATATCCTCCGGATGCGTCAAATCCTCCTCCTTGACCTCCCCGTCACCACCGTGGAACTTCTCAAAGTGATGAATCTCGTACTCGTACTCGTCATCCCCGTGATGCCCGGTACCAAATCCGAAATCCGGCAACCTCCTCTCCAGCTTCTCCCACGCCTCTTCGAACTCGGTAATATGAATCTCGGCATCGTGGTTCAGGTCGAACAATTCAAATATCTTGTTGGTGATCTCCTCGCGTTTCTCATAAGAGATCTCTGTCGCCTCGTGGCCCGTGTCGTCATACGCGAAGCCCGTGACGGGGTTTATGCCGTACGTGCGGAGGATTTCGTCATGCGTCCAGGTGTCGGAGTGATCAAAATCGTGGAGGATGAAGAAGGAGCGGGAGTCGAATTGTTCAAAGTGATGTTCGGCTGTGAGGTTTTCCTTTTCAGTAAGCGATTTTTGAAATCGATTAATCTATTCGGGGGGAGAGGAGGAAGAGAAGCGCACTGATCATATGTTTTGTGCCCCAATCGAGGCCTTCGACGTCGTAATCGTGGTGTGGAGCGCCGCCGTGAGCTAGCACCGTCGCGGCTGATGCGAGCACCGACAGGAGGAGTATCGACCGCATAGTTTGGTGAAGCAGAGCTGGCAATCGGAACAAGTGAAGGGGGAATCTTGAAGGGAGGAGGGGGGAGGGGAGGAATTGAAGGCTCGCCGGGGTATCAACGGAGGGTGCAGAAGCTGTCCTCGGGCGCTGTTGAGCAGGCAATTGAAGAACACGCTGTTATCGAAACCCATCGCCCAGTCCAACGCCGCCAAACTGGCCAATCCGAGCCTTCGGATAGGTCGACTGCAGGAACCGCTGCCGGGCTGTGTGGGCCAGCGCGGCTTCTTGGTGACATGCTGGTGACATGCATTGGCCTGCCGCCAGCTGATCCGGAATCTCGCGGCCTGTGAGAAACGTTTGCGGAAAGGCTTTGGGCCCGCAAACTCGAGAGCGACACAACACACTCTGCTGGCTGGTAAGCTGGCTAGTAGACTAAATTCTGGGGATCTGGAGCCATGGCTTAGGATCTTGATGGTTTGATCTGAAAATATTTGGTAAATGTCGGGACAACGGTATAGAAACATGTAAGAAAATTCAATCAAATTAATTAGAGCAACTTAACCCCTCGTAATCGTAAGCCTGGCAGCCGCACCCGTTTCCCTCACCAACGGCGCCAGATATGTCGTTGTATAATAACCTTGCATAGCATCCTGAACCGTCTTCCCTCCCACCCCCTGCGCGATCCACTGCGTGTGCTCTGGCACTTCCTCCCCAGGCGCCCCGAAAACCGCATTACTCTTCGTCCACATCCACGCTCCGAAAGCGATAATTCCACCCAATACCACAATCATGTACAGATCCCACAATTTGGAAACATACATCGCATCTCTCCCGTACATTTGCCTCATGATCGGAATCTTAACGGTCGGTATCCTGCTTATTATCCTTGCCGTGATGCATATTAGTTGTATCAGTCCCATGATTAAGCACTGGAGACCCGCAGTTTTGGCGGCTTGCATCGATGTGCTTATGGCGGTTGCGCCAGACCAAAAGGCTATGATTGCGCCAAACGTCGAGCTGAAGGATAGGACGACGGTTATCTGGCAGGTGCGAACGTAGCGTTGGTGCGGGAGGGGGAGAAAGAGGCAACCGAACAGTTTGGCCTTTTCAATCTCGTTGAGTTGGCGTTGGGATTCGACGGCGTTCAGGTCTGGAAGAATCTTCAATATATGTGGGACTTATATTTGAGAGTAAAGGGAAGAAATACCTCCTACGAACTTGCAATACTGCTGGCCGAAATTATTGATAATACCAGTCAACTGTATCTTGTTTATATTCATCTCCGCCATGTCTCGAATCATCCCCTCCAGCATCCCTCTGTTGGTTCCTTCGTTCGCGAGCTCTGGGAGGCGAGCATTGGCGTTACCCGTAAGTTTGAGCTTTTGGGCACGCAGCCATTCGTTGAAAATATTGCATATGCGGGTGGATTCGGCGTTGATTTTGTCGCGGTTGGCCGTGCCGATGCCAGCGTCTATAGGGTTTACATGAAAGTCGATATTGGGGGTGTAGCCTGGTACTGTCTGGCCGCCAATGAAGGCGGGGGGTATGGGCATTTGGGCCGGGGGTGGGGCCATTCCCATGCCAAAACCACCAAATGGGAAAGACATTGTGCTATCGGGATGAGAGATATAATCTGAAGGACCTCTGTTGGGTAAAGCTACCTGTAAAGACGCATCGCTATCGTTGTGTAGTGGCTGCTCGATATCGGGTGTGTGATGAACGAGTAGCTACTCGTAGCAGCAGGGAAATCTTTGATTATTTAATTAGTAGATCACGGCTTGCAGAATTGTTTAAAAATAGCCTAGTATTTTGAAGATCGTAGACGTTGCATTGATAGACCCTCTATCTACAATTTCGATTGCACTTTCAGAGATTCTTCGACGAGAGCAACGGTATCCTCCGACATGCCATACGAAGCCTGATCTACTCGACGATTAGCATGCGTTTACCAAAAATAAGAGGCATTTTGACGTCAGACTTACATCCCCAGCCCGCCGCACCGTAGTTGTGTACGACCTTGACGCCGTTAATAAGTTCCTTTTCAATTCTCGCGCCCCCTTCTCTCCAAGGTCTCAAGCCGACCCCGTGTCTGATAATATCGAGTCCGCCGACTCCCTTTCCGCCTGCAAGTTCAGGACAGACATCCACACAGCGCTTCATAATGCGGTTGGCGAGGTTGTGGTCGATTTCCGGCGACCAGTTGCCCTTTTGATAGCACCCGCCAAGGATGGTACCACCACCAGCCGCCCTCATCATGATGTACTGCAAAATGTTAGCATGGTTCCAGCTAGGGATAAGTTATGGATAGGTACCAACTTACTAGCATCTCTTCGTCTCCTTCTTCCACTTGAGACGTTGTAAACATCCCCGGTGCTTCGTTCCTCACAACCACAATCTGACCCCTGGCCGGTACGACCTTTTCATCTTCCACTCCACCCAACTTGCTCGCCATGACACCCGTGCAGTTTACAACCACATCCGCCGGCTTTCCGCTGAAATGCAGACCCGCCGCATCCGCCACGTGCTTTAAAACTCCCCTCTTGAAAACCACACCGTATTTGAGACACTGTCCCAACAGCCACGGCAAGTAGATTGCGGTATTGATACAAACGCTCTTGAATGTCGTCCCCGATTCGATCCCTTCCGGTAGTTCCTTCTTATCCAAAACTCTGAAACCGTGTACCACATTCTTAAACCACGGATCCTCGCTCATCAGATCCTTCATGAAGCCCGTAGCGGGCTTCCCTTCCGCAACGTAGAGATTGCCATCTTGCACGTGGATCCCGCTTTCGGGGACCTGGGTGGCCAGACGCCAGAGTTCGGGGTAAGTGGAACGTTCCCAGACGCGAGCCGGGTCGTTCTCGAGGGAGAAGGGAAAGAAGTTGGCACCGGCCCAGGGTGAGGTGTACTCGATGGAGTAGTCGCCAGGCATGTGTTTTGCAACCACGGTTATTTGGTGGCGGCGTTTGGCGAGGAGGAGGGCGGTGGTTAGACCAGCGACGCCGGCGCTGGGAATTGGTTAGCATGAGGTGCCCATCCAGATCTAGAAGAGGACAAGGAGGTGACGGAGCTTACCCGATGACTACAATTTTGGCAGAAGGCATGATAATAATGATGATGTTTGGATGTGGCGATTGTGAATTGAGTGGTATTCGAATCGACTGAGCGAGTAAAGAGATAACAATTGGAGGTTCCGACTCGAACCTGAAGCCTTATTTATCTTATCCTCTGTCGACCTGGAGCTCCTCTCCCTACCCGATCCGCGGGAAGTTATCGATATCAGGCCATCGAGGGTGGATAAATATTAGAAACCATGCGCAGGCGGCATGCACGACCAATGCACGACCGATAAGCTGTCAGTTTGCAGTGGCGGGGCCTGTCAACTAGGACATGTCCGCGTGTATCCACAATCGTGCTAATGCTGGTAAAACGACCCACCCGGGTATATAATCCTTCGAAATGCACAAACGCGAACGAAAAGGTCGGTTACACGGTCTAGAAGCACGATTAAGGTGGAGGATTTCAAAGCGCTACGTATCGACGCAATTAGCTAAGCTGTTTAGCGGGGGGAGCTCCACAAATGACAGGCAGCTGTGCACTCGTACATGGGGTGAATGCGTACGCGAGTCAGCGAGGTACCAGAGTCAACTAGCGGGTAGCAAAAAACGAGGAAATAACGACCGAAGACGAAGACAAAGACGGATACCGGTCCATTACTCTCACGTGACCTAGCTCGTGGGCATCGAGCTCGTGACGTTGTTTGTTCGCGGCAGCTGGTGTTGAGTGTTGTATAACTGGCGACCCACCTGATGACGACCTTTGAGCTCCATCACCAACCTCAAACGGCCCCGATTTTTACCCCGCGATGGAGTCGTTCTCCAAGATATCGTCCATCATCGGGCAAGGTATGATTCGGAATCATCAGACATACTGGCAAACGCGCACTGACACTTCTCTCAAGCTCGAGACCTCACCATCGAAGCTGCTGCATCCGCCTCTGGTAGTCGCACATATGGCACCAGAGTCGCCGTCGCACCCGGCAAAACATCCAGCCCGAAAGAGATACGAAAGTTCTTATCCTCCCGGCATGACAGGGACATACTCGATGGATTACGGCGGGTGGTTTCCGTACGTCTAAGGCACCTTATAGACCCTGCGATATGAACGGGCCGACCGAGTTAACATTGAGAAAACGGATAACAGATGATGTCCCGCGGCGTTGACTGCTCCGAGTACTTTGCCGACGTTGTCAAAAATGTCGCCTCACCAACCCTCGAAATCAAAAAGTTGGTGTACATTTACCTTCTCACCTACGCCGAATCCGAGCCGGATCTCTCCCTACTCTCGATAAACACCATCCAGAAGGCTCTGACGGACCAGAATCAGGTTGTTCGAGCCATGGCGATCAGAGTCATGTCTGGAATCCGAGTGCCGTTGATCAGTCAGATAGTAGCACTGGGTATCAAGAGATGCGTGACGGATATGTCGCCCTACGTCAGGAAAGCCGCCGCGTTGGCGATTCCAAAGTGTTACAGGCTCGATCCGACAACTCTGCCCTTGCTACAGGAGTACGTGAACACTCTACTTGGCGATAAGAGCTACTATGTTATCGGCGCGGCGGTTATGGCATGGTGGGAAGTGTGTCCGGAACGCATAGATATGGTGCATCCGCATTATAGGGGATTGTGCAAGCTCTTGATAGATATGGATGAGTGGGGGCAGTTGGCGCTGTTGAGGTTGCTGACCGTGTATGCGAGAAAAAACTTTCCAAAAGTTAGGACGAAAAGTGTGAAGAAGAGGAAGACTACGAGTGGTGGTGGAGGGTTTTATTCGGACGAAGAGAGTGGGGATGAGGTTGCAGTAGGGAGCATTGACCCAGATCTCAAGTTATTGCTTGATAGCTGTCCGCCTTTGCTGCAAAGCAGGAATAGTGCAGTGAGTATAAGCCTCTCTGAGAGTATGTATGCATTGACTAATATATATCCAGGTTATCGTCGCTGTGGCTCGAACATACTATCATCTCGCACCTCCTTCTTATCTTCCCAAGATTGCAGCTCCTATTCTATCCCTCCTTCGGGCTCCTCACGACATCCAAAACATCGCCCTCACAAATATCGTCTACATCGCCCTGACATACCCCTCAATTTTCGCACCTCATGCCACCCATTTTTTGATCTCTGCCCTCGACACCCCGCAGATATGGAAGCTCAAATTCGAAGCTCTCACTTTGGTCTACCCCTATGCCGGCAGACAGAACCAAAACCTGATCCTCACCGAGCTCTCATACTATGCTGGAAGCTACGACAAGGATATGGTCCGTGAAGCCGTCAAAGCTATCGGCCGGTGCGCGCAGAACAACCCGGAACAAGCACCACGATGTCTCAAGCTTCTGATGGTGCACATACAGTCCCCAGACCAAACATTGGTGGCCGAGAGTTTGACAGTCATCCGGCATATAATCCAACAACACCCATCGCGGCACAAAAAGACGGTGGTAAGATTGGCGAAAGCGTTGGATACCGCGACGAATAGTGCCGCCAGAGCCAGTATCATATGGCTGGTGGCCGAGTTCGCGGGTGTCGATAACGGGGATAACGTGGCCGCTGACGTATTACGGATTTTGGCCAAGGGATTCGCGGATGAAGCCGAGGGTGCGAAGTTGCAGATATTATTGCTGGCAGCAAAGGTGTACGCGCACTACCTTAATAGGACGCAGAACGGGATAGATTCTGCCGCATCGGAGGATGACGAGGAAGATGGGCATCCGATCGTAGGGCTGTTCAATTACGTGGCGAGGTTGGCGAGGTATGATGTTAGTTACGATATCAGAGACAGAGCAAGAATGTACATGTCCTTGCTGTCAGTGCCGAAAAGCAGCCAGCTGGCGACCTTGATACTGTTAGCGCCTAAGCCCGTACCGTTTGCGCCCAGTCCGAGCGCGGCATTAAGGGAGGGCCTGACGGTAGGGAGTGCGGCACTGTTAGTGGGTAAGGAGGAGTTTTTGAGGGGTTATGTGGAATTGCCTGAATGGGTGACAGAAGAAGATGCGCCGAGCGCACTGGTCAGAGAACCGGTGAAGCCGGAGTATGGAGGTTATGAAGAATTTAAGGCGGTGGAGAAGCCCAAAGTACAGGCAGCTCCGGTTAGGGAGGTTACGAGTGCCATATCGGAGACTGTGGAGCCAGCGGCAAAGGCGAAGGAGGTAAATGGGAAGACTTTGGATGAGTGGTTGGAGGATTCTGACGCGGAAGAGGAAGAAGACGATGAAGAGGACGAAGATGAAGACGAGGACGAGGAAGAGGAAAGCGAGTATGAAACCGACGAGGACGAGGATGAAGAAGAAACCGATGACGAGGATTTTCAAGAGTCATCAAAAATGCTTCCATCATAGCCTTCTTCATTAATAATTAGCTACTTGAGTGTATAAAGCGTCATGGCTTGGCTCCCTTTGTATACTAGTTAGTGGCTTTAACAATAAGACAACTTGGTCTTCTTAATGTATTTCCGAGCTTATCATTTGGCCTTCTAGATATTGAAGACCTCACTCATGCACTATCAAACAATTTCCTAAAACTGTGTGTGGTTTTGATATAGCACGCTCTGATTGTAGGCGTTCTTTCCCTCGGAAACCGCACGACCTTTTACGCTCCCATTAACTCCTCTACTTAAACCTTAGCACCCCCTTCTTCCTTCCTCACCTTTTCATCTCACCATTCTTCTTTCCCCACCTTCACACCCCACCCTATCAGTTCCATTGGTCGACAAAGGACCATCGTCGGCAATAAAAGGTATGGTACCCCGTTAGCTCTCATATCTGTTCTTTCTTCCCGTGGTTTCCCCATCTTTCCATGTCATTTCGAATGCGATAGTGCTATCTTTTTCAACTCAGGACGGTTCAACACCGTTGTTGGCAATCAGTTTATAACGGGGCTCAAAGCAGTGTCTATCTGCCATCGTTTCGTCCCGCATCAGGGAGTATTGCTTTGACGATCCTGATTGAGCCATTCGTGTTAGCTGTTAGTCTCAGCATTTGGATGTTTCTCTCCCTCGCTGTATGTATATACCTGTGGTAACAGGGTACATATATTCCTGTGAAAACATGATGTAACGGTCCGACCCCGTCAGCGATCTCACCCAATGCCCGCGCTGTGATTCCCTGTGGATAACAGGATGCAACTGTCCTACTCCGTCAGCGCAACTTTTTCAAATTCAGGACGGTTCAACACCGTCGTTGGCAATCAGTTTATAACGGGGTTCAAAGCAGTGTCCATCTGCCATCGGTCGTCTTGCATCAGCGAGTGTTTCTTCAATGATCCCGATTGAGCCATTCGTGTTAGCTGTTAGCCTGCACATCATCTGTATATCAGACATTTCTCTCCTCGCTGTATGCATGTGCCTGTGGGAACAGGGTGCAACGGTTCGACTCCGTCAGCGATTTCATCCAATAACCGTGCTGTATACATCCTCCGAGACTGCCCAGGAGGCTTGGGAACCCCCAGACTGGTTTAGTGGGAGATGTAACGGTCCGACCCCGTCAGCGATCGGGACGGACAAAGTATGGCTGTACTTTGCTTCGTGGGTGTGAGGTGGCAAAACAGTTGCTTGTGGGGCAGGTTGTCTCATCTTGAGATTCCGTGTGCTTTGGTACAAGGTGCTCGTTTGATGTTGACAGCTTGTCCAAATGCACCGCCTGTGGCCAAGTGATTTCCTACACTCTTTATTGCACTGAGCCTTCGTTTTGTTTGAGATTTTTGAGGTTTCTGAAGGAAGTTTTAATGGATTATATATGATTTGCTAACGGGACCGGTTTCTTTGTAGGATAACTGCTCGATTTCGAGGGGTCAAATCTTTTTCAATATGATACACCCTTTAAGATTCTCAGATGCTAAACTAATACTGAATAATTGACACATGATAAATAAAATGCCGGATACATGTTACGCAGTTTCATTGCCCTGATCTCGATTCCGGAGACTACTTCTCAATCAAGCGGCCTCTTATACCCATTTTGTCCCAATTATATCTAATTCTATTGCTATCATTAAAATTCCAGTCTTAACGTCAACTTCAATATCAATGACCCTGTAGTTTTCTATAAACACTCTACCTTGAACGACGTTAGAGCATTGTCCTTATTATAAGAGCAATCGAGTTAAAGAATAGACCATAATGAAACATCGCAAAGTTTCAAAAGATATATATACTGAAACGGTATTAGTATATACGGACGCCCATAAAGCTCTTCATAGATGAGAGAGTTAAACAAGCCAGAATTATACTCTTATGCAAGAGTATACTTGTGTGATGGTAATTATAAAGACATGTAGCGGCTCAGAAGAAATGGTAAAGCAGCAGACGAGAAATTGTTTAAGTTGTACAGCGCGTATCGCTCTTATTGACAGGCCCAGCAAATGCGTCGTTGGTGCTGACACCTCAAGTATGGTACAGCTCCATGCTATAAGTACATATCGGTGCGTACATGATTATATATCTTTCCACGATAGGTTTTCGTTAGCTACCCGCAGTTCATCGACACCAAAAGTGGGAAGGCTCGCGTAGCTTGAAATATATAAATATCTAAAAAAGGAAAGCCCAAGATTACCTCTAGGGGTCCTAAGACTCCTCAACTCCCAAACAAAGATGAAAAACGCGAAGAAAAAAATAGAAAAAAGAGAACGTCGCCTCCCTGAATCAGTTGGGCAATTTCTATCAATCGAAACGACTGGTTGTTTGGACCAAGCCCCCAGAACCGACTCAACTATAGATTCCCGCTAGCTGTTCCCCCCTTCCGGCACAATGCTTGACAAGTTTGAAATACCCAGTCCGGGTCCTTCCCTGCAGAATATAATCCACGAGATTGGAGCTGTCTTTTAATGTGTAGATTGACCCTTCACCTTTCGTTTCGAAACGCCAGTTTTGCCAATTGAAGTCTAATCTCGCGTCTCCGTTGGTATCCCACGTATTGTATTCCGATAATTTATCCCTTAATCTGGCGTCCATATGGGACATCATATCTTCGAGGTCATTAAATATCAAGTACGGATGTTCTGAAAATTCGGAAATATTATTTTCCTCCGGGGCAATATCGATGGCAACTGCGTACTCATTTTTCCCAAGAGGTCTGTATCCCGTGAGAACCCAGGGCTCGCTACCACATAATGAGGGGTCTGTTTCGACGGTAGTTTCCGAGAATCTGAACGTGGGTCGGGTGTCTACTGATCTAGTTGATGCTATGGTATAGCCGGCCATGTCACTGAACATTCCACTGTTTTGCAAGGACGTAAATGGCAGACGGCCTTCGTCCATTATCGTTGTGTCCGATTGGTCAAAGGAGTTTTTGTCGTTATGGACCGGTATCGCCGGGAAAAATGTCTCAAAATCAACTTGGGACGATGTAGTGGCAGAGTAATCAGGGGAAAATTCCGAATATATGCGAGGAAAAGCGGGGAGTAGCGAGGCTATCTCCGGTTGCATCGGTGGAGGAGCCGAGCCTAATTGCGGTGGACCATCTGGGCTATAAGAGTCGAAGTTGGAATTCCAGTTGTTGTCAGTTGGGTGTCCCTGGTAGGCTGGGTGAATAGCCCCATCATTTATAGCGTCCGGGCTGAAGTTTTGGCCCGCATAACTATTGTGATCCGAGGCTACGCGCACAGTTCCGACTAGATAATTAGATTCACGGTCCCGAACCAAGGAGTATGGCTGAAATACCATTCAAAGAACTACCTGGTTGAGCGAGAATAAAGTTCGATGAGTTATGAAACATGAGCGCTTTCTCAATTGCTTGAACCAGGAGGGTAGTCAGTCCAGGTTCCAGAGTTTTATGAAGATCTTTGTGCTGAGATGATTGGGTCATATCGCCAGAAATATCTTTGGAGGTGTTAGTAATTTCGTAGATAAAACTGGGGCCAGATGCTAGGGCTCTGCTTGACAAATTGAACACACTCACATGGAGATGGATAGGGTAGTTGTAATACAGGCCAATTTATAAAGATGATGTTAAAGATCTGGAACCAAGTCCAAGTCTTCCCATTTTTGTATGTTTCTCTGTCTACTAGGCTGTGATGGACGAGAATGTGTTCCCTATACCCAAATACAATCAGTGGCAATTCCTGGAACACGTTATATTGGTTTCCGCTTATAAAAAGTCGGTTTTCTAACGTACCTGACCCTATAGAGGTTCTTGAGTTTTGGCGGGCTTTTAAGGCCACAATAATGATGGCTGAGTGCATAAAAGGGACAGGTATACAAAAGTCCATCCTTTGGATCCTCGTCACGTCGTTTGCCTCCCTGTCGTGACCCCTTGACAATCGTATCATCCCCCGAGCCTGCATCTATAGACCTGACTCTTTTGGTTCCCTGGCCATTGTTTTTATTATGATTTGGACCTTTGCACTGCCTTTTCCCGGTGCCAGCGCTTTCACCTAAGCCTTTCGGGCATTGCTTGAAGCCCTTTTCGGGCATACGCGGAACTCTAAAATATATAACCTCCTCAAACCAATGTAAATATTCATCCCTTTTCATCAAACTCACAGTAACATGAAATATAGCCTGGAGGGTCGAGAAGGCTTCCGATACATCATCCTCACCATCTTCGTTGTCTCCTATTGTGATATTTTCCTTTGTTATCTGAGGTTTGAGATGGCTTTCAATAGAATCTGGTTCAAGTGACGGTTCAAAATTCACGAATTCCGGGGTATCCGCATTTCGTGGATTGCTTGTGAAATTTAAACTGCTTTCAGGTCTTGATTTTCTTGGATCCAGCGAACCAATAGCGGTACCAGACTGAACTTCTTTGGTTTTCGTAGGTGCTGTAAAATCATTTGTTGTAGTTTTGATGTTTTCAGATTTAGAAGCGCCTAGTTTGGTTCTCGTTGGCGTAGCTTCTCGTTGAATTTTAGCTATTTCGTTAGTCAAAAGCTCGTATCTAGAATTTTGATGACTGTTCATACTTTGTCTAGAGAAGGCGCTTTGTATGAGAGCTGCGTTTTCTGCTCCTGCATTACTGCTCTCATACTTCTTTATGTAATGATGCAATGTTGAAAAATCAAAATCTATTCACAGATATGTTTGGTGATTAGGATCACACAGCGGAAAATAGGGTTTTTGAGTCTTAAGCTTTGCGTAAAGCATATTAAACCTACATGGCAATGGGCGAAAGTTGGTTCTTAGATGTCGCCTATGAGGGAAACAAATATCAAAGATTTCATCCCAACTGTCACATTCCTCCACTCTCTGTTGGGGCACTTCAGTTGGGTGGTATGTTTTTAAGTGATCCCTGTGCAAGCCAATGTTAGCAATTTGTACAATTTTGCGACTTGGTAGCAAGTATAATAACAGGTCTTACTTCACACCCGACAAAAACCTCCTGTTGACCGCTAGGCATTGGGGGTACTCAATAGGCCGAAAGGCAGCATATGGACAGCTAAAACGATGATGGAATTCTCCAGCATTTAAAATGTCGGGGTGGAAAGAGTTTGGGGGTGTAAGCAAAGAGGTATCGATCTCATCGCTCAATGTTGGGTTCATCACTAGTTCCGGCACTGGCGGCCCTGGGCCATTTTGATTTAACTCCTCGTAGATAATGCGGGTGGCGCTCATTATTGGGTACTGCATTTCCATGATTGCCTGTGGACCAAGCGCCTGTCCTTGAGAAAGGTCCAAATGTGATATCGTTGGGGGTTTATGAGCAGAACGATTTCTATGCCCAGTTGGAGAGGCAGAGGAAGAACGCATGCATGGGCTCTCCACAACTTGCGTACCAATCCTAGCCTCGAATCCAGGCGCTCGAGGTAAATTGTCAATCCCACTTTGCATTAACGATGTTCCATCTGTGCTGCCAGTAGAGTTATCCACATTGGAAGAAGAACTACTTGGTGGATCCAGGACATGGCCGATCTGACAGAGCATTTTCGCGTGGTTCGTACTGGATACAGATCCTCGAGTGAAAGAGGACCATGGAGGGGGATCCCTGTATGGCCCTGGAGTGGAACTTATCGCTTCCCATCTCTTGAGGTTTTCCCTTGATAGCGCTCCGCCATCTGAGCGAGAATTTCCCTCGTTTCGAGGCAACTGCGAGCCGGCGCCATTGTTGATCCCGGAGGAGGACGTGGAAGCCGGATTACAAGCCATGCTGTGCGCGCTCTGTTACGAATCGGAGGACTCGCTGTAACTACTACTGAATTCCTAACAGGATAGTATGTAAAACTAGTCTTTAGGTTCGAAGAAGATATAAAACTGCGGAAGTCTGAATAAGGTGTATCGGTATAAGAATGACAGAAGGTCGACTCCAACTGGGGACAACGATACGGACCGCGTGGCCCCCGAGGCGTTATTTTGTAATTAATATCAATCGCAAGTGAATAGAATAAGCCAACTGCGAGGAAGAATGTTAGCTATAGCTCCCTCAGGCCAGGACATAAAAAAGTGCCAATGTAAGAACAAAGTGGAGGTCTATGAGCTACTGATTGTGTTGTCGTTAGAGAGCAGACAGGCGTAGGACTTTTGGCGGCTTCCCTGTGCCGTAGTCGGAATCCAGACCGGCTCGGATTCTTCCTACAAAAGATTTCACCAGGAAGATCAAATCGAAGAATAAATGTGCCAAAGGGGCTCAGTGAGGTTTAATCATGGAATCAAGGTCGCTTTATAGATGAACAAAGTCTAGTCGAATACCAAGGTACGATCAAAAAAAGCCACCTGGTCATGGCTAAACTAATACAGAAAACGGGAAATTTGCTTGACAACTCGACCGATAGTGACGATAACAGGCCTGGCCGGGATCGCAAGGGTCCAGTGAGAATAGCAGGGATTTCGGCGAGGGTAGCAGGGGTCTGACGAGAATAGCAGGGGATCCAGCGAGGAAAGCAAGGGGCTTCAACCACCTCGAGCCCCCCTCAGCTGAAAACCTAAAATTTTAGATGGACAAGCGATTCTTTTTTGGCGAGATATTATTCACAGTAACTCGACGGGAAATGCCTATCGTCATCGATTTCAAGCGTGAACTACTTCGTAATTGCATATGATACGCACCGGGTACCACGGAATTTGTTTTTCTTTACTCGAGCTCACTGATAAATGCAAAAGTGTGCCAGCCGCTGATTGCCTCATCAGACTTGGCAAATCGTCTTTCCCCTCTATTCCTCGGCAACATCTGCCCGAAATGTCAACTTGGCTTCTCCCCGGTCTTTTTAAAGGTTTGAAAATATCAAATCCTGGATATATAGATTGACAGGCTAACCAAAATGAACTGTGCTCACCTGAAATATAAAATCTAAGGGGTGGCGAAAACCAAGCCTGAGAATAGCAAAATCGTGGGAGTGGTAGCGTCCCAGAAAAGCCCAGCGGCTGTATCGCCTTGTGAGGTGTAACTCATTGAGAATAGTAGGGTCTTAAGGATACTACGGTGTCTCAAGAATAGCGATGTCATAAGAATGGCAAGGTCATGAGAGTCATAATAGTAATTTCTTGAGAATAGTAAGGTCTCAAGAATTTTAATACCCTTGAAGATTTCTGAACACTGGTAATGCCCCTGAGAATAGCAAGGTAGATCTAGATCTATTTAAACGAATTGCATCTATTTCAACGATGCGAAGACTTCATACAGAATATTTCGACATTTCCAAGGAACAACAACCCTCAGTAACTTGAATCCTTCATTTTTCACGGCTTTTAGTTCGACGTCTGCGGTATCGACCATGTTAGCAAATATACCCTTGTATAATATGAGTAGAGAAAGATGCATGTGGTAGTATGTAAAGGGCGGCATTTGCTGTTTAGTTTTCGTTCGAATAATATTCCTTATAGCTTTGAGCGTTTCTTAGACAAAATCATCAGAAAATCTAACGAAAATTATAATATTTCTAAACGAAAGAAATTTACCGTTGATAAAGATGGGGTTTACCAAAGCTATGGATGACAACGCGGAGCCGGATCCACGGGTTTGTGCCAATTTCCCTGTCTCGTCGAAGCAATTTCCCTCGCATCTTTCCCAATCCAACTTGCAGTGTATGCAGAAATTTTCTGGAGAGAACGTACCGCTAACATAATATACTTTGACAGCCGCCATGTGATGAAGGAACGGCTCCCCAGAACCCACCTAACCCTCAAAACCCACCTAAAATTCTGTCGTTGCAATTCAACCAGACCCTTGCACAACCATCGCAGGGAATGAGCCCGGACCAGTTTCGCGCGCCTCGTCCCGTTGATGTTCCACCACGCGAACTAGGCCCGAAAAGGACAAAGCTATAACAAGCATCTCCAAGCCCCACATGTCCAAGCTTTGGGCTTGTGCGTAATTGCATGCCATCATACCATGCGTAATTGCATGCCATCATACCATTATTATAGTTATAATGTTGGCTATTAGGTACAGGGCAACAGGGGTTCGACTCGTATGACTGACGCTCTTGCAGGCCTGGCTCCTGGTCTGTGTTGCTGTTACTCCCTGAAATGGGCGACGTACGTCAATAATTCTGCACGAGTTGTCCATTTCAAGTCTAAGTGAGGTTCTGGCCCCGAGGAGGGGGTCCTTTGTTCCAACGAGACTAGATTCTGGCCTTCGACGAGTTAATGCACAAATACGATTATATTGCCGCGACCACGTATACACGTTAAGTTGGCATATCTCATCCCCTATCGAAACCAGTACTGATTTTAGAACCACTGCCCATGCGGACAACCCTTTTTATATGTAGGCATATCGATATCTCGAAAGTATCATATGCTCTATGACCGGGATTACAGCAGTTAAAACTAGATTTCACCAGAATTCTAGCTCGTCCGGCTTTCTTATTGAACTCCTTTCAACCACATGCTTCTGTATCAGTTTCGGCCTCCAGTTGGATTGCGTTATATTGGACCACGAAGAGAAGAAAGACTTTTATGTGATGCTTTGTAGCTGGCAATCATGCTTGGAAATAAGTATGAGAGTTTGAAATGCTATTTGATCACTCTTTCGGCTGATCAAAGAATATACTCCGTGCAAGTTGTTTTTCTTACTGCATTACGTTCAATTGTTACTGAAGCGAAGCTGTCCAAGAGTGCCAAAAATTAGGGATATTTGAGCAAAGTGGTAAATTAGTTTGCAATGCAAAAATTGATTGTTCTTAAGTCCATGCTATAGAATGATCTTCGTAAATATATACGAGCCAGCAACTACCACATGGACTCTGTGAATAGTCAGTGATGGATCAAAGAAGTACTATGAAAATAAGAATCGAGTCAATTATGAACGGACCACTGTACACGTATTCACAGTCGTCAGAGGGATATACTGACACAGTATTAATAGACGTGCTGGTGAGCTCTTATGAAGTACCACTGGCCTGGTATAGAGACCAAATACCATCGGAGAATCCAGTAAATCGATTAAATTAAGACTTTAAACTTCCACCTGATCCAATACAATAGGTTGTACCCTCGAACTCCCTTCTCCTTCCAGTCCATCCTGACTTTCAGATGTAATCTTACTCCACTCCCCATTCTCCCCGAGAAATTCTACTATAGCCTCCCACGCAACCCCCCTCCTCATCCCCGTCTCATCATCCCAACTCGAATGCACCCCGATTAATCCTCCATCCTTTTTCGCACACAGTGGTGCTCCGCTATGCCCCCAATACGTCCAAGCGTCATGCATCGCCGCCCCGATCTCGCTGTTATCCTGCACATCAGTCCCCTCTTCTACCCCCCTCCACCGTCCAAAGCTAACGTGTAAAACATCATACCCCGTCTTTTTCCCCCGCTTCGTACTCTCCAAGTCCTCGTCACCGGGATGACCGATACAGATTATCTGCGTGTTAACCTTTGGCGCTTTCGGAGATACACTGATGAACGGGAAGGTAGTCCAGCTGGTCTCCTCGTCCTTCGATAAAGTATTCATCGATGAGGACGTAGCCTCAGCGCCCACTACCTGCAGTAGTGCCAAGTCTCTCGTGTGATCGTACGCGGTGCACGCGGCTTTTACCACACGTCCGGAAGCGAATATAAGCCATTTGACCCTATTCTCCTCCAACTCTTCCGGATCCTCGCAGACGCAATGAGAACAGGTGAGCAGAACACCCTTGGCGGAAATGCAAAAGGCAGTACCGGCTTCCTTTTGCGCGAATACCAGAGTCGCGGATAGAGGGATTTGTAAATTGGGATCGGTCAGGGAGACTAGTGCTAACGGAGTGGATGCTTTCAAAAGGCGTTGTTTTTGTTGTAATAGTGAGATGTCGCGTTTTCTGAGACCTGTGAGCTTTGGCGTTAAGGTTGACGAGGCGGGGAGGAGAGATATTGAAGGGTGAGATAGGGTGATCTGAGAGGCGGCAGCAGAGAGGGAGGAGGGTTCTTGGTCGAGGGCGGCAGCCTTTTGAGCGAGACTGCGGGTGCTGCGGCGGATGTTGGAAGTTGGTTCCCAAGCCATGGTTTTTCGATAATTCCTACAGATCTAGATGACCAAGCACAGCGGATATATATGATATATGGCTGGTGTCGGGGTGAGCCAATCAAACTGGCATGGGTTTATTGCCGCCCTTACATGGCGAGATCGATCCCCTGAATGATTCCCAGTTGGTGCATTTCAGCTGGATCCTGCGCTGGCGTTGTAGCCTATAATTTTTGGCGAACGTTAATTGCCATTACCATAGGTGAAGAATATTAATTTGAATTTATACTATAACCCATCTAGTATGCTACAGAATCGCCCCATACCGTGTATATATATTTCGGATGAAGGGCGACTAGTCTACATCCTCTAATTTGATTAATTTTCTGACTATAACTTTAAACTATGAGCTTACTATCCTCATGAGTAGGGAGATTCCCTTCATTCGAGGCACCTCTCCTCGAGCTCAAATCCAAATCCAACGGATATACCTAAAAGGGCTTTCCCTCCGCCCTCTCGGTCGACTCTCCGACCTTCTCCAAATTGATGGGCCCATCCCTTCTGATTCCTTCCCTCTTATCGAACTCATCGGCCCACTGGCATACAACATTCTCGTTCATTGTTAACTTCCTCCCAAACTCATCCTCTAGCATATGCTGCTTCGCAATGTAGATGTAATCGGGTCTCGGTTGACACCTCATCAAATCCGATTGCAGCCTCGCGTACGCAGCAGCGCCCGCGAGACGATCTTCAATGTTCAAAGAGGCGGGGTTAGCAGCCCGGGGTTTCGGGAGAGGCGGATGGGTATCGACACCAGGAATTTTAGCAGGTGGAGAACTGTAGTCGTCGCCGCTAGGGTCTTTTTTAGGACTCGTATGCTGCTCCTCCACCTCCGGGGAGCAACGGGCTCGGAGGTCCGGTCCCCCTCGCGATTTCTTCCTCTTTTGTCCGGATTGTGGAGAGACGGGAGGAGTATTGGTAGCTTGACGCTTGCACGTATTCGTAGTCAAGCGTTTCTCAGTTTGTAGGGATGGTTTAGAAGGTGGTGCCGCTTGATATTTCGGTTGCGGTGATTCATCTGTGAGAAAGAGACTATTGGCAATAGAAGAATATGGCGGCGGTGTGGATGGACTTGGAAACGCTTCTGCCTGGTCTCGGGAATGCTTTGGCACTGAAGAAGGGCAGAGACTGGGATTATGAGCACCACTACCCGATGTGGGGCTCCGAGACATTGCTGATGCAGCCGGATAGGATGGGCTAGGCGGATCAAAGATAAAAGGATGCCCGGCGTCATCTTTCGGTGAGGAGCCGCACATTTTAGAACCCAGATTATCCAACGCTGCTGATCTCTTCGGGACCCTTTTAGAGAGAACGTCTTTTTGGAATTTGTTTCCGAGAGCTGTACTCCAGGTGATTACTTTCTGGGAGGAACAGAGGGCAATAACCTCGATCTTGAGCCTTTCGAAATCTGCATCGTCCTTGGCGAATAGCTTAACGGTCAAGGGGAGCTGCAGCCACCCCGTAGGTTTATCAGGTTGACTGTCGTAGTCTCCAAATTTTGGAGGGTTCCACTCTGTTGCTTTCTAGCGGTGGAAGAGAAGGTCAGTTGATTTACTAGTATCGGCTGCCGGTTCTCAGGGCTTGGGAATGCATACCGTAATATACAGAACTAAGAACTGTCCTGCTTTCGTATCGAATACACTCGTGACGGTGGCTTTGTGTATACGAACAGCGAAACGGTAGTTTTTATTCTGAGAGAGGTATAACAAATCTGCAGAGTATTGAGGCACAGTATCCACAGGTTTCGACGTGTGCGGCGTTGGACCCTGAGGTGATTGTGCAGGAAGGACACTGGTTCGCGATTAATACTGTTAGCGAATGTTATGACCGGCTAGCCTCATATGAACTGTACTTACTATTTTGTCTTCCAGTGTAGCTTGACGCCGGTCTGTATGACTTTCTTGTAGAGAACTTCAAACCTGCCCCATTCCTGCATGTGTCCATCTGGGGTTCTGGACTTTTGGACGACGAGCTGATTGCTGGTGGAGGATAGCACCTCGCGGTCGTTGAAGCTGACGAGCTTGGGTGCGATCGCTGAGTCCGGTTCGTCCATCATGAAATGAGGCGATCGCTTTAGCATTTGATCGCGAGTTGAGCTGTAGTGGATATATGATGAGCAAGCAGATGAGGGTTAGGATATGTGGTGATGTCTACTTAGTATGCAGATGCTGTCGGCATTGATGATTGCTCGTAGGAGGGAAGACATGTTCTTATACCGTAGCAAGCTGCAGCTTCCCAGACGAGGGAAATGCGAGCCTGCCGACTTGTATTGCCTGTTTATATTCATCCGATGGAAATATTCCCTCGAATGGCAGCTGCACGTTGGTGGCATCGACATGGCGCTTTCGGGGACGGCCCAACAGAGACCTAACCGGCCAACAGGACCAAGTTGGCTATCGCGGAGGACAGCTTGTGCGTTTGGGTGGCGATATCCGGACAAGCTGTACGATTTACTCATTCTATCCATTCAAACGGGTGACAAAAAAAAGGCATTCATGCCTTGGGTGTCGCACAGCATGCTGCAGCGGCCAAAGAGGCTCGTCTGTCGTCGCATTTCTGTTTGGTGTTTTCGTGTTGCTCCGCCAAAACTTGCAACAAACCCGTCTTCCTTCTTTCGTCGCGCTCATCTCCAACCTCACATACATCCAACCACCACCCATCGCCAACAATGTCAAGTAAGTCGCTTTCCCCCTTCCAACCACCTACTCGAAAATCGCCCATGCTGATTGTCCTTACTCTGTACTAACAGCTGTCGGCGTGCAGACAATTTCGAAGTCAGCTCCTCCATAGCCGACGCCATCTCGTCGGTCAACTACTCACCCGTCGATACAACCAACCTACTCGTCTCGTCATGGGATCAGACCCTCCGTCTGATCGATACCCACGCCGGCACCAATGGCCGTGAGCTGCTTCAGATCGACTCGGAGGCGCCGCTGCTAGACGCGTGCTTTGTGGGAAATGCTAGCAAGGAAGCGGTCGCTGGAGGTCTGGACCAAGGCGTCAAATAGTATGAAATGATACTAGCAACCTACTTTGAAGGATACGGCCGCTAACATACCCGCGTAGTTTTGACCTCTCTCGCGGCCAGCTAACATCTACACTCTCCTCCCACTCCTCCGCCGTCAAATCCGTCTGCTACAACTCCGACGTTGAGACTGTGATCTCTGGCTCATGGGACCGCACCCTCCACCTCCACGACCTTCGCTCCCAATCCGTCTCCTCGAACCACACCCTCCCCCACAAAATCTTCTCCCTATCGACCATTCATAACAAACTAGTTATCGCCATGGCATCTCGTTCAATCTACATTTACGACCTACGAAACATGGCAGAACCCTTCCAGCGTCGCGAGTCCTCGCTGAAATTCATGACGAGGACGGTGAGGTGCATGCCGAACGGTGAGGGTTACGCGTCGAGTAGCATTGAGGGCAGGGTGGCTGTGGAGTTTTTCGATCCGAGCAAGGAGAGTCAGAGTCGCAAATACGCCTTCAAATGTCACAGGCAGCCGGAGGGGGATGTCGATGTGGTGTATCCCGTTAACGCGTTGGCGTTTCATCCCGAGTATGATTTCCCAACCCCAAGTTTTTTGGTTTTTTCCCAGGAAAAGTGGTAATTTCGCACTATGGAGATATCAGTTATACTAATGCATGTCGTTATAGATACGGGACTTTTGCTTCTGGAGGCGGTGACGGCGTGGTCGCATTGTGGGACGGTGTGGCGAAGAGGCGGTTACGACAGTATCCGAAATACCCAGCTTCGATAGCTTCGATGAGCTTTTCGACCGATGGGAGGCACCTCGCGATCGCGTCATGCAACGGATTCGAAGACGGGAAGGAGACCGTACCTAGCCCGGAGAATAAGATATTTGTCAGGGAACTTGGGGAGAACGAAGCAAAGCCTAAAAATATGGGTTGATGGCGAAATTAATAGTCTAGCTATGGGCTCTTTTTAATAATGGCTAATTCTTGGATTCACGGGGTCGGAGTTTATCGACAAAAAGCTCAATGTTAGCGATAAAATCTATAATACAAGAAGGCAAAGTAATCCTAGTTAGATATCAGAAAAAAGGCGTCCTTATATCTATCGTCTTTTATTCAATTCACCTTCGCCAGGCGGGAAAAAAAGTTCCCAAAAAGCCCTTGGTGTAAGGAAGCAAGTGACACTTGCCCTGAGGGGAGAGATTATTAGAGAACAAGAGAGCCGAGTGATCACCAGCCTAAATCCCCCAAGGCACCAAAAAAAAAAGCTATGGCCTGCTTTTCTTATCATTCTAATATGTACAAGATCGTTTTCTCCATTTCCGATTTTCGGTGTTTGTCGTTACAAGTGTTCGCAGCGTGCGTATGATAGTCCGCGAGAGTCGTCAGATATCCAAGGGACGGACGCGATACTCATAATCAACTCGAGTCTGTCTATGTAGGACAAACTTATTCTATCGGCTCTCCGAGCAGACTCGCGTCTCCGAGGTTTATCGCTTGTATGAGGATGTCGAGAACATTCTGCAGCAATGTATGGTTAGCACAAAGATCCCTCCCGGATACACAATACCATTGAAAGGCAAATAATCACGGAGAGGAAAGACGGAGAGCATACCTGTGGAACCGTCTTCTCGTAGATTCCCAGCAGATTCTTCGGGTCGGGGTACACCCTCAGCGCCTTGTAAAAGCAAAGCGCGGCATCTACCGCCTTGGCCTCCCCTTGCGACAGCAGCGACTCTCCCAACGCCACCTCATTCATAAAGTATGCTTCTCTCTCCTCCACGCCCGACGGGAAGCCTTCCTCGTTGATAGCTGCAACAGCATCGCGGAGCTTGGATTTCTGTTGCTCGATCTCGAATTCCACTTCCGCTTTTTGGGCTTTTACGTGTTTGCGACGTTCGCGGGCGAGAGATTTACGGAAATCGGAGTCGTGGCGGCGGCGGTGATCAAAGTATATGGCGTAGGCTGCGTAGTGGGGGGGGGAGCGTTAGCGGGGAGCGATGGCGACTTTTGTGGAATGGCCACTTTTGCAGGATGATGGGAGCATCTGGGACAAGGGATGAGAAGGTGAGAAAACGCATACCTAATGTGACAGCAACAGCGGTTACCGCGCTGGCGGTGATGATCTGGGAGGTCTGCATAGCTTCGGTGAGAAAAATGTGAAGAGGTACGGACGATGTCGTCAGGTTCGTGATGCTCGGGTGCAAGTGAGTTTTTTGGTTCGTCTTATCCGATAAGGATGAATGGGAGCGTATTCCGTATTGATGCGATAGTAAAGCTAGAGTCCTATGGTACGGTGGGCGAAGTGAAGGCAAGAAAAGTCTAAATGATGCTGTCTTGAGCGAGTTGAGCATTGAAAGAATTATATCATGGCATTAGCTGGGCTCGATATTTGGCAGGTGCTGTTTCGTCTGGCGCAAGAAATTTTGGAGGTTTGTCTGAGACGTTTACCGGCCAAATGAGGCAGTTATCGCGGGGACAAACATTCAAAATATCGCAACATCTTGCAACGCGGCAACACATATTCTACTACACTGTATATACTGGTTGGAGATGGACCGAATCTAGTTAATTGTCCACCTTGAGTTCCCCGATGATCAAGGCCTCTACCTTGTCTCCCTTGGGGATTCGACTTCTCTTGTCTCCAACCTCGCTCAAAGCTGGCAAGTACAGAAGAGCGTTCGCCGCTTCCAAGCTCCCAATCCTACTGCTCCTCTGCCCACCCGTGCTTCTAGCTATCAGTCCTCCCGTCTTTTCAATCTTCACAGTAGCTCGATGGAACTCCGGTCTCGGATCGAGCGTCACATCATGATCTACTGTGACCAGTGCCTTCGGGAGGTGTATTTCGTTGCCGATGTACCCTGTCAATTGGCGGAGAGCCGGTAGAACGAAGAGGAAGAACGATACAGTCGCAGAAGCAGGATTACCTGGCAGGGAAAATATAGGTTTTCTCGCCGAACCCACAGGTATAGTGGCAAAGGTAGTCGGCTTGCCAGGTTTCATAGCCACCCTACCAAAGTGTATCGTGCCATCGAAAGTCCTTTCAATCGTGGGTTTGAGCAAGTCCTTCTCACCCATACTGACTCCACCCGTCGTAATTATCACGTCGACCTTAGAAAGTGCGTCTTTGAGCACATCTTCAAGGTTACCGGCTCTAACAAATGGGTAAATCAGCCAGCTTGGTCAAAAACATCGCTCGAGCGATAGATATCCTTACTTGTCCTTCGCAATCCCTAGGTCCACATAGCCGTACCCACGAGCCTTGACGGCAGCTATCAAAGTGGGTCGATTGGTATCTCTGACCTCTCCAAACTGCAATTCCTCAGATTTGTCATGCTGTACAACCTCGTCGCCTGTCGATAAGACCCCTACGACCGGCTTCTTGTAGACCTGCACCTCCAGAATCCCTACGCTTGCCAGCACACCGACCTCTCCACCTACAGCTGTGATTTCCGCCCCCTTCCTCAACACCACATCGCCGACCTTCACATCGCTGCCCACTTCTCTCACATTCTCGCTCTCTTCCAACCCACTCGCCA
Source organism: Dactylellina parvicollis (assembly GCA_036971385.1). Taxonomy (NCBI): domain Eukaryota; kingdom Fungi; phylum Ascomycota; class Orbiliomycetes; order Orbiliales; family Orbiliaceae; genus Dactylellina; species Dactylellina parvicollis. The sequence continues at coordinate 385,965 of JAJTUD010000005.1, forward strand.
AAATCTCCACCTCATTTTCCTCTTTTCCATCTTCCGTCGACGTTGCAATCCTAGTATCCTCCACCATAACTACGGCGGTAGCGCCAGGCGGTAACGGCGCTCCGGTTGTAATCCTTGCGATTTGTCCCTTCTCCAAGGCTTGAATCTCGCCAGGAGCGGCATGCGAAACCGCCACGACCGGGTAAGTCCCCGCGCCATCGGTGTGAACTACCGCATAGCCATCCACTATACTTGCTCTAAAGGCAGGCACAGATTCCTTCGCGCTCACATCCTCAGCGAGAATGTAACCCACCAGATCTGCATCCACTTTTCTTGTGACCACTACCGGTGGAGGAATATTCCCCTCTACGAGTTTGAGCGCTTCGGTCACCGAAATCATAGGGTACGGCGAACTTCTGTGGCGACGGGTAACATCGTCTGATAGTTCGTTTGATTTTAAACCGCCTTCCGTCTGCTGCTGCTCGGTTCGTGGTTTCGGCGCATGATGCCCGTGGTGATGGTGACCACACCCACCGATAGAAGCAGTAGCGTCTGAAGCTATGCCTCCACTCTGGTGCAGGTGCGAATGGTGGTCGCTGTGACCTTGACCAATGACACCTTCAGAAGGAGCAACTCCAGCTTCCTTCTCTAATTTCTTGATACCACCTGCATGCAAACTCCGAGAAGACCCACCTGCTGCCTGAACACATGCATGGGGTAAAAGCTTTATTATAGACTCGAGGTTCTCTTTTGCACCTTTGGGGGAACCGGGGAGGGTAATTATCACTGATTCTTTTCTGATCCCGGCGACAGGACGTGACATTACCGCGACTGTATCGTAGTGCCAAAAAGAGAATGTCAATACTTTTCTTCGGGTATTTTTATGCGAGATCGCCAGCCAGCATGAATTATGGCAATCATCGCGACGAAATAAAGCATATGAGATGTCTGCTATACTCACAAGGCGTTATTTTGAGAGACGCAGCTAACATTCCGTGGCTGTATTGAAACAATCCTTAGCTGGCGGTCACCCCAGTAGATTTCATGGATGTGGCACGTACACTAGTCCGCTAGCTGTTTTATCCAGAAGCTCACCGACCGCCTGGACAATCGTTTAATCCTCAGTCCCTTGCATATTAAATGGCAATACTCGGTTCCAATAATGCACTGCCGTGGAGCCAAAATGAAAATCACGAATCGCAAAGACGTAAAAGAAATCTTTTAGTTGGTACCTCCGGCGTGACGTCCCTTGTCGCGAAACCTGTGCCCCCGGTAGTAACAATCAAGCTCAACCGCTTGTTATCACTCCAGTCCTTCACTTTCTCCTGGATCTGCTCCTTCTCATCGGGTATTATCCTGCGCTCGGTGATAAGCCATTCGTAACTGCCGTTTTGAATTTCGGCGTTGGCTTCGGCAACGACCGCGGTGAGAGTATCGATTGCGCGGTCGGTGGCGTGGTCGGCAGCCGCCGTATCCGATATGATGAGCAGACCGACGGTAAGTTCGATCATTTTCGGTGTATTCGAAGCTAAATGAGCTACAGGGGGGAGCTGCGAGAGCTTTCAGGAGCTATAGCAGAAGCGGCGATTGGGCAATGGGTACGAGTTTTGCGGCGAAGGATCCGGTCGATGGGCACGGGGGCGGCGGCAGATGGCGGGGCTTTCTTGAAGTCGGCGGGGTGAAGGACGTCGAAGCGGGCAGCTGGCAGACAAGTGGCGCAGTACGAAAAGTTCACAACGCGGGCCAATCGCGCAGACGCAAACATTCCAGTCCCGAACATGACGCTGCTGCGGCCGTGTAACGAGAAACCAGAACCGAACAGACAGCATTCCATCCATGGCGTGAGACTACTAGCCATCGTACACGGTCTCAACCTTTCAACCGCATATAAATACTCACCGTATCCACTGCATCTCCATCGATAACATAGCTCTTCTGCATTGCGTTGCATTATCAAAGCTTCTACACATTCGACATCCAATCCCAGAACTAGCTAGAATTTGAAAATATTTGAGCCTCATCCATATACATCATGCCAGCAACATACTCCTATCTCGATCTCGTCGAGCAGCTCGACAGGTAAGCTCCAATCCACATAAAACTCATCCAATTCGGACAGCTAACATATATTACAGCTTCCCAAATGCAGCTACCCACCCTGCCGAGTTTGCTGAACGAACTGCAGACTACTCCCGCTTGATGTATCTCTCACACACCATCGGGTACATCATTCCCATGGTCCTAGATGCTCTGAAAGATACAGCTCTTTCCGGCGAGTGGTGGGATATCACACCCGGTGTCGTCAGACTTTTGGGAGATAGCTGTGAAGAGCGAACGAAGAATATCGAGGAGACCACGAAGAGGTGGAAAGACGCAGGAAGGTTCGAGGTGCTCAGTGGTACGTTTAATACCTCCTAGACTCATACTCCCCGTAGAGAAGTCAATGCTGATTACGAAAACAGGCTGGCGAAATGAAAAATACACAGTCTACGCTCCTAAGGGCACTCCATGTTTCCACGTGGAACGTTGCGCTACTCCTCTGTACGTCTCCATATCCTTTCATCTCATCTTAAATATAAACCTAACAGTCGAATTACAGCTTGGGTGTCCTGACCTACGGCGCTCACATGACCGTCTACATCCCTGCCACGGCCACCCACCCTCTCCGCCTCTGGGTCCCCCGTCGCGCAGCAGGCAAACAAACTTACCCCTCCATGCTCGACAACACTGTCGCCGGTGGTATGGGAGACGGACAGAAGCCCTTTGAGTGCATAGTGAAAGAAGCCGGGGAAGAAGCATCCTTTGAAGAAAGCTACGTGCGCGAGAATGCTAAATCCGTGGGCTTTGTGAGCTACTTTTACGTCCGCCACGAAGCGGCCGGTGGTGAGGTCGGATTGCTGCAACCTGAGGTCGAGTATGTTTACGACATGATCGTGAAGACTCCCGAGGAAGGCGGACCGGTACCGACGCCGTGCGACGGGGAAGTCGCGGAGCACATGCTGATGACCGTGGATGAGGTCAAGGTGGCATTGAAGGAGGGAAAGTTCAAGCCCAACTGTGCGGCGGTGGTTTTGGATTTCTTTATCAGGCACGGGGTTTTGAGAGATGACAACGAGGAGGACTTTTTAGAGATTTATGCCAGACTGCACCGCAGGTCGGAGTTCCCTACAAGGTAGATGATAGCAGGGGGTTCTCGAATGCTTATGAGGTACAATAGTGGTTTATGATATCCTTCTTTCCTTTTTATTTTTGTTTTTTGCCTAGCAAAAGGTGTATTATTACATGATGCTGGGTCTGATTATTTTAGCTGGAATGAAGGATGATAACTAGTTTCGTTGTTGACTGCTCTACACTAGATACGGAGGGTCGCTTTGAGGCTAGATGATAACGACATTAGAAGAAATGAACGCGCCATATGAACTCTTTTAAAACTTCAAAATCATGATGAAGCATTGCCTTGAATAAATCAGTATTATTGGTCTTCTATTGAAGATGCTGACATCTGAAGAGCCGCTCCAGCGAGTCTTTCCTGTTTTAATATAAATATCAACTCGTCTATGAAGTTTATAGCTAATGTATGAGCATCCTACTGAGAAAAAGAGTACATGATGATAGCCTTTAATCTTCGATAGTGGCTCGCGCTTAGCCCGTGAACCTAAATTCTCTAGCTACCGAGACCAATACTGCCAAGTTCTCCCCAGGTACCCGGAAGATCTTTGGCGGTTGTGTGTACAGGCGCCTACTTAGACGGTCCAGGTTCACCTGTGCCAGGCATGCGGCGCGCAAGTCTCTTGACTCGCTAGCCGAGAAAGGTTATTCGTTTTTTGGTGTTTTGTTCCTGAGAAGAAATTGGCGGAACCCGCTACCCCCGAGGTTTTTCACCGTATACTACTCGAGCTTAAAGTAAGTTCTCGATCTAAATGAAGTTAAAGTATACTTGCGGGTCTAGGATGGAGGCCCCAGGTCTCGCTACGACCTCCGGCGTCCCAGAGCGTTTTCGCGGCAACACCCCAGGATTATTTGATTGGCACATTCGCTCTCAGCGGGTATATATCGAGATAGGAATTCTTGGTCTCTCATTATAACATTGCAAAATTCATTATGAATATCGATTGAAATTCGCTGTCAGAGTGATTTCATAAATTTAACGTTGTAACCTAGGTAATTCGATCAGTGTCCTAAACCTTTATATGACTCATCTCGTTATGAGCAAGAATACTAATAGCTGAAGCCATCTAAGGTCATACTCGGAACATCTTGAGTGAGCACTCCATTCTTTTCTTAGTGCTTGCCAAAAGATGGCTCGTTAATATCCTTGCTGGGCTCTGTGCGGCCCGTGTTGCGGGTGTTTGATTTTGTAGCGGGCCAACACCTTTCCCAAAGCGGCGCGGAAGTTCAGATGAATCATTCTGAGCTCAGACGGGAACACAAAGACGTCCGGCTTGACATCCAACTGATTATGCTGGAATTTTGCTCGATTCGGCCGGCTGTCCCTGCGACACACCCGGAGTCGTCCATCCGCGGAAGATTCCTGGCCGGGCGCGACAGAGCGTCTTCAGGGTCAGTCCACCCGTACAGTATAAGAGAAAGAGCTGCCCCACCGAGGACCAGGCATTGAGCACCAAGAGAAAGAACAATCCATCCTCCATCAATTCGCCATCACCAACTTACCTAAGAATCAGTCTCTCTTTTTCATTTATATTAGCATTCAATTAGTTTTTACCATCTCAAGTTATCACAGACGCAATGCTGAGCGCTACGTCCTCCAACCCGGGCACTCATCCCGATAAACAACCTGAGCAATCTACCTTCCCACGAGTATCAACAAGCTACTCGTGCGGTTCGTGCCAAATATCCTTCGAGAATGGGCAAGAGCAGCGCATACACATGAAAGAGCCATGGCAGTAAGTCGAAACTGACAAGATCGTGGTCTATATCTTGAGAACTGACATCAGATCAGCGTACACAACCTCAAGCGGCGTGTTGCATCGTTACCGCCCACACCCCTCGATGAATATGAAATTCAGTTTGGGAAAAAAATTGAAATCAGCGAGGTACCTACTATCAGCAGGAGCCGAAGTAGAAGCAGAAATAGAAACAACAACAGAAGTAGGAGCAGAAGTAGAAATATTGTTAGCGACGAGGAAATATCGGACATCGAGAGCGAGCAAACCGCATCGCCCTTTCAATGTCTTTTCTGCAACCAGGACTTTTCAAACGATGATGACGGCCTCACGACAAACCTCGAGCACATGCGTACAGCCCACGGAATGTTCATCCCAGACGCAGAATTTGTGGCAGACATGGAGAGTTTGATAGGGTACCTGGCCACGGAAATTCGGGTATGGCACGAATGCCTCTACTGTGGCGCCACGAAGCCCTCGACACCGAGCATACAGAGCCACATGAGGGACAAGGGACACTGTCTCTTGAACTTGGATAGGGAACCGGAACTGCTCGAATTCTGGGAGAACTCGCAATCGGCCGACGAGGACGGCGACATAGCGCCGGAGCAGGAACGCCTAACCAACCTGTCGGCGACAGAGATCCAATTCGCCTCTGGCAGAGTGATCAGCTCGAAAAATGAAGCTCTCGCAATCAAGAAAGCCTCCAAGAAGCGGAGTCTCGCAACAAGATCATCGGCAGGAGGTTTGCCATCGGCGTCCGAGGAAGCGGAATCATCATCATCAACGGAAGTTGCGCCCCAAGTGTCGTCTGGCCGACAGCTAGCGCGTCGCGAAGAGATGAGTCTCATAGGCGTTTCGGCGCAGCAGCGACAGGCGCTCGTCTTGGCTGAGAAGAAGGCGCAGAGGAGTGAAGCGGTGGCTCGCCGGGCGAGGGAATGGGTGTATGCCAAAGCGGCGAATTCACAAAAGTTTGATCAGCTTGATAACCAGATGAAGATGGGGAAGCAGAATCACAAATTGTTGCCCAGGTAGATGATGGCTAGGATACTTTTGTTGGATGGAAGCGTTTACTTTGTCTGGGTTTTAAAAATGTATATCCCATTTCTTTTCAGTCGACATCACTTTCATTGGATCCATGGTGTAATGGTTGTATACGGCGCACATAATCAAGTATTGAACTCCGAATATTTCTTCTTTCGGACCAAACCAGGCGATACCGCGATAATGAAATAGATGAAATGTCATAGAAAACATCATTCATGGAATCACGCTCATATATTCTGCTCAGAACTTGTTCGAGAGAAGTGCTTGGACACCATCACGATGGACAAGTAAAGATTATAAATTTCAAAGACCTGAGCTAGAAGGCCGAAGCTATCAAATCTTGCATGATTATACCCTTAAATAGTCAGCTGCCGAACTGACGGGCGAGTACTTGATCGGCATATCGGGTTCGATAATATCCTCTAAAAAATAGATAGAAATCCTTTGAGCTTACAACCTCTATGGTTGAACCTCACCGACTTTTATTATCGTTCTTGTGTTGTAGCGGTTTTGACAATTGGCTCACGGCCTTATTGTCCCTGCCAACATCGTTCCCAATTATTCCTTGACACATCATCCAACCGTCAAACATATACCGAGTTTCCAATACCGAGAGTGTAGGTTATCGTTCGTCCTTCATTAGTTTCGTTTCAATCCCAGATATAGCACTTTATAGTTTCTTGATCAAAAGGTAGACGTGCTCGTGCTTAAGAGTAGTCAACTTCTTCGCCGATCCTTCAAGGTACAACAACAGTCCTCCGAACGAAATGAACGCCTTTCTACATCGCCAAACCCTCATCAGCATCCTATCCCAAAGCACTAAGAAGTCTCGCTAGCCAATATGCCCTCTGAAAGGACAGCACGCTTACATCGAATCCACCCCAGCCTCCTCAAACCTGTAAATCTTCCCGTAACAAACGTACTCGTACCCGTCCGCCAACGTTGGCGCGTCGTCCAGGTCCCTCCAACCCTGCTTCGCCTTCTCTATATCACTTGATCCATCTAGTTTTAGCGTAGAGGCGATGCACAACTCGATATTCGCGCCGGGCTGGATAGGGTATAAGTCATGGGCGATGTCGAGGTGGAATTTGATGTCCGGGTTGGAACCGCTGATTCGGGAGACACGGTCGTACTTTTCCGAGTTGACCGAGTTGACGCTAAAGGTTTCGGAGAGGAGGATGGCATCGCCGGTCGATGCGGCGGAGGCGGCTGTTCGCGACATCTTTGAAGGTTGTGATGTGATGATGGAAATATTGAATCTTGAGGATTGCGAAAAGAAAATGCAGTTGGATCCAAATGCGACAGGAAAACGCCAAGACCTTCAACGACAAACTGCACGCTCCAACACATTTGTCTTCAATTCTATTCTATTTGACAAGCTCCTTGAGCACTTCGACCAGCGTGGTCACCATCTCTGCATTCTTCTGGTCCGCCGCCAGAACATCCTCTAGCGTCCTCTTGAGTACATCCGTTCCTCCTTCATCCTTCACCTTCTCCTTCCCTTCCTTACCACCTACGATGACCAGATTTCTAATCACCACAACCCCTCTGAACACAACTCCGTCCTCTTCGTCCTCACACATCTCCAGCACCCTCTTCACCCCTCCCTCTCTCTCGAGTATTCTCTTCACACCCGTATCCCACTCTGTCAGCATCGCCAAAGCCCCTCCGGCAGCTAATCTACTTGCCACATCATCTGCCTGCGCTACTGCTAGCAGTATCTGCAATCTGTTCCCGCTCCTCGGACCCTCCACGAACAGGGAAACGGTCTCCGGAGATACCATCAAGTTGCAAACCAGCTCTACAGCAGCACGCTGTACCATATCGTTCGCGTAGACTAATAGCTCTTCTATCGTTCCGAATGCCTTCTTTACTATAAGGGAGCGGACGGGATCGGTCGTAGAGGCGAGGTTAGTAAGTGCCAAGAGGGCTTCGAAGAGGGGGAGGAGATCGCGGGTTTCGGCCGTAGAGGTGTGTATCGTGTTTATCAAGGTGAGGATCGGAGGGATAGCAGAGGTGATTGGGAGAGTGGCGCTGAATGCTAACGTGGGGTTCACGGAAATGAGGAGGCGGGAGAGGGCATGGGATGTGAGAGTGTGAGTAGATGATGGGGTTTCTGTGGGTTCGGGTTCGGATTCCGAGGAGGTGGGGAGAGCGGGAAGGTTGGAGTAGATCTGGAGGAGCAAACGAACAGCACCTTGCTGCGCCATTGTGCCTCTATGCTGCGCTACTTTGGAGAGAGAAAGAAGAATGGAGGAGGTTAAGGATGTGGCCTGGGGCGACGTTTTTTTGGTCAGGCGAACGATAGAGGGAATGACGCCGGCATCCAAGAGGGACTTGCACCGTTTATTAACATAAGGGTCTTGGTCGAGCTTAGGGATCTCAAGGTCTTTGGTATCTGGAGTAGCATTGGCGTAGTTCTTCAATTGATTCATCTTTCGTTGTTCTTCTGTTAGCGGTTTGGTATAGCGGGTAAGGTTGTCGATTGTGGTGAGGATGCCAAAGAGGATTGAAGGGGAGGTCGTTGGGGTCAGCAGCGTGAGGAGAGATTTGATGGTAGATTTGTCGGACGAGAGAGATTCTTTGACAGATGGAGTGAGTGAGGTGTACGCTAAACCTTCCACTGATTGCTGCTTTGAAGCGTCGGATGTGCTAGAGAGAAGTTTCTTGAAAGTCGAAGCCAGCTCCTCGATTTCCTTATCCGTCTTCGCCGGCTTTCCCGATTGTGTCTCCCCAGGATTGAGAGCAGGTGTATCTCCTGAGAGTTTTGCAAGAGCTAGAGAAGCTGCAGTGCTACCTTCGCTTTCGCTAGATGCTACTATCTTGAGGAAAACTTGACAGTGCTTGGCTACTGCATCTCTGCACGTCTTGTCAACGCAGGCGGCAGACATGAGGTTTATAGCAGCGAGTTCGACGGTTTCAGAATGCCCTTCGAGAGATGGCACAAGGTTCTGAACAAACCCATCCGTATGAAACAGATTCGCAAGACTGCTAGTAGCAACCGGGAAGAGAGCAGCGGCAGCATTGAAAGCCAATGCCATATCATCGCTGTCACCGGTTTGTATTCGAGCCGTAAGAAAGTCGCCCAAGAGCTGCAGAGATTTCTCAGCGTCAATAGACTCGAGGTACTTTGCCGTAGCCAGTAGGGCACCAGTCCTGGTCTCCTCTTTTGAGCCCTTGATGATTAATTTTACGAAATCAACAAACTCATGTTTGCCAACAAGTGACTGCAGACACGGTGCTTCCACGGCTAACAACCGCGATATGGGTCTGAGGGCTATTTCCGCTTCCTTTTGGTCGGATAGTCGATCCAGCAGATATTGAAAGCAAGATTTTAAAATATTGTCTTGCTGCCCGTCTTTCCAATTTTTCGCATCCAATATAAGGGAAGTGAGAGCATCCGTCGCTTCAACCCCCAATCTCAGCACCTTTGCAAACACCTGGTTCGTCGCCTCCCCTCCGGCAACCAATACCGCAAACCCAACCTTCGCCTCATTGTTCACTTGAACTAGCGCACCCAGAATTTTCCCGGCGGCCAGCCGAATCTTCTCCTCCCCTTCATATTGTGTAATCGAGATGACGATAGCTCTGGATTGTTCGCTATCCAGATTTCCACCACTCTGTATTATCCTCACGGCTTCCTCTCCCGCAGGAATTTCACCTTCATCCAGCAATTTTTTGCAGAGAGATGGTATCTTGGAGCCCGCATTTTGGATTTCCTGGATGTGTTGGAATGCGTCGCGAACTTGTGGGTTTTGCGGGGAGAGATGGATAGCTTCGCGGAGGGCGCGAGCTGCGTCCTGGAAAGTTTTGTTAGATGCAGGGCACACCTCGGATGATAAGAGTGATAGCTGCTCACCTCCAGTCTACCGGCGCGGAAGAGGCCGAGGGCGGTTGATGCCAGCAGGGCGGCCCGTTTGTCGGTATTGTCCGCCATGTCCGAGGTGAATTTCAGAGGTCATAGCTAGTGGGGGAGTCTTTGATGTTGAGAGATCTCGGGAAGGCCCCCCGGGAGAGCTCGCGCAAATGTGCAGGGTGCACCCGGGCGCGTGTAGAGCAACACATGCCGAAGAATGTCAGTTAGAACTCTCTCGCAAGGGGCGAGCCTTGAACCAGCTAAGATTTACCTTATAAGCTTATGCTTAAAGAAATAATTAATGAAAATGGTAAGCCCGTCGCGATCTCTGCGACGCGCGGAACTGATATTCGTTGTGGCGCTAAAAGATGAAGGGAAGAACATGCTTTCAGCCAATATGTATGCGCGCCATGCATGCCATGGGTATGATTACCCCTATTCAAACAAATGTCTATTTTTATAACCCGTAGATATGAGAATAGAATTAAAGAGAGTATGATACAACTTTTCGGCGCTTCAACCGTTGAATCCAATAGAACTAAATTTCTATGTGGGTCGTGCTGGCAGCTGGCTGGCATCGAGACTACGTGGGTTTGTACCAACAGAACTCACATGCATAATTCGATGGTGATTGGCGTAGTTGCCGGTTGCCGCAGGGTAAACAAAGCAATCACTCGGACTTCAGTCTTCGGCGCTTATTAGGCAGACCTGATTTGCAGAGATGCATCTGGATCCTGACCCTTATCGATAACATGGTATTACCCCGCAGCTTTGTACAGCTATGCGCATCTGAGTAGCAGCGGAAGTTTCAGGGCTCAGAGCGCTTGCAAGACTACATCAGTCTTGTATTAAAGAACGGCAAATATGCACATATATATATGAAGGGCACGAAAGTTACGATAGATCCGAAATTTACGACAGGATGGACTAGTCTTAAGTCCAAGAGAGTCTGTACCACAAGACGTTCCGCGTTGTCCACACTATGGACCCACTATCGACCGTGGCTAGCGCCATTGCGGTGATACAAGCTATAAACGGTTGCTGGAAATTTTATTCGAGTGTTAAGGATGCCAAAGATGATATTGAAGGCCTTCAAAAGGAGATTAACAGTATTGAAGAGCTAATCAAGCGCGTGGAAGATCTTCTTCGCAGCCCAAATACTTCAAATGATTACAAGCTCTCGACGTCTCAAGAATTGGAGGATGCGCTCAAAGGTTGCCATGACGAGCTGAAAAGGCTCAAGGAAAAGTTGGGTTCACCAAAAAAGCGCAAGCTTCTCGGTGTTGTCAAAATGCATATCAAGTGGCCCTTTACAGGTCCCGAGGTGGTCAAGATCTTCGGAAACCTCGAAAGATGGAAACAATCTATCAGTTTAGCTCTGAATATCGATCAGGTGTAAGTTATTCAATGTCCTGTTGAGTTCGTTCCTAATCAGGGATAATGCGAATTAGAGTTCAACTACGCATCGTCAACCAAAAGCTCGACTTGGCGGGTCTCCCTTTCGCCGAAGGAGCAGCCTACGGCAGTTTTATGGACCAGCACGAGCCAGAGTGCCTACCCGGAACTAGAACCGACCTGCTACGACAGGTTGAGAAATGGGTGGAGGATCCGGATGGAAAATGCATATTCTGGTTGAGCGGTGTCGCTGGAACAGGAAAATCTACTATTTCGCGAACAATCGCTAAAGACCTCGAAGGAAAAGGTCAGCTTGCGGCGAGCTTCTTTTTCAGAAGAGGCGAAAAGGACCGAGGAGATGCCGCGAAATTCTTCACAACGCTCGCATCCCAACTGGCAAATCGCATTCGCGGTCTCACACCAAGTATACAGAGCGCAATCGATACAGACCCAAACATCCCGAACATGAACCTCACGGAGCAGTTTAACAAGTTGATCTTTCAGCCATTTTCCCAATTGAAAAGCCCGTATTCTCAGAATTTCAAGGTTGTTTTCGTAACCGACGCACTTGACGAATGCGAACGCGAGGGGGACCAGCAGCTTATAATATCGCTTCTGGGCCGCTTGAAGGAAATCAAGTCTGTTGATATGCGCATTTTCCTGACAAGTAGACCGGAGCTACCGCTCCGTATGGGCTTTTTGGAATTATCTGGAGGTACATACCAGGACTTGGTGTTACACGAAGCCCCCGGGATAGAGCAAGACATTACTCTTTACCTAGAGAACGAGTTCGCAAATATACGGAAACTTCATTCACTTCCATCCGGCTGGCCAGGTAACATTGATATTCAAAAGCTTGCTGAAATGGCTGTGCCTTTGTTCATCTTTGCCGCCACAGCTTGCCGTTTTATAGGTGACAGGAATTGGGAGCCTGAGGAGCGGATCAAAATTGTGATGGAATACCAAGTAAACTGGCACGTGGGGAAACTTGAACAAACATACCTCCCAGTTTTACATCCACTAGCGACCGATGAAGGATTCGATTCACAGGATGCACTAGCAAAAGAGTTCAGACTGATAGTTGGGACTATTCTGAATCTAGCAAACCCACTTTCGGTCCCCTCGCTATCCGGCCTTTTGTCCATTTCCGAAAGAAAAATTGGCTACAGACTGAAACCATTACACTCCGTCCTCGATATACCCTCAGAAAGTAATCGACATACCCCTGTCAGAACGTTCCATCTGTCGTTCCGCGATTTTCTATTTGATAAGCGTCTTCGTGAGAACAAAAAATTCCGACAGTTCTGGATAGATGATATGGAGACGCATAAGACGATTGCTAGAAAATGTATCGAACTCATGTCCGGGCCTTCCGGCCTAAGGAGAGACATCTGCCGTTTAAATTCGCCGGGAATACTACGGAAGGATATTGACAAGAAGATCATCGAGGAGCATCTGTCACCGGAACTTCAATACGCCTGCCGCTACTGGGTATACCATTTGGAGCGAAGTGCAGATAGTATCAGTGATGACAGCGACGCGCATAACTTTCTCCGGCAGCATCTCCTCCACTGGCTCGAGGCAATAAGTCTATCGGGTGTCATGAATGAAACTGTGCAGATAATCGATACGGTAATTTCGGTAGTGGATGTAAGTCTACTCCTACCTACATCCCGCTTATCAAAACACTTATCTTAATTATATCTATAGGCTAAGAACGGCGGGCAAATTTTGGATCTCGTCCACGATATCAGGCGGTTTGTACTACAAAACCTGGTAATAATTGATATGGCGCCTATGCAAGCGTACATGTCAGCTCTGGTTTTCGCCCCAAGGCGGAGTATAGTCAGAGCGCTATTTGATCCAGAGAAGATGATTCAAGAGGTGAGCCAACTGCCTCAGGTTCAAAATGAGTGGGATGCTGTGCTGCAGACGTTGGTAGGGCACACAAAGGACGTAGCTGACGTTGCGTTCTCCCCTGATGGTAAACTGCTTGCGTCATTATCAGATGACAGAACGGTTAGGGTGTGGGACGTGTCTACGGGGGCACCGCTACAAACCTTAGGCGGAGACACCAGGGCCAGCACGGTTGGATCTATCGCGTTCTCCGGTGATGGTAAGGTGTTGGCCTTGGGATCCTGGGATTCTAGTAAATTGGTCAGGCTATACGATGCAGCTACGGGAGCGTTACTACGGACGCTGAAGCTTGCGGATGAACCCGAAAAAATCGCGTTCTCCCCTGATAGTAAGATGTTGGTCGTGGCATCCGGGCCGGCTGTAAGGGTAAATATAGTCAGTCTATGGGATGCAGCTACGGGAGTGCAGCTGCAGGGACTGGAAGATCATACATTTAGATTTCCTATCACCAGCGTCGCGTTCTCATCTGATGGTAGTATGCTAGCTGCAGCATCCAACGATAAAACCGTTAAGGTGTGGGATGTAGCTGACCGTGCTCTACTTCGGACACTACTACATATTGATCGGGTTCATGGCGTTACCTTCTCACCTAATAATAAGTTACTGGCATCGACCTCGATGGACAAGAAGGTCAGACTCTGGGATATAGCTACCGGAGCGCTGCTGCTGACGATGGAAGGGCATAGAAAGTGGGTCGAGGGCGTTGCGTTCTCTCCTGATGGGAATGTCCTGGCGTCGGGATCTGGCGACAACACGATTAGGTTGTGGGACGTGGCTACGGGATTACAGCTAACATTGCTGGAGGGACATGTAGGTGACGTCTGCAAAGTGGCTTTCTCCCCTACTAGCAAGTCGCTGGTGCTAGCCTCAGCATCACGGGACCATACGGTCAAGCTGTGGGACGCTACTACAGGAAGGCCGCAACAAGGGCAGGCGCAGGAACGGCACATGGATCGTGTATCAGCCGTCGCGTTCTCCCCTAACCATACGATGCTGGCCTCGGCATCGATGGATAGGACAGCCGGTCTGTGGAACGCAGCTACGGGAAGACTGCTCACGATGCTGGGAGGACATACCGATCAGGTCGAGAGCGTCGCGTTCTCTCCTGATAGCAAGGTCTTGGCGTCGGCGTCGTGGGATAAATCAGTCAGGCTATGGGACGCAGCTACTGGAGCGCCGCTGCTAACACTTGAAGGGCATACAGAGGCCGTCAACTATGTCTCGTTCTCTCCTGATGGCAATTTGCTGGCGTCGGCAGCCAGCGACGGGACGGTCAGACTCTGGGACGTAGCCACTGGAGCGCCGCTGCTGACGCTGGAATTGTCTCGTTCGCCGCAAGGGCACATATATTCTATCCACGGTGTTGCGTTCTCTCCTGATAGCAAGGTACTGGCGTCGGCTTCGATGGATTCAACGGTCATGCTATGGGACACGGCTGTGGGAACGCCGCTGCGGACACTTGAAGGTCACACTTCCGTAGTCAATAGTGTCGTGTTCTCTCCTCATGGCAAGATCCTGGCATCGGGATCGATAGATAATACGATCAGGCTGTGGGATGCCGCTACAGGGGCGCCGGTGAAGGTTTCTACCATGCGCAGGGAGGGTTGTCCGAAAGTGGTATATTTTTCTGACGATGGCCAATATATCAACGCCACGACTGAATCGGGTGATAATTCTTACATGGCGTACCTGGGATACGAACAATTTCCAGTCTCTAATGATACATCCTCTCGCAAGGCTGATAAGCGCAATTTTATCTACTTTGATAACGAATGGTTGTTTCGAGGTGGAGAAAAGTTCATCTGGCTTCCACATAAATATAGACCTGCTTCTTTGGCTATTAATGGCAACACGATTGTCTTGGGCGATGCTTTAGGTGGTGTTTCAGTTTTTACGTTCAAAAATTAGTTTTCTTTATATGTTTTCAATTTCATTCAATTTGATCTCGTATCTGTGGAAGGTATACCTTGTAAGCGTATAGAATACCCTAGAAACATGTTCAGTCTTCAGGCTGTTATATTCAATGAATTGGCTATCCTGATCTAAACTCAACATGATTTGGACACGCAATGGTACTGCACTTACTTTATGCTCAAATCAATCAACCGAAAAGTTTCGAATACAGTTAATTTAGCAAGATATAAATAATCAGCCAATAATACAATATATCACAAGGCTCTTCCACGACAAACGCCAGTAGGGGAACTATATTAACGTCCAGATCGATATCGCGATCGGTTGCCGCAAGGCCGATGCATCAATGTTAGTTTCAGCAACGTGCTAGCGTCTGTTCACGAGACTGCAACAATGTTAGGCAACCTTCTTCCCCATTGACGTTACGCTTGTACTAATCGACTCATAACAGCACTGGAGTGTGTGAGAGGCTCTCCTCAGCTCCGATTTTCTCTTAACGTATGCCTTACTTGGGGAATCCAAGTTTATAGTCTCGTAATCATACAAATTATGAGGACTCCTATATTTTTACTCTACTAATTAAGTTGGAACATATGCGCTGTAAATTTGCATTTGATATTTGGAGACTTTAGTAGTCATAATCGGGTCTTACAAGCCTGTATCACCAAAGTCCGAAGCGTCAATATACCTGAGGACAGAAGCAACTAGGAGTATGGAAAATTCCTATTTGGTCTTCAAGACGCGGGTCCTTTTAAGAAGACCATCCTTAAACTCAACATAAAGATCCAACTAGCTGTTCAGTAGCTTCAATATTTATCCTCCTCCTCTAGCTCGAGCTCGCACACATGATTTGATTTATTCATAAATAAGAACCAATGAGATCATATCATGTGTTTTCGGAAATATCACCTGGCCTATCAGATTGCATAGGGATTGTTCCCGCAATGTCTCTATCATCCTGGAACAACGCGGGTCCTGTCTCATCTCCCTCGCTCCTACCACTCCGTTCAGCTATAGAGGTTTCGACCTTTACTATGCCGTACAGGAATGAGGTAATAAGATATGATAGCCTTATGGTAAGATTCTGTTAGTGACCTTAAGATTGATTATGAACCCGTTAGCGGAATTCTTGCTTACATCGCACCCATGGACCACCAATAACCATGTTGCCCGAGAACACATTCTTGAAGAACAACCGGCGCATAACGGTTAAATCGATTTTCGAACAAGCAGTTAGTACCTGGCCGTGCCCCGAGTAGAATTCTCGTCGGTACAACGTAGTCCGAGAGGAAAGCAAATCCGACAGCGTACAGTATTAGTATCAAGATATCGCTCCATGAAACCAAGACGCCATAGAAATGCTCATTAGGCCTCAGAAACGCCGGTTGAGAATGTTTAGACGGGAAGAGGGTCGATTTATAAAGTAGCAGGAAGGCGAGTAGTAGGAGTTGTACCCCAGACGCTAGTGCCTATTCTTGATGTATCAGCGCGAAGTCCGGTGAGAGTCTAGGAGGGGTCTTACTGCGGTCAAAACTAAAATATAAGAAACTGGAACCCGACCCTGGTCCCCGGGGTACCGGCAACTATAGTCGTTCGGGTAGTACGAACAGTAATGAGTCTTGATACAATAAACAAAGTAAAAGTATATCAAGCAAATGATAGCCCCGGCCGCCACCTGGCCGAAGCGAATCATGACGAGCAGCGATTGCAAAGCTCTGTATCTCTTGTGTGCGACCATTTCGTGAATTCGAAAGAAGAAATTCGAGATACAGGTTCGGATCGTCTCTACCCGTGGCCTAAAGTACGATTCGGATGGATCAGCAAGCCGGATTGAGCGCATCATAGAGGACAGGTGAGCCTAAGAATAATATAGGAATGGGTAGTATGAATGTGAGGGTCCGATAATCCAGACTCTTAAGCGGGGAAAGTTCGCAGTTTTAATGATATGAATCCTGTCAGGGGCCAAGGTCTGCACTGATTGGAAATTCTTTAAACTGATAGTTGGTATACACGGTAGATGCCGGGTTGCAGGAAAGTTGGCTGTGTTGCAGCGGTATAAATAGCATTTGGTTCAGCCTCAAATGGTCCAATCCAACGAGACCAGTCCAGTCCCCTCCCACGCGATAGTGACCAGTTGGTTTGTTTCTAATGAGACGGTTTTGTACTTCCGGCTTTATCAAACTCAACTGCGGCTAGAGTGCATGAGTTTCAATTGATGGAATGTTTGTGCATACAGCTTCATAGCTTGTTCTATTGAGTCTGCTGTCATGTCGTGGCTATCTTTACGTAAATTTGCATTGAAATATGATCTCGATAACTATTGTACTACAGCACAGTGGTGCGCATTGCTGTTGGAATTATGATCGCATATATAATCTCTTTCTAGCAGCTGTTCCTAAGCACACAAGCCTGATCGCGTTCTAATATCGGGCATAGCTTGCGTTTGAAGTGTTCAAAAGTATACGGTCCAGCATATTTAGCAGCATATTTGGCAGTCTCGTAACCAGACAATTTCGGTTCTGCGGGGTGGCTCACTTTGTTTGCAGCGCAAACATACAAGACATTGTTTTTTTATTCTTTTTGTGATTTTTTGTACTTTGAGATTGTCACCTTACAATAGGTTAAGTAAAAGAAAATGAAATACAAAAAAGGATCTTGTTCTTAGCACAGCCTTGATGTCTTGCTGGTAGAAAGAATCTAGATTGGTTACTAGTCGTTGGTTGGTAACACAGTCCTTGGCGGTCACGTGTCAGTTTATATGCTTTGCCCAAAGACTAACCCGCACAATGCCTCTCGCCCTTTTAATGTGAAGAAGGTCCGGCATCTTATGGAAGAAGTATGATCTAATTAATTAAATTACTTGCAATAGCATGTATTATTGCGCGTAATAATTTGACGATTTGACCCAAGAGTATGGAAAAATCCAGTCCATTTTGAGTTGCAACCTGTCAGTAGACAACAGGAAATATTTAATTCAGGCGCGAGCTGAAGGCATCGTTGTGACTCAAAGACGGGTCCTGCGTGCGTCGAGATGGATGCGGTGGTGGTGGTACACAAAACCGCTCCCACCCCTCGTATCAACAAAGGTGAGCTCTCCCTCGAATCAACCTCTCGTCCGCTGTTGAACTTGACTCACCCTAACTATTTCGCTTGCACTGCAGCTACTTACCGAGCACTTAAAAACCAACATCATGGATCCAGAACCACCCGCGTCAACTTCAGAAGCCCTCGAGGCACCTCTCCAACCCCCAAACCCGGACATGATCTTTGCCAAAGGTCTTCGGGTTGCCATCCAAGGCTGTGTACGTTTTCCGTCCTCATCTCATAAGTACTTTTCTAACACGGTTCTACAGGGCCATGGCATGCTCGATGGAATGTACGCCACGATAGAGCAAGCGTCCCGCATCCACAACTACAAAGTCGACCTTCTGATAATTTGTGGGGATTTTCAAGCCGTTCGTAACTCTCGCGATCTGCTCTCCATGGCTGTGCCCGCCAAATACCGGCACATGGGCGATTTCTACAAGTATTACAATGGTAGCAAGGTCGCTCCCATACCTACCCTTTTCGTAGGCGGTAATCACGAAGCGTCTTCGCATCTTTGGGAGGTCGGCATGGGCGGTTGGGTGTGTCCCAACATATACTACATGGGTGGGACCGGTGTGGTCAACATCAACGGTATCAGGATCGCTGGTGTTAGCGGGATTTACAACGAGAACAGCTACCGGAGACCCAGATTCGAGAAACCGCCGTACGATGATCGTTCCGTTAGAGGCGCGTACCATTACCGCGCGCACGAGTTGTTCAAATTGAACATGTTATCAGGCGATATCGACATCTTTCTCTCCCACGACTGGCCGGAAGGTATCACAAAATATGGGAACGAGAGAAAGCTCTTGCAGTTCAAGAAGCATTTTGCGGCGGAAGTGGCAGCGGGAAAACTGGGTTCGCCGCCCTTGATGAATGTTCTGAGGAAGTTAAGACCGAGGTATTGGTTCGCCGGACATATGCATATCAAGTTTCCGGCTGTGCTGGAGCACGGGGAGGTGGTGAGGAGTTTAGCTGAGACGGAGAACGACAGCGATTGGATGAGCGTGACGGAGACAATTGAAGCGAAGAACGAAGACGAAATCGATCTCGATATGGATGATGGCGAAAGTCCGAAGCAGGTGAAAGACATTAAGCAGAAACAACCCTCAAAGCCGACTCCCTCGGAAGCTCCTGTAACCTCGATTTCCGACAGCTACCCCTCCCCTCCAACAACCAACTCTCGCACCCGCTTCCTTGCTCTCGACAAACTCCTGCCCGGTCGCGAATTCCTCCAGATCCTAACGATTCCTTCGAAAACCCCGCTCCCGGTGTCCTCCCCACTTCGTACGCGTCTCTTTTATGATAGAGAATATCTCGCCATCGCCCGCGTATTCGAACCCTTGGACGCATCGTCCGGTGAGGGAGTCTCAAAATTCATGAAAATGGCACAGAACGACAAACAGGTCAACAAACGGGTGCGACAGGAGCTGAACTGGGTGAACGAGAACATCAGTGATGAGCAGCTCTTGGTTCCAGAAAATTGGGAGAAGACAGCGAAAATGCAATGGAATGACGATGCGAGGGCGAATCAACAACGTAAGTTCTTTCTTCTTTCTCGCTTTCGGATAAGCAATATTGTACAATTTTGAAGAGAAGGGCTGCTAACGCGAGCACAGCGGACTTGTTTCATAACTTGCAAACAGAAACGTTATGTAAATTGATGGGTATCGAGAACAAATGGGCGCCACCGCCACATTTGAGGAAATCGGTGTCACCAGAACCGCAGGATGTTCAACCTCCGCAGCAGCCAATAGATCAATTATAGGCAGGAGGCAGGAGGGAATAGGGCCCAAGATAGAAATGGGCAAGAAAGAAGGAAGGCTGAATCGTAGCAACTCCGGTGTAGTCTTTGGTTTGGGCATTTTTGACGGCGTTTAAGATTTAGTGTAATGGCTGTTGATATCTACTCTGTATTGTACATAATAACCCAAACCTCACTCATAATGTAGATAGGGACAATTTAAAGAACAGACAGATAACCACTGAGATATTGAGCCCACCGGCCGTCCAAGCTTATGAAGTGTACGATTTCGAGGACTTAAATTGCTCTAGGAGCCTGACCCCAGTAGTTATCTTGAATTATGATTGATAAATGAGAAAACTGTACAATATTTCGATATTGAAGTTAATTCTTTCTAGCATTTCTTCCGTTCCCAAGATCACCCCCACTACCATCTGCTTCGAAGATCACCACTGACAATTTGCTCGTTGCTATTTTTGAATTCAATGGGAATATATTAATATTGCGTAATTGCATGACTTGAGAGAGGACTGCTCATGAATCGATTCAGAATGCATATACTGGTTTGAGACCCCGCTCTAGCAATGGGTGGTTTAGTTGCATGCAAAGGCAGAAAATACTCATTAGTGTTGGTAGGTGAATGACTACATATTAATATTAGAAAGATTTCTCTGTTCGGGACTATGCAAATATCATGACGGATCTGCTACCAACTGTACTTGGTAGTAATCAACAGGTGACCCAATTCCTTGTTGTTTTAGATTCAAGGTTTTGAGAATATTCGGGATCTGTACGACTCGCCTTACTGAACCAAGTCGACGCAATGTACAGTTGACTTCTCAGTTTTTAATCAGCAATCTTTAGTTTTTGTAGTTTTACTTCATTTTGATGGTATGATAGTAGCTTCATGTTATGAGCTTGTTTTCTTCTACTACAGATCATATATAGTGCTATACTATTAGAAAGAGTATAGCAAGCCCACGAGGGTTCTGGTTTAGACACTGCTGCGTCTTTTAATACAAGACTGACGGTGTTGTAGAGGAATATATATGAAATTTCATGCACAAGTAACAAAAGCTACGAATAAGGTAAATCATAGAATTTAGTGTCGTAAGACCTCCACGTTGGAAATTTATAAAGGTCTAGGCTTGGAAACTGGTGGGGAGAGATCTGGTGAAATTATATAGTAATTCCGTTAATTCCGTTGATACATCTGGAAGATTCTTACGAAGATAGCACGGCAGAATAGTTAGTAGTGACATTCGAGAATTCACTGATGGTATACTGTAAAAACATATGAGCTGCCAGATGATGAAGATGAATCATTCTAGTTGTTGCGGAAATATCTTGATAGTTCTGGAAAGACTGTCCTAATATCTTTAGTTTATAGTTTTTCTGAAGCCCTGTTCATTTAACAACCTTCGATGCGAGTCTGTAGCAGAACTTCCAATGTCAACCTAAGTGGGGGGTCTTTGTTTGAGGGGAGCGCCCACCAGACCAATTTGAGGGAGCTATTTGCATACAGCTAGATGGGATGGCATGATACCAATATCAACACACTAGGTTCATTCAACATGCACACAAAAGACAGACAGAACAATGCTATGTGAGCATAATCAATGATATTTACATCTTATATGTACCGTATACGCCAGAACCAACCCCAGATGCTAGTTTACAGCTGCCTGACCTAATCCCGTCTATCATCCAGAAGTCATTCGTTCACGTCAAAAACATACCCTCGGGCCATTTACCGACCAGTAACGCCTTCGCCGGAACCCTCCCAGGCACAGGGCTCAAAACCTTCATCCTTCTCGCCTTTTCGTCCACCTCTTGCACATATAAAAACCCAAGCACGGCGCTAACCCCAACCTCCTTCGCTGCCGCATCCTTCGAATTGACCTGCAGAACAGCCACGATCAAATTTTCATACCTGCTATCGATATCCCCCGGTAATATCCTTCTCACTTCGTCTCCCTGCAAACTGTTCTCATCCTCTCCAATCGGTAAGAAGCTCATATTCGCCTTTGCCTCCGTACTGGTAGCGTCCACAACCTCCCAGAGTGCAAAAGCCGGAGAGTCGAATTCTACAGTGACGGTGTAGGGACTGAGGGTGCACTTTTCGTCTCCGAAAAAATACTTCTTTACCGTAGCGTCCCTGCATGCTTTTTTGAATGGCAAATCGCGATCCACGCAGCCACCTGATGTGGGGAGTTTGATGACGCTCACTCCTGAAGTTGAGGCGAATGATTTCAGCATGGTGTTGTAGAGACGTTCCGAGCCGAGAACCGCGATCGCGGTAACGGAGAATTCGGCGACGATGTAGGATATCAAATCTCCGTTGGTTTGATTGTCGAACGACGGGGTGTCGATAATGAGACCTGTGTTTTTGGCTACCATTCGAAATGAATATTAGCGTCGAAAACACTTCAAAGCATCAAAATGACAGACTTACTTTCAATATCCTCCTCTAATCGACTGTTGACAGCCACACCCATCCTTGTGACTAGCTTCTTATATCTCTTGACTCCGCTCTCCGGTGCCTCCAACCCGTAATAATAAACCAACGGCAATTTTACTGGAATTGCGGACGGTGCGCTCATAGGACTGCTTCCGAACCCATCCTCGATATCCATCACACTACCAAAACTAGCGGCGCTGACAGTACCAGGGACGGACAAGATGCCTTCACCGCCATTATCGAGATTTATAACCATGGGTTTACGTCCCTGGCGGACCGAATAGCCAGTGAGAATCTTGGACAGGGTCGTCTTGCCGACATCGGGAGGTCCGATGAGTAATAACCGTGGTCCCTTCGCCCCATCAGCCGTAGGTGGACAGTCGCTCGCTGCCACACGGAGCTTTTCAAGCGCGATATGGAGGTTCAAGTACGTTGACATTGGCGTTTCTTCGGCGATGTATTCGACCGAGGGGCTCCCCTCGATTATGAGAGTGCAACCGGTCCATGTGTAGATTGCAGATTTGCAACCGGTGAAGGTGTAGGGTGTACCGCGGGACAGTTCGGTGCCGAAGAGTTCTGCGGTGCCTGGGACGTCGGATTTGATCTTGATGGTGACGGAGTTGGACGGGGCGACTTCGAAGCGGAATTCTTGGTGGGGTTTCAGCTCGCGTTCGAGGGAGGAAGCGAGGTCCTAGAACGGCGGGAAAGACGGTCAGCAGGGCGATAGAGGCATAGAGAAAGGTGAGGATGGCACAAACAAACAATTGAGTCGGAGATGTCGAGGCCGGGGAGGGCCATCGTCGCGGCTAAGTTGACTGCAGGCGATAGGCCAGCAGTTTTTGAAATAGAGATGGATATCGAGGAAACCAGCTACGTTCGCATTGACTCGAAAACAAGACAGAGGGAGGGGTATATCTTGCAATGGCGCTGTCGAGCGTATTACTTGAATGGCAGGTGGAGATGAAGTTAATTGAAGAAGTGAGGGAGACGCGACCCAACACAGTTATTAATAAGCACGGAAAGCAAGCGATTTCAAGGCTTCAGATTATATTATCAATATATCAACTTGAAAAGTTCGTCATTTGGAAACGGCCGTGACAAGGGAGATTACTGAACTATGGAACCAAGGGTCCGTCTTTTACAGCGCCAGCGTTTTCAGTAACATCATTCAGAGAGCAATTCTTGATAAGCCTGCTTATACCGCCAACCAATAACGACCACTTTTTTATATCAACATATCGCATATACCTTAACCCTTCCAATATCCATCCGCCAAACCTGTCCCCCCATAGTCCACTTATGAGTTTCCCCTGGTTCGAATTGCCCACCTGCTCCCAAGTTTCCACCGCGTCCAACCGCATTTCGCTCCAGCATTACCGTGCCCAAAAATAACACTACACAAGTTGAAGCGCCGCACTGTCGAACAAAACCAATCTGGTCAACCACACAAATTCCATCCTTTAAACGGTCTCACCGAGCCCATCGTACCCTCCTTCCCGCATATTCTCAGGCGGCTCTATCGACGGCACAAATTCCAGCGCGACGTATGCGAATCCGGTCAGGACGATCAGACTGCCGGGGATCCAGCTGTACCAAGCTTTGTGATAGAGGATCGAGCCGGTGAAGATGTAGACTATTTTTATCATGCGTGTCAGATCATGGAATCTTGTGCGTGCGTTTTTGGTGTATAGGGAAAGCTCCTTACAGACGCCGCGGCCGATGAAGGAGAACATAAAGTTGGCATAGCGGGAAACTGGTGGTGGAATTTGGAATTCTATGATTATGTAGGGTTAGTGGGTCAGATATCCACGTGCTAAGGGGATAGGTCGGATATACCAAGCAGCGCCGTAGCTATCGAGAGGACCAGGTCAGTTATATCCGTGTACAGTTTGACTTGGAATTTGATAGATGCGTACCAGCGCCAAAGCCAATAATATATATCCCGAGAATAAGGTGCTGAAGGGTAAAATCGAAGAATTGCGCGATTCCTAGTGTGCAGGTTGTGTTAGGCTCTTCGACTTTCAAAGTACGCGTGAGTAGCAAAGCTGACCTCCGAATACCATCAAACCACCGATAGCCAGGTTGGCGAGACGACTGAGATGTGATAGAGTTGGTTAGCAAGTTCCCGGGTCCATTGTGATATAATTCGCGTATACAGGTCGAGAGACATACAAAGGTTGAGACAAGTCCATTGTTGGTTAACTTTAATGGCGACTGTGACGTAGTTTAGATGCGACGAAAAAGAAGGGAACTGAATTTTCCGAGCGGGTAGGAGTATCTATGGTATAAAAATGACGCGGTGTATATATGCGACGGACGACTCGAAGGTAATATGCGATGATGGGTAAAAGAGGGCGGATAATTGGGAAGCGGAGGTTGGAGTTTTAAGTTGAAGCATGCAGCTTTGGTTGCGGTTCCCACACCTTCGTCTTGGCATCCTGTCGCACACGGGAAGGATAACGTACGCCGCTGCGTCAGCTGCCAGACGACTCAAGATCAGATGAACAAGTGTTCAAGGTGACGTTTTTATTCATTTTTATGCACAAGATAATGCTGTCCAGATGGTGAGGCTCGTATCTATATCTTCACGACGCTTGGCACTAAACAATATTATTGGGATTCGATAGGATACGAGCTACTATGCATATGGGCTTAGGATATGAGCGGCCAAGCAAAAGCAACATCGTGATGTCAGGGTAAACTCCGATTATGTATACTCTAAAGATCAATTTCGCCTCGTAATCACCCAATATTATTATTGCGCCTTCCTCTCTCGTGTAATAGCCTTTCGGGGCGCCTCAGCTGTAGTACCTGTCGCGCAAAATTCCAGTTAGCTCTCTGCCCCACTTCCGTAAATGTCGCGCTCTCCAGAGACTCAAACTCACAATTCGAGAGAACTACCATTTCCAATCTCGTAATCACCCAGAGTGATGTGGTCTTTGAATATTGTGTAACCCTTTTTTAACACAATCTTCTCGTGGGAGGTACTGATATGTTGAGAGAGAATCTTTTTAAAATCGCCAATAGTGTCGTCAGGTTCACACTTCACGGTGACCTTTACGCCAACACGGTCATTGCTTTGAGGAGGATGTTAGTTTGGGAAATGACCGGATGTTAAGATGGACGTATGGACGTACCAGGTTACTTCTATCATCTTGAAGTCCTAGAGATGGAGAGGCGCTGAGGTGTCAATGGTAGATTCGGGGTCGAGATTGCGAGATGAGTCGTTGAGAAGTTTGTCCAACAGGAAGGTCACCTCTCTAAAGATAAATCCGACTGATCTTCCGTTACTAGTATACCATTACCGTTCTACCTAGTACTACTACAAGCCTCATTAATGCCACCATGCTACAGAACCATCTGAAAACAACCTGTGAAATATTTGGCCTAAAACTCTTACCCCAACATATCACTCTAACCCGACTGTCTCGCGCTCGCTCGAACGGTTCTGCATTGTTTGTTGTGGTTTTAGTTTTCGAGACTCTGGTTTAACGAGATCAAGTCTCGACTACTACGGGGTTTCGCATGAGAATTCTCTAGAACACAACACATTCCGGATTTTCATGGGGAGCTGTTAGCGCTTGGAAGACTACACGCAGATAGTGTAGAGACAACTGGAGCCCGAGGAATGACACTCCCTTTGTCCCTTCGAATATATTATAAGAATGAAATTGGTAACTCTCCTTTAAGGCAAACAGACCGTTGACGTATCACATCTGTTGCATGTTGGAGATTCCGCGACATTGATACTGTATGTATCCTTGGCCCTGAAGCCTAGAATCTAGCAGCTAAAACGCAAAACTATAACCTATGATACTAGTCGAGTTTGTTATGCATATACCCGACTGTATAGTCGGGCTCAATATAAAAGATGCGTACACCTGTCCCATATAAAAAAAAGTTCAAAATATGTGTTTTCTTAGAAGATTCTAGATGTCTCTAGACCTATCTCTGTGCCAGCCGGTTTCATTCTTGAGACTATCTATAGACGTCATTTTGATTATATCAATAATACCTCGCAGTTTACAATGAATAAACAAATAGTGAAGCGAGTGATATAAGGATAACAGTAGCGGTATAGTCAGTCAACTCGTGTTTAAGTACTTTCCGCGGCAGCCTGTCTAGTATTACATTACTACATAACTATTTAATGTAACTTGTTCTGTGACTTGTTCGGAATTTGAGCCTTGACGCTTTCGAGACTTAGCTGTTTCCAAAATACAAGAGAATTGAGGTCACACCTCAAGTATTTAAAAGCCAACGTTACATTGTATCCCGACACGAGACAATTAATCACCTGTTGCTCTATAAACTTATCATATTAATTATCTTTCGATGCTATGATTTGCCTGAAGATCATTTTACTGTTATTCGTTCTAAAATCCGGTGCTTTCAGAGATGACACAAATATCAAATATTGGAATATCATATATACCTTAGAATCGAAAATCGAATGTTTTCATCGCATCACATTCAAACATTATTCTGCCAATCTTGCAAGCCTATATCGTCAACATTTATTCTAAAATCAACTAGTAGAGTACTCCGCGGCTAATTGTCAAAATGTGCAAAGTAACCTACCTCTACTGTACCAACTGTCCTAGCATGCAACTCGAACGAGATGAAAGCGAGGACTGCTCCGATGCGAGGAGACGGGGAGTTTGTAAGAACCTCACAACTGAAAGAACTCGGGGACTTTGCAAATGTAAGGAGCTAGTCGTCACTCTAGGGCTGAATGGTTAATCTAGAATCTCAGATTCTCTACAATGCTGACTCGTTGTTCGGTATATAGCCTGCAGTAAGGAATCCAGAAGACTGAGCAACCGTATCGAGTGGGCGATTCATGATGTGGGACTTACAGACAAAGTACCGCAAGGCCCACCACCAACGCCCAAGAAGAAGAACAAGGATCAAGATTGAATTAGTACACGGACTAATATCAATACAGCTCTTTGAATTTAGTGTGGAGCAGTCAACAACGAGACCACTCTTTGAATGGATCTGGAATACGCAATTGATATTTTGTGTTGTCTCGCTTCGTCCATACCAATATGCATACCGCGCGTAGACCGTCGTGGTTATTGTTAGCTATAGGCCTGCACATTGAGATGAATACCGGCTTGTTATCTAGGCATTTCATCGTTATAATATTATGCGTAGTAAGTTGCAATTCTATGTTCTATAAATTGGTTTTCGGTTTCCAAAGCATGTCAAGGTTGTGGTATGGGCGTGTATTTAGCCCGTTGTAGCTCGCTTAGTAGAGAGCTGCAGTGATATCAAGGTCTGGATGTTCAATCGTCGAAAATCTGTCAAAGTTCGCAGATTAAACATGAAGATCTCCGTTACCATCATCTGTCCAATTTATGTATGCTGTGACCTTACTTGACAAGTATCCTTCTCCTGCCTGCTACCTCATTCAACTTCAAACTCAGGACAATATTGTTTCCTCGTCCTTATTGAATTTACAAAACTTTTAATTAACTCCAAGCTAATCTTCAATACTCAATAACTCCCACGGTGGTTTTACTCATTCCGAGTATATATTGAAAATGCCACGAAGGATTACTTATGACGATGAAGACTCTACGTCGCCCTCGGAACGTCGGAGGGACTTTTCGAGGTGGTTGCAATTTAATAGAAATCGAGAGGTTGCCCCCAGACACTTTGGAGGCAGTCTAGATATCACCGGGCCGCCCCGGACTCCTAGTTATTCGACCCCGCTCACGCCAGCTGCCGAAATAAATAGACAGAACAGAATTCGTGAAGTTCAAGCCAGAAACTCCGCCGCAGCTATGTCCCACCGCTTCCCCGTCACAGGTCTCGCCGCCCCCGGTTTCACCCCAGCCAATGTCGTAAACGCCATCGCAAACGGTTACGACCGCGGTAATACCAACCTTCCTCCCGAGTCAATACAATACGCAACCTACGACTGGAACGGCCCCACCATCCGCCGCTTCCTGGTGCCCCAAATGATTGAATGGAATGACTCCAAAGGCACGGACAAATCCCACACTTGGGCCCTCTCCCTACACTTCAAACGCAACATCATCTCGGACATTTGCTTCCTCCACGCCTTTTTCTTCTGGATCGCATTCATCACCGTATTTTCCATCACAAATTCAAAGTACAAGAAGGGTGAAATCGATCGTGCGGCACAGTATGCCCAAATGTCTACGGGATGGGTCACCGCGATCATCACAATGTCCTTCATGTTTGGTACCGTCCTACTGGAGCTGACGAGACCCAGTGCGTTCAGGGTGCTGATGGTGATGAGGGATGATCAGGAGAGGGAGAAGTTTGGGAGGTACTGGCCGTTTTACAGTATTGGGATGACGAGGGTATACCCGGTGCTGGTGTTTGGAATGATGGCGAGTATGTTTGGGTGCATGGTGTTTCTATATCAGACGGAGCACGAGGTGCTGAAGAAGATTATGGGCGGTGCTTATGATAGTATCCATTTTGGAGCTAACGGTACTATGGCTACAGCTGGTGGTAAAATTGCTAGCAGTGTTGTTGCTAGTGTTACGGCTAGTGCTACTGCTGTTGCGAATGATTTTTGGGATTCCCAGACTTGATCTATTACAATTGGTGTTTCATTTGATGTTTTTGCACTTACGGTTGGATTCGATTCTCTCCCTTGATTTTGTGATATCTGATATTCGGTTGTTTTTACGAATTTGAATTGGGTTTTGGTGTATCACAATTCTTATATACGATACTGCGGTACTGTGCTAGATTGCTTGCTTATATATCTCTATTATTCTCACACCCCCAAATCTCGGGTTAGTAAAAAATAAACATACTCGTATGTGATATTGACTCAGCCATCCCCTCAGACCACATCTCCACAGTCTACCCGTACAAGTAAGATCATCCCGATCACCACCCGGTCGAAGATCTTGTACCCACACCCTCAACACAAAAATAATCGTTCAAAAGTACCACACACGCGTGCAGTCCGCCATGTCTCGAGTCATCGAATCCGCCATCTCGGACTTTGAACTGGCGTTCAAACGTTGGGATTCTACGCACACCCTCCCACCACTCCCCCCCGCGCACATCAGTCCTTACTCACCGTACCCTTGCTACTCTCAAGAATCCCTATCGAATATCAGCATCCCACCGCCAAGCCAGGCTTCATCTACCACGACAACAGACACGAAGGACCAGTACGATAACCGACATATCCGCGAACGAGAGAAAATCTACAGCAGCTACGACTACCCGAGACCTTTGAGTCGGGCTATTACTTGGAATAGTAGAGTTTACGGTAACGGCAGTTCGGGGACGTTGGTTAGCAACTCTACCACAGATAACAGCAACGACGGTGGAGCCGGGTTGGTGGAAGTCAAGAGGAATTTTCTGAGGAACGGTAAGAAGAATTGGTGGAGGAGTGAGGATAGTGATTCGGAAGAAGGTATGTGATTACGTTTACCAATATAATATTATGCCAGGGATTTGGCTTTGTCGTTGTTGCTCGCTTTTGTTGGTTTGAACTGATATATACTTTCTTTTTGAAGAGTATATAAAACATTCTATGCGATATGGATGAGAATGGCAAGTTCTTAACGCCCATACCTTCAACCGGTCCGGGTACCCGCGAAGGATCTATATCTTCGTATTCACCAAGGAGACCATCCGTATTTTCTGTTCCTGCGGCACCGCCACCGTCAAGAGTTGCTTCTCCAGCATCACCACCAAGACCTACAACAGATCCTGAATCTTCAAGGAGAAAGCAGCCGTACACTCAGAAGGAGTCGTCGAGGCAGCTCCCGCAGCCGACTGCACCAGGGAAGGCGGACTTTCTCAAGGTCCCCGAGACGGTTTTGACATTACAAGCGAAAGCCATAGCGAAAGCTAGGTCAGAGTCGAGGTCGAGGTCGGGGACAAGATCAAGATCTCAAGCTAGACCTGAAGGCGAAGAAGGTGCACCTTACGAGCCTGATGAAGATCCCGAACCCGAAAGAGGCAGAACCCGTTCCAGATCCCAGAACCGCACCACTCCTGTTAATACTAAAAGCCCTCTGAATCTCCACAGACCGACACCAAGAGTGTGGCCCTGGTACGCGGAAAACAAACTAAAGAAAAAAAACATAGACCTTTTCACTCGCGTCGTACGCCGAGATGTCGAAAACCTCTCCCCTCAGGCGCGAAAAGATCGAAAACTCCACATGATAAAAGTCCGTCTCAACAACCACGGAATCACGGCGTGTCTAATCACCGGCATGTATCTAATCTGCTTTGGCGTCGCCTGGCAGGAACATCACAGGTGGAATATTCACGATAAGGAGAAGAGACCGATAGAATCGCAACCGTTCGCGATGTGGGTGTTGTGTCTGGTGTGGATCGTGGCGGCGATGGTTACGAATCTATTTGCTTGCAGGGCTATCTTCAAGCTGTGGGTGTTTGGGAGGGTGTATAAGGGACAGTGGAAAAAGAGGGAGTGGAGATGGAGGTTGTTTGCGGATTGGGGGGCGGTGATTGCTACTCTGATTTACACGCTAACGGTTGTGGCGTTTGCAATGACGATATTGATGATGAGGCGGGCGAGGGAGTTGGAGATTAAGAGGGGATATTGGAAGCAGGTTTCGATGCCTTCTTAGGTCTCTTTGACAGGGTTTGCTCTTGTTTGCGTTTGGCATATGAGCATAGCGGTGCAGAAACGGGTATATTTGTACACACGAGATGAATTCAGAGTACGTTGGTTAGCTGGTAGAGATTGAGCTAACAGTTGATAAGGATCATCTGTGACATGAAGCAGGTATCCATGTCAAATTGATTGACTCCTTATGGGGAACTAGAGAATAATTTAACTTTCTGAGGACTTCAGGTCAGAGTGGATTCGTCAATCGAAATTATCTCCCAGAACGCCCCTACATGACTTACATATGGAGCAGATACATATATCTGACAGTCGGGATCTGTATATATCGATTGACGGAGAGGCTGTTCCGTTCAGCCCCTCCGGGAGATCAGCTCCTGAGGCTGCTATATCTTGGGCAGCTTTCTCAAGATAATCGCTTCGCTAGACAAACACTTCTGACCTCCCTTTGACTACCGGAAACCAAGCTCGGATGCGTGTTGTTTCGGCCCAACCGACTGAAATCACCACGGCTGCACTGGGTGGCGTCATCGTGCTGGCCCCGGCAGTGAGACCAGGGTCGACGTTCTGGACCGGACTGTGCTGACACATCTGAACAAGCAAATTATACTCTCGTTACTGCTTGGTAACTACTGACACGATACTTGGGAGTTCCGCGGGAGTAGTAATCGAAGCAAAAGTGGAATATTCCCACGGTCAAGAGAAATGGATAGCTCGGATAGAGCTATCCGAGCTTCCCCGTGGAAGAGTAAATGGGATTTAAGCATAATCACAGTAGATCCGTCTCAATACCGATGGGCTTGTTGGAAACAATCACAGAGTGAGCGAGTGTTCCTATGGCAGGATCCAACAAGTTGGTCTCTCCCGCGTGCGGCAACCACCGTTGGAATTTTTCACGCGGTGCGAGTCATGATTAGGGGTCGTTATTGGTACAGAGAATCTTGGATAATCTGGGTCTTTTCTGGCTGAAATGCCTAGTGGGGTTCTCTCTTGATCATACCACTCTCCTTATGTAAGTACTCGACTTTACTGTACAGAGATAAGTACTATAGGTATCCCATGCGGCTGTGTACGGTCGCGCTCTTCTAAATCTAGCTGCTTCTTCAACATTCCATCGAAAGATAGAAAGAAAAAGATGCTGCTGCGGATTTGGAATGCCTGTGTAATATCATCATGACTCGGGCAATACCTCTGTACCTTCATAGCCGGCGGAAGGCAATGGATGCAAATGTCACCGTGAGATGCCGACATGGACACAAATTATGTATTACCGAAGCGATAATGTTAATAATCCGAAATGGTGTGATCGATCGTGCCGGTCAATCTGAATCAGCTTCCCCGCTACGAGCAGGAAGAGGGGTATCGCCCTTATAAGACCCGCCCAGCTTCCCCGAGGAAAAAAGGAATCTGCCTTCTTCACAGCTTCGGAATACATCTCCTACCAGGTGGGTACCCTATTCTCAAAGTACTATATATCGATCCAGATAAGCGACGTGTAATAGAGTATTTATAATTCGTCGTCCTCCTTCCGTTCGGGCAGGTTGATTCTTTTTTTTTTTTTTCCCTAAAAAAAACTCAAATTCTATTGCATTGCATTGGCTTAGCAAGCATCCCATCATACACTTACTGACTTGCATACAAACACCCCTCCGAAACAGACAGCCCTTTCTCATCGCCTCATCGCCTCTTATTTTTTTCTTTCATTCTAAAAGTATATTAAAAAAGGTGGCTTCCCCAAACTATATAAGGGCCCTCCAGTCCTTGCCGACCCGTCTAAGATCCTTAGCAGTCGTAGCTACCAAACTCTCACCGCCACCCGTCCGCACCTTCGCATCGAACACAGTAAATTCGCTCGCCTCACGATCAGTCACCCCGCTCCAGCATATCACTTCCGTATCATCATTCTCTCAAACGAAAACTTTTAGACCCTTCCACAGCACATCAGTCAAGATGGTCAGAGAAATCAAGAGGTGAGATCAACTCGGAAATCGCACGGGAAGGAACCCGACCCCCCTCCCCTGGGGTTCCCTAGCTTGATCGATAATGGCTAAAATATTCTAATGTCGGCAGCCTTGCTGAGTATGACGCTCTCCTCGAGGAGGGAAAGCCCACAGTCGTCGACTTTTACGCAACCTGGTGCGGTCCTTGCAAAGTTATAAGCCCGAAGGTCACGAATTTGGAAGGGGAGCACCCGGATGTCAACTTTGCCAAGGTTGACGTTGACGAGGCCCCTGATGTCGCAAGCAAAGTCAAAGTTACGGCTATGCGTATGTTATACCTTATTTAACGTGTTTAACTTGTGAATCTTTGGATATCAAAGAAGCTAAAACGTCACTTTTTCTTTCTTCTACAGCGACATTCGCCTTGTACAACAAGGGCAACACGACAATCGAGGACCCATCGGTCAGAATAATTGGTGCGAACCCGAAGACCCTGGAGCAAGCTGTCTTAAAGCTCAAGGAGAATTGACTATCCGGCGAACCCTTCACACAACCCGGAGAGGTTGTGAACAGCCCCGCTGTTGATTTCGTCAACAATTACGGTCGTGTAATCGTCATCTTTCTCGGGTTTTTGATTTGGTACTTTAAGAGAGATGTGACAGCGAACAGTGGGCCGGAGGATTTCCCGGCTGCTTTGTAGAAGGAGAAATGATCGTTTCATGAGCTCGTCGGTTTCTTTTTTTTTGCCCTTCTTGTTTGGTTGCAAATTCACTTTCGTAAAAAATTCATGACTTTTGATTCCTGTTTCTCCTCTTTTGAACTTGTAGTAAGGACTTGGATATCACACATGGGAGGAATGCTCTGCTTCCTTTTTTTTGCGAAACTCATCAAACGTCTATTTCAGTCTCTTAGTTTACGCTATGTCGTAGAACCGGTTTGGTTTTCGAGACTGGCCGTAGAATGCCTTGCGTCTAATCATGATTATACAAACACGAC
This sequence comes from Dactylellina parvicollis, assembly GCA_036971385.1. NCBI lineage: Eukaryota > Fungi > Ascomycota > Orbiliomycetes > Orbiliales > Orbiliaceae > Dactylellina > Dactylellina parvicollis. The sequence continues at coordinate 419,807 of JAJTUD010000005.1, forward strand.
ATAAAAAGAACAGAGTATCGAATCTGTCCATCATACGTGAACAGTTTTGATGCCCTCTTCGGATGCTATGCTGGGTGCCGAGCCTTTCGATGCATCATTCGTAGTTGAACCCGTGACTTTACCCTTCTTGCGATCCATCTTTTCGCGCTGTTGGCGCTCCTTGCGTTCTCTCGCCGTCTCTTTCTTTGGTCGACTGCCAGGTTTCGAAGATTGCTTTCCCACAGCTGGCTTTGCGCCGATACCATTGCCTTCTATACCCTGCCGCCTCTGCGCCTTTGGAGCTTTCCCGCCAGCCTTACTTTTGACAGCGGGCTGCTCGGTGAAGACTTCTCCCGTAGCATCTTCGATTTCCTCACCCATGGCGTCCGCACCTTCACTAGCCGCTTCCCGCTCCTCCTCTTCTCTTTCAACCTCGTCCAACAATTTGCTGACCGCCAAATTGACATCGCCTTTACACTTCTCCAGCATTTCCCGTATCTTCCCCTTTGCAATAATCGCCGGCAAACTCGCCGCCACCACCTTTTCCATCCACGGCATGATGACCACCCCTTTATCCATCGCCTCCTTCTGCTTCTTCTTCCCCTCCTCCGTCATCGCCCTGGGAGCAACTTTGGGCGGTCCCTTGTGCGGTCCGTCCACGTTCCTAACCGAAGAGTAATGTTCCCAGTCGTGATACGCAATATGCAATAATTTTGGCGTATCCTCCCCTCCTCTCCTCCCGTATTCTTCTTCACCATCTTCACCACCACCGTCGTCGTCGGAGTCCCCGGCGACCAGGTACGCAAACTCCCTCTGGTAAATCTTAACGTCGACGCCAAAACACCGCGCGAACGCCACAATCTCCAAATTGTCGCCGTACACCCCGGCTTTCTCCATCCTGTTCACGTGCTCGATAAAGGCCCTGTCCACGGCATCTTCCGTAGGCATCTTGTTGGAAGATCGCGTCTTTCGGTTACCGGGTGGGGCCACGCCGAGGAAGAGTTTAAAGTAGGAGGCATGGGTGCGCATGTAAGATGTCGTGCGCAGACGGATTCGGTGGGCATTTTCCTATCAACAGTAGCCCTTCGGCGTCAGTCAAAACTGGAAATATAAGGAAAGTAACGATCTGTCGAAGGGAGAAGGGTGCGAGGGGAGGATGTACTGCTATACTTGATGACCGTACAGCTGGTCGCTGAAGCTGCGAAAGAGGCAGTCGCCGTCGCCTATAATGTCGGAGGCGTAGAGGCCTAGCCCCTCAAGGAGGGGGAACTCGTCGGACATTTACATGTATATTTCGAAGCACCGGGTAGTTTTTGAAATTTCTGGTAGATTTTCTTTTTGGTAAAAGGGAAAGATGACGAAGGGATGAATGTGAGCTGGTGAGCTGGTGAGCAAAAGTAGCTGCTACAAGGATCCGGTTGCGGGTTGTGAGCTCGCGCCGGGCCACGTGCAACGCATATTCTCCAACAGACGTTCCCTCGAGGACCACCCCACGGGACTATATATTACAATCATCTATATCGTGATATCATGGATAGATATATAAGACCATCTCGTTCATTCCGTAGTACCTAGAATCGAGCTTTTTTGTCGTCCATCACAACATGAAACAAACATCTAACAAATATTATTTCTACAAATACGCCTTTATCGCCTCGAAAAAAGTCTATCAAACGCCTCTTAAACACTCCAAAAGAACCATGTGCGCCGCGCATTCCGATACTCCATCTACTCTAACGAGAGCATCGAGTCCACCAGACTCTGCTTCTGCAAGTCCTATATCTGAACGAGCGATAACGAGCATCCACCATCTCATGATCGAGATTGCAAACATGTTTTCGCTATTCCTCCTCCTTGTTGTCGTCCCGGCGCTCACCTACTTTTCCTTTAAACCGCATTATATAAAAAGATTATCCAAGCCACTGGTCTCCAAAGATTCAAAAGAGACGATACCCCAGGATGCTCCGAGTATACCTCCTTCTTCACCCTCTCACGATATACCGGAAGCAGAACAAATACCATCAAAACGAATAAAGAAATCTGATATCGACGACACGGACCTAGACCTAGACCTAGACATCTCCTCCATATTCGGCACGACTCTCATCCCTGTCGACCACCCTTCCACAAAAAAGTGCGATATCGTCTCCGCGGTTCCGCAGGGATCCTTCGAGATCCCATCATCGGTCGTATCCCGGATTCACGAAGTAGCGCTGGAATCGTTCGAGTTTCAAGACTTGGTGAGGGAAACGGGGAGGATAGTGGTACTGTACGTGTTACCGGACGGTGGGTGTGAGATGATGATGGAGGGGAAAGAAGTACCCGAGGATTGGGTCAGAGTTCCCGTGAGGGTTATCGAGTTTCTGGCGGAGGAAGTGGTGAGGTGGGTGATCGATGGTGGAGGGGAGATGGTGCTCGGATGGAAGTGGGGTGGGGTGTGTGAGGATTTCATGGGGATTTTTGTCAGTAATTGACAGCTATAAATCGAATAGAGAGAGAGGTTTGAAAGTTTGTAAAATACTTGGGTGGCGTGTATAATATATAGAGGTCGGGTACTAGTTAGCATGCATTTTCAATCGATATCAATATATCTGCAGTATTGAACTCATTTCCCGCGTCTTTCTCAACAAAAGTTTATACAACCAGCAACGTCATCACAATTATATGTACAGCTTAATATCTACAATATCTGGAAAGGCGACGTAACTACTTTACTTCCACCCACTCCCAGCCTGCCCTCTCCTTTCCTTCTCCAACTGCTCATCAAACTCCTTCTGTAGTTCCTCCTTTGACTTGCTCTTCTTCTCATCCTGTGATTGCCCGTACCTCGCCCACGCGCTCTGCCCATCACCATTCCCCGTAGAGGAGTCCCTATTCTCCCCAGGTACCCGCTTCTGCCCACCGTAACCCTCAGAAGATTGCTGTCTGATCCTTTCCCACGTGGACACATTGCTCATATCAGCCGTGGAAACGGCTTTATCCCGCTGCTCCTGCGGCGCCCATCTATCCTCCTCCATATCCGGTTGCCGCGGTCCCTCCCGTTCCCGTCTCGCACGTGTCCAAGCGCTTTCTCCACTCGGGGGAGGGGTACGTTGAACGGGCGCCTCCTCCTTCACCATATCACCCCAATCGATGGCTTCAGTCTGCAGACCACCCAAGCTTTGCGAATCGTCGCCTTGAAATCCGCTATCCTCACTCGCTCTCGGGGTTTGAACCGGTGGCGCACGTTGTATCGGGACCGGTAATCTGCTGTTCGGGTTCCTCCCTTCTACCTGCGCTTGAATCTTTGACCTCGCGTGCTGTACTCGATCATAATGATACTCCTGCAATCTCTCATCCGCCTCCTCCCGCTTGCCGTTCCTCATTAAAAGGTATACCAGTCCGACGGCGGAAAACATGAATTTCCCCACCATAACCCAAGTGCTCATCCTCGCTGCAAATACCAACGAATCCTTTAACGACATGCTACCGGGAATTGGAGGCCCGGTTGTCGCCCCGGGAGGCGGACGCGGTTGTCCTTGCGCTTTTTTAAGCTCCACTTCCTCTCCCAATTCCGTGAGAACTTCCTTCCTGGCCTGGTTGAACTTTTTGTCAGATTCAATCTCCGCGGGATTCGAATTTACAATCTCAGCGACGAGTTGTTTTCTGGCGGTCCAGTCCTCCAAATCCTTCAGCAACTGCTTAGCCTCCTCCAGTTGGCTACCGACCGCCCCCACGCCGACCTTCACATTCTCCGCCTTGATCGCCTCCAGACTCTTGATCGCTTCTTTTAAATCCTTCACTGTCGCCTCCCTGCTCCTGGCCCATTCGTTCAACAACATCTCCTGGAGCCCGAGCGCCCTCGCGTACCCCGCAGCCCTCGCCTGGTACGCGGAACTATCCTTCGGCGTGGCGTCGAGTTTCGCCTTCATCCTCTCGTTCCACCGTAATATGAAACCCGGAGGCGGTTCGTGCGTGTATACAAAACGTACGAGTCTCGACGTGGCCGACATTTGTAACGGCGGCGGACCGGTTCCCGCAACCCTAGCGCCCTTGGGAGCGACAGTCCCATCCTTAAGAGGCGGTTCCTCCCCGACGTGACCGTATTCCTGCCCGAAAGTACCCGTCGTCTTGACACCCGGAACCGGAGCTTCACCGGGTGCGGCAGCGGATGCGTTTCCTGTTGCGTTCCTGAAGAACCCCTCTAGCGGCCATTTACCTGATCTGTACCCGTAAGAGGCGAGTCCCACCGCTCCGAAAAACCCCCACCATTCGGCCCCGTTGCGGATGTTTTCGGTGTACCGGGTCAGAACCGCGACTTCGACGGGTGTGAGATGACGGCCGGCAACTTGGGCGTTCCCGTGCATGGCGGCAGAGACGCCACGGTTACTGGAGAAGCCCTCGCCGGCTTGGACTACGAAGCCAAAGATTGCGGGAATGCGCCATGTTACCGACGGGGTCGTGATGGAGGAAGGCTGGATGTCGGCGAGGCGTGGGTGTTCCGGGTGAAAGACGTAATTTGGGGAGGTGGGGTCGTCCTCTGGCGCGATGATTCTGGGTTTGATATCCGCCATCGTAAACTCGAGGGCCGGTTTCTGAGCGGTTGGTGGAAGGGGTCAATGGGCGGTTGATGGTAATTGATCGGGCATTATAATGTTATCGGATATTGGGGGATGAGGTTGAGGTTGGTGGTGATATCATTGACTTTGGACGTTTGTTGGTGGGGCGGCTCTGCGCAACGCGAAAGAGTTTAATGCGGCATGGCGGCCACGTTTTTCTGTGGCATTTCTGCTTGCTAATTACCCCGGATTTGGAGTCGGGTCCTCGATTGGGGGACCGTATGATTGGATAACGATAGCATTCCTGCATGATGCATTTCGATATCAGACCTCCTGGATCTTTCAGTCTATGAATACTCGTCCGCTCAATATCGCCTGTACCCCGAATCAATTATGCATAATGTCTGTATATACAGAGCCGTCTCCCCAATGGCCTCTTCCACCGCCGCTAAAAATTATACAAGATGCAAGTTCAAAGACTGCCGCTCGCTAATCTTCCAAGAGAGTATTCGAATATCCTACAATATCCTACCAACCGTTTCAAAAAAAAAATTAGACCTAGAAAAGAAGATCACAGGAAATATTCAACCTGCGCCTTTTCCACCGGTTGCTGGTCCACCCTGTTATCAGCATTCTCCGGTGCCTGATCAAACACGTTGAAGAATCTCGCCCCGGAATCGTCAACCTCAAGCACGCTTGCCAGATTTCCGCACCTGTAGCAGTAATTTGGCGCCGACCACACGGTGCTCAGCCGGTCGTCGTAGAGCACCTGATACCCTTCCTGGCAGAGTTGGTGTGCCCGTAAGATGTGCGAAAAGTTGTTGATCTCGAGGAATTTCTTCACCACTTGGGCGCCAAACGTGTATCCTGCACCCCGCGGAGATAGTGCAAACTCATCACGCTCAGCATCCGGGTCCGACCAGACCAGATCTGCCATGGGGCCTTCATGGGGTATTTCTGTTGAAGTTGGGGAAAAAGCAAGGTCAGACAAGTGAGCTCATTTCCACAGACGCAAGTAGCAAGATACAAAAGTATCAATCATATGATCGAACTAGCAGTTATTTTTCGAACCGAGAGGCTGGGATAATCGGGAAATCTTACCTCTAAATCTATCGATAATCTTAATCTGATCAATTGAATGTATCGAAGGTGACAGGCCTGAAAACAGAAGGTTCAATCGTCAGTTCGGAGAAAAAAAAATAAACAACCGCCACCACTTCCCCCACTTTCCCGGTTTTCCAATAGCACATCTTTTCGAAATTCAGAAAACTCGAACCGGGATTTCCGCACGAAGGGCACGAAATTTCCTTTTCAAAAGAAAATAAAAGGACTCACCTCCATGCACGCAAAATATATCGTTATTGATAACCACGCTCAGGGTTAAGAAATCAAACATGTCGGTAAAATGATGCCATACGTTGGCACTTCCATATTTTCTCGCGCATTCCGTATAGAATCCGTACGACTGCGTGACGCCTCTCGACTCGTGGTTCCCTCGAATTAGGTGGACCCTGTTCGGATACCGCAGTTTCAGGCATACGAGCAACGATATTGTCTCAACGCTGAAAAGCCCCCTATCGACGTAGTCTCCTATTGGAATTGGAATTGTTTAGAATTTCATGCCAAATTATTATTATTATTATCTTCGTATAAGAATGCTATTGCATTCAGGGGTAGCAACTGTAGATCCGGTTCGACACACCAGAAACGGTGGCCGTTGAGAAATCAGGATCGATCGAGAAGGGCGTCGCAGCTTCGCAACTCTGATTCCATCGAAGGGCCCATTTCGCCTTCCTCGGTTACAGTTTATCCGAGAGACACAAAAGTCGTACAAGGGTTGCAGAAAAGTAACGAGGGGAGGGGGGGACAAGAGAGACGAAGTCCGTATGGGATCGACCTACCTAAAAAGAGGTAGTTGGTATCCGGACAAAATCCACCTATCCGGAAAATCTCGAGCAGGTCGTAGAACTGGCCGTGAATATCACCGACGACTGTTACGGGCGAGAGGATGTGAACCACGTTGCTCTCCCTCATTAACAGTTCTTTCGTCTTGGCGCATATTGCCTCTATTACCGGTTCGGCGAGTAGTTCTCGTTTGTATAACCGTTCAATGCAGGCGTCGAGGTCAACTGTTGGGTGCGATTCCGGAAAGAAGCGAGGATTGGTAAGACGTTAGCGTTTATGCTCCCCTCTAGCAAGACACTATGGGAAAGTGTGATCCGAATAAAAATGTCGTCAACCGCCATCGTGATTGGAAAAAATGACCGGAGGAGGGACCTACCTGGCAGCCCAGGCATCGCAGAATATCGTGAAGCCGCTCTAAGAGCAGGCTACCAGAGCGTGAACGATCGTCCAATGTCTTCTGTCGAATGTACAGTACCAAGATTCCGGGATCTCGAGCTTTTATTCCTGCCTTTCCTTTCCTTCCGACGTGGCCAACGGCTCTTTTTTTTTTTGTGCTAACTTTGCAGGCGTAAACTCGCGGATGACCGAGATGGGTACTCGAAATACCTATTCGAAAGATTTGCGACAGCTATTTAGGGTAGCTTCAGAGGGCGGTCGAGCTGGGCGCTAAACACCGAGGAAGGGTCGGAGAAGACGTGAGCAGGGGCAAGGGTTCGTGCGCGTGCAGGAGTGAATGACAGCTTCCTGAAGTCGGCAAGTTGGACCTCTGCTTCGGCGAGGATGATGCGGGCAGGATTATTTAGTGCGATGGGCTTTCGACGAAGGACGGTCGAGGGCGGCGAGAATTCAAAGAGCGAGGGATGGTATCGGGTGAATGTTGAAAAGTAAGTACACAAGTCGGAAAGGCGGAAAGGAAGAAGGCAAAACAACACGCGACATCCAACACCCCACCATCCTTATCACTATCATTATCGATATCACCTCGTCGTCCATTCTCGAGAACAGATATGGTATACAGATGACAGGAATGATGCCATCATTTATAGACTACCGACTCGTAATAATACTCTTGTGAGCTATATATCCCTCTGATACAGGTTTTACGGAATATAAGAGCCTCCTATCTCTTGCACGCGACCCCGAACAACGCTGTCAATGGCTGGCTCGTGCCCGCATGCACATTATCTCGCATTATCCGATATTGATGTCGAAGCAAACATTTCACATTCACGGAATAATTTAACGCCCGCTATCGATAAAAAATTCACCTGCGTGGCAAATAGCCTGTCTAAAACGTACATGCACGCGCACGAGGAAGCCACCCTGCAAGGGTACACTGTTAGCGATAGGCCAACAGCTCACATATCATACACCGGACTAAACCTTATACCCCGGAGTCTCATTGCCCCCCTCTTCCCTACGGGCTTTGTTCCTAGTACCTAGTACCCTAGCAGTAGCTTTTGCAAATCTCGTGAGTTCACACAGTAATTAACGAGTGGCTATCAGGCCGAAGGAGCTCGAGATCAATCTTACTCGTCTCCCTAGCTGGGCTCCCATCCGGCCTGGAGCTCGCCCGCTCGCTCGTTCTCGCGATATTCTCCTAGCCTTATCGTCTTAATTTCACTATCCGAGTCTCACATGCACACATACGTAGAGGTCTAGGCCGGAATTCGAGATATGTCTATTTGGGCGGTGTACAAAAGGGTAAAGTGGCATTGTAATCCCATTGACGATTTTCACGAACCAGCTACAGATACGGCCAGCCAGGGGAGTGTACGTGCAGGTAGGTCTCACATTAGCTAAGACACTCATCTCCATGTCCGCATCAGTGAGCATGTCGGTGGGCAACGTCGATGAGCACGTCAGGTATGCCAAGGGACGCCTGGCTCCTGTATCTAGATACAGAGTACTCGTGTGCATTCGCATTTGCATTTCTGACAGCCTGGGGTATGCATTGGCTCTTCCGTCTGAACGAGAGCAAAAATCAAGATATTGAAGCGTGCGGCTTTAGCCAACTTGTAGGGCCAAGGATATCGCTGGTCCGTTGGAAAGCGAGGGGTGGTAGATTCGGATGTCAGCCGGTTAGGCCGATAGTGTTCTTTATAGATGCCATCGTGATCACGAATTTTCTTGGTTTTTTCTTGAATGTGTATTTATAATCTAACTACCCTAAGCTTTGGAGGGGGTTTCTTCGTGATGTCAGCGGAGCGTCTTTGTGTATTTCTCTTAGGCGGTGCTGACACCAGACAAAAATACGCACTACCATGGAAAGTTTATACGCCCCTTGAAATTTCACGATGATGCGTATTTGTTTCTGGATCTAACGAAGTGACGTCAAATTTTATTGCCAGGCTACGCTGCGTATTTGATCCATTCCGGCGACCTTCGGCCTGCATCTGAACTGATAAGAGAGCAAACCTTTCGAGTTTCTGCAGGAACGATACCTTCGGACCTTTTAAAGTGGATACGATTTTTGCATGCACGGAATATCGAATATAAAGTATATTGTTTACTCGTAGTAGTATGGGCGGTGCGGGTGTGGCAGCCTGAAAAAAGGCGTACAATGCACGGCTTTCGGAAAAGGAAAGAACAAAGGTCTAGGCTGGCAAGGCGGGAAACCGGGTGTTCAGCACCCCACAGAGGCGTTTCGATCGATCTGAGAACAATAGCAAATATTTCTTTTGTTTTTTTGTTTATTAAAACATGACTTCGTGAAGCGAGCAATCGATGTATCATATTTTGCAATCTTGGCTGTTGAAACAGTCGGGCGATAGTGAGGAGACCGCCACGAACTGATAATTCAGGGTTCGAATATTGAAGGATGGCAGTTCCGGAGAAAGGGTTATCCTCAAGGATTGTAGACGAGATACCGGTCACGCTGTTGTAGCAATATACCTCACACGAGTATCAGCAGCAGCAGTAGCAGTACTGCCGATATAACTGTCAGAATCGTGATTTCGCTCTGGTGGGTATCGCCGACGCCGCCTTTTGAAGATACAGTAGCATCACACCCCTGAACGGTAGTTACCATTTTGATTGCAAAGAGTATGACTATTCGCTATCCAGTTTGTCTTCAAAAGCTTGTGCCAATCAAGTCCATGGCTCGAGTTTGTCAAATCAATGCGATCTCGATTGCCAAAGTCTTGGAAGCTGACGATCTGATATCAATATAATCTCACGGCAAATTCCTGGATCCGAGGATATTGAGAAACTAGAGAGGCTAGTTGCCTTCCAAGGCATTGATATCCGCTACCACGGAGAGCAAGCCCTTAAATGAAGCAGCCTTTGAGGCGTTCGAGTCGTTTAACGGCTTGGTGTTTTGCAGTGCATGAAGATACTCCGGAAAGCGTGCGATTTAAGGAATTGTGTTGTTTGGCTGACATCATTTTGAGCCGTCGTAATTGCTGCTTTTGACGCGGATGGCCGTACACGAACATACATGAACACACACAACATACACGAACGTACATGATCGAAGGCCCCGCTCGAACCTCTTCAACCAAGATGTCCACTATTCGGAGTCCTCGTTCTCCTTGTTTTTTTTATGCCGACCGGCGCCATGAGTGGTTCCGACAAGCACTTCCCTAATTCGAACCGCGACGACAAGGCAAACCTTACCACAACAAAAAGCATCACCCACACGCCCGAAGCTCAGTGTTGCGAAAGCAGCAGGTACATCGGTGGCAGCCTTCGTCAAAATGGCGCGAGTTGGAGGAGGCCGGGCATAGCGAGGGGTTAGCGGAATTTCCTGGGCGAGAACTCGAGGAGTGTCAAGGGACTTGCTCTGTCGAGACCGCGATATTCAGGGAAATGGCGAGAGTCAGGAGTTGATTGTCGCCCGTCGCCCGTTCGTTCGCCTTTGGAATGGCTCCATGTCGAATCTGGCTAGCACGGGGCCTGCTGTTGTGGATGATCACAGAGAACATTCCAAGAAACACTTGAACATACAAGTTCAGAGATTGCAGGTTTATCAGCAGCCTCTGGTTCACGAAGACCTTCTCGAAAGACCGCAGGATCTTCGGGCGGCGTCTCTTGTGGGAAAAAAAAAAGAAAGGGTGAAAAAGAGGGTGGGGAGCTTTGACCGAGAATTTCAGCGCGGGAGGAGATATATGATCATGCCGGTGAATTTTTTACTCTTTTTTAATATATTGAAAAAACAATATCGACGGATCCCGCTTTTCTGGAAGTTCTTTAAATCTGCAGAGAAGCTCGCTGACGGAGAGCTGCCTTGCAGGTCAAAGCTGCATGACGGTCTGCAGGTCCACCCCGCCAGGACCCACCCACACTCGCACTCGTTCACCTCACCAAGGAGATTCCATATCTCCAAAATCACGTAACATATCTGCATTTTATTGCTCAAAGATCAAGAAAACCGAACCAAGCCATGACGGGGAAGGGCAAGCGTCTCGAGTATGGTGTTTTCCCAGACGTCAATTCTAGAAACCGGGGTGGCCCACCTGCCGTATGAGGTAGCGTCCCGCGTAGAACGTTGTATTTGCGAGACGAGGACCTCCCTCTGCTCTAAACCCAGAAAACATTAGACCCACCCCGTCCAACTTTACAGACCTGTACATTACACGACATGTACATGTACATGTACATGCGGCCCTACTAAGGCCTAACCTTATTACGAAGAAGAATAACAACAACCTTGCATTTACACTAACCTCCATAATCTGTGCGTCGGGTGTGGGTTTTTCAAATCGTGTGTTTTCTTTTGCGAAATATTCCGATTTGGAGCTGCTCGAGAGCGGAGGCGATCACAGCCCTTCTTTTAACGTAGGACCTTTCATCCCCCCCGGTTGCACGTCAGCAGGGATAACGGGCGTGAGGAAGTATCTGTACCGAGTTTATTTGATGTACCTGTACGGCAGAGTGGGAGGAGATGGCTAGAGAGAAAACGAGGTTGACATGTGCTGCTGCCGCCATTCTCACAAGAGTCTTTGATATCGCCCATCGCTGCCATGCCTCCAGGGATTACGCATGTCTCACCGCCCTCACAGGCATCTCGCTGTCAGAGCCGTGGCTCATTCGTCTTTTTCTAAATTTTGATATTAAAATACTCAGCATAGCCCGTCCCTTCAAAAGGGTTTCCTCTCGAGTTAGGTTTTGGAGAAACTTCGCTCGTCTACCCCATCATCAACTTTCTTCTTGAAAGCCCATCCTCAACCCTCCTCAGGCTAGCCCTTTGAGCGTGACCGTTTCGCCTCATTGAAAATTACTACTTTGCTGTAGCCAATTTTCGCAAATCCTCAAAGCCATAGTACTATAGTGCATGAATTAAGGCGCCTCTTGAAATTACAGAGCCCTCGGATCCTTATATTCCTGCCTGCCTGCCCCGGACGACGACCCCAAGAAAACCCGTGCCTCTCCTCAAAAATATTGGCTACTCGACCTTCATTGCAACAAACCCGTTCACGAAGAAATAAATACAAGACATTTACAATGCCTTTCGCTATTACGCCAATGTCCATGGAGTACCTCCAGGACCTCGATTATGGTGAGTTCAATACCCGCTTGCGTTGCCCCATATCAACCAACATCTACTGACTTTTTACCATCAGAATCGGTGATCCAGCCAGCCACGAGGGTCTTCTTCCCTCTCCAGGCTACTTTTGCAGAGTCCGATGGAATCTTTTCGTCCCCAATGCCGTCTCTGTTCCAACCTCGTCCTGCTGTCTCGTCCTACTTCTCGAGCGGCTCCTGGACAAGGCCATCCATGACGGAGATGCCCGACTATATGATGGAGGATCCTGCTATGCAAATCGTAAAGAAGAGGAGACATCAATCAAAACTCGACGATGGAGAAGCTATATTTGCCAAGCAACCCGAAGCCAACCTTCTCAAGCCCGACTTCGCTCCAGAATCATCCGCTCGACGATCTTACACCAACAACCGGACTTCCTTCATTGAAATCACGGCCTTCCAAGTTCCGTCTTCCCCAAGCAGCCGACCAACATCCTCTTCCAGCTCTTCGTCCTTCGATAAGGAGATGGCAATTCCACACACACCAGAATCCGAGCTTCCAGACGAAATATCGCCAGAGTTCTCCTCGTTTAGCTCCGTATCTTCTGGTACTTTCAGTAACGTTGGAGACCTCGATGACCTCGAAGACGTTCCAGGCCTGGATGCCTACAAGATCGACCATAACGAAGGGTGCCCAATCAAGGGGTATTTGGATGGCGAGAACCGAGAGAACAGACAGTCGCTGTAAGATACCACTGCGGCTTACAATATTCTTCAGATGCCAAGACTAACACCATATATAGTGACTACTTCTCAAGCAGATGCAACTGTTCTAGAGCCACAGATATTCAATCCAAGCCAACCGATTGGATGAACCTAAGTTGGGATAACTCCCCGCCAACAAAGACCGGCCACCAGTTCTTGAGCGATTTCAAGACCGAACCAAAGATTTTCACTCCAGGATACCCAGAAGTCGAAAATATGGAACTCGGATCTGTTTAGATTCTACGAATTTTCTAGCGTTCTTGTCTTTTTATATTTATCATGCAACCGTTTAACAAATGCAACTATCCACGACTTGTTTCTTTTTGCCTTCTCTCGCAACCAGCTGATTCAACATGCAACCTTTGAAAGACAAATTGGAATTCAGACGCTTTCTTTGATTTAATCCGATTGGCTTTTTCGATTTTTTATTTTTTTTTAACCGTACACACGCTTCTGTCGCCTTGTATATATGTAATGAAGACTGGGGGGTTTCGCGGGGGACCGGAGTTGTTTTCAGGTATGCATTCGTTTATATATTATATTGTGGGGAAAGAGAGAGGGGATTTCAACGTTTTTTTTCATTTTTCTAAGTTCTTGTGGAAGCTTTCCTTTTTGATACATTACTGTCTTTCCATCACCTTTTGATTTTGGTTCATAGAGACTCTCTCTCGATCAAGTTTATTGATCCCAGAATTATCATTTCCTACCACCCCTATTATACTTTTCACACTCATCATTATACACCAGCCGTAACTCTTTTCGAACAGACGGCCTGGTTTTCTTTTGACCCTTTTCTTTCTCCGCACACATTCATCTTAGTATCGACATGTTCGATATTCTTTCTGTAACGACCTCTGAGATCGCTACCAAAAGTCTTTTTTCATACTCCGGTGCGGGATACGATGCAAGGAGCGATTCGATCGACCGAACCAGATGGAGCGGAAAAAAAAGTCATTCATGTTTTTTTCTCATTAATTTCATTTTTTACATGTGGATATATCAGGGTTTTCCCTGATTATAACCCTGACAGCGGGGCCATCGTACCAGCTCTAGCTATTCACTTTTCAAAGACAATTTCAATCTTCGATTCTGGAAAAAAGAACTTCATTTTGGCTCTATCACATTTTAGATTGCTCGTAGACGGTCGTTCAAAACGACTCGAGATTCATCAATTCGAGATTCCGTGAATATATCGCCACCGACCTTGTAATCCCTCACAAGTCCACATTAAGAAATTCAACCCTATCTTTTTCTTCCCGCGTTTACCCATCAGGAAAAATTGCCTCCACTATCACAGTGTATGCGAGCATACAAGATTCAATATTTTGCCTCCCCACGCCTATCAACATCCTCCCACCATTTCGAACCTCACAGAAATAAAAAAATAACAAAAAAATACCGCTACCTTCCATTAGAGTATATTCCTCGGGACTTACGTCTCGTTAACCCCGCCACCCTGATCATATCTCTATAAATATGCAGGTATACTCGCCCAGACACGCAAATGTTGCGTGCTTGCGTGTGTGTGTACCTTACCGCCTTTGACGTTTCCAACTTCCAAATATAGGCTCGGGTTCTTCCCCCTTGCTTGTTGGATGCTCTTGGAAGTTGAGAATTTTTATTTTATTTTTCGTTGAGGAGGCGAAGTGCGAGAGAGAGAGAGAGTCAAATAGTAGAATGGTGCAATTGCCATCCAACTACCGCTCTAGAGGAAAAAAAGCTAAAAAAATACGTTGCTTGCCGTATTGCGCTTTTGGCGGCAGTACGAAAATACCCAACAGAGAGGGGTGCTGCAGCTATTTTCTCTCAAAATCGTATTTGCTGACGTTCAGGATCTCGGTGGGGATCCTGGAGGTTGGGGGTAGATTCATAACAGAAGGTGGTAATCAGAGAAATCGTGTTGCTCACGATATAATGCAACAATGTGCCGCATTTCCTGTTCGATATGCATATCTGACTAAGCCTTGAGGCACGAGACAAATACTTCTAGTGGGTGCGATTCTTAATTTTGCATATCGGAGGAGAGTCTAGGGCGAGGCTATAGCTAAAGCTAGAGGATTCGCCGGAAGTAGGTTAACGTTTAGGCGACTTTTCTTTTCGATACGAGACGCATATAGATATGAAATGGTTTGGGGGTTCCAACGGGGATATTATTAGACACCAGCCTTATGAAACGTCTGAATAGGTAATTTTTACCACTTTCATTCCGTTATATCCGAACAATGTACCTGTACAAGTCTTGAATTATCGCAATTATACAATTCCCTTTGTGAAAACAGATTTCTAACAATACAGATTCTCCCGCCGATACCTATACCCAGTCACCAACCCCGCGACATGAAATGCGGTTCCCGCGACCGCGAAGGTATGATGTAATTGATGGGAATGGCCCCATATATCAAACGTCCCCGGACTGAGCCTCTCCGGCATCCTGCTCACGAATAGGGACACGCCGACGATCAAAGACAGAGCTTCCGCGAGGTACCACTGCGCTCCGATCTTTTCGCACGCTTCGGTCCAGCCCAGGGTGCCCACGCTCTGAAACACGGGTAGCATGGCAGACGCGGCGAGGACGAAGAATGTGGCCCCGCGCAGGGTGCGCATTTTATTGCCCCCGCCGCCGGTGTCGAAGAGCGTTACGGCGGCGATGCTGGCGGACCCGACGTTCACGCCCCAGTATATACGCTGAGCTTTGTGGTTGCAGTACATGGCGTAATAATTCGCGGATGCGCCGCCGCCGAGGGCGAGTAGGCAGATTCCAAAAATGTCCATTCGCCCCCAGAAGTGATGGATGTTGTAGGAGTGACTGCGAAGGGTGTGAAATACGGTGCTGAGACCGAAGCAGAGCGATGCTGCGGTTATCGAGATTCCGAATGCGAATTTGTCGCCTCTCGTGAGGACGAGCTCATCTGGTGATGACTTTACGATTTCGTAGAAAGCGATCCCGGTGGCTACGAAGCCTAGAGAGCCTAGAAGGTGGGTCCAGATGTTCATGGTTTCCATGTGTAGACATCTCCATAGTCGAAATGATTTTTCGTAAGAATATGTAGGCATGGGGTGACCGTCAATGATATAATCGTTATCGCGAAGCCAGCCCGGTATCTGGTCTTTCGAGGCGATGGCGGGCCAGTAGACATCTTCTGCTGTCGGCTTGTCGATGCCGTCAATGATTGTTGGTGAGACCCGCTCAACTTGGCTGTCGAAAATCCGCGACGACGGAGACCGGATCGCGTCCTTTGCCATTTCGTATTCAAATTTGACTTATACTAGCGTGTCACACCTGAATGTTGACATAATATTCTGCATTTACATGTATTTCAAGATAGCGATGAACCACCGCAGCTGGCCCACAGCTCCGCGGGCTAGAGGTTGATTAGAATTGTATTACCAGCGCGAAACGCCTGGCTCTTATTGGTCCAATAGGCTACAAGGATATCGTCAAGAATTTGTAAAAATGCAACAGTCAAGATATCTAGATCTATCACCGAAGCATCGGGGTGCGAGACCAAAAGCTAACTGGAAACATATTGTTGATGATAATGTATTCAGAAGAGCGATAAAGTTTAGGCGTCTAATTATTTGAATCTATTTTGATGGCAATTCACGATCAACAACAAGTTTCTCAGCTTGTAGAATAAGTGGCCCGATTCGAGGCGCGAATGTTCTATCCTGTAAAAGCCAATTCCGCAGCCAGACCCGTATGCACGAATCTGACATCGCGATTTAGGAGATGTGCAAGTTATTCCTTATTTTCTTTCGTAGGAAGCACACGAGTCCTTTATCAGTGTTAGATCTGATAACTAAGCCTGCTTTCAAACCCTCATCCAAATTTATAACACAATTCTAATACCTCGACCCTCCTAATCCCCTCTATTGATAATTATTTACAAATAAATTCCTAATAAGTCACCCCACAAGTGAGCCTTTTAGTTCGAGCCATGCAATACACTGCTCAAAATTCATGACAATCCAAAGCCAGGCAACTTCAAGCTTGCGGCTGGTGATAGCAAGATCTTAGGGTCATAACATTTATATGCTTCCTTATCGTTTTTTACCATGTTTGAATGTTGCTTAAAACCAAAAGAAAAATATTACGTCAAATAATTACTTTAGTTATTCATTGAAAGTTGTACGGCCGCCCGGCGTCGGGGTGTCGCGCTAGCCCGTCAGATGGGTTCCCGTTTCGCGAAAACAAAAAGCTTAATATAATGTTGTTTGAGCTGTCGTTCTAAAACTCTTTGAAAGGCGCACTATATCTGAAATCCGAGCCATCAAGCTAGTCTTGAGAACCCGTCCCATCATGGACATTGGGCCTTACATCCCATGCGCATGCGAGACTACCTTGCGTCTACCATTTATGGCATGGACGTAGGGTCTTATTTTGTGTTGACTCTTAAAATCCAACATTCGATACGTATCGATATGCCGTCGTGACGCATTGGCTTGACAAGATTGGCCAATTATCCAGTTGAATTATGCAGCGACTTCCCCTTTGACGATACTCGTGCGGGGACGACGACGAAGGCTGACGGAGAAGGGTCGGCAATCTAACGTAAATGGCGGTTTTTGGACGTCAGGACAGGAATTCAAAGGAATCGGGCATATATACCCGAAAACACAAGGATGCGGGTGGCTGGATTCAGGAGAAAAACAATGATTATTTTGGGTTGGGCAGCGCCAAATCTATAGGTATATTTGTGGTGGTCTCCAATATCTTTTTTATTATGGGCGTCGGAGTAATAACGGAATTGAATTGAAGACCGAATAGATTTATTCGATGGTCTCCAGGAATCGACACGAGAGGATGTGTTGAGAGACGTTGACTTAAGCAGATCACCTTGAGACTGCGCATCAGAACGTAGCTACCTCCCTCTCCTTCTTCATCATCATCATCACTATCACCACCGTCAACCATCGAACAACCGCCAGGACGTGAACATCAACAGAGAATTACTACTCCGGGACTTCCGACGACCCGTCAGCCTTCACAATGTCGTCTCTACGCAAGAACCAGATGCAAAAGAACCAGCCGAAGAGGAATCCGATACAGATCAGTGGCCCTGTTGTAGGGTCGGTCAAGTACGCAGCCCATGCCCCCTGCATATCAGCCCAATAAGCATCGCACTAACACCGCACTTCCAACCCTCCACAGAAAGGAATCCGTCAACTTCCCCGGCGTCGGACAAGCCGACCAGCAGCGTGTAGCGGACCTCTTAAAACGCCGTCAGTCTGCTAGGATCACTGCAACTGTCCCGATCAGCGGAGCGGACGCACCCTCGGTTCCAAATATACCTATAGAATTCTCGAATTCCACCGCTCCCATCGCTTCGAGAAACAACGATGCACCTGGCACGAGTACGAGGTCGGGGAGGCCGACGACATCTCGCGGACGAAAGCCCCAGTTTGAAGGAGCGTCAATACCCGTCGACGTAGATAGTTACAGAGGGGAAAGCTTCAACGCCTCGGAGTATATCTCCAGCGTGCTGAGAGATGCCTCCGAGGAAGAAGTGCGACAGTACCAGGCCGACCTCAAGCGAACCCGAAAACGTGCCTCCGCCGACCTGCAAACCAATGTCTACGTAAATCGTATCCAATTCATCGCCATCTCCAAAGAAATCGGCAATGTTAAGGAAGAAATGCGAACATTGCGAAATCTCCTTGCTGAGCTCGATCTGACAACACAGTCCCTCAATACATCAGAGAATGACATGTCTCCACTATCGTTTGAAATTTCGGGCTTGGAATCCATGATGACCGGGTCCGGTCGCGCCAGAAAGAAGGCAAATCGTACCTCGGTAGCCGACTTGACGCAAATGTGGGCCACGCATCTTAAACTTTTATGGGAACGCGTTGAAAACTCGCAAAAGTATCTCCCGGCATCTCCAGGACGTCACATTGTCATGGATTCGCCACATTGGGTTGAACTGAACTCTGCAACGTGGAAACCGATGCGACAGGTGCACATGTTTCTACTCAACGATCACCTTCTGGTAGCCTCTCTGAAGAAGCGTCGTCCGGACGCAACTAACCGTGGCGGTCCGCCCACGAAACTCTTCGCAGAGCATTGTTGGCAGTTGAGTGAAGTTGAAATGATCGATTTAGCCACGTCGTCTGCAGAAACTTGTGCGGTCAACATCAGAGTAGCAAAGGAGTCATTCGTGTACAGAAGCGACAAGACGGACAAGAAGACGAAACTTTTGATGACGTTCAAAAAGACAGTTGACGAGCTTAGGAAAGCTCACAAAACAGAAACGGACGATCAGAAGAAAGTGAAGGATAACGCTTCTTTCCTGGCCGACAGGGATCCTGCGTTACAAGGCCAAAGCGATCTTTTGCAAACGATATCCGCATCGATGGGAAGAGATAGGCCTATGATTATGATTGACGTGGATGGAACGCAAAGAAATTTAAGATGGGTAGAGACACAGATGGACGAGCTTGATGAATTAATATCCCGCCGAAGTTTCGAAGTCGCAGTAGGGAGAGTTGAGTTTTTAAGAGGCATTGCATCCAAGCACGCCAAGAGCAGTACCGTCGCTAGTGAGTTCATCACGTTCAGGGTTGATGAGAGAGCGCTGCGTTTGAGTGCACAGATCACGGCAGATTTGAGAGAGTACGCTGCGTGGAAGACGTATGTGAAGAAGAATGCGGATTGGTTAGTTAGACTGGAGTTTGAGGATAGAGCACGAGAGGCACTTTTAGACGCCAGAAGTGCCTGTCTCAAATTGAGGACGAGGTAGGTTTCCTGTACCCGGGATAAACTGATGTGAAATCCACTAATACGCTGGTAAATAGGCAAGTCCGCTTCGAAGGTGATATCCCTTCATATATCTCCCAAGTGGCCCTCGTCCAGTTCACGCTCATCCGCAATACTGTGGAAATCTACAACGCTTGCTTCGAATACCGCCTGTCTAGTCCATTGGTAAAGTGGGCAAAGGAGCACGTGGAAGGGTACTCTGATCTACTCACTCGACAGCTCTCATCGGTGTCCCGGGATGAGGATGTTTTCGAACAGTGCATTCAATATACATTGCTACATTCGACGTTGCTAACTGACGTTGGGCTGGATTTCAAGGAATTATTGTTACCAAAAGAGACAAGTACTGTGAACGGATACGGGGATGCTCACGGAGAGCCGGTGCCAGCACCGCCTCCTAATGCAATTACAAACGGCGTCTAAATTCTATAACTGACGGCGTTGAGGTCAAGATGTTTACTGTATAGCTATTTTCCTATTCTTTGTTTTAGCCTGATTAGTCTTGATACCCGTATGCACACTTTAATCATGTTTCCTCGTCTATTGTCTCTAATCGATAATTATATATATTTTCCCAGAAGGTGAATGGAATGATATTCTGATGTATTTATAGCACACACATGGGCCCATGGGGCGTAAGCCGATCTCCTTTGTGATTGCGTCTTGCGATTATCCGCCTCAAACACGCACAAATATCTTTTCAGCTCATCCCGTCATCTTCTTCCTTTTAAAATTTTCTTTCCATTGCCGCGCATTGTTATGTGGGCGGCCCTGCAGCTATAATTGCTCATTTCCACACGGAAATCTCCCCTTCTTGCAACCATCACCCTTCATTCACAATCTCCAACATGTCCGACACTCTACAAGCAGATACCTCGCAAGTCACAAATCCTTGGGCCATGGATCTCGAAGCATCTATCCGAGAGCCTGCCCAATCGATACAAACCCCTTCCTTACACAGCGACCCCTCGGTCCTTTACTACTGCCGCTACGTCGAAGATGACGATGACGACGATGGCTCCGGGCTCCAAGACAATAGCACGGCCAACTACCGTATCTTTGGAGAACAAGATCTGATCAACAGCAACATCGATCTCGCTGAAAACGACATTTTCACCCAAAGACCATCTCCTTACAGTTCGAATAATAATCTCGGCAGGGATTCACCAACCGTTACGATCGTGGCTAGCAATCCGACGGATGATAACAACAATGATTTCCTAAAGATCGTATCTTCGCAGGAGAGACGCGAGAGTCGGTTCCGTGAACGGTTGTCGTTGGATGATATCAGTATTCCTAGCTCGATGTTTACGAGCATCGATACTAAAAAGGAGGAGGAAGAGCAGAGCAGTATGTCAAAGTCCCGTCTCTTCCCAAGAATTCCTCCCCTAACTATATAACCTCTACCAATTTCTAACCATCTTTTTCCCATCTTTTCTTTTACACAGTTCGTGAGAAAATCTCAAAAATTGACCGGATTATTTACATTCATATCCCCTGGCTCCTCCGCTTCACCTTCATCTTCTTCCTCGCGAACTGGTGGACCCTCATCCCGCTGATGAAAGTCTCATCTCCTAAATTCCATTCGGAAAATTTACCGATTGTGTACTCGTGCGGCATGCTTGGGATGATCCTCTTCTCCCTCGGCCTGCAAATTGCGTATTTCAAAATATACGGCGCACCGTGGAGCAGACGCCGGCGAGATGCGGACCAAAGCAAGGATGTGGGATTAAATCGCATCAGAGGCCTACAAACCAAGGAAGGAGAGAAGAAGAAGAAGAAGAGGGCCGACAACGTCCGTGTTAGGAGAAAAATGGAGACGTATATATTTGCGGTTGATTTGGTGCTCCTGGCGCTTGCTCTGGCGGTTTTGGGGGTTTCAGTGGTGATG
Source organism: Dactylellina parvicollis (assembly GCA_036971385.1). Taxonomy (NCBI): domain Eukaryota; kingdom Fungi; phylum Ascomycota; class Orbiliomycetes; order Orbiliales; family Orbiliaceae; genus Dactylellina; species Dactylellina parvicollis. The sequence continues at coordinate 441,108 of JAJTUD010000005.1, forward strand.
TCGAGGAGCGGGGCTATCGACCATGAGAATGCGATGAGGCAGCAGCGACAAGGAGTTAGTAATGACACTGTTCTAGCGACACAGGAGACCGGGACTGGAGGTACGAGTTCGGGAGGGTATTCTGATCAGGCGGATGGGTGGTACAAGTATTCAGTTGGTGGCAGCCATGGGGCGTGAGAGCCTGAACTTCACACGGTCATAGATATAGATTACACAGCTTTCTTTTATTGCCCATTTTGCTTTTCGGTATAGCATTAGCGGGTACTTTCCTTCGTATGATGAGAATAGATTACCAATCACCCTGATTATCTTTAATAAAAATGATGTTGACCTGCGTTGGAATGTTGTATTCCGAACTTGGCCTCCAACATACAAGCTCCAGACTCCAATATATCTACCATTCACAAGCAATCGTCGCGAGAGTTTTATTCGATTCATAGCGGCCCATAATTGACCGATATACTCCAATGGGGACATTACTCCTCGTTTCCCTCCTGTTCTTCGTACCCTTGTTGCTTTTCGTCGGTGAGTTTATATCACAACATCGGACTGTACATGTAAGTTTTGTACCCAACTGACGTCAACCAGTATGGCTAGCACTCTCGTCCTGCCTAGGTGACTCCTTACGACCGAACCGAGGGGATGAAAACTGGGCATCATCCCGTCGACACCGACAGATGGAACGAGAACGGGATCTGGACATCGTGGCGAGTAGACACGCGCTTTACGACGGTATGCGCGACAGTCACGGGGGATCTTGGGAGGTGATGGAAATGCAGGATATGATGTCTTCGGGACGGGATGATGATTTACGATGAGAATCACAAAAATTCGTGTGTATCAGATATATGTTTTCAAAATCTTCAATCATCCACAATATGAGAGCTATACACATAATACCCCAATTCCTAAAACTCCAAACTGACCTTTGTCGCCTTCTTCACCTCCACCCCGCCAACTCCATCCCCCACCGTGCTACTCGGATTATGCGCCTTACTCTCCTCTTCGTCGTCATCATCCACGGGTAGACTGAACCTCTCGATCCGCATCCTCCGTCTCGTGAGCATAAAGGCCAAATCATCACCGCCTTCCATACCCACTATCCCCCCGCTCCCGTCACCGCCGGTATTGGTGACTATCCCCGTACCGCGTTTGCCCTCTATGGCCTTCCAGACATGCACGAGACCCTGAGGTACATCGTCCTTGTTTCCAGCCCGCATCTCGGCACGGGCGAGAAAAGCGGGAATCGGGTGGAGTTGTATGGTCGCGTCGGTCAGGTGTTCGAGGTGTCTGATCAGACCCGTGGATCGCGGGTAGAGGGATAAGGGGAAAGAGATCATTATTGTAAGGATTTGGGAGTACTGGCGTGTGAGTGAGCGGAGAGTGTGGATGAATCGGAGGAGTTGAGCGGGGTGGGATGCCGAAGGAGGGTATATCAGAGGTGAAAGAAGGTTGGGAATCACAATTCTAGTTATGGAGTCTGTCGAAGAGGCTGAGGATAGGATGGAAGTTATCTGGGTGATAATTTGGGTGAAAGGAGACTGGGAGGTCGGCGGGGGAGGGGGAACGTAGGTTGGTGGTTTCGAAGTTGGAGGGATGGCGAGACGTTTGGTGAGGTCGTAAGTGTGGCAGAAGAGGGTGCTTGGACCTGAAGGTTCCGATGGTACAGTTGGTGATTGAGGAGACTCTGGTGTAGCTAAATCACATTACCTATAATATCAGCATCCATATATAGTGGTAGTTTATGTCTCGATATGCACAGATATTCCGCCTACCTCTGCGATTTCCCAAAGCCTCATATCTCCAAGCAATCTTCATTCTATCCTCTTTCCCCTTCCTCTTCATATCCTCATTATCATCCTTTCGATCACTCAGCCCTGGTAACTCTCTTCCCCAAGTTTCGCCCACTCCAACAACGACCACATTGTGTCCTTGAATAATCCCTTCCGCGGCATAGTACCGAAGTAAAGCTCCCGCAAAATCTGTCGTGGAAGACTCTTCGATAAGCAGCAGCGAGCCCAACGGCAGACCCTCGTGGCCGGAGAGTAGGTTATCGAGAGATGCCGTCCCCGTAGAAGTCGTGGGGACGCCGGTGAGAAACGAGGGCCTAACGCCGTTCTGGAGGGGTTTTGGCGGGGTGGGTTGCGGGGTGCCAGGCGATGCTAAAGATTGGCCGGTGCTGCCATCCGATGTGCTGAGAACTACGGAACGCTTGCGGAAGCTCATGGTGGTATGTGTATTCTAGGTATCGTGGTTTGGATTCGATGTTCTCGGGGTACGGTCATGGTCTTTGGTGTATTTGATGTTGTTGAGGGCTGCATCTAGCTTTGACTGCAAAAGACGAGCTCTCAAATTTTGATTTCGATTTTTTAACGTCAACCAACGCAGGAGTACTTTGATATTCCAACAGGATGCAGACGCATTCCATTCATTTACTGGAAATATGTATATATAAAAATCGCAAGTTATAACAAGCTTTTATCTCCTTGAGACCCATTTTTGTTCCAGAAAAAGTACAAGTCCGTGTAATAAAAACACCACGCAAGGCAAATCACAAAGGGGATCTGTAAGGACCGAATTCCAGTTCGCCGTGAGGCTCTGACTGGAGAGATTTTGAGAAAGAACAGCAAGAACTTCTTGACTTCAAGTCGAACAGGCAATCGAATAGCCAAACAAAAATAAGATTTCCAAAAAATATAAGACTCCGTTATCTTTTCTATAAAAAACCATCAAACCGCCATTTTGTCCCAGAATGTCCGAAAATAAGTAAAAGTAGAATACCCCCAAAATAAAACAATCGTAGAAGTAGAATGGAAACTCCAAACGTGAGAAGAATGTCAAAGTTTTTGAGATCATAAAGGAAATGGTTCGTGAAAGAATGTGATGTCCACACCAGTGACTGTCTACCGGTGTTTTGGAAGCAAACCCAAAATGGCTGTCAAATGTCAGCTAGAGATGTATATCGTAGATAATCCCAGTAGAAACAAAAGAAAAGGGGTGCCGTCAAAGGGCGCGTTCGGGGAACGTTTGAAAAGAAGTTGGAATGTTAGTTGTAAGAATGACATGAAGGGGGCCTCCTGTAGAAGTTAGACATTTCAAGTTAGAATTTAAATATTACAGTTATGAGAAACAAAGAATACAAAAAGACACAAAGGGTCATTAAATAACTGGCTAAGTCTGAAAATGTGGCGGTCATGAAGCGAACGTGAAATCGTGACGAAATGATAAGACCCGATATCGAAAGCATGTAGGTTGTGTTTGAGATGATGGTGTAAATTTGGAGTCGGAAAATTATCTTGAAAACGGTAGACAAAAAATAAGAACACTTCATTTTATGAAGTATGTTCGAACCGTCTACTGAAAGAACTCAGAAAAGGATTTGCGCCGCCATTGGTGCTTGGAAATCGGTTGTGGTTATGCTTTCCTAAAGTGGGACTTGGACTGTTCCGACCACGATCGGGAACAATCATATTGCCATCGTTGTCTTCGATAATCAACTCGCCGGCCATCGCGACATGTGGGTACTCTACGGTATCCATCGAGCTGGCGTCATCAAGGCTGGCCATTTCCTCTCGTTTTTGCACAAAATTGCTATCCACGCGGGTAACGATGGGTCGACGGCCGAGTCCCTCCCGCCACAGGTATTGGTCACCGGCGAGGTCAGTATCGCTATCGTCACCGTGATCAGAAATCGGGCTCCGTGGTGGGGATCTGTAGTTCATCTGTACTGGCGACCCTCTAATCGAAGTGTCATCGTCCAGGTAGCTGTTGAGGATATCCCTCTCATCCTCGTCCGATGATTCGGCATCCTGAACTCCCGAGAAGAACTGATCGTCGGCAGTTGACGCCCGTTTATCCTCATAGCCTTTGATATCATGGTATTGGAGCTTGAGCGAAGCTGCACTATCCCTCAAAGAAGGGATACGGCGCGCGGATCCGGATTGCCGAGGGCTAGTCATTCTACCGGACAACCAGGAGCCTTCTGAGTCAATGGACGCCATAGATTTGATCCTCTCATGGCCGAACGAATTCCTACTAGAAGTTTCGGAGAGACGGCTAGAGGTATGCGCGTATCGATCAATTATCTCTCCTGTGCTGGACCACGGAGATTTGCCGTTACTTCTCTTGGACGGCCGTCGAGCTTCGGACAAGTTTCTACTAATCGAAGCTGATGTTATCCTAGATGGGCTGATTGGGACCATTTTAACTTCGGTTTGCAAATCCTCAGCTGAATAGTCGTGGGGGATTGGAATCGCAATCTGGGACAGTCTGGGTGTGGGAAGATCTGGCAGATATTGGTCACTCGGTGCTCTAGAGCCTGCGGAGCGTGGTGTCGGGGATTGCAAAAATGTTCGTGGCATTTTGGTAGATCCGTTGGGAACGGTGGCGCTTCCGTTAACAGTTGAGGTCTCAGTATCGTCGTGTCCATTGACGTCCGGGGCTTGGTTCTCTTCATCGGACGCCTGTCGTTGCGCTTCGTGTTCCTTCTGCACGCGTGCCGCTGTTGCTTTCCTAAAGAACGACGTCCACGCATTTTCTAGAGCCTGGTTGTCCTTATCATCTTCTGCGTCCGGTAGGTTCTCAAGCATACTGGTCTGATCCCGTGACATTTTGCGCGAGTGACTGGGCGAATGGTCAACCAACTTGGCACCGCGGACTAGGGTGGGTGAAGGAGGTGGGGATTTCTCGCTGTAGACGGACAGCCGGATGGCGGTTGCGGTTTCGACGGTAGGTGTTTCGTTGTCGGACTTGTAAGAGACGCGGCCGCTGCTCTGCGGCCGCTGCATCGGCCCATGGGCGTGTAGGTTTTCCTGCGACGGTCCATGCAGCCAAGACATCGGGGTATGCGTTCCAGACCGTGGCGCCGGTGATTCTTCGACATGGTTCGGGGTCGCGGGTATTATTATCCTCTGGGTGCCGGAAGGTCCGGCGCGACCGTTCTCCTTAGAGATCGCTTGGGATTGAGTGAGAGCATGTACGGTAGCCTGTTCGTCGTCCGCCAACTGTTTCGCCGCCCGCCGTTCGAGTTTAGCTTGCGCCCGAGATTCGTCCTCCTTCTGCTTCCGTTCCCGCCGTCTGGCGTCGCGCTCAAGGGCTTCACGGATCCCGCGCGAGTCGAGTTCGTCGGCCAGGCCGTATACCAGATTTCGTTTGGGCGCGGGCGCTTCCTCTACGATCGGCGCATGACGATCCTTTCTCCAACCGGATTTCGCGATCTTCCGCTCGTGGTTTGAGGGATAGTCGGGCATCTTCTCGCCGGTGTACGGGTTGGAGGACAGACGGAGTGTCGGTCGCGGGGAGAGGACGTCCAGACTTCGTACTTTGAACGCGCGGAACGGCGAACTGTGCGATTGGGACGTCATGACGGAGTGCAGGGATTCCTGGGTCCGCATGGATAATTCTGATAAGGGTCGTTCAATTTGGTCTTTGCGCGAGAACGGGCGAAATCTGCTGTCAGGACCTCTTTCGGACCTTCGCGAAAACGAGCGAAACAAACGAGGATGGTCTTTGTCGGGTGGGGGGGAAGGATAATCAGAAGGAAAAGTCGGGGCCTTCTTCGTGAGGGTGCGCTTCCTGGGCCGGTGAGATGAGGCTGACGAATTGGAGCGCCTGTTCTCAGGGGTCGTCGCGAGAGTGAAAACCTGTTGCGATGGCGGAGGGGTTTGGACCGGAGTTTGCAACTGTGCGACTGGAGTTTGTGTTGGAGGCGGCGACGACATTTGGACCTCGCGAAGGTTGGACGGCGTCGAGGGTCCCGCTGCTGCCGCCTTTGGGGCGTTATTTTTTCTTCGCGAGGCCGCCCGCTTTATGGAACGTAGGGTTTCATTACGAAGCCTAGACCTGGAGACGCTGCGGATGGAGGGGGTTCGAGGTCTTGTTGAAAGGTCGGGTTCGGAGAGCGACCCGTTAGTAGGTCGTTTATCGCCAGAGTTGGTCTTTGACCGCTTCCTCCACGGCCATATCGCCATTGCGCCGTCGCTGCTGGAGGTTTCTGTTCAGGTGAGATCGATGCGAGGAGTGGAGTGGAGGGGGAACAGAAGCGGCGGAGGGTGCGAGAAGATAAAGTGCGGGCCTCGGAAATCGGGGTATCAGGGTCCTGCTCACTCTCTCGCTCTCGCTCACTCTTTTAATTTAAATATGCAGCGTGGTGGTGGTGGTGGTGGTCAAGGAACGTGACGGGTCGCAGACATGGATGCTCTGGATTCCTCGAGACAAAGGAAATGATACTGCTTTCCGGCGGCAAGAAATGTCCAACGGTTTCCAGCAATACGAGTGCCGCTTGTTTCCCTATATTTTTGTATACCTTTGAGCGGTCGTATAGGGTCCAGGATTTTCCGGATGGAGAAGCTGAGGGTGCCGGTGACGTGAAGTATTGCTGTCGTGCCAATCTCAATCCTGAACTGCTGTTTTAAAAGGAAAGGTGCCCCGGTAACTAGCCGCGATAAGTTGGTCCGTTCGGCTGCTCAATCTCGGGTTTTCTTAAATTGCGCTGATATCGATAAAGGGCTTCTGATATCTGAGAGAAGCGTCCGTGTGAGCGTATTCCAAAACACCAGGAAATTAAGAAAAGAGAAGAGAGAGAAAAGAAGAGAGGTGAGAAATTCAATTTTGGAGTGTTAGAGTTTTTCAGCGAATGTGCTATGGTCGGGTGCAGCACGAGAATAGCAACAAACCTCAACGAAGGGATCAATTCTCCAAGAGGGACGAATATCGGGAGGACAGCACAGAGGGGAATGAAAAACGAGGAGGGAGCCAGGGGTCTGGCAGAGGACCCGGTGCTATATTTATCGGGGTGTGGCAACGAGCGCACCGAACGAACGGTCCCGACAATTGGCGGCCAGCCCACACTCGCACAAAAGAGAACACACGCAAACCCACCCTTTTTCTTCAGAGCTTGCGATCGATAGTACAAAGTACCTATGTATAAATTATGTAAGGTGTGGTTGTGTCTCAGCCTGTTTGGTGGGCCACAGCAAGGAACATTGGAAAGGAAGCCAGGAGGAAGTTCAGCAGTGGAGACAAGTGGAGATGCAGGCAGGAACCCTCCGTCGAGGGCGGTCCCATGCGAAGATTTCATTCACCGTCAACTCAGCTTGCAGAGTATCGCGACTCATTGCAAACGCCTCCTTACGACGGCACTTTCTGGTTTCCCAGTTTCTTGCCAGTAAAAACCAGGATTGCAACTCGTGGGCTTGTGTCAAAACAGTGGCGGGCTGTGCGACTGGTGTACCTACATACCGCGCATTCCATCCACCAAAGGAAACAATAGCTCGAACGAGTGGTTCTTCTTCTTCTTCTTTTTTTTTTTGCTTTCTTCTCGCTTGATGGTCCTTTTGGTTGCGTGAGGTGACAGCAGAGAAGATTCACACGTTAATGCTGGCCTTGCATTGACGAAAGCCAGGTACATGTGCTGTACCTGCCTTCTCCCTCCCGACGTGGTGGAGCGAATACGACCCAGGCGGCGGGAAAAGTACTCAGCGGTCTAAACGATAGGGAAGGAGAGGTGAGATTCGGTCCACGGAAAGTACTATAAAAGTTCAAGAGACATAAGCGGCGTAATCGAATGGATCAGGATGATTTCAGACGGCATGATGATGATGAGTAAAAGATATCTTAAAATCGCCGCAGCTTTCTCAAGGATCTTTTGAGCCTTCTCTCTCCCTCAATGACGACAGTGTTGAGCAGCCCATCAGTTGTTGGAAGTCTAGGTCCTGGTCCATGAGCGCATTTACTCGGGTGCATGGATATGCTTGGTTCCCGTGTCAGAGGGCACGCCTTTCAAGGGCACCCACCGGCTGCATCAGATCAAGGAATCAGAACCGGTGGGATTCCTCGGACGGGAAACCATCGTCGTGCGAAATACACTCAATGGTACTCATCTCCCATTTCTCCGGGTCTGGCAAACTATCACTGCACTTGTTCGGACCCCGTTGTGCAAAAGAGGTATCTATCGCACAGTTTTTGGACCGCGATGTGGAGACCCGCGATAACCGTATCTTCGGTCTTTGAAACATTCCCGCATCTTTGGTCTGCGTTTGTCTTTGGGATCTCGAATGGAGGGATGCGAGGAGTTGGCAACGGCGATCTTCTTTGATTCGGTATCTCCCGCCAGCCAATGGTATGACGTTTGTGTAGAAGGGTAAGGGCAACGATGGGGTAACTCGCTGCCCACCATGCTCATCTCTGCCTCCAGATGCGCTCAAAATTTCCTGGTTGGACAGCTCGAAAAGCCACATGCATCACAGAAAATGTTCACTGGCCGGACAGTCGAGGTGATTTTTCGTGAGTTTCGGCAAGTTTAAGCAGTTCCAAGATCCTTCCCAACACGTTGGTACAGTATCCCAGGAGACTCAAGCTCTCGATTCGCAGATCATGGACCCGATAGAGGTCTATGTTCTTGGAAGAGGTGTGCGACGATCAACTGCAGGATTGTAAATTCGGCCCTTTGCGGCATAGCATTGCAATTTTCCATGTCCACGAGACTGCATTCTCGTTAGTGTCGCAGCTGAAAGGGCTGTCAAACAGCCATCATTAAAACGCCATATTAATTGAGATCGAGATAATCGAAGCGCCACCGACGAAGCTAACCTTCCGCATCTGTTTTGATGATCGGTAGCACGGACGAATGATTGGCTGGGGCGCTCTGGTTTGACAGCAATCTCTGGAGAAAGCACGTCCCACTATTGACACCGTTGATTCTCGACTCTCGAACTTCAAACGTCAATACAAAAGTCTGCTGCCTGGCCTTGTCCTCACAGCGTCTTGGGATGACCGCGGCGAGGGCGTCGATGCTTTGATTGGGCATTTGTCATGTTGGGCAAATGAGAGTTGGAGCGAGCCCGGCCATGAGATTGGAATCAACGCCTGCCAGTGGCACAACCCTGTTGGGGTTCCAGTTGCCCTTTGTGAGACGTCAACCACACTGGAGCAAGCCCCTCCAGATAGCTTCAGTTCATGATTCAGAACGAATGCAACCCGTATACATTCCTAGAATTGTTTCGGCTTTCATGTTGTACATACCTCGGGATCTGTTTTGAAAGACGCTGTTTGTTTGCAGGCGGATTATCGTGGTTTCCTTCTCGTTCGTTACCAGTTCCAAATAATGGGTTGATGGTCTGGACAGTGGATGGAACTCCGGAACCAACCCAACACCAGACCAGGATATATTGCCCCTTGCATAACTAATAAATCCAGAGAATTTATGTTCCTGTTCCTGCAGCGGTCATGTTCCACGAGGTCACAAATCTCCTGAAAAGGGTGGTGGTTGACAATTCGATATGTATGCCTCGAGCTTCCAGCCATGTGAACCAACACCTTGTACGGGCGAGTGGGCGAGCAGCTCCGAATCATTCTCTTCGCCTTCCTCGTACTGTACGTAACAAGCCATACTGACGATGAGGTGTCGAGCTAAGTCCCATAAGGGCGTATGTGACTCCGCCATCCGGTTCTGGTTTCGGCTGGGTTTGTAAGTCGTGACGCTTGAAGGTTAATCTCGTATTCAAATGCTTCAGTAACATAAGAGACGACTTGAAGGTGTGGTTCTTGGTCCCTACAACACAATTGACCCTAGCTAAGGTTAGCTTCGGTTCAACACTAACTATCAGAGTCTGGTTCAACATGAGTTAATCTGCATGTTCGGCAAACTGGAGCTGTTTAATTACACAGCAGCAGCAGCCCGTCTCTAAAGCGGATTTACGTGCAGCTGAAGCGTGAAGAAGATATATTTGCTGCTTACTAAACACCAATTGTGTCTCATCAAAGACCAGAAGCTTCCATGAGGAAGGTGCTCTATTTTATAGAATTCTTATGACCCTCATTCATGATATTCACTAGACCTTTTGACAAGAGGCTTCGTGAATGGCATCCAAATCTAAAACTAGATAATCGATAAAGCAAGCTCAAGAAACAACAATGAAACTCCTGGAATTCATTGATAAGAACATTTTGATCAAGAATCCTTTACAATTCTTGGACAGATCGGCGATTGCACATCTACGGCTTAGTTTTTTCGTGCCCCGAAAACCAGTGGTCCCGTTAACATTGGGATCCGGGTATCCTTTATTATTTTCAAAAAAGCTACAGGCTGATAGTCTTCAGATTCCACATTCAGATTGGCCGCGCCAGCTCAATCCGAAGATTGGCATTTGGCCTAATTTCTTCGCAGTTGTCGAAGACCGGCTACGTTCTCATGCCACGCAGGATGTAAGTACTTGGGCCACCCATATCGAAGATTTCGGCCTGAAAATTGAAACCGGGCCGGAGATCTGAACCCCCATACTGAGACTGCTCGTCTCGTACTGCGTACCCGCTCTCATAAACTACAAAATCCCCTGAAATAGTTCCCGAGCTTAACTTTCAACGAGGACGAGCGTGACGAATCCTTGAAACCGGGCAGCATGTTGAACAAAAAGCACGACCACCTGGAATTAGCCGCCATAATATTTGAAGGCCCTGCCGCGAAAATCATCTCCGCGCTCAACATTGGGTATCCAAGGTTTGATGTTTGCTCAGGTCTTGGTTATGGCGGTCGATACAAAGTCATGACTTTCCCTTGCAGGTCCGTTGACAGCTGGAATAGGTTGATCTTGATGTATTACGATCCTCTAGAACTTCAATTGACGGATGAATACTTTAAAAAATACTCTGGAAACTTCCACACTGAGGATAATCCTGTTCGAAAAGCAATGCTACGAATTTACGCGTATATGAAAAACCACGATCAACAATATGGCATAATTTCAACCTTGGAGTCCACAAGAGTGGTAAGACGGGTTGCAGACCCTGATTTTAAGGGAAACGAAATCATCCAGTGTTCACCAGAGATAAAACATACTGGCAAAGGGTTCCAATCTCCATTAGCAGCCTTTACTTTTGCTGCCTATCAGTCTTATCTTCAACCGAGGTTTTATGACGCAGCAGCGAAAGAAATTATACAAAGAGGATACCAATGGAAGTTCGATGAAGTCGAGAAACTAACCACGTGTCTTCCGGGTTTTTCTATTCGTGGTGAACCAATCCTCGATACTACGGATTTGATTTTCATGCCCGGTGACCGAGTTTTATATTGCTCCAATGACGGAGAGTTTACGGTACGAGGGGAGATGATATTCAAGAAAAGGAACATAGCAGCGAGAGTAGTCTTAAAAGTATACAATTGCTCAGGAAATCCATTCCCAGACCAGATTGAGCTGGGGGCCGAGGACTCTACGAAGGTTGGCAATTTTTTTACGGCGTGCTGGCGTCTGTTCACGAGACAAGTTTTGAATACCGAGGAGACTGATGTCGAAAAGGAGGAAATCGAGCAGGCTAAGATGTACTTTCAAGAACTACGCACGTGAGTAACTAGATCATTGAACGCTTTTTGACTACTGCATATATGAGAGATCCCCATTAATCTATTTACAGGTACGAAAAACTATCATCTTTACAAGGTAAATATATTCCAAAGTTGTATACCAGCGGCATAGTTTCGGGTCAATGGGGTGTACTGGTTCTTGAGGATTGCGGGCAAGCCCTACGGGGAGATTGGGAAGCAGATGCCAAACGCGGGGCGAAAGAGGCGTTGGATGCTCTACACAAATGCAACGTTTTGCACAAAGACATTTCATTTGAGAATATTGTTTATGAAAAGAATACAGACCGCGACATCCCGTCTGTTAAGTTGATTGACTTTGGTAAATCAATTTTTGATGCAGATTCGAAGAGGGAGGATTTCGAGAGAGAGATGGAGGAACTGGAGAATTTGAGAAGTGAGGAGAGTTCTACGAAAAAAAAAGGTTGATTTTGGATTTGAAGACTATTGAGATATGGATTATCCTGTGTTAAGAGAGAGGCTGGTTTTGAGACCAGGTAATCCCCATATCGTCGGAGACTAGGAGCCTAGTAGTCTCGCTAGAAGCGACATATGAAAGATAATATATAATTCGGTTAACATGTGGAGTCTCAATACCTTCCCTCACCTAGCTGGAATGCCAACTATATTTCTACCCATACGATACCCGGAGCTACTTAGTATCAAGAAGAATATACAATTCCCCTCCTCAGATATTTAGCTTGTGAGGTTTGTAGTTAGAGTGCTGTTTGTACTGTAAATGTATCACGTCTGGTATAAAAAACGTGAAATCATTCCATCGCGCTTTAGCCCTATCCCACATGCCGAGGAAGTAGCATTTTCCTGTTGCTTCAAATATAGGCTTGTATTATGCTTCAAGTATATACCCCTAAGCTATAAATATTTCACCAGTAACATTTCTCTAGTCCACATCTGTATCAATTCTGCAACCACCTGAGAACCTTGAGCAAAAACCACAAATCATCAAAATTCAACAATACAGTCTTCTAAGATGCGGATTCTTAAATTCATCAAAGGGCACGCCTTCTTGACTCCTATTAAAGTGGTGGATCCATTATATGATACACAGGTCACCTATCCAGAACGTGCTGAGCTACTTAAAGGTAGAGTTCGACCATGGCCGAATTTCTTCGAGGAACTCACCAGTCGGCTAGCACCTCACGTTGAACAGGAGGTAGGACACATAAACCAATCACTTTATATACCATGGAATGAAAGGACAACTGACCTTTGCCTGTTGACAATTGATAGTTCCCCGTACTGAACAAACACAATCAAGTAGATTGGGAGTTGCACCCAGAGAGAAACAGTCGGTTCAATACTAAATTGAACCTTCACGATTTTGCAAGATCGGGTATCGAGCAGCCTTGTTCACAAATAATTTCCGCAATCTTCAATATCAAGCCTCCAAGCTCTGGCCACAGCAATCAACCCGGAAGTATTCTCACATTCGGCTTCCCGGACGCCTTTCTAGTCTTCCCGCCAAAAAGGGTCAACTCAGAAGGCCTGTTGATGATAAATTATATTACACCGTGGGCCTTGTCGCTGAAAGATGTTGACATTGTCAAAGTTTATAATGAAAACGAGGGAGACTTTCATCATCCAGTTGTGAAGGTGCTGACCAGGATGGAGCAATACATGCGTTTTAATAGGCAAAAATATGCGATAATCTCAACTTTGGTGTCTACATTTGTCCTCAGAAGATGTTCAGACTCAGATTACAACGACTTTCTTGAATGCTCACCAGAAATCAAATGGGAGGGCGAGGGCTTCAAGTCTACAATTGCCGCCTACGTCTTTGCCGCTTATGAAACATATCTTCAGCCATGGTTTTACGATGTTTCATTGTTTGGGCACCCAAGAAGCCTCCGAGAAGAGACCTATTTTCAGTTCGATTACAGCTTCAAGCTATTCGCTCCTATCCCCGGTCTGACTGCAAACTCTCAACCGATATTGGACACCGCAGACTTGACATTCGTCGAAGGGAGGGTGCTTGATAGAGATATGACTGGATCTGTCGTTTTGGGTGAGGCGGTTTACAAGAAAGAAGACATAGCTGCCAGAGTCATCATTAAAATTCATGAGTTGTCCGATCCCAAGTCCAGATCGATTTATTACCGGGAGTGCCGCGCGTAAGTCATACATCCTGGAAGCCTGCGCATATTGCAAGTACGAAAAAGTTGGACTAACATGTGAAACCTGAGCAGCTATAAAGAGTTAGAGTCTCTTCAAGGGATGTGTATCCCACGACTTTATGCCAGTGGCAAGGCAGACGACAAGGGTGTACTGATTCTTGAATACTGCGGTGAATCGTTGGGCGACGAATGGATACGGGGGACTAAAAAGGAAGCAAGAAGAGCTCTAAAGGCTCTGCACGAACTTAAGGTTCTGCACAACAGAATTGCCCCTGAAAACATCCTGTACGGTGAAAACGCAGATGGTCTTTCGGTAAGATTGGTGGACTTTGCAGCTGCAGATTTCCTTGGCAAAATTGAAGGATATGATGGCCAGCTGTTTGAAAGAGAGATGGAAAGCCTAGAAGATATGTAATTTAAACTAAAAGACTATCGTCCTGTACCTGATATCGTCTCATTGTGAATGAAGACCGCTTTTATCGCTGGAATATCGATATATACAATGTTGAGAAAGTGTTGTTGGTGTTGGGGATGGGAGCTCGGGATTGTTCACCAAAACAAGCGCCACCACCCTGCTGCTTGCATCACATCACCATCCTCCCCCCAAAAAGAACAACTTGGAACTTCAACTTCAAAACCCCCCCATCCATCCGTCGCCCCACACAGAATCTCACCGACCAAAGCTCTCCATAGCGCGCTTCAAAGTATCTTCAGCACTCAATCCAGCGTACAGTTACTAGCCACCACCTTTCAACGTTCTCTAGCACCTCAGTTGCCCCTCCCCGCTGTTGGGTTGAGCCTTCTGCAGACCTTGCCAGCCAAGCTCTTCGTAACCCTTACAAAGCATCAAATCATCCTTCCCGTCGAGCTCTCCATCATCAATTCTGATTTTATATTCATATCCGACCTCCCTCTTCGATTGCTTTCCGAAGCATCCGCCCATCCTCCTTGATTTCTAGCACCCCGCCCGCTCACGAGACCCACTTCAGCAGCTGTACTCCTTTCCTTATCTAAACTCCGGCAAGATGATGGAAGTAGACTCCGAGACCAAGACACCAGCTCCGACATCCCTGCCAGATGCCGTCGAAATATCAACTTTGGATTCCTGGATAGACCAGCTGCTTGGGTGCAAGCAGCTCGCGGAGGCTGATATCCTACGCCTGTGCGAAAAGGCATGTACTATCCAATCACCCTCCGTCAAAATCTTCCGTCGACATCCTCATCGTCATCGGCAGCACAGCCAATCCTCGACACGAGCACTCAAAATTTATACCGATTACTAACCCAGGTTCCTCTAATCGTATAGGCACGGGAGATTTTACAAGAGGAATCGAACGTACAGCCAGTGGTATGTATCGCCCAACTTTCGACCCCTCCTGTCGCGTCTATTTCTAACCGAATCGCCTTTCAGCGTTGTCCCGTGACAGTATGTGGTGACATCCACGGCCAATTCCACGATTTGATGGAACTATTCAGAATCGGAGGCAGCTGTCCCAACACGTCCTATCTATTTATGGGTATGCGTTCCACTTTCGTCCGATGGGCATGTAAAATATTGACCCAAGCCGCCTAGGTGACTATGTCGACCGAGGTTATTACTCTGTCGAAACTGTCACCCTCCTCGTTACCCTTAAAATCCGCTTTCCTAGCCGCATAACTATCCTTCGAGGCAACCACGAGTCCAGGCAGATCACCCAAGTTTACGGGTTTTACGATGAATGCCTTCGAAAATACGGCAACGCGAACGTCTGGAAATACTTCACCGACCTCTTCGATTTCCTTCCTCTCACCGCGTTAATCGATAACCAGATCTTCTGCTTGCACGGCGGTCTGTCCCCAAGCATCGATACCCTTGACAATATCCGTGCGTTGGATCGAATCCAGGAGGTTCCGCACGAAGGTCCAATGTGTGACTTGTTGTGGAGTGACCCAGACGACAGGTGCGGCTGGGGAATCTCGCCAAGAGGTGCTGGATACACCTTTGGACAGGATATCTCGGAGGCTTTCAACCACAACAATGGCTTGACGCTGGTCGCAAGAGCGCATCAGTTGGTTATGGAGGGTTACAATTGGTCACAGGACAGGAATGTCGTCACGATATTTTCAGGTAAGAGCCGATTGAGTCACGTGAAGATGGGTTGAAGCGACGATTTGCTAACTGGATATGCGGATATAGCACCGAACTACTGTTACAGGTGTGGTAATCAGGCAGCGATTATGGAGATTGATGAACATCTTAAGTATACGTTGTATGTACCTCTCCTTCGCCGATTCTATCAAGTGAATGCTAACAAAGCTCGAAACAGCTTACAATTTGACCCATGTCCGAGAGCCGGAGAGCCCATGGTCTCCAGGCGAACGCCAGATTACTTCCTCTAAACAATCAAAAATATGAAGCCCTTTTGTTAAATAACTGCTTGTAGACCAACATTGGCGAGGATAAAGATGGCAATGTTTTTACGACAGTTTCCCGCGATATTATCTTTTTGGTTCCTCGACCCCCTCTTCTTCGTTGTCAAGATATCTGTAAACAAAAAGAGATTCGGAGCAACATTGTCAGTCATGAAAGTAACGATTGGGTTTAGACGATAAACCATTTTGAATGCTCTATACATTAGTATTGGTTTTCAAGGCTTTTTCTTCCCGTATTTTTGTTTGTCGGATGCAGCTGTCGTTTGTGCTCGCTGCACACTGATTCTCCTTTATTTAACATGCCCCTAGTACCTAACGTCCGATGGAAAACCCTATCTAGACAGTAATGAAGCGTTTTATTTCTTGAATTGGCTATTTAGTGGCCAATGTGGGGTCGCATATCGATATGGGGACCATGATACCTCGCGTATTTGGTGAGATTAGCCTGGAGGGCATGCATGGTGTTCCCCCTTGTCCATCGCATCGGATGAACAGGGAAGCTCAAGCTGACTGCAAGCATGGCAAAGCTTGAAATATGCTTCCCATGCAAATTGATGGGTTCAGCGAGATGTAAAAAGAACAATCTATCATGCGCCAACATCCGTCCAATAGTAAAAGAAAAAAAGAATAGCATGTTGATGAAATCCCAGACACCTATGCACCCTGAATATGCTGAAAATACAATAAGTAATAGACATAACATTCATCAAAATACCTCGCCGCCTCACCGCTCTACAATCTTCACCTCCTCATCCTGCACCGCATCAACCTCATCCTCATCCTCACTACTATCCAAATACTCCCCCTCCTCTCTCCGTTTCCTCCTCCATTCCTTCTCCCGTTCCTTCTGCAACCTTTCCTCCTTCTTCCTCTCAAAGTCATCGTAATCGTCCCGAGCATCTACCCACCTCTCCTGCACGTCCAGAACGCCACCCACCGCCTCACCCCACCGCTCTCTCATCGCCACCGTCCAGATCCCATCACCCGCTCCCTCCGCCTCTCCGAACGCGTACCCGCCAGCCCGATCGATTACCTGCAATAGGTGCGTCATCGAAGCTTTATCCTCCACCGCCAGCGTTTCGAACCCCACGAGCCCGAACCCATCGACCAGCTCACAGATCGCTTCGTTCAGTTTTGAAAATCTCTCGGAACCTTGCTCGGATGATAGATGCGGTAGTAGGTGGGATAGATCTTGCACTTCGGTGTAAAAATCCAGGTTGAACGGTAAAGGGCCGTGGGATCGTAAGAGGTCCATTTTGGAGAGGACGTTGATGTGCGGAAGGTTGAGGAGGAGCATAGAGCGCAAGGCTGTGAGGAGTATGGATATGTATTGAGAAGGGGAGGCGAGGTGGTGGGAGTCTAGGAGGTGGATTACTACTAACTATATGCACAGAGATCAAAAGTTAGCTGCATGTTAGGACTCGATGGTTCAAGAAGCAGACGTACGCGATAGCCCAGCTTCTCGAGCTTTGCAAATATATTCCGTAGAGAATTGTGATGTGTGAACAACTCTACCTGGCCCGGGCAGTCGAATAATATGTAGTCCTCTGTTATAATTCACAAATCAGCATCCTCTCTTTCCGAATTCTCGTAGGATTGAGTAAAAACTGCATACGTCCGAAAGCCGTTAACCCTTCCTCCAACCACTCGAAATTCTCCTCCAGCTCCTCCAGCCCGTATACGATCCCGCCGTTCGGACCTAACCCGTTCTCATCCATGATTTCGTCCAATGTGATCAGGCTCCTGACGTCGAGGGCGCAGGGATACGGCGTCGCATCGTTCGCCGGGTCGAGGTTTACAATTTGACATTTACGCCCTATGGCGGACATGAACTGGTGCACTGTAACCAAAAAAATATGATGTTAGCGGGGTGGTGGGGTGGGTTTGTAGTGGGGAGCACGTACTGCCGGCGCAGTATGTGGATTTGCCGCATCCTGGGGGACCTATCACGAGCTTGACGTTGAAAATATTAGTCCCTTGAACGGAAGATCTTGGGTGGTGGGAAAGCACAATACAGAGTGAGCCTAGGATGTAGTACGCACCTGAGCGAACGGCATAGCTGCTTAGAAGGGATAGATCGTTTCTTGATGTCAGGATCTGTAAAGTTGGGTTTGAAGATGCGGATGGATAGTTCTTTAAGATTTCGGCCAAGCGAGGATTCTTATATTCGAAATCAACACACCAACGTCAAGTGTATTACTAAGAGTCTGGAACGAGTAAAAGGTTTCCTCGATATTGTATCTAAATATTGTAGATTACACGATCGTGGTTAAAGTCCGAAAGATATATACACCGATAGATTATCGCCACCCACAATAACAAATGATAGATAGACACCAAAATTATAATTTGAAATTCCCTAATTAAACGCCCATCCGAAATAAACTCCATAAATCATAACGCCAACCATAAACCATCCATATAAGACCATGTGCGCTCTCGAGCCGATCGGAGTTGGGGTTGTTAACTGCAGCAGAGGCTGGCAACAGGACTAAACACAAGTTTGTTTGTGTGATCTGATTATGAGGTTGTAACGGAACTGCGAGCTGATTTCTCCCGGCTCATCTCGTCTATCCGTTCGTTGAGGTAAACCAGGGTATCAGCCTTGAGATGACCTGGCAGTACGGCACCCTCCACCCACGCCATAATACTCTCCTTGAACGTCCCACCGGCTGTTAATTTCCTCCAGGGCTGAAAGATCTTTTTGGATAAAACCCCCAAAATAGTATCCGCCATCTGTTTATTCTTCATCTCTGCCAGCCGTTTGGCTACG
Source organism: Dactylellina parvicollis (assembly GCA_036971385.1). Lineage (NCBI taxonomy): Eukaryota > Fungi > Ascomycota > Orbiliomycetes > Orbiliales > Orbiliaceae > Dactylellina > Dactylellina parvicollis. The sequence goes on from JAJTUD010000005.1 coordinate 459,781, forward strand.
AGTAATCCAACAAACAAACTGCTTGCAAGATCAGTTTCGCGAACGCTTTTGCTTGGTCCTAATTTCCTATCCCTCAGGCTCAAAAGGTAATCCAGCCCGGGGGAGGGATCTCCAAGCTGTATAAGCGCCACCTCAGCCCCGAAAGCGCTTCGAGGTACGTCCCATAGAGGGTAACTTTCAGCGATCATCTTCTTACCTTCGGCCGTCGTACTATTGCTATGATACAGCCGACTCGCCGTGCTTCGCAGCAACTGTACTCCTAATGGTGCCAACTCCAACAGTTTCGAACTCACGACACTCATTTCTTTCTCCGTAGGAATGTGGGGAAGGTGCTTCGACTCGACAATTTTCCGGTATTTCGGTTGGTATTCCGGGGTTCGTACCCTCAAAAGCCGGACAAAGAGGGTTATAGCAGCATTGGGTATTGCGGGATGCGTCTTCTCGTAGGCTCTTAAAAGGTTAAAAAGCTGCCCCTCTGCCAGCCCGAGTTTCCCGGCTTCGTAGTATTTGATTATCCAGTCGAAGGGGATTATAGGTTTTGAGGACATCAGCAGCGCGGTTGATAACCAGGGTCTCACACTGGCGTGCGAGGGAACCCCATGTTTAACAAAGTTGGGGTCGTCTTTGATCAAGGACCACATTGCTAGTCCTCTATCGGGTAGCAAACTAGGTTTCCGTATGTCATCGCGGTCCAGGTGCCTTAAAACATAATCTTTCAGACAATCTACCGCAAGCTGTTGGGTGGCCGTGCCTTCCGAATAATGCTGCTCGAACTTTCCAATCGGGTCTTTTTCCAGGAGATTTTTGAAATCCAAGAGACCGCGCAAGTCATCTTGCGTTCCTCTCGGTTTTGGGTGCTCTGTTAGGAGCTGGTATACGTGGTTGTCGGCTTTGTTCGCATAGGTGTTGTGTATGCTGGCCGGCGGACGGATATCGTTCGGATGACGGGTCTCGTTGAGACTTTTGCGGAAGGATAAATTTAAGTTGTTCAGAAGCACTCTGGATTCGTTTTCGGTGAGAACGGGCTGGTTGAAGATATCGGCTAGTTTTTTGATCGCCCCAGGTTTTGTGGCGGCCTTTGCACCACCAGTCAAGGAGTTGAGGACGAACTCCGCGTTCGACGGTCGAAACGGCTTCATCGTGTGCGGCATGCAGTCATGACAGGTGTGTGTATGCCGGAATACGCTTGTCTCCAGTCGTATATATGCGGCTGCGGTCCGAAACGTTGGTTAGGGTGGAAGTTTGAGATGACGTTGGTTGAGGTTGAGGTGGAGGTTGAAATGGAGCTGAACTCGGAAATGGAGTGACAAATCTTCGCAGCTAAAACAACACCGACTTAAACCTTCAACCAACCCGTCGCGACATCACCAAATGCTACTGCGCCGGTGATATCGATGCCGTCCCTCTCAATCCGCCCAAAATGGTCCGCGTGAAGCAGCGCTATATCCTCTTCACGATCCTCTACACACCCGCTACCAATGGCAGCGCCGGCGCCTCATCGACACCCGTCCTGCCATCGATGACCTTCCACCTACCCTCCCCTCCGAACCTTACGCGCACCTCCCTCGCAACTATAATCCGCAACTCCATAGCGCATAACTTTGGCGATTGGGGTATGGGACAAGCTGGAGGATTCGCAGGTAATTTACCCTTCAACCCTCCATCTCCACCCTAGCGCTGCGTCCTAACAAAAATCTTTTTTTGACAGTAAAATACTTCTCCCCTGCGACATCGACCGGCATCCTGCGTATAACACGCGAGAACTATCGCCTGTTATGGGCGGCATTGACGTATATCCGCGAACTCTACGGCCAGCCGGCAGTTATCAAGGTCGTACGAGTTTCTGGCACCATCCGAAAGGCAGAGCTAGCGGCCGTGAAATTGGCAGAGGAGACGATACGTCAGGTCAAAAGGGAACAGAAGGCTGCGAACGGGAAGAAAGCCGGGAGGGGAGTGGCCGCTATATTTTCAGGCGGGAAGGCCGGTGGAAAGGCGCCGCGGGTTGCAACCGTGACAGAAGAGGATGAAGACGCCATGATTGTGGATATCGTGGACAGCGAGAAGGATGACGACGACGAAGAATAGAGTCATTGGTTTTGGATATTGAAGTTTTAATTTATGGCGTGTACGATACGAGCTTGGTGTATAGTACTAGACGATACCCCGAAATATATGCGCATTTACGACCATTATGCGATATAAGGAGGTCTGCACTTTATAGTAATGATTTTAATAGGTCATTTGGTCCCAATATCAGTTTTCTTATTACCCCACCAGCCACAATCACAGGTATAGATTCCTTATAGCAATTTATATCAAAGAAAGACCAATTTAAGCGTAATGAGCGCAGAGCTAATGATGGCTGCGGATTTCCGGATGGAAATGTCGCAGCGGAGAGATGTGCAAGCACACGGATTTGATAACTCAATAATCTCCAGTAGAGATAAATGATAGGAAGGGAATATTATGCTATATTCTTTTTACGCTCTAGATCTCGATAAAGAAGAGTCAAATGTTCGAAAGAGAATCATTTGAAGGTACGATTATTGAGGTTTGCGAGGTAGAGGTTCCCTTTATTCCCATTATCCTTTCCGATCACTTTTAGTTCAATTGTTTAACGGTGATCTAATTATTTTGAGAGACAAGTTGACATTTTTGAATCCCATGGATTCATACTAACAATACATTTAGAAATCATAAACTTTGCGGTCATAGGGACCTCATACCGTCCTCCCGAAAACGCCCAACCCATAAAAGTTCCCAAAAAATCCAACAAGTTCTGGTCAGGTTCCACAAGGTCCCAATATCAAAAGAATTTGCCATCAAAAATACAAAGAGCAAATCATTCAAGTACTTTTTTCCCCGGTTCGAGTTCAAGCTCCGACCCTAACGGCCTGGCCCACGAAAGCATCTACCAAACTATCCTGCTCGCTCGAAGGTACGAAACCCTTGATGAGGCCCGTCTCAGCATCCCTAAAGATACCTTCGCACTCGCAGACACCATCCTCGTAGAACCCCTTCAAACTCCTCAAGCCGTCAAACACCTTGTCGTAGTTTCCAAAGAATTCGTGATTCCTAACATCACTTCCCTCCTCCGCCTTTTCGATCAACCCGTGGCCCAAAGTGACAACTTTGAACCCATCAACGTACATGCTATGCGCATCCACGTACGGACTCGGCATCAAAAGAACTGAGTACACCGCCTCACAAACCTCCACAGTTGGCGCCACCACATCCGAAGGGAACTTCCAGCTCCCTTCGTGATGAATCGGATGCCATGGAGTCACCCTCATGTCTCCGATCTTGCAGAGCTCGGCCGTCCCGCCGACCTTTGTCTTGACCACAGCGCTGACCTCACCCGTCCCTTTGGCGGTGATGACGCTGGTACCTCTCCTCAGAGTATCCATCCTGACCTTCCTGCCATCCGACAAAGTGACCAGAGAGTCTCCGCTGAAACATACACCACCTCGAACGTTGTACCGGCTCATGCTAGCCAGCTTTGTCCTCGCAGGCGCCGACGCCGCTGCTGCGCTGCTCGAACCGAACCAACTGTTACCGCTACTATAGGAAGGCATGGGCAAGGCGCTCGGGGTGGGTGGGGGCAGCTTGTCAAACTCGGCGTCCGCGAAATCTCTCGATTGCGTGAACAGGGGCGAGTTTTGTCCGTAAACTTGCAGACCGGGGTCTTTGAAGTTGTTACACCTCTGCATTTGATGTGCTCGGGCGAGGGATGGGAAGTAATGTCTACCCCACTTGGTCCACGCTTTCGAGTCAGTTACGGCAAGGGTCACCTCGCCGCTAATGTCGGTGCCCAACGGTTCGGCGGCGGCATGACCTTGGAGTTTCTCGGTTATGAAATTGGCTTGCGCTTGGAAAGCGTCTTTGGATTGTGTGAGCTCGTCGGTGAGCTCCTGGTTGTATTTTCTGAACGAGCGCTGGCAGAGACTATAGATCTCTGTCACGAGACCCAGTCTTTGGACGTGGTAATCGTAGTCTTTCCCTGTCTCGGTCGGTTCCGGAGATGTGGTAGTTGTGACGGCCACGTTTACAGCCTCTTGCGCATCCCAAGGTTTCGCCACCAATGTGACGATGATATCATCAGGCTTCCTCTCACCGGGGACTTCGATCTCGATGATGAAATCCCGGGATTGTCCGTATTGGATATCTCCGATATCGATTTTTGCGCCCCAGGAGGTTTCGGTAGATGGGAACTCCCCACGGGGCTTCTTAACCTTTGCGCCGTCAGGGACCTCGACGTTTAGATAACAGGCTGTGGCGTATGTGGAGAAGAGATTGGCGAGAGCGTGGACAAAGACAGTGCCCACCATTCCGGCGTCGGGGATGAAGCCGTAGTGACCGCCACCGGTACGAGCGATATCGCTCATGAGGGCCGAGTCGAGGTCGTACCCGAATCCGAAGCCGTTGATGGCGAATCGGGTATCAGGATGGGTTTCCAGCCATTGCTGGAGCATGGGGATATGCCCGCGAGGAGGGTTGACGTTAGGTTGACCGTCAGTGAGAATGAAGAGACTAGCAATACGGCCTTCAGCCTTTTTCGCCGTTGTCGAGGAGGAGGAACCTTCGGTTTTGTGCTGTAGGTCGTGGAGAAGGTTCATGCCCATTTTCAGGCCATCCCAGAGGTTGGTCGAGGCTTTCGGCTGGAGCCGGTCCACGCTGGTGTTCAGAGAAGATTTACCAGATGCATTGGAGTGCTGGAAGTCTGTGATGAGCTGTATAAATTATTGTTAGCATTTCCGTACTTTAGGGATATCTGATATCGAAGTTTATAGAGTATCGACATACCTCAGCTCTCGTATCGAAAGCGACAATGGCCAGCCTGTCATCCTCATTCAAAGTGGCGATAATGGTCTTCATGGCATGCTTGACGACATCGAGAATGGTCAAGCCGGTGTCTTCCTTGGTCTTCCCGTCTTCGCTCTGCGCCGGAGCGCTCTCCTCCATGGAGCCGGAGACATCGATGACACAACACAAATCGAGGGGCGCGCGTTTGAAGGCGGTCTTCTCACCCTTGGAGGGCTCGCGGGGAGGGATGACGTTGATGAGAAAGTTGTTGGTGCCGTGCTCGGAGATGTCGAGCTTGATGCCGGCGGCTTCTTCCTCGTACGGGGGTGGGGATTCGACTTCGACCTTCATCGTGATCGATCGTCTTCTTTATATGTGTAATAGTGATTTTATATTCTACGGTGGGGTGTAAGGAATGTAATGTTGGAGAGGATTTATCAACAGCAGGGTGATGGCAGCACCGACGGCCTTTTAATACTCTGAAAGTTGTGGATGCGACAAAGCGTAATTCGCGGCCCTTTACGAATGTTGTTATGCGATCCCATTGACATGAGTCACCACAATGGCATTTTCAAAAAAGACAGACGGCAGACGGAGGGAGATCTCAAGGATGACAGTCTGCGGATTGCGGGGCAGGATCAAAGCTTGCAAAGCTATCGAAGGATTCTTAACAAAAGTGCGCCGGGGTTTCAGCCTCGAAGCTGTTTTGGCAGTGCGCTTTTGGTAGGCTGTGCAGGCTCGCTCGCTTGCTTGAATTCAACCCCACGCCATTACGCCGGTGTTCCATACGCCCGTGCCCAAAAGCGCATCTGCAGCCTCCGGTCTTGGACCATCTGGTGGCAATCCGATATAATTATAAGAAATTATAAGAAAGACAGGTGTGCCTTACTCTTGGTTGATTCTCTGTTGATTCACAGTTCCCAGACAACAAGGCAGGGCTTTTAATTTTTGTCTCAACGGACTCGGGTGGGAGCGACTATGACCATGATTAACCTTCCGGCGGAAGTTTGGCTTTCCATATATGACCACCTGCGCGTAAGGGATCTCAAAAAGATATCACGATGCTCCAAGCTACATCGCGAACTGTCCATCCCGTTGATTTTTCGCTCCGTCTGTATGTCCAAAGCATTGATTAATGCGTTCAGTGATGGAGGAAAGTTTAGTAAACTTCAACATATCGTTCGGTACGAATGCGACTCCTTCCCAATCACAGCTCATCATTCAATTGTTCATACAACGTCGTAACTAGATCAGTAACAATCCCGGACATGCAGCAGGGTCGAGGCCCTTCCATGACCGAACATGTCGACAACCTTCGTACTTTTAGCGATAGCCTCCACATCTTCCCGAATATCGAATGCCTGATCATATCCTACCTGTACACTGCCATCCATCTCGCCGCCACCCCTTTCGCCATCCTCTACAGGTGCTCCAAACAACCCGCCCTATTCCAGAAACTCAAGCGGTTGGTTATAAACGCCCATGAACGACCCACCCCGAACAATAGCGACGACGAAGGGGAAGAGATACCAACAATTGAATCATCGCTCTCACCCCGAGGCGCGGAGTTCCTAGGCCGAGGACATAGCACCTACGAGGGCGGAAACGGGTCCGCCGCCGACTACCCTCCGAACCTCGAATCCATCTGCATATACATTCCGGTATCTGTAGAATTTCAACTTGCCAAACTAGAGTATTTGCACCCGTCGCTGCTCTTGCACCAGCCCGCCCAGACTTCTCTCAAATCTCTCAGTATCCGTGCAAATTCCTTGGGAATCAAAGCAAGTCCTGAGCCGACCTACCCGGCGGTGCGAGACCTAAGACTCGAACTCACCAGCCTCCATACCGACTTTGTATACCAGGAAATAAGTCGCCGGTTTCCCAATCTGGAGACTTTGAGGGTGAGTATCGTGCCCACCGGTTACACAAGCGTGATTGCGGAGTGGGAAATATACCTAGCTCTGTCGCCGTTGAAGAAATTGAAAAAGGCGCTGTTGCCCTGGCCAACGGAGTTCATTGACAATTATAGTGACGTGACGGAAATCGGTCCCGAGGTGCTGGAGGAGTCGTTACAGGAACTTGATGCTGATGGGTTGGAGGGGTTGGAGTATATCTATTTCGTAAGCCGAGACTCGACAACGTACATCGATAACCGAAGGGAAAATCAAGTTTGTAGAGTTGATAGGAGAGCAGGGGGGAAATATTGGATGAGATTTGTGCCTTTTGATGACCTTGAATTCGGGACCCTACGAAAGAGTTTTGCGGGGTGATGATTCAAACAATTTGTACGAAGGGAAGGGTGGTTTCGAAAGACCCCATATATCTCCGCGCATCCGAAGAAACATTGATACCTTTTGACAAGGAAAACGGATCGAGTGGTAAGCCCAATGGGTTAGGTTGGGTGCGAAATGCTCCATCTATAAGCTTATGATTCTATAAATATAGATTTACCGCGTCGTACAATGTTCCCCCAGAATTATCTAATCGGCCGGTCGAGGCCCGGAAACCAAGGTCTTGGTCTTTTCACGTAATCTCATGGAAAAGTCACAAATAGCAGAAGAATACGATGTCGAACCCGCCAATCCGAGTTCATGACGTAGTTTTAGCGCCATACCGTTCAATCTCGGATATTCTCTCCGACGCCACCTCTCCCTTTCGTATTTTGAATCCCCCTTTCAGACATCTGGGAAATGCGAAATAGGGATATCAGGCAAGGGCTGAGACCGAGAAGAGTGGAAATGCATGCATGTTCCTGTCTCCATGTGTATGTGTGCAAATCGTGAAATTTGTGGCGCGGTACGCGGCTCGAAGCAGCCTCGTGCATATGCACCTCAAGATGATTTTTTTCTTCGATTTCGGTAAGCGGCTGAAAGCGAAATCGTCGATCGACCAACGGCCAGACGTAAACTAGCGAACCTGCATACCGATTGATTGCTGATCTACCTGTCTGTAATACAAGGTTTAAGATTGAGAATTCCAGGAAGAGGTCGTGGAATCCTGTTTCGGCGGAAGAACACGGTTTTTGGAACGAAGCATACACCCATCGGGGAACCGCTGGAGCACATCATCGATCACGTTCCCAATCGAGGCCGTTCAGAATTCTAGCCTGATATCAATTGAAAACTAGTTTTGTGGTCATCTGGTTTGCGGGGTACAGAAAAGACCGGGTAAAGTCTGAATAAAGTTTTTTTATCTTCCTTCATCTTCGCCGCCATTGACGTATCTCGGGCGACAAACGAAAAGGAGATTACTGGATTGGATGGAAGAGCTGAAGCGGATGTAGAATGCCATGTAGGCACGTATGCACGTATGTACCTGTTGGATGATTGAATGGGCACGCACCTTGCTGACCCAGCAGATCCCCATTCCGGTAATCCCGCAGATCTATTGCCAACCCGGGCGAGAGTGTGTTGCCTGTTTCGGACGACTCCCTTCACAGATCGGGCATTCTCTGGTGGATCGGACTTCCTATCGAGGCCTGTTCCCTACCCTGTCGTCCTCATTGGGGTGCGCTCTTGTGCCCAGGCGGCCTTTTTGGGCTTCAGCCTGTCCCAATTAGGGTCTGAGAGGATGCTCGCCGGCCGAAAGTGGAAATGGGCAGGGGCTCTCATTTTGGAACTTGCGGAGATGCAACAGCATTCGGTCACTGGGTCGGGGCTGGCAGAGGTAGAGATGTGCAAGGGAGACTCCCAATTCCTTTCCTCATTATAGCCTGCATACACCGTTCCATGCTTTGTGCCGCTGGATTTCCAAGCTATCGACTGTCTGGCTCTAGTGTCCTTGTGCACGCATCGTCGCGCAAGAATTAGTGTCTGATGGCCGGCCTCGAGCCCGTGTGTGAGATTGTGCAATTGTGCATGTAAATATTCAGACATGACTAGAGAAATCAATGTATAAAGAGGCATCCATCACGCTCCTTCATAGATCTTTTTCCACTCTCACGAACAACCCCCATCTCCTACATACACCTTCCAATTGTTGCCAATTGAAATCTCTCATCAACTATCCATCATGAAGTTCTCAGCTGCTGTTCTCTCCGGCCTAGCCGTTCTCTCTGGCTCTGCAAATGCAGGCCCCGTCGTCAAGAAGGCAGACATTGATCTCATCGTCCTCCAGTTCGCTCTCACCCTCGAACATCTCGAGAACGTCTTCTACAAGCAGGCACTCGACAAGTTCCCAGAACACAAGTTCGTCGAGGCCGGGTATTCCAAGGAGTATTACTCCAACATCAAATACATCGCTCACGATGAGGAAGCCCACGTCAAGCTCCTGACAGCCGGCATCACCGCTGCCGGTGGAAAACCAGTCAAGGCTTGCAAGTACAACTTCCCGTTCACCGATGTCAAGTCTTTCATCACCCTCTCCTCCATCCTCGAGGGTGTCGGTACCTCTGCCTACCTCGGTGGCGCTCCACTCATCACATCGAAGGATTACCTCACCATCGCCGGCTCCATCCTGGTCACTGAGGCCCTCCATACCTCCCTGCAGCGTTCTGCCCTGCATCGTCAACCATCCGCCAACCCGTACGGAACACCGCTCTCCCCATCTCCTGTCTTCACCCTCGCAGCAGCCTTCATCGATCTCAAGACCTGCCCAACCTCCAACCAGGCCCTCCCATTCACTGCCTTCCCAGCCCTCACGGCCGTGCAAGGTCAACCGGCTTCCCCAGGAATGCCGTTCGAATTCACCGTTAAGGGCAAGTTGCCATCCAAGTTTTTCGTCACCTTTGTGAACGGTCTCGACATTATCTCCGTCGCCCCTTCAAAGATCAACGGAAAGTGGTTCTGCGTCACCGCACCTAAAGGATTCGGCGGTCAGGCGTACGCTCTCGTCACCTCGAAGGACTTGACCAAGGGACCCATCGTTGACTCTGCTATTCTTTACGGACCAGCTATCATCGAGTTTACACCCGACAGCCCTACTTACAATCGTCACTACCTAAAGTAAATGATGAAATCTTTTGATTAATGCTTGGGAGATTGACGTTTATAACCTATTTGCATTATGGATTGGATTGTTTTTCACGAAAAAGAAAACTCGTTATTGATACCTATGTGATGGGATGACATTTTGATGTCCTCGTTTTTTGTTTACTCTTTTCTTTACTTTCTTCTGTATAAAATCTTTGGTTTACGGCTAAAAGATGAATTGTAATATACATAATCAATAATGTCCTTGGTATTTCGTTTTGGGAAATTGACGAATACTACATTTTTTTAATCATACGCTTCAAATCGGTCCTTCTTTGCAACCCAAACTGTGAATTGTGCAAAATAACAAATGTAGCGCTAACGAGGCTAGTAAAGGGGTTGCCAGCAGGATGGCGACAACTCCGATAGCCCCGGCGTTTGGGTCCTACCAATATGCTAACGAGCAGTTGCCGTGTGCGCAGGTTGAAAAAACAAATCAACAGTGATGCAATGCTCGGAGACGAGTTTTTGTCCAATAGTATCTACTCTGTATGAACTTTTAGCTCCTGGCAAAAAGTAATTTCGGCACACGGAGTTGTAACCTTTCTAGAAAGAAAAACAAATAGACGGGACAAGTGTCAAATAGGAAAACAAAAATTCAGAATAAAGTCCTGTGACCAAGATAGATCAATAGATATGACGCTAAAATACGATCTTAGCGGTACACTCTCGAAGTTGTTGGTGTGCGCGCAAATATCCATAGAAGGATGTGAAAGTGATGAAGTGTTGATCATGTGGCATTTTCGCCAGAGGAATAACTACTGTCACCTCACAGAATAATAGTTGTCTCACAAATAAATTACCTACCGTAAAGATCGATAGGAAGGTTAAATTCTATGAGAAGATGATGTTGCAAGGGGAAAGCATGTCATCCAATTACAGACCTACTAGGCAAGTAATACTAATGGTATCAACTCCTCCCCCCGGCATTATAGACCCAGTGCTCTTATTGTACATCATTTGGTTAACCAAGAGCAAGTGAGAGTTTGATTAAAGGATTAGTTTTTATTCGCTATAAGGTTGGTATAGGAATATGCTTATAGTTTATAGATCTAGCTAAGTTGTTTTGATGCGATTGCTTGACAGTGTGCGCACAAATGATGACTTATAAGATGTACGAACTATGATATAATTGTGTATGGTTGAATTAGTGTCAAGTACATTTTATATTTGAGTCTATAGCCTCGTCATCTGGCCAATTCAATCTGAGACCGCCTCGAGGTCTGCTCCGATCATAAACCGAATCCCAATCCTACCTACTGAGTGCCTACTAAAAGGTCCAACATTGATCAACTCTTTTATCGTAGGCATCGCACCAGTTAGGCAGGTCAATCTAACCATGTAAATACATCTTTGAAAGATTTACCTATATGTCATAAGTTTTCGGCCCCTACTTTATAACTTGTATTTTCTTACTGCCTCGCTTCTATTTTGCATGGCTAGCAGATTTTATGAGGTAAGAATTGGTACTCTCATACTAAACCGTGATAAATTGCGCGAGCTCTTCACAGTGGTCGCTAGATTAATTATAATGAAATCAAAATTCCCTAAATATATATCGAAAATACCAGTGAACCCATTTTTGTCTTAAGTTTGAATGGTGTCCCAGATTTGGGGGGGAAATGACAGGATTTAGACAAACACCGCTCGCGGATAACTAGATTTATTGTTGTATCCGCGAATCTGGATTCGATCCTTCAGCTCAGGCTTTATAAATAATTTAATACATTATGATCATGAGTCTCAACAGGTATAAGAAGCGTTGGCCCGAAGTCATGCGTTTCTTTCGTCTCAATGTTGATCCCCATCCGAGGCGAAGCCACCTTTGCATTTACCTCTTCGTCGGTAGCAAATCGATACGATCGCGTTTCACAAACCTCAAATCGGTCTCCTTTCACAAGGAAAGCGATAAATACCCGATGCGTGACGACGGCGATATTTTTGTATTTATGAGAAAGCCCCTTTAAGCGCTGTCGGACTGCTTCCGCGCGCATGGTAGCTCCTTCGACGGTGTGTGGTGGATAATCCCATTCCTCCGGACACTCCGCAAAATCGAACTGTGGGAATTTTGCAGACAGTTCCGTCCTCGAAAGACCTTTATTGCAGTTTGCGTCATGCGACTCGCGTAGATCAGGCCAGATTTGCACTTCGACCTGAGATGGAGCCCGGGTTGAACCAAGAATGGCCGGGAAGGCATTCATGGCAGTTTGAATAGTGCGTGTCATGGGCGAGATGACAATGAGATCGGGGACGGCAGGTATGTTAACCACCTTGGTAGCGTCTTGTCCTGCAGCTGTTAGAGGCGGGTCGCGATGAGGATAGCCGCGCTCAATATTGTGGAGAGCTTGTCCGTGACGAATAATGTGGACCAAAGGGATGTCTATTGCGGCATTCGTTCGATCGGACAGCATCGCCGTTGAGTATTAATCTATTGGATATATATATTCTGCACACACTCTTCGATACGTATATTTTCAATTTCAGTCGGAAGGAGCTATTAATTGGATCCGTACAGATATAAGATAAAACCAAACGTGTGAGCCTCGAGACCAGTTGTGTGCTATCATCTGCACAATATACGTGAGGGATGGCATGCGGATGGCGTTTGCTCCAGATTTCGTGTTCGTCGTTGGTGGCTTGCCAAGATCTGCACTCATTTTCGCAGGGGAGGCCTCCGAACGAATTTTGAAGGTGGCCAATCAGAAGGTTCGCAGACGATACTCCTGGTCCAATCATACTGAGAATTAATGTGAGACGCAGCTCAGGATTTGAAAAGGCTGCTCAAGCTTCGCTGCGGACACACGCACACGATATGCAACAAGCTGGATAATAGAAGAATAGAAGACCTGTTGGAGATATAAAGGCTGCAGCATCCCATCGTGTCGCGGTCCTCTCTCTCCGCTATTCCACCTCTTCAGCGCATACTTAAAATCATCAGTTCGCCTCCCCAAAATATTGTATAACACTGCCCAACGGCCAACGCCAACATAGTCACGTTTTCCTCGCAAAATCCCGCCATCGATATCAGCGCTGTGTTGTGTGATTAAAGCTCAATACATGGAAGCTCGCGCTACAAGGTCCACAATCACAGGCCGAGATATAATATCGCAACGGGTTATTATTACTTCGTTGAAAACCAAGAGCTTGACACAAATATCGGTATGGACAAAGCAACTACTAAAGCAAAGGTCAGAGCGCGTGAAATCGCCCAAAGTGAATGGGATCTTCGCAAATCAGATATCAGTCGCTTGTACCTGGACGAGAAATTGAAATTGAAAGAGGTTCGAGAAGTAATGCAGAAGGAACAGAATTTTGAGGCGTCGTGAGTATTGCCCCCCATGCATAGTTGAGATAACACAGTCTTCAATTTTCTCATGCCTGCTATATATATTACCGACCCATCAAACTAATGATATTGATTTTGAACGTCATAGAATGTCTCAATATATCCGCATGGTAAACGAAGTTTGGAGGTTGAAAAAAAACCTAAGCCGTGACAATCTCACTGAGATCGAGAAAAATGTGAGCAAAAGAAAAAGAGACGGAAAGGCTACTATTGTCAAAGTTGGCGGGCGAGTCGTAGACGAAAGCGAAGTTATGAGAAAGAAACAGCGACAACATACGACTGAGCTCGAGCGACACCGACAGGCTTACAACAATCTTATAGTCGAAGGTAATTTTGCATTGGCAAGTTTTCTACTGCGAGCCGTCACAATTAACACAGTTGTATCAATAGAAGTAGCACCTATTGTTGAAAGCGACATTCAATTCGCAACACCATCCGTAGCACCATCGCCTTCACCTATGCTAGGATCACCATATGCATCCGGACTCGCCGAGTGGGCAGACGCAGACCTGCCGTCCCCGGCTATTACGCAAACAGTAGTCAGCCCGAGCCGGTCCCCATTTTCGCTCTTGTCCAAAAGTAGAGATAGATATTCATCCCCAGCTACGTACGACCAGCTCATACTATTTTTATATAAATTTATATCAAGCCAGCCCTTGCTTCAGGTGGTACCAAGCATGCAATTTCAGCAAATATTTGAAAACCATATAAAAGGCTTGTTTCAAGGTAAAATAGCGGCGCCAAACTCAGAACTAATACAGGATTAATACTTGAGCATACAACTGACTTTTAACTCCTATTCCCATAGACTACTCTTCATACGCTGGCGGTACAGATCCATCCCTTATGAAACAGATTCTATCTCCAAAGGCGATCACCATCCCTCAGCAATGGGTAAACAACAACCTACCTGTGGCCGTGAGGACATCCCAGTTGGAATTCTTGAACTTCTTAAAGTCCTATATGATCCGACTGTCCAACAATCTTGATAGTGGTCAGGTTCAAAGGAAATGCACCGATTGTCTCTTACAATCTGGTGTCATGAGGCAAAATATTCATATATTGAAGATATTTCTCCAAGAAGCAAAACTCGCCCGGCGCACAATCCCCCAGTCTCGTAACACAGCCGTCGGCAAAATCGGTAGTGATCAATTCAACGCTTTGGACGATTTTTACCTCGTGGTTCAGAACTTCGCGATTCAACTCCTCTATAGTGCTGCGAGAACAGGCGATCTTGAGATAATCAAGCTACTTATACTTTGGCACGGCCTGGATACCCTTAAGGGCGGTGAACCTGAAATCTACCAGCGCCAAAAATTGGGTGTCACTGCAATCCAGTTTGCCATTGAATACAAGCAACACGCTGCATACACTCTCCTACTCGAGCAGAAATTCGATGTCAATGTTGAACCGACATCCCATTTATCTCCATCACTTCTTTGTACCGCTGTGCTTGCCAATTTGCCAGATTTAGTCAAAGATTTGCTAATTAACCATGGAGCTCATGACAAAACTCGACGCTTCAAATTCGATCCATATGTTGAGGACGACGAGCTTTCTCAGTACGTAATCGAACTCAAGAAAGAGAGCCTGCCATGGACACGAGATCTCAGAATTTCAGAACTATTTTTCATCAATAGCGCAACAAAAACTAGCATTGTGCAACGACGCATGGAATGCTTCAACCTTCTATTGGATAATTATAACGAGAATGGGAAATGGGCACCCGATAATGCTTATGGTGCAAATCTGATGCGCCTCGCGATATTGACCAAGGACTATACAATGATGGATAGGATAGCACGATGTTCTCGCCTAGGCTTTAACGTCGAAGAACAAGCGTCTTATGGAGAGGGGTTTGCGCAGACTCCCCTTTCTTGGGTAATTAGTAGGAAAGATATCACGGCGATCAACTTTCTTTTAAAGATCGGGGCAAAGGTAGAGAATATCGAGCTGCCAGAACCTTTATTTTGTGGCTTTAAAAGACTGTTAACGCCAAATTTCCGAAAGTCTCTCGAAGCAGGCTCTCTGACCGCGGTTATAGATAAAATCGAGAAACTAGAGGCCCAAAGTATGAAAGATAGTGAGGATGATGATGATGATGATGATGATGATGATTGTGAGGAGGAGGAGGAGGAGGAGGAGGAGTTATATTGGGATTATGAGTTTGCTGAAATTGGTAATCATCTTCCTAAGTTTCTTGCCTTTATCAAGGCTATAATGAAGGACGACAGGCCTTGTAAACCAAGCCCTTCCCCGCACCCATGGGACGACTTCAGATACGAATTGGTTGAAGCCTATGTGCTAATACATTCTACTTTTTTTTGGTGGACAACGGTTAATTTTGGGAAACACCAAGACATATCTTTGTCATATAAGGGGTTAACTTATATCGAGCTAGAAGGGGCTCTTTACAGTCGCAGCAAATCCGCCGGATTCCTAAATAATTTAAAGCAATTTCAGAAAGATATGCAGCATATATGGGAGATTCAGATTGACTACGGTTTGATGGAGTTTGGTTATGTCAGATTAGGTTTTTCATCAGCCGATTTTCCGGAAATGCCGTCGATAAGAGCGGAATTACCTAATTTGTGTGCCCAGAGTTGGGGGGATAAGAGAGATACTGTTAACCGACTGGAGGAATTTTGCTTGACAAAGGACGGGCCTATACCTCGAGAAATACGGGCCGGCAAGAGATACGGGTTACAACTCAACGTCCCCCAAAGCCTGAGGCTTCTCTCAAGTCTTGAAAATGGAAGTCACTGGCATCATACTGTGATTAGGGAAATCTTGGACTGGAGCCTTCGCATCGACGACAAGCAATTCCACCAGAGACTCTGCGACATAACAATATCCAATATTTCGGATCTTTCCGATGTACAAATAAACTCACTCCTCAGACTTGCCGCTCATTGCGACTTTCCCGACATCATCAACTCGGTTCTTGAAAAGAAGCCAGATCTAAAAATCACCTGGAACATCATCCACGAAGCAACATGGTTCGCAGGCTTGGAAGCTTTCAGTCTAATCCTCAAACACTACGCCAAAACCAACGAGCCTGAGGGAACACATACAGGATTAGAGATTCCAACTGTCATTGCTATTATAATGGGACAACTCTACAAAGTCATTGAGCTTGTACAATACGCTAATATTGACTATGAGTTTGTTAACCGATCGTTATTAGAAATAGCGGTACGTTTGGGGAGATTAGATATTGCAAAGTTACTACTAGAAGCTGGGGCGTCTAGACACCTCGAACGTAGTAAAGCTTGGGCCTTTGAAGCTGGGAACTTTCCGATGTTCCAATTGATTAGCAACGCAATAGAGGCACGGAAGTCGAAAGGAGCGGGTAATACGGCTAATAGCGGAGAGTATGTTCGAGACAATAGCCGGGTAGGACAGATTTTATCGGATTATGAAGTAGAGATGGGGAATTGGATTTTCGAAGAAATTCGTTAACTTCGATGATTATGTGCTGGGCGAATCTTCAGGCTGGAATCTTCTTGAGTTGCAGAATAATATTATAGCCTGACCAACTAGAAAAAACCTAGGAATAATATACTAGCGAAACAAAACCATTATTAACTAATAGCTGAATCTCATAATAAATCTTAGACAGACTAACAATGATAAACCACGGTTTGGAGTGTGTAAAACACCCTTTTGAACAGCGTGTTGGCGTCGGTTCATGAGACTAACAACTCTCAAGTATTCATGAGCTAGAAAACAAAGGATGAATTATTAAAATATTACGAGAAGACGAAAATAACAATCTCGAAACTAAACCAGCTAGCGGAGCCAGATGCTAAAATACTTCAAAACCCGAGCCGTAACTCCAATCTACTACTAAAATTCCAACTTCATACCAAAAACCCCTTTGTCTTCAACTCCGCTTCCGTCCATTTGTACAGCTTATCCTGCAACGCCTCATCTTTCGAATATTTTATCATGAACCCCTTCTTCGCTATTGGTGTTATGTACAAACCAGACCAATTTCTCGGAAAATCGTTACTCGCAGCGGCGAATATGCTCGTCAAGGCACCCTTCTCAGGAGTTGCAGCGAATCCCAAACCTATCAACATCTTCCCAAAAGTAGATGTTGCAGCATAGCTTGCGGACAAACCGCTAGAATAATTACAATACAAGATAATTGTTAATCGAAAGCCATTTTGCAAAACATTAACAAAGGGGGTAATCAGAACTTACGTTTCTACCAAGCCGGGATGCACAGACGCAACCCAAACCTCACCTTTCTCCGGCTTTGTTCCCTTAGGTCCTATCTGTTTATTTATCTCCTTGGCATGAAGTACATTTGCCAGTTTGGACTGCGAGTAACGATCCTTGGGCGTGAGTTTAGGCAGATCCGTTTTATCAAAGTCGAAACCAGGACTTTTAGCCAACATGTAAGCACCGCTGGACAACTCGATGAACCTAACGGCGCCAGGTTCGCTGTTCAACGCCGTGGCTTTGAGGATGGGCGTAAGGAGGTTTCCGAGCAAAAAGTGTGAAATATAGTTTGTTTGGAGGTGAGCTTCGTAGCCGTCTTTGGAAATCTCATAGGGCGTACACATGATACCGGCGTTGAGGATCAAACCGTGCAAAGAAGTTTCTTTCGAGAGAAATGTTTGGGCACCGGCGGCAATGGTAGCTAGGTCCATGTGGTCGAGATGAAGATAGTGGATAGGCGCAGCAGGATTTTGGAGGGATTCTCTGAGACTGTTTATTGCCGTTGTAGCCTTAGTTTCGGAACGGGCACCGAGATAGACGGTGGCACCTTTGGCAGCGAGGGCTTTGATTGTTTCGTAGCCGCTACGTAAATTCTTAGGGTTAATAAGAAGATTTCCATGATGCAACATAGAGAGTTTAGTATTCCCAAAGGGGCATTGGAGAGCTCACATTCCAGCATTTCCACCCGTCACGAGATATACTCGACCAGTGAGGTCAGGTAGAGATTCTGGCGTGAAACCCATCCTGTCCCGGAAGAAACGAGCAACCAGAGTAATCGAAGTTTCAGTATAGGCGCTTGGTACTGGTCGTGTATGTCTATTCGAATAGCAGCTGGCCGTACCCGATTATAAATTCTTCGGTTAGGTAATTAGTTTTATCTAGAGCAGCGTCTCACAAAAAGCTTTGGAAGACGATAATATGGATTTACAGCTGGGAGTTTTAAGTTGCTTTAGTTCATCGGATAGAGATGAATAGGGATGATCGAATTAGATATATTTCAGTGCTGTGCAAAAGAGCCATGATGAAGGAGACATCAAAGAGCTTATATACACACCAACCTATGTAACGAAGCATGTCAAGCTCCACTGGTTTTAACAAATCGGCGTGAAAATTCG
Source organism: Dactylellina parvicollis (assembly GCA_036971385.1). Taxonomy (NCBI): domain Eukaryota; kingdom Fungi; phylum Ascomycota; class Orbiliomycetes; order Orbiliales; family Orbiliaceae; genus Dactylellina; species Dactylellina parvicollis. The sequence continues at coordinate 478,245 of JAJTUD010000005.1, forward strand.
TCCGAACAGCTTCAATTTCCGTGAACCAAGCTGGGAGGCGTCACCCAACACGATCGGTTATCAAAAGGTGGATATTCCGCTCATGCATGCCGCCAAGACTCGTTTGAGTAGAAAGAATGGCTTACATCCTGGCCTATTACCTTAAATGGACCAGAATGTCAGCAGCTCGCGGTAATCTTGGCGTGAAAGGCTTATGTGAATTTCAAGTCAGCTCGAGCAGCCCAGGGGTTTCAAGCCATCTTGTGCCTAGCTCTTGTCACGTAAATGCGCCTAAATTCGGGAAATACAACAGTCCCGTGAACTCAGGTCGTCGTGGACAAACCAATCAACATTGTCGCTCGTTTTGATTGTGGATCGGACGGACTCCTGCAAATACGATCGATACGAGACAAAATCTCCAAAAGAAACCAACAGGAAGATGATACTAACTCTGGTACTCTCCTAATATTTTGATTTCCATTCGAGGAGTGGTTAAACTCCTTATGGAATTATTTCACCAGATACTGACAGGCGCAAAGTCTGTACAGGTTTGAACGAAATTTCGTCATCAGCCATGTACATTCGAGGCGGAAGTTTGAATAGGTAATAAATATTGTCACTGATGCGAGTATCAAGAAGAGCACGAGTATTCCTTGAATACCTCTATTTCACCACTGAAATCCTTTACAAAATCAATAATCAGTTAATTGATAGTCTAAAGCAGCTAAATAAAGTCATCCTATCTAGTTAGGCGATATTCATCCGCATCCTATACAGAGGACATTGGAAACAAACATAGCATCCAACATATAGATGCAAGGTAAGTAGAACAATGGAGAATGATTTAGGATCCTCAGCAATTCAGATTAACGGAATAATCACCTTTGTTCACTATGTATACTTAGCAGCGGACCAGATTCCTAGTGCAAGATTAGCGTCTTAAATTCTAAAAAAAACTCTTTCTACTTATTTTTATACACGTCGAAAACCAACACTTTCAGACTTAAAACACAGAAGATATATCGATGCACCTCGGACTTACAGTCCCCACGTTCCCCACCATGTACTATTAATGGGCATATCAAGCCCCAACAACTTTCAATTTCCGATTATTTAGATGACTGGGGGTCTGAAGTATGTGAATTGCAAGGACAAGGTCGGCGAGATGACTCGAGAGACGACATCAAAAGTGACAACCGAATATCTTAGTTTACAACAATCAAGGTTTATATCACTGGACCCTGCAGCAATTAATGTAGTATGCTAGCTGCAGAAGTTTTAAAATACGTTTCAAAATTGAAACAATTATAATAAATAAAATCTCATTTTTTTTTGTAACCGGTATGAAATCCGAGGGCTTAAAATTATATAATAGTAATAACAGTAAGAAAAGAAAGTTAGTTGGAGCGAAAAGGATGCCTAAAACGCCATCGACAAAAAAAGGCAAGCCGAAGAATATAAACATAAGAATTCAATAAAAGGGCCATTCCTAAAGAACAGATTCGCAAGTACCAGTCGAGCTTCTTTGTATCGAAGTTTTCAAATAAAGGGCACGCTTCCCCCATTTTTCCATTTTTTGAAGAAAAAAGTGGACATATCCACCACAATGGAACCATAAAAATAGAAGAATCGTCGAATGGAAGAAGTAATGAAAGGCGCCTGTTCCGATTCCCCGTCGTAGCAAAGACCAGCAGAGTAACAAGCACCTACAAGAAAGTTTTTCGCAGAAGAACAAAGAAGAAAAGAACGCCACCGGGCCCATCCTTAAAACAGTCAAAAGAGTAAAAACAAAGGAAACTCCAACCTCCTAGAACACTCCCCCGATTTTCCAAATCAAGCCCTACCAAATCCAGTCCTAATTTTTCCATAACAATCGCAAGTAGTCGTAATAAGTACTCCGAAAAAGACTCGTTCGCTTTCGCTAATACAAAGAAATGATGGTGTTTTTTCCGCATGTCTCAAACCTGTTGATAAACCCCTTCAACTATACTGGTTGAAGGGAATTTGTAGTGGCAATATTCGCACATCGTTTTATCGTGAATATGGCCGGTTCATCAAAGCAATTTCTCTAGCAATTGATGGCCATTCCAATTCGCGTTTCAGTCCGAGATTAGATGTCGTCCTCTGGACTTCCTCCCACTTCAGTAACTCATACATGAATCGAAGATGGGGCTGAATGATGACATTCAGTCTCCGAGCTCGGACATAGCAACTGAGTTGGAAGTTAGTATAATGAAATTTGTTAAGACGATGGATTTGTTAGGCTTACTATGCTCGAGGAACGGAAAGATTTAGGCGTTTCATGACCTCTGCGATGCAGATGGTAGCAGAGCGTGAGACACCGACACGGCAATGAACGAGAGTGGCTTCCCCGGCTTCCTTGCCAGCATCTAAAAATCTCATTAGCATCGAGTTTTATATATATATTGTTGCTCAACTAACTTACCAATGAAGGCAAGACACTGTTCCAACCGGCAGGTTAAAGGATCAACACCGTTATCTTGAATATTATCCAGTCTCATGATATGAGTCGCAGGCCAGAGACCTTCCTCATCCTTTGACCAATTTGTAAACTCTCCAATACTCAGAATCCTCTTGATACCCAACTCCTTGAGCATCTCGGGATTGTTTGCATGCCCCAGATTTCCGAGATACATGTGTGGCAGGATCCTACTAGGCAAAGATCCGTCCAGTTTGGATATCCATTTGGGGATGGCAATCCTCGTTGTAAATGCGGCTTCTTCCTCTTTCCGAGCGGGTGAAGATCGCAAAATCTCGTTTTGAGCATGGAGAAGAATTTGGAGGTCAGTTTGATAAGCGAAGAAATTGCGGCCTTTTTCTCGGTGCAGACGGATCCACGCATCGTGAACAGTTAGACCTTCGGCATACATGATGTAGGCGAGAGCCAAAAGTGATGTCTCGGTGTAACCGTCCATGCAGTGGATGAGAACTTTCTTCCCGGTATCGCGATCTTCCATGGCAGTGTCACCATCGGCGTCCTTAATGATGATGGGATTTGCGGAAAAGTAGATCCATCTACACATGTCGATGATGAAATCGATATCGAATTTGGCCCAGTTCGAAGCAGCGACGCTTCCGGATGCTGGAAACTCAATATCTTGAACACTTGTGTGATCTTTCATTCTTCGGGAAATCAACCGTAGCATCGGTGCGGTTGGGAAGGGAGCACCATCGCAGGCCTCGATGCAGATATTGAATGGGTGGTCAGGGTCAGCTTCAACCTTGTCGGTTGTCGACCCCAGCCAAACGTTATGAGTGATTTCGGTAGCTCGGGACATTGTGCACATTTCTTGGCGTTCAAGATAAGGGAAGTCAGGGATAGACCCGGAACTTAGACCTTTTGAGTCGAAAGCGACGAGTTCGGGATGGTTCTGTTCAAATTCGGCAAAGGAGCTGGAGACGACGAATGTGTTGTACTGGGGGTACTCGAGGTCTGGGTGGGCCGTGAACAAGCTGCGGTATTTAACCTGAGCTTGTGCAATCCTCCTAGCGATTGACTTGACAGTTTCCTTGCTTGTTCTGTCGTCACCGTAGACAATGATATCCGAGACGGTTGCCAGTTTTGCGGTTTGGATGTGGAAATTTCGGACGCAGAAACCATCTTTGGGGTCAACCTCGAGGAATCCCTGGCATCCCGACGTTGAAGGAAGGATCTCGGCTGGGTGAACGGCACCACGTAGCCTGGAGGTATCCAGAGCTCTTCCTGCTTTCACAACGGTAACGCCTCTCCAGCATGCTGGTGTTCTCTGGTGAATCTTTCTACGAGCGCTAAAGAACGTAAGCTGGACGGTGTTCTCGGAGTGAAGTCCATGCAGCCATGGGAAGACTTTGTCGGCAGATGGTAGAGGTTGACAGGACGCTTGGTGTATTGCTGCGGCTGCGGTAGCAGCATCAATGGAGAAGATTGGAGGTTCCGAGCATATCTGGTGGTAGGCCGAGGGGGGGTAAAGGACGGTGGATATTGGAAGGATGGGGGTGGCCTTTTCTGTGGGCGGCGAAGCCGGCGGGGTGACTGGCGAAGCCGGCACCTTGGTCGTGATTGTGTAAGTCGGAGTCGGTAAATGCTTATTCGGAATCGGCAAAGGGGTCGAAGCAGCTAAAGCGAGCGCCATTGGAGACGGTGAATCCTCAGGAGGGGAGGGAGGAGGGGTGATGGAGCGAGCAATGGAGGTCGGGCTGAGTGTGAGAGTTGCCATGATGGCGGTATTAAAGAGCAGCGGATCTGAACAGAGCGGCGGTGGCAGCGACGTGGAGGACGAGGAGATTGGACTGTGCAACCAACACTTTTTTTTAAATTCCAACGGGCTGTTAATTATCGTTAATTAATATAAGATTCTCTCCACTGCTGGTTGTAACCACGGCTCGTTAGCTGATATTATCCAGTCAGCAGCGGTAATACGGTGCAAAAATGGAGGGAGCAGACAAAGTGTCTAGAAAAATTCAGAGTGGGAAAACGGTGGTATTTGCGCCAGAAATCAAAAAAAGGGAAATGACCTGTTTGCAGCTGCTCGCCCCGGATCTACGAACGGGGGTGGCGGCGGAAGGTGAGCTGTTCTCGGTCTATCGCTCGTTCATTGTGTAACTTCGGAAACGTTTGAACAGAACGGACGAAACGGAGCGACGGCAGCGCTGCAGCAGCCATCAGATCACAAGGAAAGCGAATGATCTATCTCCTGGCGCGAGAGAAAAGACCGCAGAAAAGCAGCGCAAGCGTCCTGGGAAAGCAGGGAGGGAGAGGGAGGGAGGGCCAAAACTACCAATGTATGCAGAAACGTATATATGCACGATGTATGCAAGAGCATGCGAGTAGGTAATGTAATAGTGTATCAGGAGTATATCTCAGGACGATAGGGTGAACGAAATGGTGGGATGAAAAAACGCCATGGTGGGTGGTGGGATGCTCACAAGCAGCCGCTGTTGCTTTTCTTACCTTTTCCCATGTACGGAATGACGAGCAACCTTGATGTCGATATCGAAAGATCCTGGCCGATAGCGATTCTTCCAGGCGAGGGATTTAAAGATCGAGAGATGCTACTCAACTCCAAACTGGGGGCGCTGAGTCCACTGCCAATTTGTAAGAGTCGGAAGGAAAATAACCAGGAAAAAGTATAATCCGTACGGTGAAGAAGCCCAGTTGATTCAGCCTATTGGGCGACAACCTGGGAGATAACCGTAGGGCAGTCCGTTCGGTTTGTCTTGGAGAGAGATAGACAATAATACCGTATTGACGACAGATAAAGATCCTGGAGATAGGGCGGATTGTGTTGTCGCTTTGGGTTCGGTATGTGCTACCTGAAAGATAAGACCCACCGAAAGGCTACCTTGGAAGAGAGGACGGCCGCTGCAGGTTCAATGTCCTTCAGAAGGGAAAGATAGGAGCCTCGATTATGCAATATTTGGCCCCTTGAGCTGAATATCGGGAAATATGGGCCGCAATTTATTGCTGTTGTTATTTCGCCTTTTTTCCCAGAAAAGCACGTCGGCTTGCAGAATGTCTCGACACAACCAGGTCCGAAAGGAATCTTTCGGAGTCGTTCTGGAACTTCTGCTTTTTATTTTTATTTTATTTTTTTGGGATCTCGTGATCAAGTTGTGTAATTTGACCCCCGTCGCTCAACAACGTGTGCAAGCTGAAGCGTCCAGAAGCCGGAATACTAGGCGGTGAAAGTCCGACAGAGCTCGAGTGAGGATAGCCAGACTGCTCAAGCCAAAGAGGATGGATGTCGTGTGATTGTTGGCTAGGTGACAATGGTGGAACAGTTTGGCCTTTTCGATTGCGCAGAGGCGATTTCCGGTGGGTTTTAATGGGTTTTCTGGTGGAGTTCGAATGGATGAATGAATGAATGTGCCTGGTCTATTGACGGAGTGGCGGATCGAGTGGGCTAAAATAGCAACCGTTTCGCCAGAGGGACTCGGCTATGTTATGGGTCTGAGAACAGACAAGAATAGAGACCTTGCTGGCGAAGCCAATTCAAAATCGCAAGTATCAGGAGGGTTTACTCGAGTACCTCTGTCGCTGAATGGAAGCTGTGGTCTTTCTTTCCTGCGCAGTCAGCAATGGGCTCCTTTGGGGTAACGGTTCGAACACCAGCAGACGAAGGAGGTTAAATTGAGAATTCAAAGTCTGGAGCTGAGCGGGCCAAACAGCGCAACGGTCCAAGATTAGAAGACGGTTGCTTTCTTCTTCTTCTCGTCAACGCTGGCAAATCGAACTGCTGCAGTAGAGGAACGGGTCCTTATTTCAACAGCCAAAAAAGAAAGGAACAGGAAACGTGCGTGGTGTTGTCGCTGCCCACCGCGAGTATCCTCGAACTCGTCTACGGTACTCCAGAAAGCAGGCCAATTGAAGACAGCCTGGGCTGAAGGGTGGTGGGGAAACAGAAGGCCACCCCTCCACGCAGTTTTGAATCACTCCCTCTGGCTAGCGAGCACCCGAAGCACAAAGGTGGGTAGTCGGTGGAGCATCAGGAAAGAAAGCACCACACCACCATGCATTACATTCAAAAAGAAAGGAAGAACTTTGACGGAATCAATTCTGCGTACCAGGGAGATGTCAAATGGTTGCGAACCACACCTACCTACAGAAAGGCCTTTCTATCCACGAGACCTGCAGCGTTTTTCCCACCCAAGTTCGTTCCTTAGCGGCAGCCTCTCACCCTTGTTCACCGCAAAAAACCCAGTTTTTGGCAAAAGAGAGAGTAAGGTACAATGGCTCGAAGGCGATACAACTGCTTCGGTACCACCTCCTCAATCTATCTCCCAGGCCTGGTTGTGTGTGCGTCGGAGGCGTTATTCTGGAGAAGAGGAATAAGCAAAAGCTATGGCTTATCCACGTATTGAAGATGTCCACCTTTTGTTTCTTGCACCCTCTTCAATTAGTTAGCGAACAAGCCACAAACTCCGAGAGTGCATGCGACAGATCGAGTGATCGCTGTAGACGGTGGAATAGAAGTGGTGTTTATTTCGAGGTCTCCGGACAAGGGAAACTGTACAGCTTGACAAAGGTGAACCACGATTGAGACGAGCCCTATGTTTTTTATCAATATAAAACGATGCTCTGACGGAAGCGAATGTGATCAGGGCGCCTCAAGTGACGTTTTATAAGAGTCGGACGTCCGAAACGGCCAGGAATACCGCTGGTGTTGGCGGTTAAGAAGGGGTGCGGATTTGAAGACTGAAGATAGCAGAGGTCAATCTCGCAGAAAAGAACCTAGAGCGGGAACACAGCTACTTTACATACAGTCTCTCAGAACATGATGGATGAGGGAATACTACTACTATGTCTCTGCGTGGTGTGAAAGTGGTAGGGCAGAAAAGAAAAGCAAATATAGAAACCTTGCATGGCCTATTTTGGGCCTGGACGCTTTTGAAGCTCATGAGCTTATTGCGGCAACAACGACCTACGAACACTTTTCGACAAGATGTGAGGAATTTGGACCCGTTGCTTGCGGTTCCTCTTTGTGATCATCTACATATTTTTCTTTAAAGTCCCCGTTTATCTACTACCTTGAGCTTCTCATCGGAGGTAGCGTGACCTTCTTCTCATACCGTTTTGTGAGATGCCTAGCTTTCTTCGCCGCTGCTTTCAGAACTTCGAGCCGTTGAGGCTCCTCCTTTCGAGCAAAAAAAAAGGCTCCAAAACTGCTCGGGCTCTGAACTCGCTCGCCAGAGTTCAAGCGTCGAAGGGAGAGGGATAGAAAGAAACAGAACAGAATGTCCGAGTGTGGGGCATTGTTGTGTGGTACCTGAAGAACATCTGCAAATACACTCCCGTTGGTACCAAAGTCAATTGACGCAAAGGGTACCATTCTGTCATTCGCTGGAAGCTTCAAGGATGCCAGAAAGTTGTGCAGAACCGGCCCCACATCTATCAATGTACGTGCTGGGACCCCATGTCGACGAGCCAAGGCCTGATGATGTTTGAGATCGCAAGGATACCCGGATGTCGTTCTGGCAGGAAAGCTGGAAGACATTCGATGCGGCGGAAGCCATTAGGCTCGAGGGAAGAAACACGGCAACGGCTACACAGCGATACGAGTAATCGTGTGTCTCACCGACAGGTTAGACCTTCCCTTTGCTTCATTCCCATCGACTGATCAAGCTATTTCCAGAAACCTTTTGTGATCGGCGTAGACACCAGAAAGAACTCTAACCTAAAGTCATGAAGACAGAGGTTTTGTCGAGGGAGCGGGCCTGTTATCTTCCGCAAACAACCTGAACGTATCCACCATTCCACAAGATTAGGAAATCGATCTTCAACAAACATACTACCACATGTAGCTCAGGTACTGCGAATTTACAGTTTTTTTTTATTCTGCCAATGTGCCAATCTAGCTTTCACGGCACTGAATCCGAAGCTCCCAATTAATATTCCCCTCGATGGTCAGACTGAAAGGTACGTGGGTACCTACGTGATGGTGGGCTGCTCCCTTCCGCATTCGTCAGAATATTGGCACTTCGGCAACTTCGCTCGCTTCGATCTACTGCAGCTCTTTCGGTCCTTTTGCTTCGCTACGAGAGATGGTTCGACGGGGAACGCCTTCACCCTTGACCCTGCGCCCTCGAGCCTGACAATTGACTTTATGTCTTGTCGACAAACATTAAATCTTCGACACCACTAGAAGGTTATCCCCATCTTTTAGTGTGCGCTGATTACGCAAACTGGGCGCTATTAAACCTTCGCTGGTCAGATAAACTGGTGATACAGATGTCTCTCCAGGTAGTTCCCTAGTCCCGGCGAATCCCATCACGAAACCCAGCTGCCGCCCCAGCCCGAAATGTGATTATTGAGATCCAGTTATTCCGCGATCTCCCAGCACTATGCCGTGCCATGCCATTCAGAGAGCCTAGAAAGGGGGCTGTGGACGCGGGACATGCTCCCTTGAACCTTCCCTTGGGGTTTTCTGCACCCTAACCAACATTCCAGGAAGTTGGATAAGCACATAACTGCATGGACGTTACAATCCACAGTTCTCTGCACCTTGTATCCTTTCCAACCAACATGACATGGACCCAAGGCTGAAGGATACGGTGCACAGACCAAGAATGTCTTTCCCTATTCAACTTTCCGGTATCGATGAGATCCTTGGCCCTTGATCCATGAGTTCTCCTGTCAAAAGGACATGATATAGTGCTTTCGAAACGGCACATCTTATCCATGAACCCGAACATCCGACTGATATCCGGCAAGTGCAATAGCAATAATGTGTTGGGGTTGAGGTCATCTCAGCTGGACGGCCTGGCTCGAACCGTTTAAGATCCTCAACTGCGAGCTCGATGTCTCCAGCAGATGTACATACACTGCGCTTGGCTTTCGAAATTAATTTTCCAAGGTTTTTATTTCATTTGAGTAAGTCTTCAAATGTTTCTCTAAAAGTATCAAATTACCCCAGCTAACCAACCTCTCAGCCCCCCAACCGCGGTATAGATCCGTCCTCTCAAGCTGGCTTCGGACCAAGATCAGCGCAGACCGCTTTATCCAAGGCAAAACTACGAAATGCGATCGACCAGTTCTAGCGCCCTATGTTTCCCCAGAAATAACAGCGCTCGTCTTATCGCTATCGATATCACAAAGACCCTGGGAGCTGCAGCGGCTTTAAGTTTGTGGTGTGAACACTCCTTGTTTTTGCCACATGATCCCATGATCGATGCAAGGCAATTGGCCAAAGACCAAAAAACTTGGATGGCAAAACGCACCAAGATGGGCAAATAGTAGAAACATGCTAAATTTCGCGGCCCAAGCATGCGATTTGCGAGGTTTAGCAAGTTAGGCTTCTTATTTTTGCCAACTCGTTTCGAGTAGCTGCTCGATGGTCTTGGTATGATGAAGGGTCCTTTTGGCCTTCCGAGTCTATCTTGTGCCCCAAACACCAAAGACTATCACTCGCGCAAATGTTTGAACCGTATCTATTCGGAGGGATAGCCTCCAATTATCGGACTCTTCATTTCGGAATCATATTGGTGATCTGCAGGCTTCACGGTCCGGCTGATACCAAAGACGACGAATGGCACGCCTGCCTCTCGCTTCAGAACAAGCCTCACAAGGACCCTTGATGATATGCCGTCATAGCCAACCGCAACTAGCATTCACAACAAACCTATCATTATTATAACCTGGAATCGATCGGAGGCGTTCCGCCGTCACTGCCGCATCATAGTTGAGTAAGTGTGCTTCTCGTGAATGTTTCATAATTCGTTTCCAAAATGTGTGCGCGCGCGAATTATTTCATAGCTTGCTATAGGTTGCGTGGTTTTCATCATCGTGCTGTCGATGATGCCGCACTTGATGATTTTACCAACCTCCAACAAGGGCAGGTCATTTAAAAAAAAACCTCCGATAGGCATAGATTACTATGTCATCGCGCTCGTTTCCACCATTATGATACAACATTCAAAGTATCCGTTACAGCCTGAACCATACTTCTCCGATCCAAACGCTTTTGTTCGATTACCGTGTATGTGTGTGTCAAAATTTTGACATCATCAGATTTTCGTAGAAACCCGAGATCCTGAAGGCCTGATATTACTAGCCGCATGGGACCTATACCTAGATAGGAACGTATCGACATCAACCTTTAGGGGGGTAGCATGTGAGGTTGTCGTTTCTTTTTCCCTTATTCTTTCTTTTACGTTTTTAAACTTTGTGTTTTCCATGCAATAATACACTGATTGTGCCACGATCAACCGCATGTCGCGTGTCAAAAAACGGAAAAGCGGATATTAGCAATTGGCAACTGCAATTCGATGAGCTTGATTCTTTTTAGCTTTTTGTGGATCGAATTGACTTTATAAGATGAAGAAATGCTACGAGGAGCCGGAATGCATAAAGCGTCAAAAGATTTTGGGAGGCGTGACGCTACCGTGATCCATATTGTCAGAAACCATTTGCCACCCTTTAATAGATTTGCCCAAAACTCAAGAAAGAGCCAATAATCTAGTACTGCTTATGCTGTGTTTCTTGCGGGCTCAAATTTGGTGTTCTGGTTTCGCGGGACAAGGTGTGTCTATAAAATCACTTATTGAGGGTCTTATTCGTCCCCGTACATATTTATGAATCAGCGAATGTTGTAGTCGACTTATACAAATTATGCGAACGATTCGTTTAATTTATGGGATGAGTCCGTAAGAGCTCAGACAAAGATCACTATGATACTTTATAAATACCCGGTTCGGGTTTTATACAAAAAAAGGAGTTTGTCCTGTCATTTCTGTCTGGGAGAACCGTTTCCATCAAATTTTATATTAGGGTTCTGAGTAGTCAATTTCATGATTATTCTGCAAAATTGGCCAAGTACAATTTAGAATATGAATAGCTAAGAAACGACTCAAGCATATGTGAATTCCCTTAAGATAAGTATTTATGAGGTTCCAAACCATGGATAGAATATCAAGGCCTTGAAGTTGATTTAAGGTAATTGATATATCATAGCTTCATGAACTTGCTCCAGGAATCCTTGCTGGCCCGAAGTTGGAAGTCTGATTTTATGGACACCCTAAATCTGGGCAAAGAGACAACTATTCTTATCAATAATCAAAAAATCGCAAAGAAGTAGACGTCTAACTTTCGGCCAGCTGTCATAATATATATCATTATTTTGCTACCGTACCATCCTATTATCCGGAACGAAATTTATCTAAATGAAGTTGATAGTACAAAACTTGTATGCACTATGAATAATCCAGATTGAGTTCTTGTTGTAACAGTCTGGTCTCGAAACTAGCCTATCTCTTAACACACGCTAGACCTAACATCAGACCCATTTACACAGCTTTATGCACATAAGTATAATATCGTGGTAGATATTAATTTAGCCTATAAATTACAATCTGTGAAAATAGTTCAATAAGTATCTATAGAATCAATATATAAAAGAGGACTACAGGCCGTAAAGACCTGACTAATCTTAAGTCCATTTTTGGAGGGGGGATTCGAATCCCACATTCATATGATATACCGATATTGTTGCATAATAATTCGAATCTCTCTTGTATCGCGTTAGCCGCGAACAGAGCCGCTTCATCAAATGAATTATATGCATTGGCCCCCAAACGATATCAGGAAGACCAGTTACCTAATTGCTCATCGAACAAAAAAACTTGGAAGGGAGTGGAAACCAGAATTTTATACATACTGAAGTATATTTCGTAGATGAGCAGGGTATTTCGATAAATGACCTATATACATATATCATTCCTCTAAAGAATTCGACCGCCTCCAAATTATAATTTAACTATTAAAACATTATATAAAAAACCCCGATGCATGATGTCTATCTATCGTTATGAATATTCAAAGAACCGCTAAAGCGAAACCCAGGAGCGTAAAACGAAAGCAAAAAAAAACAATGTATTTATAATGAAAGAGCTGTACAGGCGTCCTATATCGATGATCCTGTGGCATTCGGACTTAAAACTGCCCTGGCTCACGCTTCTCCTCATCGGATCCATTGATAGATTTGCTGTCCTTCAAAGTCTCAAGTCTCTCCGGCTTGTCGTAGACCGAGAACCGCTGGTCGACTCTCATGATTGTGAACCACAGCATGACGATGTACTCGAACGTAAAGTACGTCACGTAGTATGCCGCCCGTGAGTGGTACCATGCCGGGTTATTCCTGGGACGCGGAGTGGTGAACACGACACCGGCGCGGAAGCCTGCTCCAGATGCTATTCGGAGAAGAAGAAAATTGGTTAGTTCTTAGCCTCGAAATACTTTATATAAGATGCGACAGAGAATTCATCTTACCTAAGAAGAATGCCCCCACGAGAATAATGAGCCCCTTGAGGAAGAACCCTCCCCTCATGTGCCTTTCCACACCGAGTGAAGTCTCCACGTTCCGATGCGGAGTGAACAACGTCACAGGCACGATTATAAAGGGCAGAAAGGCGATAAACGCCAATATTGTGCTGCCGACCTTTCTGATCGTTCCAAATTTAGCCTGCAGGTCCGGGTTCTTGGTGAAGAAACCCCAGATTGTCGGCGTGATAACCATGATGAACGTACACCCGATAAGGGTGAATATCGCTGCGAAGAACCCATAAAACTGCTTCCTCCTAGGCCCGTGCTCAACGGACGGGTGTCTCGCTCTGAACAATCTCTCGCAGAAGATCAGGTTGAGAATATACAGCGCGATCACGCCGGCAGCGTTGAACACCTGGTTGGCGATCGCGAGGCTGATGTTGTCGGGATGGAACGACCAGGCTGATCGCATACTCAGCGTCGCGACACGGGACATGCTGAAACCGATCATGAAGATTGAAAGTTTGAACTTGTGGCCTTTGCCCATGTTGCCTCTGAAGATAATGATGTTTGTGACAGCGATTGCAAAGAAGCATACCGCGAGGACGAGAGAGGCTGGGAAGTCTGGGATTTTGGCGGGTATGCCGCCGATTAAGGCGTACGGAGAGAGGAACGGCATTGTGTCGATAGTGTTACCGGTGTTGCGGTTCGTTCCGTGTTACAGGTGAAGCTAGATATCAAAAAGAAACGATTTGGTTCCAAGTACGAGTTTTTGATACTGCGTCTGAATATATCTCCGTTGGTAACGTTGGGAGACGGAGATATAATTTTATGGGTACGAGGTCAGTTTTTCCGTTGAGTCGGTGTGAACAGGGTTGTGTTGCTTGTCGTGTAATCGTTGCTTGATCAAGGGCGTCAAGGATCGTGATAGTGATCGTGATGGTCCACGAGGAAAGTAACACACGTACAATGGGTGCGCATCGTGAGATTAAGTACTCGATCCAGGCGTGGGGACAAATCTAGAGATATCTAGATCTGGGGAGAAAGGGTGATTAAAAAAGCATTCGTACGAGTGTGGGAAACACCAGAAAAGGGACCCCTTAGCGGTGTTGAGGTCACCAGGCGTAACGGCTCGACTGCTTTGGGAGAAATTGGCTGGTTTATCGGCGGTCGGCCTTTCATCGAGAAAAGCTTGTTTGGATTTGAGATCCAGGGCATCGGCCATTCTAAGCACCGATCAGCCAATAGGAGGCCGCCATCTGCCTCGATCGGTCCATGTTCCCCGCTGCCCGCGATTTTTTACTTGGAGAAATTAATGATTAGACGAAGGGTTGATTTAAACCCCATCGGGCAGTGGCAGCCCCGGGTAACAACTCCTCGGAGAAAAGTTGAATTTCTGTCGATATTCCGTTGGTTGACCCTGCGTTCATGCATATTGATTACCAAGGCCCAGTAAACGTCAAGCGGTTGTTCCGAATCTTCTTTTCAATCTGCGGTGAGTGTTTGAACCTTTGAGACAAGCCCCGACTCACCGGCTTACGAATCCTCAGGACAGTCCCGGCAGCGTCACCAGAAGAGTCCTCTGATCATGAGCTCTGAGCACAAGTTGACTGTGCCATGCAAGCCAAAACTGTGCGGTTGATATGAAACCGCATGGAGAATTTCTTATCGAAAATTTTGATGTTAATTTGGAATTAACCTTGATCATTGTTCATCAAAATGTGGATTAATAATGCTATATCCAGACGAATCAACTGTTCGTACGGAGCTGGTAGTGTTGAACTTTTGGTACAATCATGAATCGAAGATGAAAAATACGAGAAGGAAAAAAAAACCCCATTATGAAACCCAAACCATGTTTTCGCCCTTCCGTGCCGTCCTTCTGGTAATATTAATCAAATATCTACGCCCTAACCTCAATAATAACATCCTTAACGCCATCTTTTCCTGCAACATCCTGAACACCATCCTGATTATAAGCCGTTAGGCCCTTTCTAATCGCTAATACGTTATCCACGATAACCGCGTCGATACCCTGACTCGCTTGAATCTGCAACCAATTCACGTTAGTATCTAAGTACGTAATCATCATTCGAACGAGAATATGAAAGCTTACCTTGACATTCTCCGGATCGTTATTCAATGTACCATAGGTAACACAGACCAATCCAGTTTCCTTCACCACCTTGATCAACCTCGGGCACCTCACCAAGGGCTCCGCAGCCGACACGATACCGATCAGATTCCACTGGCTGGCAAACTTGATCGCTTCCTTGAGCGAACTCGCCCGAATATCAGACATGAATTCCGTACCAGCTTCTGTGAGAAACAGCACCGGAATAGATGGCTGTTTGAAGGAAGTCATCAAGCAGATATCCGGATGGAAAGATGAAAAGATAATATCCCTTCCCTCGCCGTGGTCGTAAACAACCTTGAGAACCCTGTCGAGCCAGGTATTGAGGTCAAGACCTAGGTTATCCATATCCTCTGCCTGCGCTTCGTCCAACATGGGATACTTCAACTCGATATTGAATCCGATATCTTTTGGCAACTTCTTGAAAACCCCCTCGAGAGTTTGGAAGGGTCCTTGGATCTGACTGCCACGGGTGTTGGCATTAAAGCCCTTGGTCTTCAGGGCCTTTGTGAACTTCATCTTCTCCAAAAGATCCCCCGTTCGGTCGTCGCTACTGGATCCGACCGATAGGGATCTGAAGCGTTTCGGAGGCGCCTTGTCGCCGTTTCTATCTGAATGAGCGGGCGAAACCGGTCGGGACCCGCCTTGTTGCTCGCTCAAATGTAAGAACTGCTCGAGAGTTAAACTGTGAACCGGAACATCGATACCAGTTTCCGAGACCAAAAAGTCATGGTACAAAACCGGAACGTGATCTTTCGTTAACTGCACGTCAAACTCGACGTATTTCGCTCCGAGATTAGCAGCTGATATGAACGACTGCAAAGTATTCTCCCCGAGCTGCAAAGATCTCCTTGCCGAAATGTTCTTGCCCAACCCACGGTGTCCAATCACAGCGGGGACTGTTAGCGTCTTCCAATATGTGTGATCTCTCGTAACACTCATGTTATCGTGACTGAACGGCGTGATCACCAAGAACTCGAAATTGACGTAACCGATAACTTCGAGAGTTCCAACCTCCAAAATCGGTAGGGTGTGTCCGCCTTGAAGAGCCACTTTGCCTCCGGCGTTCTCTGGGCGCAAGCTATTGAGCACTGCGACCGCGCGGCCTAAGACCTTGTCGTGTCGACCGGAATATGTAGGTACGAGGTCGAATATCAGCTTAACTTTGCTGATATCCGAAGTCTCAAATACCAACGGCTCCGTAATGATGGAATCTTGGAGAGGGAGGTCGATGATATTCTCTTCCCCTTCGGCGCACTTTGCGGAGACCACGAGAGATAAAGCGGTATCCAACTGGGTGGCATGAGCGAGCGCAATAGGAATCTGCTCAAGCTTCACCGGATCAACTGGTGTTTTGAGGTCCTTCGATCCGAGGGTAACCAAAATCATGGTCTTATTCCTCAGATACCTATGACCGAACGTCTTGATCGGTTTATTGTGCGACTGGATGAACTTGGATTTCTCGAGAGGTGATCCATTCTCGGCGAGCGACTTTGACGGTGAAGTAGATAGTGACGAAGGCGCTCGCTGAATGGTACTAGCCGTGTCGGACGCAATGTCAGAACTATCAGATGGTTGAGATTGGTCAAATATCATTTTCGTGATGCTGAGATGTCCCCGGAGTGAGGAGTGCTCAGGAGCAGACCACCCGGATAAATCGAGACGTTCATAATCAGCTCCAGCTTGAAGTAGCAATGCTACAACTTCGCCATGGCCGTGAACGGCGGCGGCGAATAGAGGAGTCCATCCGAATGCTGACTCCGTAAACTCGATATCCGCTTTTTGAGACTCCGGATCCGTCAATAGGATCCTTGCGCATTCCACGTGTCCGAGCTTTGCGGCGATATAAAGTGCCGATTCGCCATTTTCGTCCGCAAAGTTGACGTCCACTCCAGCCTTGACCAATAGTTCTACCAGTCTCGGGGCGTTGTTCCTGGTGGCGAGGCAGAGGACAGCTGAAGACTTGGAGATGCTCTTTCTGTTCTCCACTATCTCTTGAACGTCACCCTCCCATTTCTCAGCATCGAGCAAAACCTTTGTAGTCTTTGGGTGTTGGCCGATAACCGCAAGATGGAGGGGTGCGAGACCTTCGCTATCCCACCAAGGCGAGCCGTCGATACCGGTCTTGCCATCGATTTGGCCCCATCTGTGCATATACTCTGTCAAAGTCTGACAGACTTGCACAATGCCGTACTCCGCGGCGTAGTGAAGCGGGACACGCCCGTAAGCATCTCTATCCGTTAGTGCGATCTGGAGCGACGCAGGCAGCTTCTCCAAAATGTATTTCAAAACCTTAAAGATCCCGTCAAAGCTGCCCGGAAGCTGGTCTTGCTCTTCAGGACTGTCCGGAAGCACCCGTAGAGTATCTCCGCGGCTGAATGACACCGAGAGCTCCGAATAATTTGTCATGTTGTTCCTCATCTTAGTCGAGGTGCTCCTTCCCATTGTGATCACAATCCTGTGCAGCAAGTTCCTCTCGTTGATATCCTCTGTATCTTTCAAGCTGTCCGCCTGCGGCAGGAGCAAGTCGATACACTTGAACGCCTCCGCGTAGGAAGCCCGTTGCAGTAGATTTAGAATCAAGCTCTGTGAAAACTGATCCTTCGACAAGTGCATGTCCTTAAAGGCCTTGTCGAGTTTGGCGCTATTGTCACTCTTGATCGAGGCATCGAATGTCGATAGGACTTCCTGCGAAAGTCCGCTGACCCCGCCTGCAGACGAGTTTTTGAACGAAATTACATCGCTCTTCTCCTTCTCGTCCTTCCCTTTGAGTTGAATCCCACCGCCAAGCTTCTCTAGCCATTCGTTGACCGTTCTCTCAGCTGTTGTGACTTCGCTAGGGGCAGCGAATGGCTTGATGAGAATCTTCGAATTCAAGTAGCGCTGTTGAACCTTTACGTTCAGCTTCTTGTCAAGTCTAAGGGTCGAATGTTAGCATGTGTGTAATGTATAGGTGAAAATTGCACGGAGTTGTCTCTCACTTTTTCAAGATCTTGACAAATCCACGTCTGTTAACGTCTACAGCAATCAAAACCGTTAGCATTCTGTAATCTTCAGTGACTCCGAATCGAAAGCTACCACTTACCTCCAAACCAAGCAATCTTTCTCAACTGCCCCCTGAGCTCCAGTAATACCTCGGCGTGTTCCTCCAGCTCGTGCGTCGGAATATCGTTCGCATTATCAAACTGCTCCTTGTGCCTCTCGCCCAGAATCTTCAGTTTGCGTGTGCAATCCGCCAACCGCTTATTATAGAACTGATCGACCTTCTCCAGCTCTCGATCCAGCGAGAATATGAATGCTGCAACCCAAAAAATAAAAAAATCCCGCTTAGTCAGAAAAATAAAATCCCGTCACATTCAGCTGCAGGATGACATACGCGCCAAATCTGGATCCGTCTCGTCCTGTGCACTCTCCAGGACCTTCTTTATCCTCTTTTTGAGGCCCTTGTAGTCGATATAGGATGCCTGCCATTCCGGCACGACATTTCGGTACAAACTATGCATCGAAAAGAGGAGGTGAGCAAATCGATTCCGTGATCCGGGGTAAAAAAAAAGGCGTAATGGGGCTGGTTGATACAAGCGAGTTGCAGGTACTAGCAAAGGGATAAAGGACTTACTTTTGACCGAATTTCATTATCGCGCCACAGAACGATCGGAAGCTATTGAAGCTTCAGATTTAGGTTGATATTGAGAGATGGAAGGGAGAAGGAGGATTTGAGATCTCGATGATCTATATGGTGATAAAGTATCGAAGTTCTGTGACGGTTACGCTAACGCCTTAAGCTTCCCTGATTTGATAGAGCAAGCCAAGAATGGGTTAAATTGACGAGGTGGTCGGAATCGTCCGGAATTTTTATGCGGATGGAGGGATTGCTCAGCAAATGGCGTTCGAAGCTGGGTAAGAAAATCAAGGACCCCGGATAATAAAAGTGAAAATAAGTTTTGAGATGGTGTATGTGGTTGCGTGGTAAACGAAGCCAAGCAAGGACGCGGTTTGCTACGAGTCGTCAATGATGTCGCGATGCAGAAAGCTGGATGATGTCTATCAGTTACGTCTGATCGGGTTCAGGGTCCTGCGGCCGATCCTTCAATATTTAAACTCGCTCTAGACCGTGGGCTCTATATTTATAATTCGGTATAGGGCCACCGAAGTTTCCTAGAGAGGAGTTCACCCGTACGCACACTCCGAACCCTTTTTTTTTTTTCTTGCGAAACAAAAATATTTCCACTCGAACGCTTTGTTTTTTAGCGGGGACTGGCCGATGTCATCTTTCGACGGAACGCCTCTTTCTTTTTTCTTCCCTGAACAAATCTGTCAGGAAATAGGAAATAAGGTCAACCCCTGGAATACTGTCCGCTTCCCCTTCACCGGAAGACGCAAAAATGGACCCTGCAGAAGAGAAAAGGAGCTTAGCGAAAGCTTTTTATGGCCTGGTATGGCCCTTTTTTTCGGGGTTCTGGTCCAGCTGATACGGTTTTAAAGCGGAGTGGTTGATAATGTGATCACACACAAACTCGGAGAGCTCTGGAATCTGTCGCCCATTCTTAAACACTCTAGAACTCTGCGGGGATGCGAGCAACTCTGTTTAGAGAGGAGACGGGGAGAAGAAGAAAATATAGCTGCCTTTGCAACCCGACAAGTCTGCAGAAAGATGAGTATATATACGTATTCAAGACGGCGGAGTAAACTGATCGCATCACCCATTTCTTGAGAATGCGCCGTTCATGGTGTTGTGGTCATTCCATGGGGGCAAAAAGGTGCTGTGGGTGTGATTGGCTATTTTAACGTGCCTGAACCATTGGCTGAGGTGCGACGGTGCCGTACGACAATGCCTGGGCACCTGGGACTGCTGGGACTGCTGGGACCGCTAAGGTCTTGACACTCCAGACAAATGTGGAACGCTTTGGCCAGCTAGAAATTGATACGTCGATTTTATTAGAGCAACTATACGAGCTAGTCCGGATATCGCGGGTTTCCCTTCCTATTAACACTTGATGTGCCACCAAGCCTCGGAGAGCATATTGGGACTATTTCGGAGCAGTGCCACATTTAGATTTGAACAATTTACTAAATATATTCAAAGAGCCTCATATGCGATTTAGCCCTAGTCGGATGTGATCGCGTCAGAAACCTTAAGTTGAGTTTTTCTCAGCCTACAAGCTACGGCAGTAACTGAATATGCCTATCCGCCCTGAAACCTTAAATCTATTGTAGGAAGCTCCGAAGACCGCGGTAGCAATTGAAACATTGGTACACTCAAATATATAATCGGACTCTACGCCTGAGGATTAAACCGCCATCAACTTTGGCCTGGCGGTAGAACATCCTGCATGCAAATTTCCTCTAACTCTTCAACCTTGGGCAGCGTAGTTTCCGATTTCGAGGCGAATAGTTTGGCGCCCTCTTCCATCATTTTGGCTCCTTCTGCGCACATTTCTTCTATTATTTTTGAAATCTGAATGCGGGCTTGGTATTTTTGTTCCCTCCTTCTGAGCATTCTATCTCGGGCTATATTACCAAAATCTTGACTTGAGGGAGGCAGAGGAGCATGTGATATATCCCTGAGTTTGGCGAGTATCTCTTCGTGCTCGTGCGCTTCATCCTGTACGGAGCGAATTGCCATGAGCAAAAGTAAACGTAAAGTAAAGTGTGCGTCATTCCCAGCACAATGTAGCTTACGGAAAGGGCAACCAAAATATGTTAGCAGGTGGCGAAGAGCCTGCTTTGGCAGAATTTTCGAAGAATGAAAATTTTTGGCAATCATTTGCGTGTCCAGTATGCCAGTTATACATGGGTGGCCCCGAAGCTCAGGCTTCAAACTGAAAAGGGCTCGTAAATCCATGTTTATATCATGTCCGACGAGGACTACGTTGCGAGACTTCGAGATTAAGGGTTCTATATTTTCGATTAAAGCCTTCCTTTTAATGTTAATCGATTGCCCAAAAATATATTGTTGCGATACCCTCGCACGATAGTTTATTGCTCCCGTAGCAAAGTTGTATGTCGAAATAGTTGCTGAAGTCAGTAAATCTTTAGTGTCGAGAATTGCAAACCCAATTTGAGCGTTTATACCATTCAACGAATCGTGATTGACGACCCTGGAGACGTTCTCGAAATCAATGGCGATAAGCACGACATCTTCTAAGTCTTTCGAAGGATTGTCTTCGAGATCGGATAGGGAAGGTTTTGTAAGCCCTAAAATTGTTCGTAGCATTTGAATACCATTCTTGCTAGCGTCGGTTCTATCCATAGCGGGCTATAAGTTAAATATTATACCAAAGCAGTTGATCGTGTATGCAAAAGAAATGAACATTTGTAAATTTTTGATTCTTTTCTCTCTCTCTTTTTGGTGCGGATGGGTTGCCACGGTGGCCGATCAGCATCTAACAATCTGGTCACTTGGTAAAAATATCATTGTGAAGTTAAAATCTGACAAGAAGACTAGATTGGGATTTGGACCTTGAAATCCCTGATAAGAACTATGAATCGATTATAATCATTTTGGTTGTAGTGAGCCTAGTACTGTTACTCTCAAGTAATCTCTACAGCTGCTTCAGTGTGGAACCTACTTGTAAAGCTTGTTTGAACGGGACAATTGTATGTGGAGACACGACTTCTGCACGACAAGTACATGTATATAAAAACAAGGATGACTAGCGTCCGGGGAAAGACCGCTTTGGCAAGGACAGGGATACATGGTGCATGCAAAATCTATTGGCTCCGGATATTCCTAGTCGTTTTCACAAACCTATCATCTAAGTGTTAAGTAAGTGTCTGCAGCTTGATCAAACGAGAAGCCGAAAAGTCTGACTCGAATACGTCTTATCCGTGGTCTCGTGTTGAGACCACTGCGAGGACGCCTTATCTGAGCGCATTAGCTAAGAGATTTCGTACATTTATCACACTTCTTTGGCCGAGACGCACGCAAGCTGTCGCAAGAGGTGCACTCCCACATGCAGCCATTTCAGGAAAGGTGAATTTGAAATTCCGAGCTCAAAATCAGGATATTTCGATCTCTCTATTCGATCTAATCCTCTAAGCCCGTTTGGTAGTTCCTCTATGAACATGAAATGAGAGACGCCGGAGACGTCGTAAGCAAAAATATGAGAGAGTAAACAAATCCTGGGAAGGGTCCTTAAAATTTCCGGCCTAAAACCCGCGCAATATGAAGAGTTCATCTCTCAGCTAATCAAAAATAGATACCCAAACAACAGATGTATTGAATGTTGGTAGGAAGGTGCAATAAAGTCAGGTTCGATTCATGCGATGCCTCTCTAGTCTACCCTCGCCTCTTATCATTTTTCTGCTTCCTAGCGAGCTTCTCTATTGTTCGTTGGAGTGCAGTTTTAACTTCTCCTTTGGGGAAGCCATCGACGTCGTAGTATATCGGCGCAATATCCTAAGTATCATTAGTAAAAGCCGGAAAGGGAATAAACCAAAGGATCTCCGACTTACTAGTAGCCATTCCGCTTTAACGCTAGTCACTGTGCGGATATAATTCTTAGTAGTAAGCACAAACTCGTTGTAAAGTAGCCACTCATTGTCTTGTCCCAATACCGTGCTAGGGTGCAACAGGACATCCTGATTATCCTTGACTGTTACATAACCCTTGCCCTGAGCCGTCTTCTTCGCAACTTGCATAAAGAATCCAGCACACAAAGCCTGCCGAATGTTGTTGTAGTAGTTTCTATCTTCGTACGAGGTACTCGCCAAGTCCATATCGTGTTTCTCCATGGTGACCTTCAATTGATTGCGAACATTGTCCGCAGATGTGAGCGATCTGTGCGAAAGGTAATTCTCTTGGCACCACCTCTGGGCAGCTGCAGGCTCTATTCCCTTGAAGGCATGGTATGCATTAAGCATTGTGAGGTGATCGCCGTCGCTGTGGGCAAACTGGGCTTTCGCCTCATCGGCTTCCTTGCGTCGGTTGCTCGGTCGAACAAAGATCTGAGGTACCGAAAGAAGGGCGGTGATGGACAGAATTTCGCTGGAGCAACGGAACTCTGCGGATGAGATGAGCATGACGG
The DNA here is from genome assembly GCA_036971385.1 of Dactylellina parvicollis. Classification (NCBI taxonomy): domain Eukaryota; kingdom Fungi; phylum Ascomycota; class Orbiliomycetes; order Orbiliales; family Orbiliaceae; genus Dactylellina; species Dactylellina parvicollis. The sequence continues at coordinate 501,142 of JAJTUD010000005.1, forward strand.
CTAATGCAGGATCGAGAGGGTACTCAGATGCCGTACGGCCCAAGTGGGTAAGATCGCTATCGTAAATTTTAGCCTCAGTATTGCCAGATAAAAATAATGTGTAGGACTTACCCTTCGTCATCTAAACACGCAAGGTAGTTTAATTCTTCCAATGCCCGCATCATAGTCTCTGGGGCAGGGGGATCCATGAAATCAAAGTGTACTAGGTCATCAATTCCCAGTTTCTTCAATTCGAGCACGGTACTAGCCAAGTTGCTCTTCAAAATTTCCGGGTATGTTTGGTCGATCAGCTCTTTTTTAAAAGCTTGTTCTGTGTACAGTCTAAAACACTTGCCAGGTCGTGTACGACCAGCACGACCAGCACGCTGTTGGGCACTTGCTTTGCTGATTGGGGAAACAAGGAGCGACTCTACCCGAATCCTGGGATTATAGACCTTTTGCTTACTGAAGCCAGGATCCACAACATACACTATACCGTCGATGGTGAGAGATGTTTCAGCGATATTGGTCGAAACAACAACTTTTCTCCCTGGTTTCCCCCCTTCGCGAGCCGGTGGCGGAGCAGGGTCGAAGATTCGTTGTTGTTGGTTTGGCGGTAGCGTTCCGTAAAGCGCATACACTTTGAGGGGGCCACAATCGTATTCTCGCTGCATTTCATCTCCCTCGTAACGTAAACGTTTACAGGCCTCCTCAATTTCCTCTTCACCAGTGAGGAAGAGAAGGACATCACCTTCGGGTTCGCTACCATGAATCTGTAAGACAGTTCTCAGGGCAGCTTCGACGTAATCTTTCTCTGGCTCTGGTGTATAGAAAATTTCGACTGGGTGAGTTCTCCCCGGAACAGCGAGCAACGGTGCATTATACTCGTTTGTCTCGGATCCGAAGTATCTCTGGAACTTTTGCGCGTCCAAAGTAGCAGACATCACCACGATCTTAAGATCTGGTCTTCTCTTGGCAACTTCTTTGAGCAGCCCCATGAGAATGTCAGTAGCAAGAGTACGTTCGTGCGCCTCATCAAGAATGATACACGAATACCGGCCTAGGTTCGGGTCGTTCATGGCTTCCCTGAGCAACATTCCGTCGGTCATATATTGCAGAATGGTCTTGGAAGATGTCTTATTCTCAAATCTGATATTATATCCGACCTCCTCCCCCAGAACAACGTCCATCTCGTCTGCTACACGCTTTGCGACGGACATTGCGGCCACCCTTCTAGGCTGCGTGCAAGCAATCTTCAGCCCAGTACTGTGGGGCAGCTCGTCAAATAAGACGAATTGAGGGATCTGTGTAGTTTTTCCGGAACCGGTCTCACCGACAAAGACGAGGATCTGGTTTTCTTGATACATTTTAAGGAATTCATTTCTGTGAGTAGTGTATGCGTTAGAGCCAAAATTTCAATTATTTGCTACCGCCGGAACAAAAAGACCATGGATTCTCTTACCTCTGAGCATGAACAGGGAGGTCACGCCTCTTGCCCAAGATCTTAAAGTATTCATTCGACAATTGAGTGCCAGTGAAAGGGTTTATCGGCCCGTCTTCGGCAATCTTGGCTTGTGCGGTGGTTGTCTGATGGCGAGTGAGCCCAGCAAACGGATCTTGACCTGCTGAACCTCCGTTTCGGGAGACCCTAGCAGTGGAAGGAGCGCCAGCTGCATACATGTGAGCCAGATAAGGATTGTCCTCCGGCGCTGCCCCGTTGGCGCTGACCTTCGCCTTCTTCGTAGGCCGATCGCTCTCGATGACCTCCCGATCGCGTTCTCCCGTCATATCGGAAGATAAGGAGGGTGATATGGATGCGCTTGCGATGGTTTGGTGGTGGCAGTGGTCCTGGCTGGTAGGATGCCGCTTTTGTTGAGGTTGCCTTTCCGTCGAAGGTACGATGGAGATTACTGACGAGTCAGAGTGGGAGCTGCTACTTGAGGGGGTTAGAGAAGGTGAAGGTGTGCCAATTAGTACTTCGTAAGCTTGTTGGCGACAACGATGAGGGGTGTTTGGGTTGATGAAGAAAGAAGGAGAGGTTGAAGAGGGATGGGCAAAGAAGCGGGTTTAGTTAGTCACCAAAGATTCCAGCAAAAAAAAAATCGAGAAGGTTTTCGCGCAGCGCTGCCAGAGACACACCAACATAAAGGCTTGGCTACCGCCACTTACCGCCACTACCACATCCAACTCGACCCTTCTCATACTCCAACCATTTATATCTCGAGATACCATTCTGAAGTCTCAATATTCAGTCTCATGTCCAGTCAGAAGACCTTCCAGGCTACTCTAACATCTGCCTCTAACTTTCTCCAGCCGGTTCTCAAACCTCATAATGGTGAGTGCTCTTCCAATATCCACGACCATAATCCTGATTTCAAATCCTAACTCTGCAATAAAGCGGCAACTAGACAACGGACTTCTATAATCGAAAGCCTCTACAGTACTCTACCTCAAAATGGACTCTCTACTTCTACCGAGAGTACGGATTATAGCGAAAAGGCATCTCGAGTCATAAAGTATGCACTGTCCCTTCTTTCGACCGCCAACAAGACCGCGGTGTCCAAAAGTTCTCCAGATGCACTATACGCACCCCGGGACCAACGGATAATCCTCGGTCTAGCAGATCTCATTCTGCTAGAGGGTATCTACCCTAATATCACACCAGGCATACTCCCGCCGCTGGATAGAAGGACCAAATCTTCGGGATATTTCTCCCAGGTGCAGGCTGCGACAGCCACGCGTGAGCTCGGGACCAGAGATGTCTGTTTGCTTAGTAGCATTGTTGAGATTTTGGATCCCATTATTGCGACAAGCTCAAATGAAGTCAGCAATGCGGTAAGAGAGAGGCTCCAAATGGATCTCATTGCCTGCATAGGAGAGATGGCATTCCATCCGGGATCGACATCGACTGATTGGCAGGCCCGGTTCTTTCACTACTTGGACAGGTAAGCGATCGAAACTTAGGTCATGAGCGTACCTGTGCGATATGCTAACTTTGGTTTCTCAGTATAAATGTTCCAATACTATTACCCTTGATAGTTCCGCTCATCCAGCCTACGACCCCTCTATGGTTCAAAACAATTTTAACAACATACCTCTCATCGATACCTCTCAAACGTCCAAATGGAGTAAAGGAAGAAATATTGTTTTTCATTGACTCGAACAAAGATGTAGCCACCCAAAGAGTAGCTTTACAGCAAGCTTCTAGGCTCATCGGCTCCATCCCTTCTTCTTCAAATCCAGAACAATATTTCTCTAACGTGGCGCCTCAGTTACTGGAGCTCTTAGATGACCCAGACCACCTAAGTACCGCATCCGCAATCGTGATAAACGACATCTTTGAGCGCCGGAAAAAGAGCCTGGAAAAATACTTCTTCCCAACACTATTAGGACCTATTCGTCCCTCGAAATCGCAACTTCCCTTACTGGATGATATAGACGCTGGAGATATAGTTACTCTAACTCCGGAAGAAGATCTAGAAAAAGCTCTCCGCCGAGTGGCTTGGTTATTTCAGTTATCTGACGGGAAGAGCTATCTTGCTTCTCAGATTTTGAACACTCTAATTCTACCTTTGTGGGGAGTTTGGCAGTACGCAATCTCGATAAAGGCTACCAATCCGGTGTACACAAGGGTTCCGCAACAACTTCTTACAGCTTATGTTAAGCTAAAACCAGGGACCTCAGCTCTCGACGATATCGTTCAAAGCTTCAGCTATAATGGAGAAGTTCATTGGACGTATCGTAGAGGCGAAATGGGCCAAGTCAAAATCATTATGCGAGAACAAAGTTTGGATTTCGCCAATATGCAGATAACCGATATTGAGGAGCGAGTACCAAAGTTTATAGATCTTGCGCTCGCTGCAAATGATGATACTTTTACAGATTTCTTTCTGGGACTTTGCAGAAGATGGCTGGGAGGTGCTGGTTTAGCAACATCTACGGGTGATGCTGCGGAAGCCTTCGGGCTGTTATTTCAGCTTAAAGTTCTCGAGGGTATACTGGAACACCATTCGGAACGTCTGACCCGCCGGCCCGAACAAGTTATCATTCTTATAAAAGAAATTCTTGACGAACACGTCAGAGGTCTCAAAAGCGAGAGAGAAAGACAAAATTCCCTCCAGCAACCATCTATAGGCTCTCTTGGCAGGATCATTGGAGAAGAAGAAGACCCCATATCCGAAGATACTGAAGACCCCTCAGGCGCGGAATCGGTCAGCATAGCGCTTCAACTTCTCAACTCCATAATATCCACTTCTTTCTCCAGAACGGTCTCCGAGCAAGAGAAGAAACTTCTCACAACCCTCCAGCCGTCCTTAACTTACCTCTCTTCGAGCAGAGACGTGCTCCCATCCCTTTCTTCGTTGACTAGAAGTCTTTCACTCTTCATCTCTGCTCAAGACATCCCCCTAGCGACCGGACCGGCAGATGCCGAACCCACACCGGTTGACGAGAAAGTGGTCAAGCAGCAGCAGTCCTTGCAGACCGCGCTATTATATCTACGTGATGAAATGGTACCGATTCGCGCGCATGGGCTTGAGCTATTGAAGGAGCTGGTAGCCGAACGAAGTTCGGTGATTGATGTTCCGACCGTGACAAAGTTATTGATAGATATGTTGCAGGATAAGGAGTCGTTCGTGTACCTGGGTGTGGTGAAAACACTCTGCGAGTTATCGGACAAACACCCTGCTACGGTTATTGGGATGCTGGTGGAGGTTTATGTGGACGAGAAGGAAAATATGGGAATTGATGAGCGTTTGAAAGTTGGAGAGGCTCTAATGGGAACTGTGGAAAGGCTCGGTGAGACGGCTGTAGGTAAAGTAGCGGAGAAGATTGGAAATGTAATGATCGGGTTGGCAGGCAGGAGGAAGAGACGTTACAGGGAGGCAGATGAGATTAAACGAGAGAAAGAGGAAGAAGCGAAGAGGATTAAAAAGGAAGGGGAGATGGATGTAGAGTATGCAAAAGTACTGAAAGAGGCGAGGCTGGAGGCTGGAATCGATGCTGTCGATGGGACAGAAATTAAAAAAAAGGGAGAAGAAGACGAACAGTGGATCTCGAAAGCTGGAGAGGAGGATTATAGAGTCAGAATGTCGGCGCTGTCAGTTCTGGGGGTATTATTCGAGACCAACGCCGGTGGAATTCCGGTTGGGATAACGACAGCAGCAGTAGAGGTCGCCTTGAATATTTTAAATTTGGAGAAAGGCAAGGAGCAAGCTCCTGTTAGAAGGGCGGCAGTACATCTGATATCCAGCATCTTGAACGGCTTGGAGAAGAAAGGGACAGCGGAGCTATTGACTGTGGTACCAAGCAAGCGGCTGGAGGATATAGTGAGAGTGTTGGGGTATGTTCGAACGACGGATGACGATGGACTAGTGAGGGAGCAAGCGGGTATACTCCTGGAAGTCTTAACAGAGTAACCTTATCATGAGCCCTCCGGAGTTTGTAACTTCTACTTGATATCCATAATATTTTATATGTACTAGAGGAGATATTGGAAGTTATAAACAAGAGAAGAAGAACGGTGGATCAAAAAGAAACAAAGGCTGTTTTCGTGCTTAGAAAAAAACGTTCATATCTAACTTAGGAACGTCTGGTATTTCAAAGCCTTACCCACTATCTGTACAGAGCAGTATTTTTCGGTTTCTGGTATGTCTCTTAACCAATCATGAGGGTCTCATCAGTTGGGAAATCGTATTCGGGAATTTCTAATCACACTATTAGCAGGCGCCGGCGAGTATGAAACATCTTGGATGAGCACATACCCAGGTTGAGAGGAGCGGGTCCTTTCCTAATACGACCTGAGATATCGTAGTGGGAACCGTGGCAAGGGCAGAACCAGCCACCATAATCACCAGCTTCACCAATTGGGACGCAACCTTTAAAAAATCCCTTATCAGCATACTATCCTATAATAAAAGACCTATCTATGAGGCATATTTTCGTCTTTTTTGTAACGAGCAAAGAGACTCACCCAAATGCGTGCAAACACCGACCATGACAAGCCATTCCGGCTTCTTCACACGGTCTTCGTCAGCCTCCGGATCTCTCAAACTCGAGATCTGCACACTGTTGGCTTCTTCGATTTCGTCGGCGGTACGGTGTCGGACAAAGACTGGCTTTCCGCGCCATTTGATAACAATCTGCAACCATTCATATCAGAAAACAGCCGTATAATGTACTAAGATATGGTGTAATGGCTTATCGTACGTTCTTGCCCTCCGGTATTGTGCTCAAAGCGACTTCCACCTTGGCCATGGCCAAAACGTCTGCGGATGCGCTCATATTGACCAGGAAGTCTGTATATCGCAAGAAATTTCGGTCAGTGAATTCACAAGTGGCGGTATCGGCATGTCTGATCGGATCATACCCTGGACGGTAGCCTTCGCAGCGGCAGCACTCAATGCACCCATGCTGCCAACCATAAAGTAGCCGAAGACCTTATTCGAGCTCTCGGACTTCTTGGACTTGTAGTAGCCCCAATCTGGGATCGTGGTAGTCGGCTTGCTGTATGCCGGAGCGGTGTCATGGCGGCGCTGTTGGACCTGGAGGCAGGCGGCGGCGGCAGACCGGGCGAGGGGAGTTGTAGAGGACGGAGAGCGGAGGAGCGACCGGGAGGCGGTTGCCGGTAACGAGGAGAGCGTTCGAAGGGCGGCCATTGTGAAACGGATTTCGGAGAGGAGAGGAGGAGCGGAGCAGGTCGAGCAATTGGCGGCTCCTCAAAGGGTCGGATCAGAGAATCGTGGGTGGTTTCGAGGGTGGGATGAAGTGCCGTTCGGGTTGGCTATGACGGAAATAATTTGGTCGTCGGAATCCAGGCTGTCTGATTGGCCCGGCGGATGGCAGGTCTTGGCGCCCGTGCAAATTTACCTGGCTCATACAACAAGCGACGCGTCGAACAATCACAAGCATCTGACCTCTCCCCCCCATTGTATCATCTAAACACACAATCATGAGTGTAAGTACTGCTCCGAGTCGCCAGAGGGAAGGCTCTGCTAATACCATCCATCATAGTTCCAACCTGTAAACCCGCGGCCGATGCTGCAAGGCCTGTACGTCGCCTCCAACCCCAGCATAACACACCAGATATTCAGCTAACCAGCTCTCCTGTCCAGTATCAACGATCTAGTTATCGTCCGATTGAAGTGGGGCCAGACCGAATACAAGGGTCGCCTAGTTAGTGTCGACTCGTACATGAACATCCAGCTCTCCGAAACCGAAGAGTTCATCGATGAGAAGAGCACCGGAACGCTGGGACAGGTTATGATCAGGTAGATTATTTTGATGTCGCATTAGGGCTTAGGAGGAGTAAGGATATGCTAACAGCTGGCCACAGGTGTAATAATGTTCTATGGATTACTGCTGCGAATCAGGACAAGTCGGAGGATACGACGATGAAAGAGTAGACGGGATGGAGGACTTCTCTGCAATATTGGGGCTCGCAGCTTAAGAATACATTCTTCTTACCCCTACATCATGCAATATATCTGCAGATCACTGGCGGATATAGTTGGCGCACATAAAGATGAGCGGTTGGGTTTGGAATGGCGGAATCTCCAAAAACTTAAACTTCATATCTTTGGAATTAAAAGGCGAGTACACTGCCTTGAATATTCAACGGGATACGTGTACTTATGCTAAACATTCGATATCAAAAGTGGACATCATACGCTTGAAACCACGGTCCTAAGCTGGTTGAGATGAAAGGTCTAAACCTCCACAAAGATATAAATTCATGATATTCCCAATCTCTCATCATCGACTTGTGGAGAAAGTTTCGCTCTTGTCGAGACTTCCCAGGTCATGCTATGTGACATTTCCTTTTTCTCCAAATCCCAATTTCACGTGAGCTCCGAAGCTGGGAGTCCAGGGCCAATGTCATCACTGTAACCTCTGTATTTCTTAGCAGGCATGTTCACGAGCATTTTATACCAATAACGGATATGAAAATAGTAGTCGATCATGAAGAACCCTGTCAAGGTATTTTGATCAGCGCAATAAGACCAGCTCGCTCTATCCCCCCTATTCATATTCGTAGATTAGGATGACATTATTGCTTTTATCAAAATATCGCGGAAGAGTCCAAATTATGTATATGTATAATGCTTATCGACAACCTGCGCAAATAGAGCTGAGATAATAATTAAAGGAGTGTTTGTTTTACGGGGCTTAGGCTGAGGCATGTACCAAATGACTTGCTCTACAGCTCATTTGAAGATATTACGAATCTGAAAGCTTGCCTTTTTCAAGGTGAACAACTTCAGCAATTTGTTTGAATATGTCGACTATGGGATTGAACCGTAAGTGGTCAGCGTTTTGGTTCTCTTTATCACGTACTAAGGGATTTACAGTTTTAGCAAACAATCTGTAGCTTACCATATGGTCCGATCACTGAACACTTGGACCCTTTAGCAGCTTGATACGCCTGCGGCAGCAGCGTTTCCAGCTCGAGCTGCCGGCGAAGAGACGAAGGATGTGTACTCAACAGCTCTGGTATCCGTTTTTCTACAAGTTGCATTCGCTCCCAACTAAAAGGTAGGTTAGCATCATCTTCCACTAGGAAACCAATGGGAATGCAATGTTGGGAGCCGTACAATGTGACGGCCGCTTTCGGGTCGTAACAGCTTTTAGCCATTGTCATCAGCCCGATATGATCCGCCTCGCTCTCTTGCTCCCTCGACTTTGGCCGATCGACCGACATCTCGAGTAGTCTATGGCTCACAGTGCTCGGAATCCCTCTGAATATCTCTGTCACCCAGGCTATCGCTATTAGAATGACCGCAGTGCTGATTTGCTCCGCTGAATGTCTTGCGACATTGTGCCCCATCTCGTGACCCAATACCGCCGCAATCCCATCCTCATTATCACAAACCGGCAGTATTCCCGTGAAGACGAAGACCTTGCCGCCAGGTATCACGAATGCGTTGACTTCCTCCGGTAAATCTATCAGTGTTACTTTCCAATCATAATCTGGTAAAGTTGAGTGTGGAATCAATCTTTCGAGCACGCGGCGCACTTGTAGAACCCGAGGCTCATCGTCCGGCAAAATTTTATCTTCATATTGCTTAAGGATCAATTCGTACTGCCCATCAGCAATTTCTAATTCGAGTTCCGGGGAGACGATGTTGAAGCGCCGTCGGCCGGAAATGGGCACTACCTCGAGATTGTAGAGGTAAAAACTGCCGCTGAGACCGCTGAGACCCGCGGCTTCTACATAGAAGGAAGGACGGGCCGCCCAGCGGAGGATTATACCGCGGAGGAATTTGGTATAGATTGAGGCATAAAGAGGTTGGGTCTCTGGGTGGTACTTGGTGTTGAAGAAGCGAAAGTTTCTGGTGCGGGTTGAACCGTGTGGTGGTGGTAATGAGGTTGGATTCCGCCAATGGGTCGCCTGCGCTCGAAGGACGCGAATCTGGGAGTGTACCAAGCGCCTAGTCGTTCTCAAGAATGGTAACATATTTCGATATGGAAAATACTTTGCACGATGCAGTCTACCGTCAAATTCTCGCTCAATAAGCGACCTCGTCGAAGGCTATACGGACTTTAGAGAAATTCAGAGTCATCTTGCAATTGGCCCTTGCCGTCAGCCCCAACCGTGCATATAATTGCTGTTTGGGCAGGCTGAAGGCCATCGCTTGGTCATGCCTAGGTGAGAGGTGCTTCCTCCGGACATGGTTGGTATTACTTGACGAGCTTCGAAGAGAATGTTTAGTGCTTGAAGCCAACAAATTGTTTCCCTCGACATGCGAATGTGATATATGCTAGCCTTGATTGCCATGAGTGCGCCATTGCACATCTTGCATTCAGAGTTTTTCCGATCCCAGAATAAATCACCCCTGCCGTGGCATCGGGATGATTAGCGAGAATGGGATGCCCAGGGTTTCCTTCTTCGCCTGGTGGGTCTCTTCGGCTGCAAGGTAGGCTAATCGAGTACCTGCCCATCACTGAACGCGCGCCGGTACACGGAGAGTATCACGAGACATCTGGTGCGAAGACCTGAGTGGTCAGACCTGTCGAGAGGAATGAAGCGATCCAGTTGACAGACGGGAATCCCTGAGATGCTGTGACGGCTAGCTTAGCCGACCTTGAGCTCTGTGGTCGCCCCGCAGTCCGACTTCCATTCATCCCATCTTAAAACCCCCTTCGACCTTTGAGATTAGTCTCTCATCAGCCTTGATCGAGAACTGTTATCACCCGCCTCTGTTAGCCATAGTGTGGCGATCGGATTTAGCGACGGGAGCCAGCTCTCTCGCCCGACTCCTTATTCTCCTCCCCCTCTCGACCCAGCCGCATTCCAGGTGCCCAGAAGCATCCAGAGAGACCTGTCGTCACTTTGTATATCGGTACACGATCACTACTGTTTCGATGCGAGCGAGCTTGTTAGATATGTGCGGTTCTTGTTAGGCTCGCTATTGGCCGACAACTCAACTCACCGGAACCGACCAAGTTCGACATTCGGCCCGCCCGAATAAATCGTACCCTCACTTGCTCTGGCTTGGCCAGTTTCCTTGTCGGATTCGCTGCGAGGTATTCATGTTGTGCGGTTCTGCTTCCGTATCGCTGAACCTTCGAGTCTGACTTGTGTGTGGTGGAATTCTGCCGTCGAAGGTCCAGGACGATTACCGCAGGGCAACATTGGAAACCGAATACAACATAACATCACCACAAACGTCGAAACGTTGCCCTAATTTGGCACATCCTCATAAGCGCGCACACCGAGACCATGCTTGAATCTTGACATCAACCCCCTCGTGTTCACCAAACAAATCTTTTCTCTCCCATCCAGCCTTTCATCCATCTCAATACAGTCAAACCACCTTTCACAACATGATGCAGATGCTCATGGAAGCCTGATCATTCAAGGACGAGTCGTCTGACCTCGGCCTTTGAAGATCCTAGAATCGGAGCTCCATCAAACCTGAACAACATCTCTCCTCTCGTTTCTTTTCTGCTACCTGCCAACTGAAATGGCGTTCAGGCGTCGACATGAAGACGTCGTCATCGTCATCTCCTCCTCTCCATCTCCTAATCTTCTCCCCTCTCCTTCGAGAGTACTAAATCCTGCTGGACGATCAGTTGCAAATCAAGAAGAGGCAGTCTTCGCGCTGCCAGCACCACTTCTGCCCAGACTCGACATGAAAATGGAGGAAATTGCCCCTCCAAAGTCTGAGATCCCCACCCTCGATGAATGCCTGGTTGATCTTCTGGTCCTTTTCCCAGATATTGATCCGGATCATGTCAAGGGATTACACGAAATCCATGCTGCGAACCAAGGAGCCCAAATCATAGAGTTTCTGGCGAATGAACTTTTGGAAGCTGCCGGCCAATACCCAAAAGTCAAACGTGTAGACAGAGCGGCAAAACGAAAACGGGAGCGAAGTCCCGCAGAAGCCACTGAAGCAGAACTGGAGATCAGATACAACAACTACGGGCGGGCTTTTCCGGGATATCCGTACGCTAACCTGAGGTGAGTGCGATTGTGATTTGAGTATCAACAAGAAAACTCCTTGACCCCCACCGACATTCATACGCCGTCATAAACATCACTCTACAATCGAAGCAGTCGGCTTCAGCTTCTGCAGCGGAGCAGGTGGATCGGAAGATGCTACGAGATCATGCTCGTGGAAGTTTTTTTCGTATTCAAAGTCTTACTTCACACTTACTGACAGATTTCCCATGATTAGCCGAAAGCTCCTCCGAAATGCTTTTCCGTTGATTCCAGCTCAACATATCGATCAGACTTTTTCAATCAACCAATATCGATTGTTCCCAACATTCCGAGTTCTAGCTCAAGCCGAAGCTAGCTACGACAATGCCGGGTTTTCTCCATACAAAAAGCTCATCAGGTCAAGGAGAGCCGTTACCGACGATGCAATAGCTCATGACGCTGCTGCGATGGAGCCGGAAGGTCATGAGAACCTTATGGATGAATTTGCTGGAGCTAAGAGATTTTATGAGGGCTTGACAGGTGCGTTTCCAAAGTCCCCCCTTGTTTTAAGATCGTAAACATATTGATTATGCTTTTAGTTCAAGGTCGATCTAAAGCTACGACCAAAACAGCTGGCTTATCAGCCAGCCGCCTTAGCGAAGAGCTATTTGAGTGGTATAGGACAGCTCCTCTTTTTCAGATTTGGTAAAGCTTTTCTAACCTTTTCCTAGTCAATGCTGTTTCGGCGAGGTTCCATTCGCTCAATTGACACAATGCTCAGATGGACATCTCTTCTGTCTCGATTGTGGAAAACGAAATGCTGAAACCGAGATTGGCCTCCAAAAATACAGGCTTCTATGCATGGATGGGTCCGGTTGCCGTACGGAGTTTCCTCTAAAAGAAATAAAGAGATTCTGTGATGAGAAGATGTTGGAAGCACTCGGAAGGCTAGAGCAAAGAGATATATTGCGCCAAGTAGGTTACATCCATTTCGAAACCCTAACAATAAGTTCTGATCTGATGCGTGTGATTTTAGGCAGAGATAGAAGGTCTATCAGAGTGTCCGTTCTGTGACTTCGCTGCTATTCTTCCTCCAGTTGAGGATGATAGAGAGTTCCGATGCCATAATCCAGACTGCATGATGGTCAGTTGCAGACTGTGCAACAAGACAACTCATATACCATTGACTTGCGAGGAAAATTCAAGAGAGGAGAACCAGAATCTGAGGAGAAACGTAGAGGAGGCGATGACTGAGGCGCTCCTTCGCAAGTGCGGGTAAGTGCACACATGCTAGAATGAGATTTAGTGACAGGGCTAATCTTTTGACTCAGAAAATGTGGGTTGGCATATGTCAAGGAGAGTGGCTGTAATAAAATGTGAGAGATAACTACTCTGATCCGCTGCCGGATTTTCTAACGTTCTTCTAGAATTTGTTCTCGCTGTTCTTCGCTGAATTGGTTAGCCCCGGTCCCACTATCCAATCATGAAAACTTCCCATCCTAACAAAATTTCGACCAGCTACTTGTGCTCGAAGGTTATTAATAATTACAACCATTTCAATGATGTGAATCGTGGAGGAAAGGCAGGAAATTGCCTCCTCTTTGATAATAGTAGGCCTTCTGATCGCTTCAATCTACGGCAAATTAAGAAACTAATAATTAGTGTAGCGGACGAACGACACCACAACGAGGTTCACGCAGCAGAGCAAGCAGCCATTGCTAAGATCCGTGCCGAGAACCCCGAGATTACCGAAGAGGACATGCGAATTCAACTTTCACAGGTCGTTCTGGATAGCGAGCGTCAGAAGATCGAACTGGGAAATCGGCATCCTTTAAACAACAACCCTATTCAGCCCCCCAATCCTGCTTTTCTTCCAGGTCGTATACCTGCCGTCGCCCACTATCAACCTTTCAATTACCAAAACCCGATCCAGATGCAACCTCCCCCACTAGTGCACCCTAATCCCCAGGTAATATACCACCCTATGCCGGTTCCCTTCCAGCAGTTCATGCAGTTTCCAGCAGCTGTATTCCCCCCGTTTCCAGGAATCCGAAATGGAGCCGAGATTTTTCAACAGATACTAAGGAATCCGATTATCCAGGGTCAGGTACCAATACTAGGAAACCCTATCCCCTTCGTTGGTCCACATGTCGACCCGCCCGCCATCCATCACCAGCCGCTAAACAATCTACTCCAACGAGTCCAGCGAGTCGCACACTTGATCCCGAGACCTTTAGGCCGACAGGCTCTGGATATCGCGCCACTAGTGCTTCAACCCGCTCCCATGGTCAATATTCCTCCTCGAAACATTGGCCCATTACCAGATGTACACCTCGTAAATAATCATAACCAACCCGCGCCCGTTGCCAGACCAGATCTTCAACACCCTGTTCAAAGGGAGATCCATCTCCCGAGGCGGATCCTTAGGCACGTTGTCGGGCCTCGCAACCGACCGCTTGCTGTTATTAACGACAATAATCCGCGACTCGGAAATCCTGTTCGAATTGGCGATCCAGTAAACAATAAGCCGTCAGCTGGCTCGCCTGTCAGGGGCCATCGGCCCGCAAAAATTGTAAAACGCAGGTAAAACGACAGCAGTCACATTTACCATTTCCTTTCCCTGTTTTATTATTACTTAAGGCGTCAATAACTGAAAGGTGCAAATAATGGTAGCAAATCAGCACCTTTTCCCTATGATATTTTTCTTACTATTCCTTGTCCTCTATATCACTTTAATTTTAAAAATATCGTCCCCACACTCCCTATGGCCTCATCTCGTCCCTGGTATTAGCGACTCGCATCGTTACTCTCCCTATCGCTGCTCCTTTCTAAGAATTGTTTCGATTTTTAAGGCGTTTACTGATGAAACATTCGTATTCACATGTTCGGAGAATTGGGTGTTACTATGGTTCACATGATGCATTTGTCTCTGTTTCCCTTTCTTGTTCGTTTTACACAGCTCATGAATTAGTTGTTCGCATTGCTAGGTGGTGTGAAATTTGGTCTCGACTATAATGTAGATATTGTACTTTTTTGTTTTTTTCCTCTATTAAGAGGGGACGGAAATTACATGATTGATTATCGGACAATATAAAATTATCGGACAAGAAATCGATAGTAATAACCGAAGATGAATTTTTGTTTATGTTACACCGTCTTAGCATCGACATTTAAACAGGAAAGCTCCCCATTTTAGACAAATTTCCCACTGGAGCTTGTCCAAGGGGAAACATGAATTCATGAACTTTGATTATGAGAAATGAAATGGATAATATATGCTTTGCAATGCTCAAAACGACTTACCAAAGAGTTAGGCTCATCATGCTATTACTATTCAAGCAGTAGATTTCAGACTTCTTCCTCAGTCGCGCAACCACCAGTGACATCTCCCGCAGTGATGTTAACCTCTCTTAGAAAGAACTCTCCCGGGTAAAGTGTTACCCACGACTGCACCTTCTCCTCGTTCTCATCAACACGGTCCGCATACCCGCTAATCTCCAAAGTAACCAGATTCCCCCATTGCGCGAACGTCTTTTTGGGGAACTCGTAACGATAAAATATATAGGGATCGGAAAGACCCGGCGTCACACCGATAATTTTTGGCGCCGGGAAAACCGTCTGCCTGGATCCCAGTTCGGGTATCACGGGAGTTTGCGGGAGCTGCGTAGATTGGTTCTTGTATACGGTGGTCATCGAGGGTCTGCTCCCGGTCACTTGATCCTGCGGGATGTCCGGGTGCGAAATATTGAGAACGACAGAATACCTAGGACCCTCATTCTCGTCCACGCCGTTCTCGAACCCTCGGATGACGATGGATTTCGCGCGTCCGGCGCCACCGTTTCGGCGGTGGGTTTGGTCCCAGAAAGTTTGGGCTCCCCAGGCGAAAGTTATGGAATTGATCGCGAAGGATTGGTCATCCCTTGATTTGAAGCGGTACCGCGGGGCGACTTCTTTCTTGGTGATGTTGTCGATCTCGAAAGGTTGATCGCTACGGTAGAATAGAGAGCGGGCCGTGTAGTCCAATTGTTTCGAAACGTTCAAGCCTGGAGTAGTCCAATTGAATCGTCCGGGAGGAATCGCATGGCGATCGTACGAGCATATGGTGTTTTGGAGACAGGACGTGGTTACGGTGGAGTTTCGAAGAAGGCAGGCGAGGTATGGAAAGGTTTTGGGGCAGGTGTAGGGGCGCCAACGGACATCCCAGTAGAAAGTCTTGTAGAAGGTTGCACCCAGCGTATTACCTGTGAGGAAGTCGTCGGCGGCATCGCGGAACTGGTGTTGAAAGTTTTATGTCAGCTGTACAGCCTTTGAACCGGATGCATATGAATAATGGGGAAATTTGTGTGATGTGGCTAAAGTTAACAGCAGTTCTTTTTTTTCTTCCTTTATTTCCTTCCGTCCGAGGTAAGGATATATCTCACAAAAAACGCAAAGGGATCATGTTGAGACAAGGTCAGAAACATTTTGCAGGTTTGGGCTGTGCGACTTTGAATAATCTTGCGCGGGAATTGCCGCCTGGACCTTCGAGGCTAGGAATTGCCTTACATTCAGAAGCTTGTCGCATCCTCCAGTAGTTTGATCTCTTGAATAGCTGAATGTAGGAGTCGAAGCAGCCAGTAACACAATGACGATCGAGAATAATGACCAATGCATCGAGACCATTCTTTCCAGAAGTTTCCGATTACGCTTGTTAAAATCTAAAGAACTAGTTGATACAGTCAAGAAGTAAGGGCTAATTAATTGAACTGGACGAAGAGATTATTTCAATAGGAAGATAAAAATGGACTTGCTCTTCAAATGTGCCATGAGTTTTGTTCGATATTTAGCTGAAGAAATGAACCACTATCTGAAGAATTGACCCCAGAATTCTAGTAGCTAGGGTGGCTTGTAGGCTTCCATGCCCAACAAGAGGCCTCCTGTGAATGCCTGTCTCACAATCTGTTGCACTTCCGCAACATATAATTTGACGCCACAAACTTGCGGTGCTGAGAATCCGGAATACAAAATCTCAATGTTATATCAGGGTTTACAGAGAATCATGGGTCCAAGATCAAGGAGTGCTCCTATATATACAACTCTATGTTCCAATGTATGTAGGCTGCGCCTTCTTTCAGGTTTCTTGCTTGTCGTTGTGAGCTCCATGATAGTTTCAGGTCCAAAACGTGCGTTGGTGTTGGTGTTGCAAATTTGTCACCGCCTATTGGACCGCCCGTGTCACGTGATAGCTACCGAATAGGCTTGGTGCGCAACGCTTCTCAGAGCGGATGACGAATCAGAACGACGTCAACCCTCTCTTCGAGCCGACAGTCGCGTAGTTTGGAGTAAACCTCAAACAAACGACATACCAATATATCAATTACATATTCGCAGACACTTGCTGTTCTTCAATATGGCGTCTAACCCGCTCGATCGATCGACCGTCTCCAAGATAATAACGACAAGCCTGGGCGGAACCGATGAAAGCCCCGCGGCAAGAGCCCCACTTCGCGGCTCAACAGAAGCTATCGCGGTGTTTGCGCATGCGTGTATGATTGCTGTAGACTTCAAACTTCTAGGATTCGACGAAGAGGATAGGATAGGTAAGATGACAACACCATCTTTTTCTGCCCTAATATCGGTTACTGTTCAAGATACTGATTTATTTTTATGTACGACTCATAATCGCAGACGAGGCTATTGACTCTAGCTCTTTAAGGCCCCTGCCGTCGCAATGGAACTCCTCAACATCCTCATTTGGGTTCCGCTACTCCCATAACCAATCAGCTATGACATTCCTAATCAAAGTCAATCGATTAGGTGGCAAGATTATCATACTGGCGCTGGGGATTGGTGATGACAAGACGGCTACGATGGAGATTGTCACAAAAGACTGGATATCGGAGTCCTTCTTCGCCGACGACGCGGGAGAAAGCAAACGTCCCGTTGGGGAAGCTTACATCTCGCCGTCAAGGATGAGCGATTTGATTGCTACCTTCAAAGCAAGCATTATTCAGAAGCTGGTACCGGGATTACATAAACCAGGGTACGAGGAAGCGGCAGAGGCGGTCAGTTCCGCTGCATCTAGCTCTACTCAGAGAAGAGAAGGCTTAGGAAGACCGCCGCCGCCGCCAGGAATGCAAAGACCTGATGACTACGATCCTCTTCGTATCCCGCCCAGAAACCCTCGTGGGTCGTTTCCAGGAAATCCAGATGACCCACCAGGCTTTGAGGATGAGTATGAGATCAATCGTCCACCTGGCAATCCTTGGGGATTCGGTGGTGGAAGGGGAGGTGGAAGGAACCCCTTTAGAATTGGAGATGACGATCTGAATCCAGCTGGCTTGGGTCCGAACCAGCCTTTACGAGGACCGTTCTTTGGCGAGGAAGAAGGAAACGGAATGTACGTCGGACCAAACCATCCTATGTTTGGTGGGAGGCAAGGTGGCGGCGTTCCTGATCCTAGGTGAGCGAAAGCACATCCTTGCTCTTTGTCATTTGATGTCCATCCTCTTTTGATATCACATTTTCTTGTCATTAGATGCTAACGGAAATGTAGGTTTCCGCCCGGGTCGAGGTATGACCCCGTAGGACCTGGAGGAGGTCCCCAGGGCGGGTTTGGGGGTCCTAGAGGGGGGCTACCTCGTGGTCCTGGGGGGCCAGGGAGTGGCTTTGGCGGGTTTGGGTCCGGTGACTTCATTTGACCCAGTCAGCTGAAGGATTCCTTTTTCCATGCTGGCTCGGAAACGGCGAGGAGCGAGGCAGTATGAAAGGATCCACTTGTGGATCTTTGCCCCGTTATTTGTTCATTGTCCTGATCTACCCAATCAATTAGGATATGAGACTGGGATATGATTACTTTCGATGCATCTGGATGTGTCAATCTGCCTTCCGGCATCGGGTCACCCCCATAGTAGTATAGGACCGAAGCAATAACAGCCAATCGTTACCGAGGCAGATGTGGGTGTTCTTTTCCGTCGTAGCCGTGAATAGACAAAGTTTCCTGTTTCACGTCCCAAGTTGCCGTGTATGTTGCTAATTCTAGCCTATGGATTGAAAAACGATAAAACTATGAACGTTAGTCCGCATTCTTTTCGACTGCAGCACTTCACCGCAGCCATCCACAAAGTCGAAAGGGCCAAAATATGAGCTATTTGAGCGTCCACCCCTGACGTACAGTGGTGGAGGAGGCCGTGCAGCTAGAACTCTATGCCGTTCAGTGCGAACCTGGGAATGGTAGTATCACATTACCTGCAACAGCAAGGCGGGTTTGGAACGGCGCTTGCAAGTTCATGCGCTGCTGTTGGAGGATAAAGTTGCCGTTCCATAAATGTGTTGTCGGGTGGAATTACAACGGTGTCTTAAAACCTCGAAAACAATGTCTCTTGCTACTCACTAAAACAGTTAATCGGACGGAAGGAACCTGTCAGACGGGATCTCCAATAGGTATAAGCTCGAAAGTATCTTCCGCCAAAATGGCTGGGATGAGCTCGCCTGCACAGCCAATATGGGAGACGCAGTATTGAAAAGTGAAATCGATTCAATCCAGATCGTCGCCTAGCATCTCAAATCTCAAATCAGAGCTACCTCGTGAACGTGATAGCTCGCAAACAAGGCTTTCAAAAGCTCGTAGAGTTGTTCGGTCCGTCCGAATTGCGAAAGTAATTTGGATCATATTTCTAATTCAGGGGGTATGATTAGTATTTCATTGAATTAATACTGATTAAGGATTCGGCGTTGGATTGCGTAATTCAAAGAATCCTTCATTACATCGATCGGGGGCCTCAAAAGCAATCATCCCGGTGGGATGAAACTAGAGATCGAGATTGCCTGCTCCCTACGTATACAGCTCAGTCCAGACTGCGTGCACTTAGATCAGGCCTTTCAGGCCTTCCGTTTTGATTCTTACCAAACGTGCACACTGGGTCCGTGATTCGTTGTACAAGACATGAAGTCTTACTTTGAAGGGATGCGCATGATATGAGGCTCATACAAGGCAAAATCTCCTTTGGCCAATAGATTCGTTTCGCCCATGGGTTCGGATTACGGCAAGTTGCCGTTATCACGAAAACGTGCATCTACTTGCTGCGGCCGCCCCTCCAACGCTAGTTACATCCAGCAGTCGTCTGTGCCAGAACACCTTCCCCCGCAACAATACAAGGCGAAATGAATTTCGTATGATTTTCGTGAAGGAAAATGTAGAATACAATACAATGCCTCGATGAACGACTCATACCTATCGCCAACATTTCATTATTGCGGTCGTTTGCCTCGTCAGATTTTCGATCTTGGGGGTCTTCCTTGCAAATCAACCAGTCAGGGCCGCAGCTCAGCTGAAGCGAACCGACAAGGCAACCCAGTTTTATTTGTGATTGCTTCGGAGAACCACCAAATTCGCAAACATGATGTATGTATGATGGCTTGCATGATCTGAAATTTAGATACCCAAAACTCACGGTTGGCCAGAACTGTCGAAATCGCGGACGGGTTTTAGTGCTTGTGTTCTCAAATCTTTTTTTTTCTTTCTCAAGTTGGTTTCATTGGAATCGATGTATTGTGTAAAAAAAAAAAGTTCCCTAATAATAGCATCTGAGGCATATTTTGGCAAGACCCCTCAAACACCCCGGTTAGTTGAGATGATTTTTCAAATTCTCACACTCCTATTTCGATCGCACGATGTCGTCTACAAACCTCAACGGATGGTTTCCTCGGGTGAACAAAAAAGCTAAAATCTGGTGTGTGATATTCGCATGTTCCAAATAAAGTGTGACCCGTTATAGCGAGCCTCAAATAAGGTCCTGGTCCTGTACGTCGACAAAAATATATTAAAATATTTACGCTATACCCGCCCATATCTGCTGCGTGCATTTGCAGCATGCAGCATGGTACTGTTCCAAGGAAATTTCCACAGATCTGACGCGGTCTGACCGCCTGTCATGGGTACCAGTACACCCAGCAAACCCATTTTTACCAGCCGAGGGGGAGGGAAGCGGGGTCCTGAATTGCACTTTTGCAATCTGACCCAAGTCCCTGCTCATTACTCGGGGCCCGGCTCTTGACGGAGGTCGCGAGTCGGTAGACGTATGCTCGCGGTTGGGTCCTCAGGGAACCCTCAATTGACGCAAACAAAACAATTGAAACAAGACCACCTGGCCAGATTGCGAGCTTTCGTAGAAACCCCCCCCCCGCAAGCCAGCGCGCGGATCCTTGCATACAACTTACACGGCCGCGGTCTTGATTCCTTAACAAATCCTTGGGGGGTTCACGATGTTGGATCGACCCCTAGATTTGATTGCTCTATCGGCATCTCAGATGAGACAGCTTGAACTTCAGGCTTCAATAGGTTACAAATGGTACGGATTCGAAGAGAAGGACCGAACAAAGACACCACACCGATCGGGGTGTCCTTCGCTTGAGAGGGAATGTGACACAAAAAGGGAATCTCGATTTGTAAACTGGCGCGACAACACAAACCGTTTTCCCGCCGTTTAAATTTTTTTCAAAGTTTGTGTCCCCCTTACCCCATGCGTCCAGGCATCCGAGACGTTACGATACGATGGCTTCTTGCTCGTAGGGAAACCTCCTTATTCAGACAGCGCTAAAGAGGCGATACGGGAGTTACGAGCGCGACGGTAGAAGCGACATTTGGTTCTCAAGCGAGTTACTCATTTAAGATTTTTTCCATTGATACCTTCAACTTTGCATTGTCGTGGATTGCGTTTAGTGATAAATTATCAGAAAAAATAACATGAGATTGGTAGCTTTCTGCAAAGGAAGATTCGAAAGAAATACATGAAAAAAACTGTGATTCTAGGGATTGATAAATGACTCTAAGAAGACGCAAAAAGATAAACGGCCCAAAATACGAGGTCAATCTTCAAGATCCCTGTAGTAAATGGGAATTTCGTTCGGATTCGAGATGCAGGCAGAATCCATCTGAAACTTCAAGAACATGTCAATACTTCAAGGGGAAAGAAAAAGTCAATGCTATAATAAATAGGGAAGTAGAAAAGGACAAAACCCGGTACGCCAGAAAATTAGACAAAAAAAATAATTCCGCCCCCAGCCAAAGGTACATTCCATAATTGTTAAGAAATTCAATAGGAAGGACATTGAGCCTGTTCTAAAGAAACGCCTGTGAGTTGCAGAACAGGAAACCAACAAAATGAAGTGCATCGAAGCGAGTGTTTCCGCTTTACCAAACTCCAAAAAGCAACGAAGATCAAGTATATGGTAAAAGAAAAAGAAAAACAATATGACGGTTTAATAAAGGACGTAGCGGAAATAAAATAGACCTCCCCAGATGTAACGCCGAGTGATGATACTTTGAAGCAAACCGTAGAGAAATCAGAGACGATTACAGGAATAACTTTTTTGCATATGCTGTCAAAAAAAAAACGCCCCCCAATCCACCAACTTGTTATGAGTTGGATCTATTCAAAGGCACCCTGATCCATTTTGAATACTCGGTTGTGTCCCAGAAATTGGTCTTCCATTGGTGCTCGTGAAACAAAGGAGGACTTTCTTGAGCTGCATCTAGATGAGGATGGGCTGGACTTGATCAGAGATGGGTTTGGTTCCCGGTTGGGAATGACCGGGCTTCTTCTTTTCTTTGGCTTGGTCTTTGGAATGTCGGTTCTCTTGGAGCATCCGTCGTCCTCGTGTCTGGGTTCGCAGAAGCAAATGTCAGTAAGGAACCACAGAGCATCTCACGGTTAGTTGAGTCTTACCTTCGTAGGGTATCTTTTCGAGCAAACATGTTGTTACAGAGACCGCATCTGAATTCCTTCTTTTTGGTGTGAACCTATGACAGGACATGTTAGTTGATGCAGTGACCAGATGCGTTTGTTGAGACATACACGTACACAAGTCTCATGTCGGTCCTTGTCAGTCTTCCTCACGAAGGATTTCTGGCAACCTGGGATGGAACACAGGAAGGGCTTTGGCCGCGTCGGGTTGTGCGTCTCTTGGTGGGCCTTGTAGTTCCATACTCTCTTGAAATATTTCCCGCACCCTGGAATTTGGCAGGTGAATTGCGCCTCTACTGCTGTCGTGAACTGTCTCTTTGGTTTGGCGCGGCTGCGGCCTCCTGACAGAGTCCTTTGAAGTTCTGTAGAAATATCTGCCGGTTGGGATTTAGTTTCGCCGTTGTGTTGATGATGAGGATATGCAGAAATAGAAGCAAGCGCACCAGAAAAGTTAAACGAGTCAGACATGCTCTGGCTAGGTACTGCGGAGTCACTGATACCCGATGGAGACATCGGGGTGTGGTAATATTGAACGCTCTCATGGGATAGTTGATGTTGCATAGGAATTCCTCCTATCGAGAGGCTATTTGGACTGATGTAGCCTTCCGATGGATAGGCGTGTAGACTCTGCTCTGGCGATGGCATATAGGCGTCTCCATACTCTGCCGGTATCGTGGAACTTTCAACACTGGAGTACGGGTACTGGAGCGGATTTTCGTCTTGGTAGGTGGAGATATCTATTTGGAATTGTGAGGTTCGCGGAGTGTGCATGTACGCGTTGCCTTTGAAGATATCCTTTTCGTCCAAAATATTGTAGTCATGAGCGTCATCGACGTGCGAGGGAGGGATACTGTAGCTTGATGGCCGTCGTTTAGGCATCCCGAGGTAGGCGTAGTCTTGAGAGAACGTCAAAGGATACATAACATCGGTCATCGGGAGCTTGGTGTTGATCGGCGGGGACTTCGACTGTGAAGTACACTGCGCCGAAGCTTACGAGAAGAATTTTAAGAAAATTAATAAATATCCGAGTAGCTGTATGTTCTTCGATGCAGAGAAGGTTATTTGAGGGTGTGTATCTGGAAAATGAGTGCCGCCTATGAGTCAATAGGGATTCTTTCAACCTTTATAGGCAACTTGCTTCAAAGAAACTCACCTTTGAGCGAAATATCTAGCTACGGGTCTCTAATACTTGTGATCTATCTTCGGCAAGGCTTAGATGCTGCTCTTTTTAACTGTTAGTACATTTACTAAATGGTACTTTTCAAGCACTTCATCGAGTGTCAATGCGTTTCGGATTTTTCTGTCTTCAATGCAACGGCTTCAGTCCGGTGTTGGAGGTTATTTTGACAACAGAGATGGGTCATATGGAAGAACCATAAGAATATGTGAAGAAAAAATTCACAGCGGTGCAGGCGGCGAGGCAGGTATGGACAAGGGGCGAACTTACGAAACAAAGGGCTTTCTATAGGGACCGGACTGGAACACTAAAACTTTATGAGGTGCTAAGGTTGCTGTAGTCACAAATGTAATCTCGGACTAGAGCTCGAGCCAAATGAAGACTGTATATGTTGTGAATTCGAAACTAATGTACGGTGTGATTTAAAGTTGGGTTTTGAAAGGTCTCGAGGATACCCAACAGTGTTCGTTTCAAAGTACTCTGATCGTATATATTTCGAGAAGACTGGAATTGAGAGGAAGCAGGTGTTGTATCCGTTGGTATTGTTCTATCCGCGAAAAACTGGTGATATGATATGGGCTGTGAATCGATTATCGTGTGTATGCTTGCAAACTCGAAACGAACCACGTCTATGATGTGTTTCTATTGTAGATGTCGATGAGGGACAGCAAGAAAGCCGTGAAGAAATGTCGATACGAACAGAGGCTGTGTGTGTTTTAGGATACCTCGTTTCGTTGCTATTGGTAGAGGAGCACTCAAGATGCGCAGGCCTTTTAATCCGCTTTCAAGTTGACACGACTCGGCTGTTGTCTGTTATTCAAGTTGCTGTTGCCGTTTACTGTTGTCACGTTATTGTTTCAAACTTTCGTGATGGGTACTCGCTCTGTTGGATTTATTGGTGTTGAAGGGTCGACTTCTGGCCCTTGGTCGATGGGATGAATATAGGCGAATTCCCAGCGGAAGATAAAAAATCCAACAATGGACCCAACAGGCTGATCTGATCCCTTTGTTAGAACGTGGATCGGACCCCCCAAAAATAAAGTATTCAGTTATGCCTTTGATCGGGAGATGGCAATGTGAGTTCTTTCAACGGCTGTGGTTGTGAAGAATTTCGAAAATAGATTGATATTTGAATGAATTATTTGCAGATGCAGGTTGATTTAATTAAAAGATGGTTGCTTTGAAAGGTTGGGAGCTAGAGGTGGAAATACTATAGGATGTGAAGATGCATATGAAATAAAGAGTCGCCTTGTTGTATATACCAAGCAGTAGGGCTTGTGTGTAGTTAGGCCAGTCTAGCTAAGGTGGGAGGGCCTTGATTGTTTGGAGGAAATGCTCTTGTACTTGCGCGTCGACGGAAAAAAAAAAAGGGCTGCGTGTGTTCTATTGTGCCGATAGGCGAGGCTTTATGTTCTGTTTGTCCAGTCCAGTCTTCTAATGGGGGTGGGAGGGGGGAGTATGGTTGAGGCCTGTGCAGGCTGCCCGAACCGTGACAAGAAGGGTGTCTTCCTGGGGAGCATGATGGGTAAGGCAAATCTTCTCGGGGTGGCCACTTATCGGATCTGCATGTGTCCCCTGGTAGAGAAACAAGCCTCGACGTTTATGCAGTGATAGGTTAACTTTCCTTCTACGGAGTTCGGGTAGGGCTTTCTTGGAAGGATGCTGCACTGGGCTGTGGTACTTTATTTGAGTATCGCTCGATCGAGGATGCGAGGGTACGGTACGTAGCTGGACAGCTATGTGTGCCCGAAGGTGGAGCGCTTCCGCGTTTACGGAACCAATGCTGGCGGAGTCCCTGTATACTTCATGCGATCCATTGTTCGCACCCTCCAGAAGGAGAGCTTGGGGTTTGCCGATGTCTCTCGCAAAGCAGGTCTGAGGCAAAGTCGAAGCGAACATGGACACCGGCTTCATTTTAAATTTCTAATACTTTTTCAGAATTCGGCCTAAGTTTCGACTCGAACTTCGTTGGACACACCCCCCAGAAGCAGCCAAGGCGCAGCGCCCGTAGTCTTTCATACAGAGCTGAGGCTTCGAGGGAACTGGCCCCACAGAGTCGATTCCCTATCATGCATGTGCGCCCCCAGGGAAAATAATTGTTCGAGAGAAAGAGAAAGAGAAAAAAACACCATCCTTGGCCCTTGTATCATCGCTCGAGTTTGCTATAGGCCCCGAGGACCCCATAAAGGAGACGCAACAGGCGGACCATTTTAGGTGTCAGAAATTAGGGCCCATGTCCTCCCAAAGTCCTCGCTATCGAGATTGCTCAATCAGGATAAAAGAAGAGCATGCAGGAGGGGCTCCAGACCAATTTCCGCTAAAAGCGCATCAGCAAGGATGTTTTCCACGATACAACCCTCGGTGCCGTGAGGTGGGAATAGTATTCTGCGTCTAGTCAACCGGACAAAGTCACGGGTACCTGTGGGGAGTCGATGTCTGACTCCTCCGCGCATACTGGTAATTTTAGGAAACAGGAGGTAGGTCGGAATGAGCGGTAGACGAGGACAGGAATGCGCCAGAACACCCACATTGCTGCCGGGGCCCTGCGAGCTCGACAGAAACAGGAAAACCGACTTTCGAGGGGACGCCTCAGAGGCACGCTTGCGCTGAGAATCGAGGAAAGTGGATTCCTCGCCCACCCGAATTACGCCTATCATCATGCAAAGAAAAGCGAGCCAGGAGGGTCGGGTGGGACGGCAAAGTCGAGCCAGCTAGTTTCGGATTCTGTGCAACAGCGGTGGGGCCAGAATCCAAAGCTCTAGCTTCATGGGCAGTGGTGGACCGATCCTTACTTTAGGCGACTTTGCGCGTGCCGGCGGTACCTTGACAAACCGGTTTTGCTGACTCTCCAAGAACACCGCTAGCGAATCGCACCTTCCGCAAACCCGCCATCCATCGTCTATGGGCTGCTTCGCGCCGCAGAAACGTCGGCGACTTTAGGCATCCGTGGAGGATCGAGCCGGCCGAAAGCTCGACTGCAAAAAATCCCTCTCTCCTCCTGCTGAATACACGTCAAAGTTTTCCCAGCTGAAGACGGGGGAGCATGTTTTTTTTTCGGATCCGCCGACTAATTCGAAATGGCAGGGAACCAGACCGCGTTTTAGAAACGAATTTCCCGCGTGGAGCAGCTCGAGTCGCTCGTGTAAATTTTCCCGACTCCGCGCCGCCAATCAAGAAGGGAGTAGTGTGCGTTTTCTCTCCAATAACAGAACGGAGAGATAGGGAGGTCCGGAATTCGACCGGCTCACAAATAGTCGGGGATAAAAAGGTCATCTCGATAATATTAGTGCGACCCGACAGTCTGGTCGGGGTGTCTGAACAGAACGAACCCTTGGAATATTTACGAGGCATGAGAGTCAGATTTTTCTTTTCTTTTCCTTCCCTATTCTTTCACCCCCTTGGTGGTCATGGTTGCATTCGATTCCGATCAAAAGATCCGGCCTGACTGGATACAGAAATCGCTGCTGCAATCCCCATGATTAAACGATAGCCGTACATCGCCAAACCTCTATATCAAGCAATAAATATGATATATTGGTTGTACAGCGGGGAGGGTATCCACTGCACTTTGGCTGTGGATGGGGGATGGAACGGTGTGGGTGGGAAAACTTGCGGGTTATTTTAAGAGGCGGTTAAAAGGTGCAGAGTCTAAGCGCCCAGCCCAGAGAACCATGCCGCATCCCTACAAATATCTTGGTTTCTCTTGAACGGAATAAAAATACGGTGTGCTGGCATGCACGGCACTTACTAGAAGCTGAGAGGGGTTTCGCTTCTTCGGATTATAGCCCTTGCGGATTTTTGTGGTTTTTTTATCCTTCACGAGATTAAATTTGGCGGCAGGATCATTGCCACGGTATGACGATGCTGATGATGATGATGATGGAAGGCCTGGTGTCTGCGGAGACCGCTGTTCGACATCTACGGGCATTATCAAATACGAGATACAGTCATCAATCAATAATTGAGCATCGCTCGTGCCGGGAAACCCGCCTAGAAGTCAAGGTCCCGACAGGCCTAACAAGGTCCAGGGGGCAGTCGCAAGTCAACGTCGGGGGAGGTGGAAGAAGACATGGAGCGGACACGCCACCACCTTTACGGGGCCCATGTAAACGTGATTGGCTGCCATACCGAGGGCTGCATCGTACGGCAGGGATCCGGACGAAAGTTTGCTAGTGGTTTCACAGGGCCGGATTTGCCTGTTTTCTGTCGCAACGGCGCTTAAACCAACACACTCAACTCATTTTTTCGGTATATTTCTTGCATCACAACGGCATGCATTTGAGAAACCAGGAGCGCCGCTTGCGACAGACCGCTTGTATTTGATGACATTTCCGCTTGCTCTGCGTGTGCAAACATGCATTCATTTGCGGTGCCACGAGCCTGCAAGTAGGCTACAATGTCATTATTGAACTCCAAACAAAGCCTTTCATGTATGTCTAGCGCACATTGAATACCAGGCGCACATGGCTGCACCTCCTTTTGAAACAAGAGGCATCTCACAATAGAATTATTGCTGCAAGCCCCTACTTGGCGCAAAAGGGAACCACGGGTAACCTGTCATCTCGACTCTCATCATTTTTGACAGAACTAAATCCGGTTTAGCCGCAACTCTTTTCTCGGCCAACGTTACTGCTATATTTAGTAAAGGGACCAAATGGCGAATCTAGAATTATGTCCCGTCCCGTCGGTCATAGTATTCCTGGGCAAAGTCAACATTGATAAAGGGTCGCATTCGATCATTATGACCTCAACGAATCATCTTGCGACTCAAGGCTCTGGTACCTTTGACCTCGTATTTCCCGTTCACTACTTTCCATAATTTCTTGTTTCCTTCGGATATCATCGCATGCATTTGATTTGTTTTTCCCCATGTTTTTCTTCCATCGTTCCGAAGAGGCTGCTTCTCGCATGTGTACGTCGATAAGCCCCCCTAACCCTCGCCCGATTAGGATATTGCAGCTCCTAGCCGGCCTGTTTCCCAGTTTTCGATCATACAACCCACTCCCACATCTCTCTTTTTGTGAGCCAGCGCTGCCTGCAGCGACTGAGTCGGGTCTGCCGCTACTCGTCGCCTCAAGCGGGCCTGCACTGTGCTGCACTGCCATGGACGTGAGCTCTCGATGCTCTAATGCATTGCATGCTGCATGGAACATCATATACATTTCGCACTTATTTGACATTAGTTCTAATCCCAAGGCAGTATTTAAAGGCCAAGATAATTTAACCGAGATCGTCAAAGGCAGAAAATCGAAGCTTCCAGCAAGATTTTCGATCATCTAGAACTCGGGTTAGGTCATGGTGCTATGTTCATCCGACCCCGCCTTGGGTCTTCCACATGAGCCTCTGTCGACCCGTCCCATCTATTTACTTTTTCCGGTTCCCGTGACTTTGGAATCATGCGGTCAGTAACTTATCCCTTACCAAAAGACAGGTACTGGGTATATTTGACAACGTAAAACGGCTCGTGTAATTGTTCGTACCTTATCTCGCAACGAGGACGGATGGAGCTAGTGCTCGTATTTCCCGTTATTTCCATTGTAATGAATCACCGCGTCCAATGGCTCTTTGGATTTGATATATTCGGTTCGCCTAATTATACCTGCCATTTTGGATTGGACAGGGTATGTCTAGTCTAGTATTGCTAGATAATACAGATACCCCCTCTCCTACTCCAAAAATCGCATGCTACATCCGGCAGCCTATAATGAAGTTTCATGAGACTGTTAGCCATCTTGACTGAAGCTCCTAGGGGCATTGCCAACACCGCCCTTGTCATCCCATCTCCTTTGGAGGCCACAAGAAGAAGGACCCCGCTAGACGATAACGGGGGAGCTCCCGGGCATGTGTTCGAGGTGATCGTCCCCGTAGAATCTCAAAAGCTCGATCGAACATGCCGTGGAGGCAGGAGGTAGAACACTGCCCACTGTCGCTGCATCAACATCGACTAGGATACTCCGCCTGCTCCAAACTTGGCTAGGCGAAATTTTTCCCCACTTCGATAGTCCCGAGAGACTATTTTCGCCTATTCATGTCGTTTTTGCGCCGTTTGCACCGAAAGTTTTACGGAGAGCTTGACCGAGTGAAACAAAAAGTTGGTGGACCCCTGCGTTTCTAGAGCCGCCTTACCACCAAAATAATATCGGACGGTTCGAAGAGCCTCGATCGACACCCCACTGCCACCTCGATCGCTTGAAAAGCTATGCTGTAAGATTTCTCGTAAGTCGGAGGCTAACCGGACCAAGAAAGTTTCGTCCTGAATCGATTGTGGCATTGCTGCTGTCAGCATCTAGTGGCCAAGCAGGCGAGAGTGTTCAGAATACAACAAAGGCACCAAATTTTGTGTTGTAGTCGAGTGTTAAGGTTGATCAAGAACCTACTAATATTGCAAATCAAATTCAAATTCGAGATCATTAGTACTCTATGAAGTTCAACAATACGATGAACTTTTTCAGTTGGGAAAAAAAACAAATTAAAATAGGTAGCCATAGCTCCCATTGACGCCTTTTTCTTTGCATGCATATTCTGAGTGGCGCTGGCAGGCATATCCGGGGTATGTAAACTTGAACGGCCTCAAGTCCTCTGCGCTTCAACGTCAATGCATTCAACACTCGTCAAAAAACGGCCCACATCACCCCTACCAGATGGCCACCAACACCTCGGAGCAGAATTCCTTTGATATTCAAGTTACTGAAATATCATCAACGTCGAATAAGCCCCGAGGGACCCAACATGAGGCGTCAAAGTGGTACAGTTTTAGTCTCAAAAGCCGGTCCAGCCGGCAGCAAATATAATACAGGTTTTGCCAGCTGTGCGCCCCTCGCGTATAGCCACTAGGAATATTCAAATGCTCTTTTTAATCCGAATGAAATTTAACAGTTAAATGTTCGTCACGTTTATATCATTTACCGAATGTGCTGTGCCAGTTGACAGAGGAGCCTCCCGTACTCGTTTAACCAGTCATTAAGGCACAGACCACAAGTCAATGTTAATGTTGTGACTAAGCCCGGAATTTGTCCAATACGAGGACGATATTCCTACATGCAACTTTGAGCTGTGCCAGCAATCAAAGCCTAAAAATTTTCCGCCCGTTTTTTTCTCTGACAATCATGTTCTCGAGACAAGCTGAATGGCTGCAGATCCTTGGGTACCGTATTTCGCACCGATGAGAGCTAGAGATAGGCTCCCAGAAATCCTTACCCCTCCACGGTCTTCCCGAACGATAGAGATATCCGTCGACCATGTTTGCCTGTTCAAAGACCAGAAGCTAGACACACATAGAAGACCATGTTGGCTTTCAAAAAATACAAAGCCAACAACTCACCTTGAATAAATCTATCGGCTGATCAAGCTAAAAGTAGTTCATATGACGAGATTGTAAAGACATGAAGGATGTATAACCCCCCGCAAAGTCCTGGGCCGTCTACCAGTCCCGTCTTTCCTTCTTTCCAACATTCTCCATCTCCTTTCGCGTGCGAAAGCAAATACTTTCCTTGGCCGGACAGGGCCAGGGGAACAAGGTCGCGAGGGAGACGGCTCGGGGTACACCGCTGCTTCTCGTGCGGATCGAGTCAGTTCACGGGACCTGGATTGCTCCAAGCTGCAAGAATAATTTTCGATTGTACTGCACCCACCCTGGGCCCTGACCATACCAGCAGCGTAGCCTTGCTTGCCTTTGTCGATTATCGATTGTCATAAACTCACATTCTCTGCATGGTTCAACAGAACCCAAGACCAAAAACTTTCTATTTGCCTCTCAAAGGAATACCTCCGGCCCAGATGTGTCCCAGTCTTATCTTTTCGTCTCTGTCGCCGAAGGAAGGTACCTGTACATGTGAAAAGCTGGAAACTATCAAATAAAACGGGATATTGTTAATCCAAAGTGGACAATAGATGCGTCCTGCGACTCATTCAATCCCATCGATCGCATGCTCCTCTTTCCCCATTCGAATGAACCCACTTTTTGCTTCAAAAAAAAGAATCTTGCCCGCTGTAGTATCCTCATTTCATGAATTTCAGAAGCTACGAGTCAAACGGTCGTGCCGGTTTTCCACCGGATCGAATCCTGTGGTACAGCCAATCGAGATTTTGGGCTCCATATCCCCCCCTTTCATCACAAGCAGGCCAATCGTCTACCTAGGTGCCCCGGTCTCCGAACTATTCCCAAGCGTCCGGCCGACGAAGATATTATCCAAGCGCTCGTCGATATACCATCGAAGGAAGCCACGTGTGCAGCCCTCGATGCAGCCTCGATACATGCACGAAAATCTCAGCTTGCTTCTTCATGAAACGTCCCTTCTCCTCCTTCTCCTCCTGCTCCACACCTGCTGCACAAGGCCTAAAATTACCGCTCTGACGAAAAAGACTAAACCCGCGGGAGGAGAACAATCGTCTCAGGTGCACATGCGGCATGCAAGAAGACTCCTTCCTTGAATTCATCTCCGGGTGGTACCTTTTTCTTCCGGGCTCTTCGATTTCCCCCGGTCTACCCTGCTTTTTGTCATGTATACCATAAGCGCTGCACCGGCGACCTTCCCATGGAATACAACCTTCTCATGGGATAATATTCTATTCCCATCTACCAGTAGCATTCGTGAAGACCCCGTAGCTACGTAGAACGAGAACATATTCACCCTCTCCACCTCGCGAGGGCCTTTTTTTCTCTAATTATAATCCTAGACGCTCTCGGAATTTCCTGACCCACCCTCGGATGGAAAAATAGAAGCAAACGATATTCCTCAGAAACCGCATGCAATGTTAATCCCTTTTCGTCCCCCCTCCCCCTCCAGGTACTTTAATTTCCGCGCGACTGTCGATACATACTCCTAGCATGAGGAGGGGGGTTCAAGTCTTTTTCGTTTCGGAACGAGCGCTTCTTTTCCAGTCATACGTTTTGTTAAAATTTTGCGCTCGAGCTCACGCGCGCAACTATTACTAGAATTGCTTTGGTATACTTCGCGGCTCGAGACGTGGGTGGTTTTCACACTTGCGAGAGAGAGTGCAGCGCGTGGTTCATTCTGCACCTCGTTCTCGGCGTGGTTCCAGGCCGCTGGTCGGTGAAGTAAATCGGGGGAGTTTTTTTCCCTCCGTTGACTTGTTTGGTATGTTCATAACGAATTTTTTATTCTTCTGTAGTGCATGTCTCTATATGAGCAGAAGAGAAGGCCGTTATCGTTTATAAACAGGGTCAACTTGTTTTTGTGTGTGTGTGTGAGGCTGGTTTCGAGGCCAGTCAACGGGGATCCGAGGAGATTTCCCGAAATTGGGGGATCCGAATCCAAGCAGCAAGTGTTAAGTCAAGTGTTCAAGAGCGTCTGGGATGATGTTTGGAATTCCTTAGTGCACCGTACGTAAGGGAGAGTTTCGTTCACGCAATCTCATACATGCAACGACGCTCACGTTTGATGCCAACTTCATCACTCAATTCAGGTACCTGTACAGTTCTTCCAAACCATTGCAAGAGGGGAAAGGCTAAATTTCAGAACGTGTAGATCATTATCAATATCAATACTAATATCAATAGATGTATAATGTAAACGACAATAAAGATACATTCCGATCCATATACGTGTATATCCTACAACCAAGATTATGCAATCACGCACCCCTCAAAAAATGCAACAAATTCTCCCCAAAAATGACATCGCTAATAGACAATGAAATGGTTTCTTGAAGAGCAACTTCCGGTCTGGAAATTGAATGAGTGTGTGAACTCATCGGAAAGCAATTCTTTGGCAGGCAAGTATCTGTCCGGTTCCCAAACCGCGCCGAGATTTCAAGAAAGCCATCATCTTACCATTAAAAAATTTCAATCCGGTACTCACACATTCCACCCTTCTCCAATGCTAATTCGAAGCCGGAGAAGTATTCTTCAAGCCATAGACCCTCCTCAGTTTGCACCCTCCCCGGTACCCTGATTCCCTCTCGCCACCTCCTCAATCGCATCCATCCTCCTCATCAAAACCTCCCTCAAAACCTCCATCTGCGCCGTCAAATCCCTCAGAGTAACCAAACCCGCATCCCCACCCTCCTCCCCGGCAATCTCAACTTCCTCCATCCCGCCTTCCGCGACCACAAACTCCATAGTCCTCCTCCTAGGAAACGGGCCCGTCCCGGGCGTCGACGGCGGTCTCTGCGCCCCTCCTCCTCTCCCAATCGTGGAATCATCATACTTGTTCCCCATGAGAGCTTTCGCCTGCGTTCCGAGATCCTTCTTGTCCACTCCTCCCTTCAGGGAGATGTGCTTGAAGCTCCGCGGGGCGCCGCCAATGGTGAAGACTCTGTCCCGCAAACTCTCGCCGTCGCCCCGGATCTTTTCGTAAATGATAATGACGGCGACCAGGGGGAAGTGCGTTGCTTTCAGGAGTTTTATCCGCAGAGCGCGTAGTGCATGGGCGGGGAGGACCAATCTCAGAGGTCGGACGGCGAGAGAGAGGAGGTTGAGCGGTGGTTGAAAGTAGGTTAGACGGCTGGAGGAGGTGGCGGACTCTAGGACAAAGGTGGAAAACATGAAGAGATATTCTTCTCTGTGTTTTTAAAGGACATCGTTAGTAAGTTGGGAGGTATACGGGGTGCAAGAAGTTTTTTCGAAAGGGGAGGTATTACCTTGCGTTATTCATAACCAGCGATAAAGAGTTGCTGAGTAGCGAGATCAATGATGTGATGAGGAGGATATTGGTCATCGTAACAAATATCAACTATATCAAGTTGTTAGCTATATGTTTACCAGTTTATACCATTGATCTGAAGCACACGTACCATCAACGGAGCTCCAAGAACGGGTGAGATCTTCTTCATCATATCCTGTCCATTTCATATATATAATCAGCAAAACCTCATCTTAATAGGTAAATCTAGACTTGTGAGAGTAGAGGGGGGGGGGACTTACAAATCCCACGTAACTACTTCCGAAAAATACTTTAATCAACAACCAAGTCATTTCATCAAGCGAGACACTATCCCTCGCCAGCAATGTAAACGTCGTCAAAAACCCCAGATACAAGATGATGACCAAGGCCAAAAACTTCAAAAAGTCTTTTGTCATCTGCCGTAACGCCGGCACCAAGGTTCCGAAGAACGGTGTCAAGGAGAACAATGAAAATATCCTAGGTAACAGCAGCAATGCCTCCAGGGACAATACGTCGAACGAGGTATTTATTATGTCCTCGTCCTTCCTCGCAAGTCCCACCATTCTAAATATGAAAAAGATGGTGTATATGATGATGATGAGAATATCCGCCCAGGACCAAAAGTCCGCCGAATAGAACAGCGCGCCGGCGTCCGTGATCTGGCTGACCTCCTCGTAGCAAAAACTCAAAAACATCACGTTGAGACACCACTCCAGAACGCTGACCTTGCGCATATCCCTCTCCGCGAGAACGCCATAGTAGAGTGCCAAAAACACCATGTTGAACAGAGCCTCGAAGACCTTTTGGTACCGGGGCACGCGGAGACGGCAGTACGGATCCGCACGTTTCGGGTTATACAGCGCCGCACGTTTTTGCGAGTCGGTGCGCAAGTCCTGCCAGAATACAATGCTACCGTCCCAGATACCGTTGACGACGTTCTGCACCGTTCTCTGGGATAGGAATTTCTTGGCGTCGCAGACGACGGCGAGTTCGAGTGTCGAAAGCCCGGCGAACGAGTGCTTTGAGGGAGTACCGTCGAGATTTTGGGGGATCAGCGAATCCAGGAGAGGAGTCGACTCGCCAATGGCGGATTCCCGACGGGATAGAGCATCAAAATCCGAATCGTCTGGGATTTCGTAGCAGAGGTAATCGATGACCTCTGAGAACTGATTGAGGTGGGCGCAAAAGCGCCAGGCGACGATTTCGGCGGCATAACCGCGGGATTCGTTGAGACCGCGATCGTCGTCTTCGCTAGCAAAGATGGCCTTGCAGCAGAGTAGTGCGGCAACGATTGCCGGGTGGTGGCAGTTGTGGGAGAGGGTGGTGATGAGTGGGCGCAGACGGCTGGAGAAGGTGGTGGTACGGAGTTGGTCAAAGGTGAAAGGGGTATCGATGATTTCGACAAAGTAGGATTGAAGCTTGTATATCTGATTTGAGATGGGAATTTAGATTTGAAATTTCTTCTCTGCAGCAATTATCGCAGGATGGTGTCGCAAATTTTTTAAAAATTTTGGCGGTTTCACTCACGAGCTCCCCGAGATCTTCATCCTGGCCGATTTGAAGGCCAGGGCCTGCTTTCGCAGCAGCGGCCGACGTTTCGGCTGACGACATGTTGAAGTTGTATGCTATCGTGATACGGAAAAGAAATTTCTAGCCATTGTGAAGAGGAGAGGAGGGGAGGAGAGGAGGTTGTGGCGGGTGGGAGGTCACAAGTTAGGTTAGGCATCTCGAAGCAGACTGAGCCAATGCGACGAACCCGATTTGTGGGGAAACGCGAGCAAACGGATGGCGCGCATTTTAGCCGACACGCCATCCCATCTCGACATGACATCACCAGGGTCGGTTCGCCCTGTGGATTGACTGTACGGGCATATAAATCATGAAGAATAGAGGATGGAGATAGGTCGTATGTTCCATTGCGTTCTGCTGTGCTTCAGCATTATCTGCATCCGGTGCTAACTACATTTGATTCCTTCACCTCTGACTACCCTGACGTCCCTGGCGTCCACATCCACCCAATCCACCTCGTCATGGTATCCGTTATTTGCTTTTATATATATAATTTTCGACTTTTCCCCGTATACATGCAATTGCTTTTCGCCTTTGCCGTTTGAAACAAACTGTAAATGATAACACGCACAACAAAACACACACTGGTTTGCCATTCATACCGCCTAAAAATATGGGTATGAAATAGCTCCGCCGGATCACATGCTCTCTCCTCGAATATCCTAGGTGATTGATCCAGTTTCGGCTTACGCCAGTAGCAACTGCAGTGAAGCAAAGTTAGCATGTTTCTTATAATCAAACCGAACTAACAAAAGCATGAGACACTCACATCGATGTCCAAGCCTAAAGCCCGCAAGAACAGATTTGTATTTGCCAACTTTTGCTGCCCCATCTCCTGCGGCAAAGTCTTGCTCGCCTGCACGTTTTCGTTCACTCGGTCCCTAAAAAACATCATCAGTATTCCTGTCCCACGTCCCAACCGGAGTCGCGCGTTTCAAAACTCACTTTACAGCCCCCACCATCTTCTGTTGCTGCTGCATATTCGCTCCAACAGCCATGCTAGCCAGAAACTGCCACACATACATATCATCCGCTTGTACCCCATGCGGTGGGAAGATATCCAACAGATGGTCCTCCAATATGGCAAACAACCGATCGTACGTCTGAGTCCACTTTGTGACAGCTTCGTCATCCGCCAGCGCTGCTTGCTTGATGATCTCCGCCCTGCTCGTAAACATAGTTAAGAATGCAAGACCTATTTGCGACTGACTGAGCAACAGCACGTTGACTCGATCGATCACGATGCCCAGCAGTCCGGTTATGACGTGGAGCTGGGCCTCCGACACGTAAGAGAGCAATGGGGGAAGAACATATTGCGAGAAACCCTCGATCTTCCTTTTCGTCTCTGGTGGAAGCGCGACGGTCTCCGGTAGGTACCGGCCATCCTTGATGACGTCGACCTGGTCGAGCGATATTGTGATCATAGTTAATATCACGATGCGCTGCTCGAGATCAATATATCTAAATACTCGCGGAATGGCTTCCTTGGCCTTCTTAACGGACAGAATGGCGATGAACGGGTGTGGCGCTTTCGAACTATTTCTCTCACGTTAGCAAAAATAGATTCACATTGCGGACGCACAGACGCACGTACCCCTCTTGAAACGGTTCCGTGATACGCATGGACCGCCACAGCTTTGTGATCAAAGCGTCCCGACCCTCAAGCCACTGTATTGCGGCCGCGTCCGGCTGCTGCGCGGTTAGATTAGCTCCTGGGTGTTTCCTCTCGTGAGAGTCCAGATCCAACAAGCATCGATATATATCCTCAGCTGCACCCAAAATACTCCTTCTATCGATACCCGCGAAATTAGACTGTACCGTCTTCTGATTCGGGTCTGCCAAGCCGGTGCTATCTTGTTTCTTGATGCTCAGAAGCGGCTTTGGTGTCTTTACGTTGCTGAACGATATTTTGCCCAAAGATCCTTCCAAGACCAACTGGGATGCCTTTGGTCTGGCCTTGGCAGCTGCCACTGCCCGTTGAACCTGTTGCTGCATGCGAAGCAAGTGATTATCTTGCCGGCGAGCTCTACCGCCCCTAGCTCCCTGCTGCCCGAGATATGTCTGAGCGAACTGATTCAGCGGTTGGGCTGGATTGTTCCGGGCTCGGATAGCCATATAAACTTGATAGTAGAAATCTTCGTTGAAAGAATCCTCGTTGACGGACACCAATTGCTGGAGTTGAATTCTCGTTATAAAGTTCTTATCCGATGGAGTCATGAGGCCGTTATACCGAGACAGCTGCTGAATTTTGTGATTTCGCTTGAGCCGCTTGCTCTCTTCCTCCAAGAATTTGGTCCTCTCCTCGTCCGTCATCTGCACCATCTGTGGTTGTCCCATCGGTGGCATGCCGGGGAACGGGGGCTGTGCTCCGTGAGGCGGAATCATCCCCATCGGGAACTGGAGGTTGTTATTGTTCGGAAACTGTTGACCGGGTGGCAGCTGTTGAAACGGCAGCTGGCCGGGCATCGGCCCTCTTTGGAGGTGTTCTGGAACCCTGTCGTTCTGCGGGGGGCGTTGATTCTGCTGAGGTGGTGGCGGCATGGATCGAGGAGGGAACGGTAGATCTATTTGATGTTGTAAAGGCTGTCCGGGCATTGGCATCTGTGGATGCTGAGGGAAAGGCTGGACCTGTCGACCCTGCCAGCCATCCTGCTGGTTCAACTGAGGAGGTTGAGATTGAAGTTGAGGTTGAGGTTGCGAAGGAGGTGGTACTTGGTGACCGGCGAGTTTGGCCTGCTTTTTGGCTAGAATTTCCGCCTCGACCTCTTCCAAGCTCTTGTATATCCTTTGAGCTGGAACAGGAACAGCGGCAGGGGGGGCTTGGCCTTGAGCTGGAGCGATTGATGCCGCGAGGGACCTCATCTGAGGCGGTTCCTGAGCTTCCACGTGACGGAAATGAGCAGCTGCGTGTGCCGACATGGGCTTGGAAGGAGTAGCTTCGGGTGAGGTGGCCCACAGCGACATTTCCGGCTTCAATTCGGGGATATCCGGTATTTCATGTTTCGGCTGGGGTTTGGGCTTCGTAGCGGCGGCATAGCTGACAGCTGAATTTGCCTGCCGTGCCTGGGGCTGCGGTGGTTGTGTGGCGACCTTTTTGGGGACTCGAGCGTAGAGGAGCTGTTCTTCGTTGATGGCATCTGCCACCTTAGCGGTAGAGCCGAAGAAGTCAAAGTCTTTGCCAGGAGCTGCGACTGAAGGGACCGAGTTAGAGGCTTTCCGACATCATTCAGTCCAATTGGGTGGGGAAATTACCAGCACCCGCTCCTCCAAAGGTCTCGTCGTTGAAGGCATCATCCCGTTCGTCGAGATCATCGCCTAAGCCGTCGTATGTGTCCTCGAAATCGTAGCTATATTCATTGAAAACATGAGCTGTGAATCCCACTGCCAAGGTGTTTCCCGAGCAAAAACTTGGGAAAGCCGGTACGGGCACTTACCCTTCCTCGGCGTTACCGCCACCTCCGCCGCCACCTTCGTTCCGTGACGACAGGCCGGCAAAAGCATCATGCTGTTGCGAGAAACCGGGAGCCTGTTTCGGATGAGGAGCGTGGGCGGGTCGACCCTTCGGCAGGGTGGTATCGAAGCCGAAGAACGACATTTAGCGAAGTTGAAAAATTGACCTCGAAGGTCTGGAGCCGGAACGAGTTCGAGCTTCTATCGTTGGATTGAAGGTGGATGTAACTGACGTTGGAGGTTTACAGGTGGAGAGTGGCTTGTTTGTTGGTAGTAGACAGCTGGGTGGAGGAAGGAGGGGAGCAGAACGGTCCCCAATGCTGGAGCTATGTGCTCCGGAGAAGCGTAGCGGACGACAGGCTGCGGACAGTAGATGGAACGAGCCGTGATGATGATGATGGTGATAATAATGAGGTGACTAGTGTCGACGGAGGGAGGGTGATGGTGATGGTGATGATGGCACGGCCATGGTGGGATGGAGAGAGGTTGTTGATTGTGGGAGGTGGAGCTGGCAGAAAAATTGCACCTTCAAATTAATTTTGAGAACTTCGACGGGAAGGAAAATGACGACAGGCGGACAGGGCCTCACTCAACACACGAGCAGCATCTACATCACGACGATGGCGTTCACCGGACGACTTGGAGATGATGAATCTTCAGATGCCAGAAACACACACGATTCGATGGAATCTGGGAGAGAACCGTTAGATTCTGCTCATCCGACCGACCGACCGACCGACGCGGGGAGTGCCAATCGGTGTTATCGATTTGGCCTGAACGGCACTAGAGAACATTCCTCCAGCTCACTAGCCAGGTGCTACACTACAGACGGGAATAGCTTAATCTGTCGAGACG
This sequence comes from Dactylellina parvicollis, assembly GCA_036971385.1. NCBI lineage: Eukaryota > Fungi > Ascomycota > Orbiliomycetes > Orbiliales > Orbiliaceae > Dactylellina > Dactylellina parvicollis. Next base: position 540,946 of record JAJTUD010000005.1, read on the forward strand.
GATGGCAACATGTCTCTGTCTCTCGTCAGGGGTTCGTTCGAACTCCATCCAACTGGCACGGCTTGTTTTTACATTAACGTTCTGAGCCTTCGCCGCCGGGCAGCGGGCATGTGCAAATTGCAAGCGCATTCAGAGATATCCACGCTGGCCTGTCTTTTTCGTTTCCGCGTCCGGCAGTGTCCGGCCCAGTGCAGAGCAGCAGCGAGAAGCCGGAGGATTCTCTGGCCTGGCCACGAGATCTGCCATCAAAGACGCCACGATGTGCAGGAGCAGATTGCGCCAAGTTCGGGACACCTATACTGACACCATGACAAAGGAGAATAACCTACGATGCTGCGCGGTGCAAGTGGAGCCGGAGCGAGTTGGGATGCCAGCCCTGGCCGAAAGCAGGCGGGCCTTCTGGTACATGCCCACCGTACCGTCTGGATATATCTGGACGAACGATGGATGGATGGATGAATGCGACCGGGGGCCCTCTTCGCTACCGAAAACGAGCTGAAAATAAAACAATAAAAAGGGTGATGACAATATGGCAGGCTGAGAGGATACAATAATACAGACATACTACTTTGTAAGGTTCTATAAATTTGCCCTGGTCTCGCCTCCCAATTCTCTCTCTTGCTGTCTCTTCTCTCTCCGAGTCGATCGCCATATCCCTCGCCGCAGCAGCAGCACCGCTCCAATTGAGACGAATAAAAAAGAACAGAGACACAAAAGATAGAACTAGATATCGGTCGACTAGGATTTCGAGAAGCAGCACCGTCCAACTAGCCCGTTCAGGTTGCACTTCGCATCTGGCCAGTTGGTTTGGCCTCCAGGTTTGGATCCCGAAAAGCTTGGCCCCCGCTGCATACGGCAGTCCCACGCTATCCGCTTGGTGTCCTAATCCAGTCGTCGATCTTAAATACACGTCCCTCTCGAGCTTCTTCTTTCCCTCTCTTTCTCTCTCTCCTTCCCCTCCACTCATCAATCCTCACGCCTGGCCTTCCGCCCATCTACATACTCCCTTCTCCTTCCAATCAGCCAAACTGGACAAACGAATCTCTCCGGGTCGAAGCTTCGGCGCTTCTTCCTCTGCAATCATGCCTGCTACCGCCAACGTCAGGACCATCCGGTTCGTCCTGCTCGCCTTCTTCGTACGTATTCCCCTATTCCCAGTTCCCAGCTCCCAGCTCCCGGCTATATTCAGAATTGCACTAGCTGCCGCATGCAATGCACGTTTATTATTATTATTCTATTTTGTCTGCAATCACGGGATAAGCTCAGAGACGCTAACCTTGACCCCTTGCTTTCCCTTTAAAAGTCCGTCGCCGTGCTCTACAAAATATTCACCACCTCCACCACCCCCTTAACCTCCGACGTCAACATCCCCTCCAACAAAGCTGTCCCAACCCTTCCCAAAACCGAACTCGGTAGCGGAAGCGCAAAGGACACCACCCCCAGTGACCATCGCGCATTCCCATCAGCCGCTGCTCCCGGCCGTCGCGCAAATGCCACCTTTATCACCCTAGCCAGAAACAGCGACACGTGGGAGATCGCCAAGTCCATCCGCCATGTCGAAGATCGTTTCAACCACAAGTACAACTACGATTGGATTTTCCTCAACGACCAGCCCTTTGACGATCAATTCAAGAAGGTTACCACCCGTCTCATCTCCGGAAAAACCAAATACGGCCTCATCCCCAAGGAACACTGGAGCTTTCCCGAATGGATCGATCAGGACAAGGCTGCTGCCGTCCGTGAGGACATGGTAAGTTATCATTCATATTTAAATCTTTTGACAAGCAGCAACGTCTAATCAAATCCGGTGGTTTTTTCACAGAGACAACGTAAAATCATCTACGGTGATTCCGTCTCTTACCGTCACATGTGCCGCTTCGAATCCGGTTTCTTCTTCGAACACGAGCTCCTTGCCGATTACGAGTTCTACTGGCGTGTCGAGCCGGACATCAAGCTTTTCTGCGATGTCGACTACGATCCGTTCATCTACATGGAAGAGAACAAGAAGAAATACGGCTTCACTCTCTCCCTGTACGAATACAAGGACACCATCCCAACTCTCTGGCAAACCGTCCGCAAGTTCATGACCGAATACCCACAGCACATTGCCGAGGGAAACAACATGAGATTTGTCTCGGATGATGAAGGTCACACGTACAACTTGTGCCATTTCGTAAGTTTCTACATCATCGTCACGTCTGCAGCTTCTAAAGACCAAGCACTAACGATTGCGTCCAGTGGAGCAACTTTGAAATCGGCAGTCTCAACTTCCTCAGGTCGCAAGCGTACAGAGATTTCTTCAAGTACCTCGACAAGGCCGGTGGTTTCTTCTACGAGCGATGGGGTGACGCACCAGTCCACTCCATTGCCGCCGCTCTCATGCTGAAGAAGGAGGAAGTCCACTTTTTCGATAACATTGCGTATGTTTACACCCCTCTTGCCCCTCCTCGGATCTTTGAAACATTAAACTAACAATTTTATAGTTATTGGCATGTTCCATTCACTCACTGCCCGACTCGCGAGGAAGACCGTGAGAAGTACAAGTGCAGCTGTAATCCAAAGGACAACTTTGATTGGAAGGGCTATTCCTGCACCAACCGATTCTTCGAGTCCCAGGGCTGGCCCAAGCCGGCTGGTTACGAATACCAGATGTAAAAAAATTACAAATAGCATCTACGAAACGAAAAGTGAAAAGCGATAATTTTTTATCTTTAATGCCCGTCATTGCTGCTTTCCGGTCCAGCTCAATTGGCGGGTTCTACTTTGGGTCTTCGTACCCCTCAGAAAAAAGGCGACCAAAGCGTCTTTGCCTTTGAATTTTTTAAAAAAAGGTTAAATTATTTGCACCTAGTATTAGGGCTTTTGGGATATATACGGCGGGTTTTCCTTTTATGCTATCTATCTATCTATTTTTAGTCTCTTTTTGACGGGGGTTTTTGAAACTAGAATTCCTTTTGGTGCTCTCTGTATTTCTTCTATTTCTCAGAATTGTATATATACAAGGTTCTTTCTCTTCATGAAATTGATGATAGTTTCGTCCCACCAAATCATCGATATTTACAAAATCTAACTTGAAGATGTATGTACACGCCGTCGAATTCCCAAGAAATCTTTAATTCGTCTTTGTCTTCTTGGTTCCGTACTTTGACCGAGACGTCCTACGATCCGGTACACCACCCTACAACCCCACATTTATTAGCATCGCCATCCCAAACTATTGGCACGCAGATAAAAAAAAAAGCAACATTCGCACGGTAAAAGAATTTAAAAATTAAACTCACCAAATCATAAGCCCCCCTCACCAAATGATACCTCACACCGGGACAATCCTGACTCCTACCACCTCTCACCATAACCACCGAATGCGTCTGGATATTATGCCCGTCACCGGGAATATACGCCGTGATCACGTTCCCCGAGCTCAGCTTGACCCTCGCGATCTTTCTCTCTCCGGAATTGGGCTTTTTGGGCTTGACGATACCGACACGGAGACAGACACCCTTCATCGCCGGACGGCCGACGAGCTGCGGGGAGACGGGTTTTCGGTTCTGGGTCTTTTTGGGGCGGCGGCAGCCCTTGAGAACTTGGGAGTAGGTTGCCAGGAGCGGGGTGGAGGTGGTGAGGGTGCGGATTGAGGGGAGGTTGGCAGTAGTGGTGGTCGTGGTAATGGCGGGTGATGGGAATCGGCTAGAGATTGTCGGGAGGCGGGAGGTTGTGAGGATTCCTCCCGCCGGACGGAGGAAAGAGGAGAGCTGGCGGGAGAGGAAGTGAAGAGTCTTCCGGGTGATCATCGCGGCAATAATATATCGAATTCGAAAAATCGATGGTCGGAGGGGGAGGTTGGTTGATAACTGAAGAAAGTGAGGTTCTCTTTCTCATCCGAAGCGAAAATTTCCCTGCCGGTCTTTTCTTTACTTTCTACCCTTTCAACAACAAGAGAAAACAAACCGCGATGCAAATGCGATGCCGCCGCCACGGTTGCCCCTCACCATAACCTCCTTCCGAGTCTGCCCACGTCTGCTACTCCCTACCCCGCGGGCAATCCTTCTCTCCTTTGTCAGACCTTCTCCTCCTCCTGCTCACGATACCCGACAATTCTCAACTTCACCGCCGCGATGCGATTCCGAGCTCCCCTCCGCCAAGGAGGAAAAACGATCCTCCCTGGCGAAAAGCTTCAGCAGCCGGCTGGACCACATGCAGGCCGCCATATTCACGGCGGGGCAAAAGATCAATGATCTGACGGGGTACTCTGGCATTGAGGCTCTCAAGAAGGATATCGACCAACAGGGTATTTAATGTCCGTCCTTCACACACACACACACACACACACATATACACACACGGCCGCTACATAGCTCTTATCTCCAACATCTACGCACAATAAACCGTTTAACTAATCACCGTTAAAACACCTCCGATAGAAACCAACCTCGCGGCCGCCAAATCCCTCGTCCTGGAAGCGAAATACGCCTACAAGGCCGCCATCGCCCGCCGCTCCGACTCCCAAAAGGAAGTCAACGAGCTCCTACAGCGCAAGAACACCTGGTCCCCCTCGGACCTCGAACGTTTCACCGAACTTTACCGCTCCGACCACGCGAACGAGCAGGAGGAGATCCAGGCTCAGAACAGGCTCAACGAGGTGGAGAAGGAGGTGGAGGGCGCGAGCGGGCTGCTGAGCAAGAGCATCCTGACGAGGTACCATGAGGAGCAGGTGTGGAGCGATAAGATCAGACGGGCGAGCACGTGGGGGACGTGGGTGCTGATGGGGGTGAACATCATGTTGTTTGTGGTTGTGCAGTTGGGGTTGGAGCCGTGGAAGAGGAGGAGGTTGGTGAATAATTTTGAGGAGAAGGTGAGGGGGATGTTGAAGGAGGAGAAGGATATAATTCTGATGGCGCAGAAGGGGGTGGATGTTGCGGAGGCGAAGGTTACGGTAGAAGCGGAACCGGAAAAGGTGACGGCTACCACCAAATCGGATGCTGCAGTGATCGCAGAGGAACCAACTGCGGAGGAGTCTACCGACGATAAAATCGAAGAAGCGGCCGAGATACCATTCAAAAACGACGACGACGACGACGAGTATCTCGGGATTGTCGGGTATATTGGCTACAAACTGAACGAATGGTTCGGTCCGTACCTCTCGGACGATGAAGTGAAGATGCCGCAAATCGACATTACGGCATACGTGATTGCAGCCTACCTGACGGGAGCCCTGTCCACATTGATCGCGATGATACTGTCGATTCTGATGATGGAGACCGATTGAGCGCAAGCTGACGGCATGAGCTTCGAGCGGGGGGTGGGGGTTCGGATATATTTTCTGTACATAGTAGATATAAATTTGTAGAAATGGCGGTCCTTCCAGGTGCATGAGCGTGTCACAATAGCGGCATTTAAATATATTTTTGTAATTATTTCAGCTCCGGAGACAAGTGTAATTGTGTACGTGAGTATGTATGGACATGTATAAATGCCGGACGGAGGACAGGCCGGCAGAATAAGAAGTGGAGGGCCTGCGTGAGTCCCAAAAAGGGTACTAGCCCGATTTCGAATGGAACCCGGTCGCTGGTTTTCAAATCGTTTAAACTTGGCCCGCAGTCGAATACGACATTGACAATGCGACCTGAACATGCACCTCAAACATGAATGTACATGGCATGGCATGGCCATGGCATATGGCCGGCCTGCAAGCGAGGTCATCGTCATAGCGTGGGAAAAGAACAGGCCGTCAGGGACGTGCTTTTCTCGTATCTCGGAATTTAACAGTCCCCTGGTAGTGCATCGATACATCTTGTATCAATTATAAGCGCCGTATGATGGGAAAGAAGAAGAGAGAGAGAGAGATGGACGACCGGATGAGATGGCATTGCAGCATCGTAATCATCATCAGATATAAGATTATCAACCAACCTGCACAGCCATTTGTAAAAGTCGGAACGCCATCTCTCCCGTCTGCAGCAGCGCAGGGCCCCGGATTTCAAATTCCCGGAGCCTCCTCTTCTTTCTTTCTTTCGCATATAAATCTCACAATTCTCACAAGTACGAGCCTGCTGCTGTTTCCTAACGTTACCTAGCGCCGTGGGTCTGCCTGTCAGAGGGAACCTCCTGTCCTGTCCTGTCCTGTCCTGTCTGTCCCGATAATAACATATGCTATCGCATCTCACCAGCTCGCACCATCCAAGCCGCCGCCGTCGTCGTCGCCCTCCGAAAGCTGCCCTCCTCGTCCTCCTCCAAACCACCTCTTCGAAATTTAAACCCTTCAAGGATCCGTTTCAGCTGAATTAAACGGCCAGAGCTCGGAGAAGCCAAGCGCTGAACAAACTATCCATTCATTAACCGGCAGAGATATAGTTTACCGTCCGGCATCCCTCCATCCATCCATCCAGTCATTTGGCATTGGACCTCCAGAAACGCACCCAAAAAAGGTCACCACGTCTTTATCCCAGCTGCCCTTCAGCCCTGAGCTTCTCTTCTCTCCTCCTCCGCACTACCCTCACCACCGGCCGCCCATAAATCGCATTCCGACTCGCAAAATACCGAGCTGCCTGGCGTTTATCGGATCCTTCCATTAAAATCCCTACGAGGCTGTCGAGTTTACGTTTCCAACCGCGGCTACCTCTTTTCTGCCCCGCATCATCCATCCGTATCAAGCTTTAGAGCTACCCGCACAGCGAGCCACTCCGCACCCCGAAAAACCAGGCAATCCGAGATATTTATCCGAGCGAAAACCAACCAGAAGAGACAGGCGGCTCCGAGGAATCAAAAAGGGCGTTCCTTTTTTGTCGCTACCCTTACGGGCGTTGGTCCCAAGAGGAGGGGCTGTTTCTCTTTCGCTATAATCCCGCCCCATAAATCCCTTGCCAACCGGAAAACACCAAAGATTACGTCCCCCTCCGGTGAACAATACATAATTATACCTTCCCGGATTGAAAATCAAAAAGGAAAGGAATACCGTTCTGCACATTCTCCTCTTCCGGAAACCCAGCTTCGTCTGGAAGCTAGCGACCGAATCCTACACGTGCGATGACGGCAAGAGTGAGAGTGAGTGGTCCGCCGAATAGCAACTTCCTGGTTGGATATCCGGGCATTTCGGCCACATTGGTATGCTAAGACAAAACCCCACACCCTTCGCGCCCCCCCAAAGAAAAATAAGCTTGAAACAATCTTACCCATTCTTTGTTCTAAAAACACCATCATCGCCGAATTTGTATGCTGATTCCAAAGTTCTTACCAAACATATACAGCCACGGATAGAAGGCAAAGTCGAAATCCGCCCCGCCGTCGGCGTCAGCGCCCCCTTCAACATCTCCTACGTCTCGATAGGCCTCTACCGCCGCGAAACCGTACACCCTCACGCCGACACCCGACTCGTCAACCACCTCGCCCCGCCGCGTAAAGAATGGGCCGACCTCGTGGGGAAGGAGCTCATGCTCTACCGCTGTCATCAGAACGTTTCGCACGAAGAGATACTCTACATGGACCTGCCCTTCGTATTATTCATACCGTTCAACCGACCCGGTTATGAATCCGTACGCTTACCGCCCGCGACAATATCGCTGCCGAGCCGGACGCTGGAAACGTTCTACGAGTTAGTAGTCAGCTTGCATCAGGGACATCAGAATAACAGCGAGATGAAGCGGTTCCCCTTTCCAGTGCCGCTGTGCCGGTACGACAGCCTGTCGACGTTTGGAATGTACAACGTGCAAGAGGTGCAGGAGAAAACGACGGATCATCTTGTCAACCTGGGGATCAAGCTGCCGCGGTGGAGTTACGGGCCGGGCGATACCGTACAGATCAATATTTACATCTCGCCGAATCCGGATTGGAGTAAAGCGAAACGGGTGTCGATAAAGAACATTTCGATTGTGATCGAGGAAGCAATCACATTCAATCCGGAAGGGGACGAGCCCAAGACAGTGATCAACAAGATTCAGCGACAGCCCCTCAGCGTGAACAAGAAGCTGCCAGCGGAAGGGTTCCAGACGCATTGTTCCATGGTTTTTCCGAGAAAGGAGGCGAGGGATAACGATGGGTGCATACCGCGGCAGAAGCAAGGGTTTCCGTTGTATCACGTTTCGGGGTTCACAACGGCGGCGTATCTTTACAAGATTGAGTACTTTTTAACGGTCAAGGTAAGTTTTTATATATCTTAACTCTGGTGGCACGATCCGTGGTTAACGGGGGCTTGGGAATTTACAGGCTACATTTAGCGCGGCGAGAGACATCACATTACGGCAGAGGATAGTTGTGTGCCCGCTGGATCATGAGAGTTGCAAAGAAGAGATGGACGCTATCGAGCAGGCGGCCAACGACGCCAAATACGTCAACCCCGAAAACCCAATGCTACCTTCGCCGGTTATTATCCGACCGAAAGATAAAAACGCACTCCACAAACTCGGTATGACATACGTCGGAACAGACAGAAAGCTCTTGATCGAATAGACTAAGGGTTCCATAAATCCCTCCTCACGCTATCCCCAAGAAGCTGAAAAAGAAATCCATCACGACTTTTGCTGATGCCCCTTTTTTTGTAATGAAGCGATGTATCCTACTAACACAAACACTTCCTCCTCCTCCTCCACATCACATCCTCTCACCTTGTACATTGGAACTGTTATTCTGTTTGCTTTTGCGCTTGGCGTTGGAATTCTGTCTATCACATCTCGTGCTCACCGTATGCTCCGTTCTACTCCATCTACCAAGGTATCACCCAACCGTTTGGTATTCTCAGCATCAACCATCTCATGTCATCTGCTAGCATTTTCTCAAGGAAAATTCTAATGATACTGTCCACACTCTCCGATAACACCCGAAACCCACCCCCCATATTCCTATCTTTGTTCCACACCTGTCCTTTTATATCGTTTCTTCTAGGGATCACAACGTGGGGCCGGGTATGACGCTCTCAGTATTTTCTTTTTCATTTTATGTACTCTTCTAGTTTTCATCTACGGTAGCGACAAGCGGGGCTTCTTTCTCACATTACATATAATCGAATTTTTTCTTCTTTTCTTCTCCTTTCATCCTTTCGCAACATTCCAAAAGCGCAGAGGTTTGTGTAGGAACAAACAAATCTTTCTTTCGATATATTTCAGAGAGTTGCCTCCATCCTTCTGATATTTTTTTTTCTCTTTCTTTTGGGTTCGGATCTTCGGGTTTATCTGGGTGAGGTTTAGTGTACCCCGAAGCGTCGAAAGGCTAACTGTGGGTTTGGGAATAATTGGAGTTAAATTCGAAGAGGAGAAAGGAATATTTGGAGGAATAATGCATGGGGGTTCGGATTAGTTTCGTATACGAAAATTACAAAGTATACTGGTAGTCTCACCATTCGTATCTGCATGTACCAATAGTCAACTCTCTTCTTCTTCTTCATTCCTCTACTTTCCGTTTTTTCTTACCCAGACCTTCCTGTTCCAACCATCTTTTCAGCATCCTGGGTTCCAGGAAACTGTCAACATCTTTTTCGCAATATCTTTACGGTTATATACGGTAGACAAAATTTATATTCTCTGCAATCCCACAACTTTTCGATTAATATCGTTTTTGTCATCAGTAAACGAATATCAAATGGGATTTTATCTATTTTTTTGATAAAGTGCATTCGAAAGAATACCTCGTATCCACATGCCTAGGGGGGGGCCTAGCTTTTACGAGGAAACAGGAATACATGCCAATGGTACGAAGTAGTCTCGGGAACTATGCCAGTGGGGGGTGGGGTCCTCGCGTATCCCGTATCTGAGCCGAAGGGGGAGATAAGCGTGCCGGGATCTTTGATCTAGCTACCCGTTCGGAAAGAAGAATTAGGACGTTAGGATTGGACCCCTCACATTTCTTTTTGCGAAAATATGCCACCACCTCCAACCTTAAATATTTTTGAAGTAATTGCATACTCGTCGTCGACGGCTATACCCTATTTTAATACAACCCGAATTTTTTTGAGGTTTTCCAATGAGATGGAAATACGCGATTCGAGGGTCATGAGAATTAAGAAAGCCTACCCGAAATCCTGAACAGCACTAGAGGATATATATCACGGTACTGGTGTTCTAGTCTTGTTTGTTTTTGTTTTTCAAATGCGCTCAACTCCCTTCACTACGATATAACTGAGCTGCCCTACAGATGTATATAAATAATTGCTGAAATATGTCTGACACTTTTCTGCTCCAAGGTGTGAGGACTGGCTTTATCAAACCTCTTATATCGGTCCCGTGGCTAGAATATAATGCCAACAAAGTTGGAAATAGTTTGCCTTACTCGAGCTGCTTTATTGAAAAAAGGCTTCGCGTTCATGTAACTTGTATCTATGCGGCTAGCGACCATTTGGGTATTCTCCTAATATGTTGTGAACATACCGGAGACAATCTGGTTTCGAGGTTGGATTCAGTCGTGTATTATGTGCATTTGCAGAATTCCTTGCCTACAAAAATAAGCAGTAGTATTTTATTCTGGCAAGCTTGGATTAACTTGGTTCAACAAAGCAAGTGACTTGCTCGGGATAATATAATTCCAAGTTTCTTCGAATTTTATGGGTGTTGAGAGGTTGTTTAACTTCAATTGTATAATCAACAGAGCTTGGTAAATAGTACTTTCGCTATCCAATTCAAATTTGGTTCTCTAAAAGTAAATTTTGGGGCCTTTCTGGAATCTCTGCTAGTTCTCCGGATCTGATTATTGCCATTTGGGGAGCAACTTTGGTATCCGCGTTATTTCCACGTGAGGAAGGTGCCGTGATGTGCGTTTTGGTGTTGCGTGTTGCGGATGAGGTTCCTTTGTTTTGTTCTGTCCAACGCCACAGGCCGGGATCTTTCTTCCTGCATCGAATCTCCAACTTTCCTTCACCTCCAACAAAGCGACCAACCGCGACCAACCTTCGAATACACATACCAGACTTCCGACTACAATTGCTGCGTCGCCGTCCCGACAAATTCATCGTCCAAGTACTCGCCGGGCGCGTCTCTCTTTGTCCTAGCGATCACCAGGTTCTGCGATCTTGCTCCTCGCCTGCAATTCTTCCCCACAACTTCGAGAATCGTCTAGTGCACCGCCTTCGTCTCTTGTTATCAAAAGTAGCCTACCGTGCAAAAGGCCTAGACGTTTACAGGATCGAAAACACCACCATCCGTTGCTCCGATACTCCCATCGCCCTCTCCGACTCTACAGCGCGACAAAACCGAAAGCCTATGGCCCGCGCGTAGTCCCGCCGTCTTCTCGTTAGAAATACTCGCATCGAGGGAGAGAACCCAGAACGAAGGCGCGCCAGCGGCCTTCTCTTTATCGATAGATGTCCGTTTCTTCATCGAATAATTCTTCGAGCGTCGCGCATGGCCAGAGTACACCATCCTCGAACGAAAGCACCCCTCCTCCCACCGACAAGGTTCCGGGCACGCCTCCTCCGGCTAAGAGCAAGGGGGGTAGAGAAGATTCAGGCATGACATTACTGATGTCGGCTTTTAGCGGGTTATTATCAAATTTCTGTAAGGAAGCCAAGGCTTGAGCTCTCCAGGGCATCATCATCTCCGTAACATTTTTGTGCGACATTCATTGTCGCCACTCGTTTTATTGACCCACGGCTTATTTAATTCTTATTTTTGTCTGCTTTTGTTGCGACTCAGGGCCGTGGTCTGGCGACAGCAACGAAAAACTACCGGATACGCGAGATGAGGCGGTCGAGGAACGACAGGAATTAGGATACACTTCGACGTTTGATGGCAATTCCAGGAAGCGGCGGCGACCCACTCCTTCCGATGATCAAGAGGACTCGCAACCAAACGGCATACTTCAAAAATCGCGGCACTCCAAAGTACAGCCTTCGACAACCCAGCCGGTACCGAGTCGAGAGTCATCCGGTAATGATGGAAGCAATAGCACAAGCGTTGTTCGATCCCCGTCGTCCGAACGTCCCACACCGTCTACAAACCCGACAGATCCTCTCAACGAGAAACCGAAGGGGGTATCGTTGGTTGAATTTGCGGAAACGAAATGGAGGGAAAAATCGGCAACGCCGGTTTCCGGACCTCTGAAACTTAGTTTCGCGCCCAGCGCCTCCACACAATTGCAGCGGTCTATAGCGAGAAGGAGTCAAGCGACTCAGGTCAAGGAGAATCCCCTATTTCGCCTATCTACGCTGTCGCACCCGGAAAGCCGAATCATCAAACGGTCCGCGACGCCTTCATCGATGCGAAGTTCGCGGCAGCGAAGGAATACGTCGACGCCGCTTCGGAATCTGGGCGATTCAACAGCCAAATATTTCCCCGATCCCAACCAGTACACCCCTCCATCGCGGATGTTACCGCCTGGTGGCCAAAATCTGTTGCGTGCTTCAACAGGAGGTTCGTTTGGTGCGTCTCCCTCTCTCTACATCTTTGTTGGGGTGTGTGAAAGATTAATAGGAATTCTAGCTTCGCCGTTTCGTGCGACCGGCTTCGAAAAGAAACCCGCGGCTGCCACTCCACCACGCTCCGCACGATTACAGGATGAAATGGAACGGAGTAAGAAGAGGCGAGCGGCGGAAAAGAAGCCATGGCAGACTCAAAATGTTTGTTTGATCTTTAGTCATCCTATCCAGTTGATAAGCAGCAATTAATATTTGATATTGATAGGACCTGGACTCTAAGACTATGGATGCGGAGGGTTTTGCGCTCCTCATTAAAAAGCTTCAGGAGAGTAAGGTTGAGGGATTTGAGAATTACACCCAAATGCAAGAGCGACAGAAGATCATCAATGAACAAATCCGCGAACTTCAGATCCCCGTATGTTGATGCACCCCGTTCCTAGTCAAACATGGTCTTGATAAGATACTAATAGTTTTCTCCCAACTAGAAACCAAAGACAGAAATCCTTCGTGTTATAACCGATGATTCACTTGAAGAGCTCCACCAATTCCTCATTAACAGGAACCAAAATCTCGAAGCGAGATCGATTGGCGGTTGCCCGATAACTCCGCGAAATCTGAAAACCCTCAGCGGTTCGCAGTGGCTTAACGATGAAGTCATCAATGCGTATATCCATCTTATCAAAGAGCGTGCGAATAAAGACGGAAAGCTGAATATGATCACGCTAAACTCGATATTTGTGACCACTCTGAAGGACGGCGGATACCAGCGTGTAGCACGATGGGCTCGACGTTCCGGCGCTCAAGGGGAGAAGATTCTATCCCTTCAAGGTGTCGTGATCCCCATCCACAGGAACTACCACTGGACTCTCGCATTCATCAATGTGAAGGATAAGCGGTTCGAGTACTACGATTCATTGGCGGGACACTGGGATCCAATCTCCCTTCTCAGGGAATACATGAAGCAAGAGGTCGGGGCCAAATATGTGGATTCGGAATGGACTGATCATTATCTGGGAGATGAGACGCCGCAGCAAGGGAACGGGGTTGATTGCGGAGTCTTTCTGCTCAAGACGGCTGAGGTGATCTGCAGGGGTGGGAATATATCTTTTTCGCAGAAGGATATTCCGAAGATTAGGAGGATGATGCAGGTGGAGCTCTTGAAGGGAGATTTAGCAGCTGTATAGTAGAGGAGGTTGCGATATGAAGACGTGGAAGGAAGAACGGAGGGGGGAACATTGCACATATGAGCCATTAAATATAGAATGGCTCGGTTCTTCTCGCTACTATTTGATTTTTTTGATGCATGACTCGGGAAGGTGCATTCGGGCGACTTTTTTGTTTTTATGGAGCCGGATGGCGTTTTTTTTCCCTCTGTTGGATTTCCGGACTGTAGCCTTTATCTAGCGAAGGTTTTTCTTTTTCCCTTTTCCGACCATCATACTCTGCAGGTCTATTATAGGATGTAATGTTTTACTTTTGGTCTTTTATCTCTTTTTCTGATTAATCGACCCCCACAGAACGGAGGTAGTACAGCAGGCCTCCGAGCTGAATTGACTACACACTCGAGAAGAATGAAGCTTGAAAAGTTTGGAATCCGCTTCACCTTTCGCTATGAATCCGGTACAAGATTAAGACTAAGCAGCGCTTGTCGACACGCACTTCGCAACTCGGAGATGTTGAGCGGTAACTCGGTATCCGCATCAACGCCAGCCGGGCAGACGCCAGCGTAGACTTCGCCGAGTGATAAATGGTAATTCTGCTCCGATTCGGAAGACGGTGCCGGGAATATAGTCTTATGTGTTCAAACGGTGTAACTTTAGTAATTAGAGAGTTCTTCACACCTTGCATGCAGCATGTAGCAACTGGGGGAAAAAGGGAGAAAAAAGTTCAAATTTCCATTCGACCCACATATTTAGAACAAGTTCCCATACCACCGGTGCCGTTAACACGATGAATACCCAGGACGCAACTGATGGTATCCCTCGGAGATTCTGAAAATTTTGTGGTGATTATGACCTTTGTTTCGCCGTTCGTCGCCGTTTTCCAAATATCCTTGTCTCGCTCGAGATCGGTCGCCGGTTCGGTACGGGCCGTTTCCACGACTATAGAGGGGAACTGGGACGCCCAAGGCATTATGCAAAAGGACGGGTTTTTTACGCTAGTGGTGTGCGGGGCGCTAAAGTTTTTGAACTCTATAATTTAACGTAGTTAGTACAGACTCAAACAAAAATACCGTAGCATTGCCATTGTATGCAGCCGAAAAGTAATAGGAAAGAAGTATGTACTCACCGAGCCCACTAACCGACGTGATATCGTTTTCGTACACATCCGGCAGCAACCCCGTCGCTTTCCAATACTGCTCTTGGGACTGCAGCCATCCGGCCGTGGAAGTGATCACGGCATCCGGCTTGGTAACTCGTATTTGCGAAAACTCGGAATCATAGGTGAATCTCGCAGTCGCGGATTGGAAGGCAGGTTCTACTACTAGCTTATCACGGATCCTATTGGCCGAGAGGCTGTTGATATCAGGGAACGATGTGTAGTCCCCGTTGTCGGCTTTTATCAGGTCGATTATAGAGTTGGTTATTTCTGTTGAGTCCATGGTTGATAGTATGGGGACACGGTAGGGACATGTGGGAGGGATGTAGTAATAGTTTACGGCAAAGCGTCGTGCTCCTAAAAATATACGTACATTGCGTGTGAATCCCTCACGTTCTCTTGAATATATTTGCTCATATTGGCTATTATACTTTTGTGGTATCGAAAGAAACCGCTATTTAGGTCGTTTAAAATGCGTTGACCGGGTTGTAAATTGCTCGGTCTGTTCTGGAATGTTTGTCATCCAAAACTACTAATTCTAGTAATCTTTTGACGCGACAAACGCTCAGACGTCCCAATAAGCACTTCACGTCTATCGAATCTTGGAAGGACCACCATACCCTACATTACCAATATCAAGATGGCAGACCTAGTAGACGATCAAGGCTCGCTGACCCTCATTAGCAACGATGGGTTCCAGGTTAGACTCCCCTTCTTGGGACCTTTTTGTTGTGTACATCTATCAGGAGACATATTGACATCCGACTTGCGCTTTTGGTAGTTTGTGCTGTCAAAGAAGACCGCCTTCGCGTCAAAGACGATACGCAACATGTTCAACAAGAACAGTACGTTTTATTTCCGAATTCCCGATACCTCGAATGTTCTACCTAAATCTTGTGAACTCGAATATCAACTGTTGCTTACATTCTTCTTCTCATAGGCGGATACATCGAAGCCAAGGAGAATTGCGTCAAGTTTGAGGAAATGAAGTGGGTTCTATCATAAGGTTGCAAATCCGTGTCTCTTGTTAACAGCTCGTTTCTTGCTACTATAGTGCGATTACACTGGAGAAAGTCTGCGAGTACTTTTGCTACAAGGAAAAATATCAGGGCACGAAAGGTCAAATCCCAGACTTCAACATCAGACCAGAGATGGCGCTAGAATTGATGACCATTGCGGATTTCTTGGAGGCTTAGAAATAGTTTGCAGTAATCTATAGAACTTTTTTTGGTGTATCATACAACCACTAAAGGGTTACCAGACCATGAAATCAATAACGCCTCTTCGAATGCTGATGTAGGACAAAATGCAACACCTGTATCACTTCTTCTTCCCCTGCCCACCTTTCCCAGTTGTATGTTTATTGCCTGGGCCTTTCCCCTTTCCAGTTTTCGCAGGTGGGTCGACCTCCAGCGGCCGTTCTTCAAACCTCGAATCGGAAAACTTCATGTAGCTGATGACCCCGTAATCCACGACCGCCAATATAACACTCCTCCTCCCATCCTTGAGCTCCTGGTAAAGACTCTTCTGCTTTTCGACAGCCTGATCAGCCTCGGGAACCTCTGCAAATAGCCCATCAATCTCCGTCACAGAAGGTAACCTTGTATCCTTCGTCGATACCACACAAACATGAAAATCCGGCGGTCCTGGCGCCGACTTTTTGAAATTCGGGCGAGGTTTCCACACATGGAACGTAACGTTGAAGTGTGGATCTCTCCCGTCCCTTCGTACTACCGGCGCCGCCTCCTTCGGAATCAATAATCTCTTATACATCTCCGCATAATTCCTATACGCCCCTGGCAGTACCATTTGCCGAAATGGGTCCCCATATTTCCCCTTTCCGGCTCTCCAGAACGTCTCTGTGAACAATGTACCGAAAATGCCCAGCCCCCATAACCTCCACCCCTCTGTTTTCTCTATCGGCCTGTACTGGTACCCCACCGTCTTGAACAATTCGTCAAACTGCCCGTCCGGATCTCTGTAAACTGCATACCCGCTCCTCCTCAGATTCGCATAGACTTGATACCTCTCGAGCCCACCCGTAGCCTCCAGAGCAGCAGCGTAGACGGCCTGCACGGTCATGGGAACGTTGAGACCGATAGAGGTGTCGGCTTCGGGAGGTTCTTCTTCGTAGAAGCATTCCAGGCTTCCGCGTTCGACCATATAGATGAGTTCCTCGGGGAGGAGCCATACGGTGCCGGATTTGTCGGCCCGACCCATGGATTTGAAGAGGACGCCGCGCTGGGTGTGCACTTTTGCGAGATTGCGGCTGGGATGCCAGGTCGCCGTCACACGGTTTTTGCTACAGGAAATGTTAGACGGTTTACAAAAAAAGGTGTAAGTCAGACGGAAGGTTATGCGAGCTTGATAGTTATACCTTGTATGCATACGTTCCACGGCCAGAGCGTCAAACATGGCGGTTCGACTGTCGTCGAGAGCACCGGATTGGAGGTTCGTGCCATCGGGTTCAAAGTCCTTTTCTCCACGTTTGGGGATATTGGCGCCGCCTTTTCTGGAGTTACGCCGTTAGATGAGATTTATCACGACTTTAGAGGGAGAACGGTGAGTATGCTGCGTACTTTGTGAGTGCCGCCAGAAATCGAAAATCTTGAGTCTCATCTGAGAGATCAACATCGACGTCTTCGAGGCCGCCGACTACGCCGTCGGTCTCCATGTTTTATAGGACAGAATCAGGGATTTCAGCTAGATGCTCTGGTTTGTTGAGCGATACGCACGGGCTACCGATGCATAATGATGGATGTGTGTGTGTGGATGTGGTTTGCGACTATGCGTCATGACCCCGGTTGAGTTTTTGTTGGCCGCTGGCTTTGTCGTTGAAAGTGACACAAAAAATGCAACAAGTGCCAAGCCGATCCCCGACTCGGAGCCCACGTTGAAGATCCACAATTGGCGAGCCAGTAAAAGTCTGAAACTCGATAGCCTTTGGTTCCTTGAAGATATTTCCTGCTCCTTATATATCCGTTCCTTCCGTCTCCATTGTTATACTAGTATCGCTTCTTTGACGCTTTGCAACAATCATCGAGATGTCATCCTCAACGCCGGTACCGCCGGCTATTGTCTTTAGCGACTGGGACGGGACTATTACTTCTCTCGATTGTATGTAAACGTGATTCTGATCGCTCGCGGTTTGATAAGATGCTGACATCGAGCGATTTTTAGCAAATGATTACTTGGTAATAATCTTCAAGCATTGTCAAAACTTTGCCTTTCCAAGGCTGTGAAGAAGACTGAATAGTTTGCATGCGAAGCGTACACGAGATGTCCAGAATATCGGGGCCGCTAACATCTATATTGACTACATAGACTGACAACTTGGGCTTCGGTGAAGCGGAGCGCAAAAAGTTGAACGATCGTATGATCGCTGGAACACTCCATTTTAGGTAAATAACCAAGCTTACAACTTCAAGCCTCGATATCCGAATCCCCAAATTTTTCCTATGCATATATATACCTGTGATAGACCGCTCACCGTTGCTGTCGAAATACCCAGAGACGCCTTTGTCGAAATGCTCAACTCCGTCACCGTCCCCTTCCCGGAATGCATCGAAATCCTTAAAAAGAACATCCCCCTCGACCCGGGCTTCAAATCCTTCTACACCTGGTGCAAATCCCAAAATATCCCCGTGATAGTCGTCTCTAGCGGCATGATCCCAATCATCAAAGCCCTCCTCGTCTCCTACATCGGCGAATCCGAGGCCGAAAAGATCACAATCTACGCCAACGACGTGGTCATTCAGGAAGACGGCAGCTGGGGCATCAAATACCGCGATCCGGAAAGCGGGTTCGGACACGATAAGAGCAAGACTATCAGAGCTTACACGCAGCGGACAGAGTATCCGGAGGGCCAGAGGCCCACGTTTTTTTACTGCGGGGACGGGGTCAGCGATTTGAGCGCCGCGAGGGAGACGGATCTGCTGTTTGCCAAAAAAGGGAAAGATTTGATCACTTATTGCGTGCGAGAAGGGGTGCCGTTTACGGTTTTTGATGATTTTGAGGATATTCACGGGTACGTGAAGGATGTGGTGGAGGGAAGGAAGACGATAGAGCAGATTATGGAGGTCAGCGGATCCGGAACGTTGGAGAAGACTACACATTGAGTATGCGTGGCTAGGATACATGGAATACATTCTGTGCATTAGACCTGGGTTTAGAAACCGTTTTTATAGACTAGAAATGCACATTTTAAGATTTGAGTTCTGGTGTGTTTGGGAGATTTTTTTGTTTCATTTATTTTTTGCCCACGGTCAGTTTGGCTATCTGCTTTTCAAAATTACAAAGCCCAGAACCTCAGAGAGAGTGCACCTAAAGACATTTCCGAGCCAGGTACAAGTAGAACACTCCAGTGTAATGCCACCAATGCAAATAAATCCCCACTTAATCCGTATCTCATTGATTAATTGGTCCAAAATGTCCACGTTCAACCTACGAATCGAGACAACATCTGCTTCTCATCATCCGTTAACTGGTTATAAAGCTCATTAAACCCGCCAAGGTTCGCGTTGGAAGCTTCCCTGAAAAAGTTAGTGATGAATGCCTGTGCCAAATAACCCAAAAGTTAGCAATAGACTCCCTGAGAACGGATACTCTTCAACTTTACCTGTGTATCATCATCCCCGCCACGTCGTAGAGCGGATGGCGAGCGTTCTTCACCGTCCTCCCCAAGGCTAAGCAAAGCCTGCTTAACTGCATGGCTTCCCAGATCCAACACATCCTCATCGTCCTCCCAATCGTCATCTTCTTCACCCAAAGGCTCCTCAATGGCACCCTTGGCTCCCACCGCATCAACCTTCCAAGTGGACGCCGACGCTGATCCCGACCCGAGTTCTAGGATCAGGAGTTTTATTATCTTCAAGGGAGCCGAAACTGATGTGTAACGAATTGGATCTAAGTGTAAATCAGTATCCGTATTTAACTCGGCAGGAGTATTCAACATACTATTTTTCCTCTGCGCTCTCGTCATTATGCGCGTTGTCTGCTCGACAACCTGGTCACCCTGTACGGCGATGGCTGCAACTCGTGGGTCATTAAGAGCGTAAAGGTTGACCAGAGCGATAACACTAGAACACCTGTTAGCACATACGAGCACTTTCGTAGTGAATTCACATCTTACTTTTGTTTAATTTCAGAATAGCCGCTAAAGACGCTCGAGTTTTCAAGCCACGCGGATAGCACAACTTGCAGACCGGACCTATCCCCAATAGTATTGGTGGCTAGGAAATCTACAACATCCTTCGGTTGTTTGATTACCAGGCGCGCAAAAACCACAATCAGGCTTTGGATGAGGTTTGTAGCAGACGCTGTGGCGAGTCTCGATGCGACACCGTTCAGTAAGATGGGCAGAAGGTGACCGAGTTCTTGCGATGCCTGAAACTACCATGTTAACGATAGATGTACCCTTTTGGAACATATACGCAGTTTTCTTACCTTATCTACGACCTCGGCCGCCAGACCGCCGATTTCTAGGGCAGCCTGGTCCGGTAAATCTGGTCCGAGAAGGCGATCAATAACCATGAGTGTTAATTCCAATCCGGATTTACCATTTCCATCATTCCTGCGACGTTTTAGCCTCTAATTTGATTGAATTGTTTCCAAAATAGGATCTCACCATTGTAATAATTGTTGGCTGTCAGTCTCAACAATAGATTTCAGTGCTTCAGCACCAGACTATTTCATCCTGATTAGTTCGCTATTCAGCCAATAAAACTATTATGATCCTTACCTGTAAAAGTGGCGTTTCGTGCGACGTCAGGAGACACCGAACGAGTCGCGGTAGCAAGGTTGCGACCAAACCCGACGGTAGGGATTCAGATGCACTCTTGAGAATGACAGAAAGTAGCTCCACCGCCAACTACGAGGCTATTAGCAGGCTTCTTCACGAATCAAGTCTGAACTCTCAAACTCACATTACTAAAGGAATTCTCTTCCTCGTAGGTATCGGCATCCAGAACCCTTACGATCAACGGAATAGCTTGGTTGCAAAGATTGACAAAATCGTCGGCGAGAGCATCTGCGGTGTCTTCGACTATCTCCTGGATTTGGTTCGAAAGGTACACATTTCTAGCACCGCTTTCTCCAAGGGTGAAGAGGAGCTCAAATACACTCGCGGAGGGATCGAGAGCAAGCCGCGGGTCGATTCGTAGTGTGGACTTGATAGTATTAGCCAAAACAGACAAAACATCCTGGGCTTCTTCTCGATCCTCCGGCGACTGGCTGGCAAGGAAGCCAGTAACGCTGCGGATTATGTCTGCCTGGAATTGTAACAGTTGTTCCTTGTTTGTGTTCTCTGCAACGCTGTTTGTAAAAGGATGAAGTTAGCGCAGATACAATGAGTTTTTGACAAGCTCGAACACACTTTTCAACCGCCCTGATTGCGGATATTTTCACAATATCAGATGAGTCGTTGGACGTGGCTTGGATACACGCCGGTACGAATTTGCCGAGGAAATCCGCAAAAGCAGGCAACTGGAGGCTGGTCAAGCTGCTCCCGAGCAACCACCCGCGCGCTCTTAAGAAAACATTGTCTACGGTTATTATCAGCACTTGCTCCGCATACTACAACCTTGGATACAGTGCATACCATGTGTAAGAGCTTTTTCAAGATTGGATAAGAGCCCGGAGGTTATACTCGGGTTAAGTTGAGCGAATACAGAGGTCGCATTATCGCTTTCGGATGAGATTGCCTGCTCCAAAAGATAGAACGAAGCCTCCGCTGCTTTCCAGCTACAATGTAGTCTGTCAGCTTCGTAACAAACGGTTCATTCCTTTTGGGGGACAGACTCTGCCTACCTTGCTTGCTCCTGTGCAGCAAATGTCAAAAGAGCAATTAAGACTGGACTTTTTAACCAATCCCACAAACGCTAACGAAAAGATGACGGTGAGACTTTGTATGGCAAAAATATTCCAGTGACTTTGAAACTCACCATAACTAAATCGCTCGCCGCCGTCCGAGTAGTATAATTGGCAGTCATTGCTGTTTCTTCAGCAACAAAGACATTGGGATCCAGCTCCCAAAGACCTTCATCTTCGCCAGTAATCTGTGCCAACAAAACACAAGTGTATATCATTTGCTCCAGGGGCTGGGTGCTAGCATTGACAGCTTGAAGGAATTCTTCTTTCACCGATTTCGAGCGGAGGCAAGTTTGCAGGAAATCGGCTTCCTCGAGCATGAGCAGGTCAAGTGTGAACGGCAGACCATCAACGTTTGTGAGTCTACCATCAGCATCTCCCTCGACGAAATCCTTAACGTATCTTTCCTTCGAGGCACTGAACTCGGACCATGTAGCTTTGAAAAGAGTGGTCATATATTTGGTCATCGTGCCAGGAAATACGCTGACAATCTTACTTATAGTCTACGGATTTCATTAGTTTGCATTTTCTGTGAGTAAACAGCGCCGAATAAGACCCTTACCTTGTAAGCTTGTAGTTTCAGGGTAACCAATCCATTATACTCTTCAGAGCCAGCCTCAGCTAATTGGAGATATGGTTTCTCCAGTACTTGGATAAAGAATGCCACCCAGACATCTACCACTTTGATCGCAAACTGTTCTACCGGGCCCGGTTGTCCGTCCTTGACCATCTCTAGA
The DNA here is from genome assembly GCA_036971385.1 of Dactylellina parvicollis. Classification (NCBI taxonomy): domain Eukaryota; kingdom Fungi; phylum Ascomycota; class Orbiliomycetes; order Orbiliales; family Orbiliaceae; genus Dactylellina; species Dactylellina parvicollis. Next base: position 563,203 of record JAJTUD010000005.1, read on the forward strand.
AGCTCAATACAGGAACGAACTGCTTGCACCGCCAAACTTCGGATATTACTCGGGCGCTGATAGCATCAATCAAACGTTAGCTATCAATGACACTTTGGTAACAACTACGACGAGAGCATGTATCTTACATTCTCAGAGGTAGCGACATGGTACAGAACTTCGACGAGCTGGTGGGCAACCGGAAAGAACTGGTCCTCGCTGAAACCGTCCTCGACAAGATCTAGCTTGAAATTTCAGCAAACGAGCAGCTCAGGAATAACCTGATGTAGCAATCTCACCCGTGAGAACTTTGAGTAAACCATGCAATTGCTCATCAGTGGCTGTCGGGATTGCATGCAATAAATCTTGCAGCAGCGAGGGCCATTCCTCCGGGAAATCTACACATCTATGAGCGAGCCGCCTCTTTTGAACAACCGGTGCAGCGGCATTCTAAACCAACCATATGATGCAATCCTTGATACCGCGAAAGCAGCAGCAGCTCTTATCTTCCGTTCTTTATCGGACAGCAGTTGTAGGAGAGAGGTACGAAGTTGGACCTTGACCTCATCCTTAATCGGAGGGCCGGCATATTTATCGTAAGGAGGCGACCAGCATTCGTCAATGAATGTGCGTAGGTGAACTATAGCTGCCTGTCTGCCTGTAAAGTCCAAGTCTGTAGCGGCGGCGATATGAATTAGGGCAAGTGGGAAGCCTAGATTTGCGCCACAGTCGTTGTTAGAACCCGCAAAATAAAGGCATGTATTCGCCGTAAACCGAACAGGGTAACGGGTGGGTGTTTACTATCGTCAGAGTAGAGTTGGAAAAGCTCTCCTTCAGCGGCACGTCTTGGGCCCTCTGCGGATGACTGCAGGGCGGTGAGAAGGTAGTGAACCCTAGACCATCATGAAGTGTGAGCTTATGGTCAAAAATCTCGAAAAGAAACCAAGCAATCGTTGGTGTCGCAAGCTGAGATAAACCTCGGAAGATCTGGTACTGACTTTTGCTCCATGGGTGAAGACGCTAGACGCTAGACAAAGCTAATACTCTATGGCCTTATCCTCCAAACGCTGCTGTAGCAGGAAGCGCCTAGTGTCTTCCTTTGTAAGACCCGGTAGATTCGCGAGAGCTGAAAAGGAATATAGTCGGAAGCGTGGGAGGTGGCAATTGGTAGTGAATGTTGGTGGACGTGAGGTATGCTGAAGCTGTGGTGAGAGGGTAAACGTTTGTTCGCGATATCGTTTTCTGGTGGAGCACAGATACGCGTTGAGACAATTACCCCTCCACCGCTACGACCGATCCCTGCCAGCCATGTTGATTCACATTTCTCCTCCTCGTTTGAGGTATCCAGCAGGCCTCCTCCTCCTCCTAACCGCAGCGATGGTAACAGTCATGCGATCAGACTCAGAACCCGACTTGCATCAGCCGTAGACGTGTTGGCGCGCGACTCTTCCAACTGTTGCGAGAATGTAACCCGAGAAGCCGACCTTGCACAGGACCCTCCGACATCTTCAAACATACGACGCCGACGCCGACACTACGACGATTGCTTCCACCCCGCGACTGTCAAGACCACACCCCCTTAACGATGGACCGCTCCAAATTGATCCCAATAGACACCTATGCCAATCTCGTCGCCTCCTTCTCCGACCTCCTCCTCGTCTCGATCCACACCATCCTCTTCGAACGCGAGATATACCCCTCCTCCCTCTTCATACCCGCCCGAAAATACAACCATCCGGTCCGTCAAGCCCGCCACCCCCGCGTCTGCCAGTGGATCCAAGATGCAGTCACCGCCTGTTCCGAAGAGCTGCTCAAATGTACCGTAGACTCGGTCTCCGTAAACATCATCTCGCCGTCGAACAAGCCGCTCGAACGGTTCGTGTTTGACGTGTCCCGGTTCCCCGTCGTCGCGCCGTCAGATATACACTCGCGATTCGTGCAGGCGCGTGACGAAGATCCGAATGGTCCACCCAGCGTCCCGGACTCCCAGGACTCCCATCAGATAGATCTGGAAGAACAACTCCGCGCGGTACTCACAAAGTTGTGCTACTCGTCTGTGAAACTCGGCAAGTTGCCAAAGGATTGCACGTTCTCCGTGTCGATGGAGTTGAAGAAGGATTCGCCGGCGCCGGAAGGGGTATGCTCATTATTTCTTTACAGACTCTGATTTTTATGGTTGAATGCTTATATTTTTGGGGGTACTGCAGAATCCGCCTGTTTGGGTAGCAGCAGAATATCAAGGCGCTGAGAAAGCTCGTCGGCCACCTACCGACAACCAGAGAGCGGCAGAAACAAATCGGACGATTCCCATAAGAAGCTTGGATATGGGCGCGTTGATGCTAGAAACGTGGGTTGAAGAATCAGAGGGTAAACGTGATGAAGAGACGGGGTAGATTTGGACTTTAAGCTGCATTGATATTTTGAATTTCTAGAATCATAGCGTCGGAGTTTAAGGCATAGGTTATTACCAGGTTATACGGTGCTCTACGCCCAATAGCATACGTTCAATTCGTTGGACTCGTCAATCACTCGTGCCACAAAATGCCTGAGCGGCAAAAATAAAGGGGAGAATAAGGCAAGGAAAGTAAATGGTCGGAATAGCAGACCGAAAACATATTGCTCAATAAAGATACAAAGTCTCGAAGCCAGGGCACCAACAGGCCACATTTATGAATATATGCATACAATCCGAGCTGTTTACACGAAAGTTTAAGGAATCTTTAATTTACCTTTATCTCTATGCAAAATATACCGTATAGTACCATCTATCGTAATCCCATGATTCGTTTCGAGTTTTCGTAAACCAGGTATGACTAAGTTTGATTAGTTTCACTTCATCTAAATATACGAATCGGAGAAAACTCACTATCGACACAGCCGGTATCACCTTCATCAGATTAGGTGTCAACCCTTTGAACAATCCCTTAAACCCCTCCTGCTTGATAGTCTTGTTCGTAACATCCCACATTCCCGTATACGTCTGCGGATGCTGTACGGTTCCCTGCGCCTGCAACCTCGTCCTCAAAAGATTGATAGGGTAGACGATACTAGCACCGACACTACCCGATGTTGCGCCTATCGCTAAAACTATCACATTCGAAACCTGGAAGTCGTCCTCCTTGACGCCTAATGCCTTCGATCGGGCGGTTACGTAGGATCTTTTCATCCATTCGAACGTGCCCAGATCGATGGCCGAATATGGAAATATACCCACCAAGCCGAGTGCGAGACCACGGTAGAAACCGCCCGTGCTCCAGAGTTTCCTCGCCGTCGAGAGAATCAGTTGGTTACCGCGAGGGCCGCCAGCCACCATTTCGCATTGCATACGACTGCGATTCCAGTTAGACAAATATGTACCTTACCCGTTGAACGACTGGTACTCACAATTTCAGTGTATCGATCGGATATACTGCAAATTGACTTACAACACCTCCAACACCTCCGGCGAAGAATCTCGACATTGAAGATATCTGCTTTGGGTCATCCTTGCCTTCCAACCGGGCGAAAAGTCGTTTGGCAGCCTAATGTGGTTGATCCAGTTGTTAAATATCCAACACCCTTATGACATTGTGGCAGTTGGAGAATATTACCTCGAAAGAACCAAACTTGATCGCACTCTCGGGCATAACTTTTACAACATTTAAGCCGTTACCTGCAAAGAATGATCGTACGCCACCCGCGTTCCAAAGTGCCCTAATTGCATCTCTCATCGGTCTTGCCGCAGATTTGACAAGTTCTTTTGCTTCGCCCTTTATGGCGGCAGACTTGACGGCTTCCTTGGTGTCATGTACATCCGTTTTGGCTATCAGGTAGACTTTCAGACGATCAAATGGCGCAGTTGCTGTTCTTGAGACCACCCCAGCGGCTCCACCAGCCACAAAGAAACCTAAATCATAAATTAGCTTATGAGCTTATGTTGAATAGTTCTCGTATTCTTTGGACCTACCCATGCTTTCGTAAAGGTCATCGTTTAATGTGACGTCACCTATAGTTTGTAGCCAATTGACGAGGAAAGCACGGGTTAATTCTGACATTGATCATGGGTGATATTGAATGATGAACTGGAGATGACGTTGTGATATCGTGCGTTTGTGATTTGATGAAAATGATGAATTTCGACGATGATGGGAGGTCAACAATACCTTCTGGGTTGACGTTTACCGTCGCTAGGTAATAGGAGTACACCGCCTTTATGCCAATATCGAGCCCATCCGTATCAAATTGTGGAATAAATACCAGAAAATCTCTTCGACAGACATTTCATCAGGTCAGCAAGGTTCACCACCGTCATCCCAAGTAACCATCAACCTTCTTTCATCCAAAATTCCCCAACTTACCTCCACTCTTCGAACGTTATTTGCCCGTCGTTGTTCTTATCCAACCTATCAAAAAATGACTGCAGTTTCTGAGCCTCGACTTTGATCCCATTGCTTTCAAGCGCGTGCGCCAGTTCCGCACGATCCAGCTGTCCATTCTTATCTCTGTCGATAGCATTAAACAATCCGCGCAGGTGCTGCTCCGTCGCTTCCATAAAGACAACAAACTCGTCGAACTGGATGAATCCATCTCCGCTGGTGTCACAAATACTCATCAGTTCTTGAAGCATCTGGTTGGCATTTTGTAGAGCTGTCCGGATTTGCCAAAAAGAAAAAGTGGTCGTCAGCCGCCTGTATCGGTTGTTTTACTCTCGAGCTCGTTGGGTCTATCTTTCTGGCTATCGCCCGGTAATATTTTTGTTCATAGCATGGACATACGGTGGTTGAGTCTCTTGAGGCCATTCCTCAGGCCCTCCAGGTCCAATTGGCCTTCCTGGTTGGTGTCCAGGGTCTCGAAGAGTCTGAGCAAGCGGGCCCGCCTGGCTCGTTCGTTCTCTTCATTTCCTCCTCTGCTCGACATTCGGGAAATCGCAGGATCTTAGAGGCTTGTTTTTGTAGTTCGTTCAGAAATGTTGCCGAGTCAAGGTGGCATCTCGCGTGCCCGTCGCTTATGCTAAGAGAACCCCGCTCCACCGTGATAACACTGCCGGGAGGATATCGGATTGAGGGCTTTTTCTGCCTTCGAAGAACGAGGGATATACGAGGATGTCGATACAGCCGCTGGATGGAGATAGCGCAGGCGATGCTGGGAAGGCTGTTTACTTGTTCAGATACCCGCCTGACCGGTAGGTAAGCTCGTCGAAGGTGATACGGATCTTGACTACGAGGTGGTTGCGTATTGAAATGATTCGGGTGTTCGAAGGTAGTTCTCAAGGACGAGTTCATTCAATCCGTCGAGCGAGCGGGATGTGGAGGTTTTGAGACCTTCAGCTGGTGTGATATCATCGTCCAACAACGCGACCAACCCCAGCCGCCTTGGTCGCAGGGCCAAGCGAACTTGTCCATCGACGTCCATCCCTCCTCATCACCACACCGCGACAGCAGCTTTCAATCCTCAAATTCGAGCTATCGGGAGCCTCTATCGCCAATGCCTGTCAAGCATGAACTAGGATCCGCCAAGTATACACATCAGAAATCACGTGGCTGTAGCCACGAAACCAACCATAGCTAGAGCTAGATTGAGAACACGCCCAGACTGTCCTCTGCATTCCGAGACCCGCCGCCACCGTTATTTCCTACATATATCGAGACCGAAGCGGCTTGCGATCGGTCTAAGGACGGCACCCTGCGCTAGTATTCGCGATTTCATCTGGATCCTGTTGGGGTTCTACGAGTCTACCCTCGACCATATTTAACCTCACAGATTCTTCAAATTCTCCAAACTCTCAACCCTACGATCACACCCAAAATGGCAGCCAACTTTTGGACTTCCACCCAACGGGCTCACTGGCAGCTCACGAGGGAGAAGATTGCCGATATGAGGAAGGGTCTGGACGAGGAGGATACGAATAAGGGGCTGGGACTGGCATACCCGCTACCGGATCACAAGCAGCTGCAGCTCTACTTTCATAACTGTAAGTGATAGACGTCCACGTAGCACCGCTCATATCTATCGCCCCCTGGAACTCAGAAACGGAGAATTCGATAGGTCTACAGCGACTCGCCCGTCGTCTTCAACTTCGTCAGCAGCCTCTCGCGACGGCCGAAACATATCTCAAGCGATTCTACCTCAAAGTTTCGATCCGAGACACGAACCCATATCTCATGCTATCGACATGCGTCTACCTAGCTTGCAAAATGGAGGAATGCCCCCAGCACATTAGAAGTGTGGTGAACGAAGCAAGAGCTTTGTTCCAGGGTACGATCTCCGAATACCGATCCAGCCGCCTCGCGTGGCTGGAAAACTCACCCGCCCGTTTTTTATGCTGATCTCAAGGAATTTTTAGAGTTTATTCCCACGGACATTGCCAAGCTAGCGGAATGTGAATTCCACCTGATATCAGAGCTAAACTCGTACCTGATCGTGCATCATCCTTATCGCACATTGATGGAGGTGCAGGTGCCGTTAAAACTTTCCGCGGACGAAATAATGGCAGCCCTGTCGTTTCTGAATGATTCCTATATCACAGATCTGATACTGCTTTACCCGCCGCATACCATCGCGTTTACCGCCATATTCTTGGCGGTATTCGTCCGGCCTGCGATTCACACGCAGGCAAATCTGAATGCTTCAGGGTCCACGTCAATAACACTGGGCGGCGGCGGCGGCGCTGCGGCGGGTGGTAGCATAGTCCCGCCGCCGACAACTCAAAACACAGCAGGGTCGGCTACCTCTGCGATCAACCCCCAGAATATGAGCAGCGCGAGACTGTCTCAGATGAGCGAGTGGTTTGCCGAGTCGGGAGTCGAAATGGAAGCCATTATTGAGTGTACCCAAGAAATGATATCGCTGTACGATACTTGGGAAACTTGGACGGATAAGGTGTGCAGGGAAAGCGTTGCCAGACTGATCAGGGGGCGTCAGCTATCGTAGTTCGCCTCCAAGGGTCGCAAGAAAGGCGAATAATTTTTATTATTTTTTCGCAATCGCAATCGCGCATTACGGACCCTCACCCATTCGGACCGAGTACAGGAACTGGCAAACCCCGTTTCTTTCGCTCCCTGACCGAAGATCCAGAGATATTGGATAATGCATAAGACGGACCGGGTCAGGTGGCCAGCCTGCCCATCTCGTCTGGACTAGCCTTATTCGAATGGAAGTGTGGATCGTATTTCTTTTGATGTGTAACAGGTGTACATGTACATTCCTGCTACTGCAGGAATTGATAATTTTTCTTTGCCAACAAACAACACCCTTGGCGGCCGCTGTCAGGTCCACACGCAACTTGACGCACAAAAGCGTCTACCGGAGAAAGAAGCTTATTTCGTGAGGACCTCGGAATCGTGTTTCGCTCGCTAAGGACTTACATAAGAAGACTGGCGTTTGGGAAGGGGGTGGGCGCTGATGGCATTTCACAGCTGGTATTTGATACCGATGCCCCCTGTGGGATAGGCGGTGCAACTCCCTCTGGAATTTTCAAGCCTGCTTCGCCACTCGAAGACGAGCAGCAGCAGCAGACCAGACTTCTTCCATCATCATCGTCAAGACCGCATCGACAAGGGCAGGAGAGACCGAGGGCTAGTCCGATTTCACCTTTGGCCAAATGACCGGCACCGGACCTGTTTCTGGTTGCATTACAAGCCTAATGCGCCAAGCATCTGCAGCCCCCGGCTGCTGGCCAATCAATGGGAGGGAGCGCACACCCCCTTTGCCCCCTTCTCCCTGAGAATTTTACCCAGACCTTCCCCAAAGAGAATTTTTGCCATGTCGAAGCAAACCTCAAGTTCCGTACATGTACTAGTTCTGGACACCAGATTGTCATCCTGCAGGACTAGTGCATCATTAGTGGGCAGAAGGCAGCGTGGATTCGCGGGTAGAAAGTACAACTGAGATACTTTGTTTGACAAGAGAATTTTCCGAGGGAGAAAAACCTGCCTGGAGGCCTGGCGTGAGACTCGGGGGCGGTGGGTGGACGCGGGGTAGACGTTATGTATCAAGTACAGCCACCTGGAAAGCAACCCATGCTGAGAAGCCAGCATCACCCCTGTTGGGACCGGTCCTTGAACAGCGCTAAATGTTGCCTGACCCATCCGCCAGAATCGGGTGTGCAGAAGGAAAGAGTACATACGTGACAGCGATATTGGGATATTGGGGGGGAGGGAGTGTCTACAGGAGCGGCGATGTGGGAGAGCCCATGGAAGTACCGATAATAATAACAATAATGATATGATGCTGGATCGGCCAGAATCTGACCACGCCTGGCCACTGGCCACTGCAGCCGATTCCCAATTTATCCAGGCCAGCCAGCCAGGGCGCCGTGTGGACAGACCCTTTTGCTGCAGGTCTAGTTTTAGAATTGGGGCCCATTCCTCGAAAATCAATCCCGATCCATGAGGTCGCCTAGACTTGGGGGGGTGGAAGGGAGAGAGAGGAGTTCTGTCTGGTCTGGGAGGAGTTGGCGGCGGCGGTGGTAATATGTACATATCCTCCACAGTAGCTGTGGGTGGTGGTAGTGGTGGTGGTGGTTGTGCCAGTGGCTCGGAGGGGTGGTGTTATGGGGAGAGAGCCAGACCAGACGCAGCCCAGCCCAGCCAGCCCGCCCGCCAGCCAGCCAGTCATGATGGAACGGACGAACCAAAACACCCCCAACAAGAATGGGCCCCGGCCCAGGCGAACAGAATAAAACCTTCCCACCCTCCTCCTGCCTCCGAGCCCGTCCTTCCTTCCCATCCTTATTTATTCGAGCATCGCATTGTTGTAGTAATAATAATCCCCCAGACCCCCTTTTACTTTTTATCAGACACCAGAAACCAGAAACCTCCGCCCACTCTTCCGACACCCACCATCACTCCGCTATCATTTATCATCACCACCACCCTCAACTCTCCCATCGCCCCTCATACATACAGCCATTCGTATTTTTATTCTTTCTCTCTCTCGCCGTCGATATCCATCTGTTTGTCTGTTGTCCTGTCGCAAATAAACACCCTCGTCCTACCTCAACAACACAAAGTGACCTCTTCCCCTTTCCAAATCCGTCGCAGAAGCCAATCTCCTTTCAAACCTTCTGCCCCCCCGTCAAACAATCTCCCTCATCTCCCCGTCTATCGCTCCCATCCCTCTCTTCTTCTATTACAAATAACCTCGCCCTCATCGCTACCTGCTACCTGTCATCTCTACCGAACCCTTTCGACATTTTGCATCGCATAATCCCGTAACCACGGCCAATACTACCATCTTTTATCATCATGTCGTTCAACTACGCTTCCTTCCAAACTCAGACACGATCATGTAAGCTTTCTTCTCTCCCTCTCACCATTCGCGGTCGGAGACTCGGAAAAATCCGAGCCCTATCCCCCGACCACAACCACCACCTCTCATAATATCATCAGTTCTAACACCCTTGATCAGTACTCAACGCCCGCTATCGATATGAGGCAGCGAGGTCTTTCGACCTCGACGACGATCTAGAGTTTTGCCCGGCGCTGCTATCGGAAGAAGAGGTATGCCAACTGAAAACCTGAAAAATAACAATCCCCGGCTTCGCTAGGATGTTGCCGCTAACTGTGCCGTCGCTGCAGCTTGCATCCGTACACTCCGGATCAGATCGCTCATCGCTGTCCAGCGGTTCTCCAAATGGCTCTCCGTTACAGCACCAAATCCAACCCTCTTCCACCTCTTCTTCTTCCTCCGGCTCCTCTTACTCTTTCCTCACCTCCCACTCTTTCGGTGCTCCGATCAGCAACTACCACCACCACCAGCCGAAACCCCAGTCTGCCGCTCAAAGGACTCGTAATGCCATCCCCATCGTCAACCCAAACACTGGCATGCGTGTCTCGAGCCCACCAAACATGATTCCTCATCCAACACAGCGACCTCACCATCACACCAACTCCTCCCGCAGATGGTAGTTGCAGATCCGATACCAACATGATAAAACTCGCACTGTAAATTTCACCATATATCTTTGTGTGTTTTGACGCTTTTGGGTTCGTCATAATCGGGAGTTCTTTGCTTGGTTTTGCGCAACCTCTTATTTTTCTTTTCCTTTTGGTTTAAACACTCTTCGGGCACCGGATGAAATGGCTTTAACGGAACATTACTACACTTTTTTTACATACAACAAAAACCCCCTTTCACCCAAAAAAATTCCCTCCCCTTTGAAAAACAAAGACTTGTATACTGGAATACAAGTTTTGCCTGGCTGGACGATTACTTCCCTAATTATGCTTTTCCTCTCCTTTCCGACTCTTTATCAATTCTTTACCGACCCTCCCCTGCTAAATCTCGAATTCAAAGACAAGTATCAAACACATCACATCTCCTCAACGCATTTCTCTCCTCCACTCCTTGTCTTGTTTTCGAGAATAGTCAGGTGTCGTGGAATCATCTTTTGGAAACTTTTGCATCGGGTGTCTCTTTTAACTTTCCTCCCTTTTTAACCACCAAAAAAATATCACCGGCGAAAATAGATCGAGCTCTTACAAATCTCTTATGTTTTTGTTTCCGGAGTTGTCGCTTTAACCCTTCGAACTACAAAAACCACCTCTTGATTTTGTTTCCTTACTGTATTACTCGATACCTCATCTCTTTTTCTTTGTTGTGTACAAATCTGTCTTCCATGGTTTCCGGGTGTTTGCTTTTCGGTTCACGTTCGGGGCGGGTTGAATTCAGACGGCTGTGGGCACAAGGTGTTTCTCCTTATCTACTTTTTTTTATATCATATCATCATCATCATCATCAACTTAACATCATTTGAGGAAAGCAACACACTTTTGGGAGTACATCGAAAGACCGGCAAAACACCATCCATTGTTCTATATCTTTGTTTCATCGGGGAAACTATTTTTTTTCTACAAATTGGGTTTTTAATTCTTCAAAAAATTTCTGTACATCTTTTTTTCTTTCTCATTTTATCTGTTACCTGGGTTGTATACGTGGAAATCAAGGGTTCCCGTTAGCGTTGGTGTACGGTTGGCTGGGCTATTTGCTTGTCGCTTTGTACTACTCAAATCTCCTTTATTTTTATATCTCATTTTACTTTATTCTCGAAACTTCTGTTATTACTACCGACCCATTTTTTTCCTAAACTTTTTCTACAATGGAATTGAAGAGGAGAATTGCTTCGGCGCTCCCCAATTTTACATCACTCAACGAAAAGGAAGTAAATTCTCCGAATTATGGTGAATCGTGCGTAATTGCGTAGATGTATATGCATAGGATCTCCGCGATCTGTTGGTTTGCGGCTTGCCGATGATTAATTTCGGAGCTTTGACAGATTTGCGGAGCTTTGAAGTTGGGGAATAGTAATAATACTCAAGGGGAGGTTGGGGAAGTTTAGGATTACTGTGTACCTCATCAACTGCCAACCGCCAAAGCTCTGAGCTTTCCCTCTTTTTTCCCCCAGCTTTTTTCCCGCTTTGCTTAGCTCCTAGCTCTCTCTCCTTCCCTTTCGCAAATTAAAACAAAAAGGAAAAAGCTATCGGGCTTATTCTTTCTCACCAAGCTCTCTCCTTCTTCCAAGCCCACTTTTCCTAGTAAACTCGGAACATTTTGGAAAACCAATTGGCCAATTATCTGCTCCGAATGCTGATAGCTCCCGGGAGGAGGAAATAAACGCTAGCAAGGAAAACCGGATTGAACGTTGTCACGACATCATTGGAGGGAAGGCAAAGGAAGAAACGACCACAGCCAACGATTCTTTTTTGATCATGGAATTGTTGGCAAAAGTTCAAGGTGCTTCCGGAATTCTATGGGGTTTTAAAAATTTTGGGAAGGTTCCTTTTTTCCCTTCAAGATTGAAGACATATCATTCGTGATACGATCGAGATACTTTTCTTCTTCTTGTTCTTTCCGTGCATGTACATATGTGTATGCGTGTGTGTGATACAAGGGGCGCATGGGCGGTATACGATGCATTGATATTTGGAAGATCTCAAAGTAATACACAAAATAAAAAAACAATAATGCTTTAATATTTGAAACCTTTTTGATATCTTGCGGGGGCGTTTAAATTCAACTTCTGAAGCAAAATGGGGATATATATGTGTTCCGCCAAATTCGAAACCAAACGCTCCGAGCTTAAAAACTAACCATTCAAAGCAATCCCTCTCACAGGGTCGTCATTTACCATGACGGGTTTTATTATCAATTCTTCGTTCCCTGGAATTTTTCCCTCTCTCGGTTCATTTTAAATCTGAAAAAAAAGTTAAGAGTGTATGATATAATAACACATATATTCAATTTCTCCACGTTTTTTGTTGTTTGATGTCCCCTTGCGTCCCTAATCCCCCCCAAGGCCTCTCCCTACGAAAAGAAGAAATATCGTCGCCGGAAACGTCTTGGAATGTTTGGTTTCCCCTCCGCTCTCTCTCTCTTCGACCTTCTAGAAACAAACCCCCTGTGTACATACATTTCACAACCGAAATAAAATAATAAAAAGGCTTTTTTCGCCGAGAAATCATCAAATTAAGCTTAACTTTTCGAAAGGAAGGGGAGGGGCAAAAAGGGAAAGAAAAAAAAAGCCTTACTCAGAAACGGAACGAAGACGGGCTTGTAAACTGTCACGGCTGTTAAAATCAAATCATGTTATTCCTTCCCCAACGGAAAAACCGTCGGGTACCCAAATGGTAAGATGTGTTATAGGGAAGGTATATGCGATTCGAACGAAGAAGCGCTGCAACCCCACGTTTTCGGCAATTTAATTTAAATTTCTTCGGAATTCCACAGAGGGGGGGAAGTATTTTAACGGGGAACGTCGAAGCGGGAAAAAGGGTATATATAGACTACCCGTTTGTTTTGGTTTCGAGTCATGTGGGAAAAAAATGTTAAAAAATAAGAAATTATAGCCTGTAGTGTACATAGTGTAGATGCAACCCGTTTTTGACGGGTCGTCTAAGGCTCATCGGGAGCAAGGGTAAGTTTTTGGAAATGTCACGATGGTGCTTTTTCGAGGCGATTAGGGCGGGTATAGTCGACGGTCCCGATGGAGGCATGTAGGCGCTTTTGGAATAAGGTTTTTTTTTTCATTCTAGAAAATAGATCTCGGGAATAGGTGTGGCGTAAAATATTTTCTTCGATCCGATTAAACCTTTTTCATCTTTGCTCGGGAATGTCGTTTTTTATATCTTTCGGATCCCGAGTGCGTATGTCGGAAAGCAACCATCTTTGTTGGATGTTTTGCGTTGGGACCTTTTTCTCTCTCCCGCTTGCGAGCAAAACAACACGGTTCGGTTACAGGCAAGCGGCAGTTTTTGACGTCATATTTCAAACCCGGGTGCGCGCCATATTTTCGGCCGCAAAGAGGCACATTTCGCTCCAGTCATGATATCATCAAGTAGGACGTTTGTTCCATACATGTGAAGCGGATTTGTAAACCTTGTCAGACTCGCTGGGAGGGAGGGTTTATTTTCTCCGAGGGGTTATATAAGGCGGTACATCTCTCTCTATTACACAGAGTTTATCTTTGCATTTTTAGATACCAACGACATCTTATTTTAATTCTAACGCATCCGACCGACATTGACACCGACGGGAACCAACGATTACGTATTTTGGGAGGAAGATCTGTATTTTTTGTACTTGAAGGATTACAAAACACAATTGGGATTTTAAATCCGACCCGGCCAATCTTCCGAAGAAAAATTAACAAAGTAATTCCGAAAGCCTTCTTTCCCTTCATTTTCATCAATTGCGTCAGCTGCAGATATACCACTTGTAAAGCCGCTTATTTTTATACCCTCGAATCATCAATTCTAACAAACTCACCTCCGAAACTCTTAGTAAACCAGCACTCTCTCTTTTAATAAAATAAAAATAAAAATGTCCGCCTCAATCCTCACAACCGTCACCCGCCGCCTATCCCTGGTCCCCTCCCGCGGCGCATACGCCTTCACCGCGGCTTCCCGCGTCCGCTACTACTCGAGCCACAGCTCCATGCACGAGAACAACCCGGATAAACTGGACGATAGCAAGCACATCTCGCTGAAGAAGCAGAAGGAAGGCAAAGGAGAATGGCATGAGGATTTGGCTAGTGATGCCGAGGCTTTCGTGAGTTTTTCCTTCCCCTTTCAATATAATTCAATTGGTCGAAAAGTTTAAGAAGCTAATACTATTGGTGGGTATATAGATCAAAGCGGAACGCTCGGAGATCAAAGCAACCGGAGAAGAGATCAAAAAATTGCAGCAAGAGTCCGAGAAGATTTTGAACAACAAGTCCCGCTAAAGACTTGTATATTGATCAGAACGAAAAGGAGGGTATAATGGGATGTGTATAAAGCAATTGAACGCGACATTCATAGGGGCGTTTATTACTGTTTAATTGTTCTTTTTATTTGTTTGTTATGAACTGGAAATCGGTATGCATGGGCCGTTGGTTGTATACGACGTCGACGGGGAAAAGGCGGCAGACCGCCACCATGCTGTAGTTTTTAAAGTAATCGATCGAATATCGTTAAACATATCACATCCAGGCGGGAAGAAAAAGACCAAAGACGAGTAGAATAAAATCATATAAGAACCATCTATCTACCAAAAAAAAAACTAAAAACTCGCTATATGAAATAAGTTTAAAAGATGATATCGAACAAACCTTGAAGATGAATACCCTTCGCGGAACCCCTTGCTAAAATAAATATACCGACAGATATGGCGGATATATTGAACCGAAATGATTTTTGTATACAAGAAGGAAATTGGGTATTATCATTACGACCAATGGGTTTGTTGTTTACTCGCTAGCCAGCCAAGAAGATGCGAAAAAAAAAAAACCAAAGACTCTGAACGGAAAACGAAGGAGAATGGGTGTGCACTCTACTTGAGAATAGCGATCAGGAGGACCAGAACAATAATCAACACCGCGATTGTGATCAATGATCCTATATTTAAGATTATTTATTAGCAAATACCTTTGGATACTGGAAAGTAAGTGAAATATTTACCGTTATCCTTCGCCTTCCTGGCAAAAGTATCCAATTTCTTCCTCGCACCCGTCATCCGCCTCTGCGTCCTGTCGACACCTTCGTCTAGTTCATCCAACAGTTCACCCTGACCCTCCAGCTCGTCCCCGATCTGAATGCTCAGCTCCCTCTGTCGACCGATGCTCACCGACAGCCTGTCCAGCGTATCGTCCTGTTCTTCGATTATCCGCTGGTGCAGGGTGAGCATCTGCTGGTTCGACATGTCGTCCGTGTCGACCAGAGAGTCGGAGAAGCGGACTTGTTTTGATTTCCGCATGGACGAAGCCGAGGCCGTCAGGTCACCGTCGTCGCCGCCGCCCATGAGGGCTCCCCGGGAGTTGGAGGTGTCATCATCGGTGTAGGAAGCTAGGCCCCGAGCCGCGGAGTGATGGCGACGGGGTTGCGAGTCCGGGTCGTCGGTGTAGGGTAGGGAGTTCGGGTCGAGGGCGGTTTTGGAGGAGACGTTTGATAGGTCGATTGTGGATTTTGTGGCGGATGGGGCGGAGTTGCCGTCTAGTTGTGATGTCAGGGAGTCGTACTGCGAGCGCAGTTTGACGAGGACGTCTTCTCGGTCGCGGAGGGCTTTTGACGATCTGTGGAGTTTTCCCAAAAAAAAAAAAAAAAAGGAGAGTTAAAATTAGCTGTTATTTCAATGGCGGCAAGGAGCTTCCGAGTCGTCTCTCTTTTTCCTCTATTCGGTTTGGGGGTTTTGGGAACATTTTGTTTAGGGGAAGGAGGGTACATACAGGTCGCCCTGCTGCTCGAGCCGGGTCTGCTCCTCGTCGAGGGCATCGATGCCCTGCCGTAGGGTTTCGAGCGAACGGGTGATATAGGCGTCGGCGGTGTTTGGCTCGAGCTTTAGCGATATGGCCCGGGATCGTTCGAGGAGGGAGAGTTTGATGTGGTCGGCCAGGAGCACGAGCCGGTCGGCGTTTGTCGGCATGGTGATGTAATCGTGAGCGGAATGATACGGGTTCCGAGGGATGGGTACGGTGAAAATGTAGGTCGAGGGATGTCTGTACTGCGAAGGGAGCGAGTGATGTTGATGTCTTGAAGAATAAAGCAGAGATGTGGAGAAGATGTGGAGAAGGTGAGGTTGAGGTTGAGGTTGAAGGGGTGTGATGATGAGGAGGGGCGAGTCTCGATGCGCAAGTGAACTGTGAACCGACTCGATTTAGCCAGAAAGCCTCGTCATGCGCCCGCATTCATCGATGATAAAACAATCAATCAATCGTATCTGGAAACCAGGCTGTGGCGGTGCCATGCAGCAGCAGCAGCTCCCATTCGACCGCAAGACGGAACGACATGACATGACATGATCTCTGGCCCGGATCCATGTCGGCCCCGCTAGTTCAACTGTGGTGGTGGTGGTGGCATGGCAGGGTGCAAATTTTTTATTTCTTTCTCAGAACCGTCCCCCCACCGTCTACTACCTCGTTCGTTCAATCAATCAACCAACCTCAACCTCAACATCAGGCCATCCCAATCGATGCCCATCTTCCGGCGAGTGGTGTCGTGCCATTCCTACCGTCTGCCTCTCTGTCGATAAATCACGGCGAGATCCTGTTCATTGGCTGAGATGGATGCTGAGTTATGCTCATCGGACGACCGCTGCTTCGAAAGTGCTGCAGTCCCTCCAAGCTTACCCGCACGACTCTTCGAAACACCGGCTCTCTCGTAGCCATTGCCATTGCTTCACATCACCTGTCCGTTCCGCCTTCTCACGGAAAGCAATTGTCATGGCCTGGATTTCCGAGACCGTACTCGACCGATCGGAGGCACGGTGGTGGACCCAATGGCGAAACCAATACCTCCGCCGGTGATGGGAGCCAGTCCGATAAAACAGATGCGAAACCGTCAACGACGCCACGGGTAGGCCTCGACGTCAGCCTCCCACCCGAACTCGCGGATGACCTCGCCTTTGACGAATCCTGGATTGACGAGGACCTCTCCCTGCCACCCTCGCTGTCCTCCCCGACTTGGAGTAGGCCCACGGATGAGGAAGTCCTCCATCTCCTCGACAAGCGTCAGAGAGAACGTGCCAGCGAAAATGCCACCACCGCCCAATCCGTCGGTCCTTCCACGGCCGTTCTGGAGGGTACCTCTCGATACCTCCTTCGGGAACTTCTCGAAAGAGAACCCTTCGGTAGAATCAACTACAAAAAGGCCCCTCTGGAAGAATCGGAGTCCGATATCGAACTTCTTCAACGTGCCTTGGAAACCAGCGTGGCCAGAATCCAGACGGGTGCGAAACCGGGACACCACTCCTTGCCATTCTACCTACATCGGAACTCCAAGCAGCTCGACGGATCTCTCAAGAACGTTCTACGTGAACGTGTCCCCGGCGTTGTCAACAAGGTCTGCTACAACCTATTGGTCTCCGATGCCGCACCGACGATATCCACGTTCAACATCCTCCTCAGACGGTTCACCAAACTCCGAATGACATCCCTGGCCCGTGTGATCATCACCACTCTTTTTGGCATTGGCTTCGAACCCAACGCCCACACCTACGCTGCCATCCTCCACTACCTCACCGTCATCGACAACTATGACGCCTTTGGGAAAGCGGTTACGATCATGCGAAACACCTTTGTGGACTTTCGAAACCCGATCCTCGGAACTGCCGAATTGAATGGGTGGTCGAAATTTGGCGATTTTATGAGCATGCGGAGACGGTTGCGGTTGCTACAGGAGGAAGGATTGCGGGACGATATATACGTGCTGGCGATCGAATTGAGATATTTTGCAAAGAGGCACATGTGGGAAGGCGGGCTGCCGGCATTGAGGTTACTATTGTCGAAAAGCGTGGAGGACATCGATCACAGGGCGTTATACTGGGCTTTCAAGCTGTGCATCAATTGTCAACAGTACGACCTTGCGGACCGGTTGAAGGCTGTGGTGCAGGAGAAGCGGTGGCCGGTGGAGGCGCTCTGGACGCGGCCGGTTAGAACAAGGGGTTTGCCGTTCGGGTACTCGGGTAGGGAATCGGGGCAGATCACGCCACGGGCGAGCGACCCGCCGCAGTGGATGGAGTTTTGGGACCCGGGCCTTGGTTACAAAAGGAAGGTGTCGAGGGCGGCCGGGCCGCCGACAATAAGGGTTGAAGCTAAGGTTCCGGACACATACGACGAATACAGTTCGATATGGCGTTCCGACTACAATGAGGAAGACGCTGTTATGGTGAGCCGGGCTGGGTCCATCCTCCAAAAGCAGCCGGTGGAAGAGGAGGAGGGCAGAGATATCGGATCATCGGACGGAGGAGAAAAGGCGACTGGTGTAGATAGTAGCAGCAAGTCAGGCCCTCCGAAAATCCAGGTGAAAGGGCGCTTTAAAAAGCACACCGAGGAGAGTCTTTACAGGACACTTGTACATAACCGGAAGAAAGATCTGTTTGGACCGAAGAGCTGAACTGCTGCAAACCAATGGAGAAGCTCGGCACTTGCAATTGTAAATAGCATTAATTTATGTATATAGCTACAGAAGGTTGGAGTTTTGGGGATTCCAGTCACTGCATAAACATTTCTTTCATTCAATAATCTCCCTTCAAGGAAAATGGAATAGGAAAAGGCGCAAATCTAAAACGTTTAGGGTATCAAGAATGCAAGTCGTAAAAAAAAAAATTCATGAGAAAGAAGGTGAAGATCTAGGCTTTGCGTGCTACTGCATCACCATATCACCGTCCAAATCCCGTGAGGACTTTTTGCCCTTCTTCGCAGAACTCGCACTTTGATTGGATAGATGCAAATCCTTGAGCCTGGTGGTCTCTTCCGCTGGCGAACTGCCATCCGAAGCTTGCTCCTCCTCCCCCTCCTCCCCCCTCCCGCTGATATTTATAATAGCTCCCCTCACACTCGTCTCGCCCTTCCCGGGTGTCGATAAACCCTCAGCGCTCAACGGCCGTCTCTCCCCGTCTACCTTTCTCACTCCCAACACACCTTCCCTCTTCTTCAGCAAGGCCTTTGCGAACGGCACGGTCCTCGGGATAACATCACTCAGAAACTCCAGATTGTCCATCCTGGCGACGGCGTTGGCCAGATCCTTGTACTGGATATTCTTCCTCGGCTTCTTCTCAATCTTTGTCATCTTGTGCGCCGCTTCCGCGAGATACCAGATGAATTCTTCGGCAGCCGCTGTGATTAGGAATGCGGCAGCGGGTGTGCAGGCATCAATCTCATCGTCGAGTTTGATGATTTTGCGAACGCGGGCGACTGGGGTTTTTTTCATAGTTAGTTTTTATTTCGTGATATACAGGGTTGAAGTGTGGTAGCAGTGGAAGGGTGGTGAGCTTACGTGGTAGGTGGGAGGTGCCGTCCCATTCTTCGCGCTTCCGTTTGGGAGGGATCGGGCTTGTATTGTACGGCATCGTAAACCAGTGTGTGCGTGTCTACTTGTTATGCAAGGAAGACGGAGAAGAGGGGCATGTGGCCGCGGATTAAACGGGAAGAAAGGTGTGATGTTGGAGACGTCACGTTGGTCGTGTTTTTTCTCGAAAGCAAAGGGCATTAACATGAACATATTAATTACGCCAGAGAACAGACCAACTAAGTTACGTTGAACCTGCGCTTCATCCACATTCATCATTTTTCGCACTCTCCGACTCTTCTCCTCCCAAAAAGAACACGAAATCATCACCGGATTTCTTCGCCCTTCGGATGATACGGTATATCGAGGAGCTGGCAGCTACTTCTTTTTTTTTTGGGACCGGGTTTCTTGAAGACACATGCCGGACCTTTCCCCGCGGCCGCCGCTGAGGCGCTCATCTCTCGGGTCTCGCTCATCCCGCCTGTCTCTCGCGATATCGGCCGCAGAAGCCGGACGGGCGTCTCACGATACGCACGAAGAACACGGGGAGGAACATATTGAGGAGATCGAGGAGATTAGAAGATACGAGGTACCTTATCCGTAGCTCTTTTCGAGCTTCGTTCTGATGTTTCTCTCTCTTTCGTTTTGTTACAATTGAAGCTAACGTATATTTTGTGACATCGTGTAGGACTTTACTACGATAGGTACATCACCACCCTCCACCACCGCCGCACAACCCCCCTATCCCCCGAAATATACATATTTCTCTTGCCTTGCAGAAAAAGCGTGGCGAGGAAGTGCTTAAGAATTCTAAAGCTATAGCGAAATAGACTGGGTCCAAGATGCCGCCAAAGCGCAACTGCAACGACGCTTGCAGCAACGGAGTGCCGGGAACTTCATATCCGGGAGGGTCGGATGGAGGCGGAGGATATGGGAGTCCTATGAGGCCGGCCAGGCATGGATTGTTGTCAGCTTAGTCGGTTAGTTTTTTGAGTCCGAGATCTTGATTTTTGCAGGGATCGAGGGTTAACGATGGTTTATAGGCGCGTGCATCGGTTTAAACGCTGCCTTTCTGAGTATCGTCACCGAATGGTTGTCCGATATCAAGTTGGGGCATTGCGCCACTGGATTCTACCTGAACGAGAAGTTCTGCTGCTGGGGCGAAGATGAAGGTATGCACCCCACCATATTAGAGGTATACCCTGTACTTTTGTTTGCTGAATCGATTGTTTAGGCTGCAAGAACTGGATACCGTGGAGTCGCTTCTCCGCCATCAGCTATATAATCTACATCCTCGGCTCCGTCCTATTCGCCTGCGTGAGCGCTACCCTCGTTCGATACTTTGCACCCTACGCCGCTGGTTCAGGGATCTCGGAAATCAAATGCATCATTGCGGGTTTTGTGATGAAGGGATTCCTGGGGTTCTGGACGTTGCTCATCAAATCTATATGCTTGCCGCTGGCCATTTCGTCGGGACTCAGCGTCGGTAAGGAAGGGCCGAGCGTGCATTACGCGGTATGCACGGGAAATGTGATTAGTAGATTTTTTCAGAAGTACAAGAGGAGCGCATCGAAGACGAGGGAGATATTTTCGGCATGCGCGGCTGCTGGTGTGGCGGTGGCTTTTGGTAGCCCGATTGGGGGGGTCTTGTTCTCGCTTGAGGTATGTTGGATTCGAAGGTACCAGACTTGGTATTGCGGCTGGCTAACTTTTGGGGTCCCGTAGGAAATGTCGTCGAAATTTCCTCTAAAAACCATGTGGAGGAGCTACTTTTGCGCCTTGGTGGCGACGGCTACTCTCGCGGCTATGAACCCTTTCCGCACGGGACAGCTCGTCATGTTCCAGGTCCACTACGATCGAGATTGGCATTTCTTTGAGATCATCTTTTATATCGTTATCGGTATCTTTGGCGGCTTGTACGGTGCGTTTGTGATAAAATGGAATCTGAGAGCGCAGGCGTTCCGGAAACGCTTTCTGGCACCCTACGCGGTCGCGGAAGCTACATTTTTGGCCGGAGCAACGGCGTTGGTCTGCTACCCGAACAAGTTTCTGAGGATTGATATGACGGAGAGCATGGAGATTTTGTTTCGGGAGTGTGAGGGGGACGATTATAATCACCTTTGCGAGTGAGTAGTTGTTACCCAGATATCTCATATAGGGCTATGCTAATGTACACAGCGAAAATTACCGCTGGCGCAACGTATTTTCATTGGTAATCGCGACTTTTCTCCGCCTCTTTCTCGTCATAATATCCTACGGTTGTAAAGTCCCGGCGGGTATCTTTGTGCCTTCCATGGCCATCGGGGCATCCTTCGGACGGTCGCTCGGGATAGTGGTACAAGCGATATTCGAGGCGTACCCGCAAACCAGTTTCTTCTCGAGCTGCGCGCCGGATGTGCCATGCATAACTCCGGGGACGTATGCGTTCCTCGGAGCGGCTGCGGCGCTGAGCGGGATCATGCATCTGACGGTGTCCGTGGTTGTCATCATGTTTGAGTTGACCGGGGCGCTGACGTATATCCTGCCGACGATGGTGAGAATATTCTCATGTTCCTTATAACTTGCGAGAGATCTATTGGATTTATGGCTGACGACGAAACGGTGTAGATTGTGGTCGGTGTCACCAAGATTGTTAGTAGCGGTTTTGGAAAAGGCGGGATAGCGGATCGGATGATCTGGTTCAACGGATTTCCGTTTCTTGATAACAAGGAAGAGCACAGCTTTGGGATTCCTGTGTCGCAGGTTATGAGTGAGCGGGCGTCTGTTATTCCGGCGAGCGGGATGAACTTGAACGAATTGGGTAAGACCTTTATATCGCAAACCTAGACCCTGAAAAAAAAGGAATGGAGCTGACAGCAATACTTTTGGCAGAACACTTGTTGAAGGATTACGATTACAGGGGCTTTCCTGTCGTCCAGGATCGGTCTTCGAATCTTTTGATTGGTTATATCAGTCAGACGGAGCTGAAATACGCAATTGGTAAATTATATTTTGGCATTTTTATAATTTTGAATAGGTCTCTAATTTGTGGTATTTTCCAGAACGAGCAAGAAAGGAAAGAGCGCTATCGCAGAACACTAGATGCTTCTTCAACCTCGCCCCGAACCCCTCTGCACCATCGATATCTCCGGCGACCGATTCACCGCTCGCGGGCTCCTCTTCAAACTCGATAGATTTCAGCCGCTTCATCGACGGAACACCCATAACCGTCCACCCACGTATGGCGCTCGAAACGGTCATGCAGATATTCAAAAAATTGGGACCGAGGGTTATCCTAGTGGAGCAGAGGGGTAGACTATGCGGCCTCGTCACTGTCAAGGATGTGTTGAAATATCAGTTCAAGGCGGAGAGTAGAGAGCATCCGAGGGATGATCAGGGGGAGACGGAGATGCAGGATAAAGTGTGGGAGGCGCTGGTATTTTGTGGGCAGTGGCTGTGGGATAGAATGAAGAGAATTGAAGTTCCGGCGTTTTTAAGGAGAGAGGAGGGAGGCAGTGGTGGTGTGCCGGTGGGGAGGAGACCGGAGAGGGAGCGGTATGTGGATATCGATGATGCGGTTGAATTGGAGTTGGAGGGGGATTTGGACGAGGACGGGGACGGGGACGAGGATGAGATTGGGAGGGGAAGGGGGATATAGCTTGGTGTACTTTTGGATTGCTGGGTTCAGTTTTGTACATTTTGGCTGCGGGTACGCGGTTTGATACATTATTGTATAGCATTTTGATAATATCGTTTAACATTCGGACGCAGTCGAGCAAGTAGGTCTTAAAGCCGCTGATACTCGGCCTTAAGCTTTGGGAGCTTTAGCTAGCAGTCGAAATGCTTGGCGTATGGACCCCTCCAGAACATCATCGACCACCACGCGTCATGTGCTACCACGATCGTGATTAATACAACCTTTCTCTCCTAAAAGACGACATGACAGCATTCGTCCGCTAAAACCGCTTGATGATACGAAATAACCCTCTTCAGCTCTTTCCTTGCTCTTGTTATCATGCGAAAAGGATCAGCTCCGAATACTAGATTTCCCTTCGACGTCCCTTAAACAGCGCTTTTGGATCGGTCGTTATTACTTACACCCACCTTTTCTCAAAACCCGATAATCACGAACAGCAAACCCTGAAAACATACGACTCCCGAAACCACCAATCCGGGACAGAAGATATGGGTCAGGGCTACTCTTCCTCCGCGCCCTCGGCCGGCGCTTTCAGCGTTGACACCAGCGAGCTCCAAGATGTTACGTACGAAAGATCCATGGGCACATCCCGCTTCATGAAATCGATACGAGTGCGACATAAGGACGGCCAGCTCGTCGTCAAGATTTTTGCAAAGCCTTTAGAGCCTTTACCCTTAGACGACTACAGGCGAGAAGTTCAGAGTGCGTCATCGAGCTCCCATCCCACATATTTCAAGCTCCCTCCTGCTAATGTAACTTAACGTACAGTGGAACGAGACATCGTCGCCGATATCCCGAATGCCCTTACGTACTCCCGAGTATACGAAACCGATCGCGCAGCGTACCTGATCCGACAACACCTCTACAGCAGTCTCTACGACCGAATAAGCACCCGCCCATTCCTGGAGGACATCGAGAAGCGATGGATAACCTACCAACTACTGTGCGGCCTGCGGGATTGCCATATCAAGGGACTCCACCACGGCGACATCAAAGCTGAAAACGTCCTCATAACGACCTGGAACTGGGCGTACCTCTCCGATTTCGCGCATTTCAAACCGACATACCTGCCGGAGGACAACCCGGCGGATTTCGCCTACTTTTTCGATTCTTCTGGCAGGAGGACCTGCTACCTAGCGCCGGAGAGGTTTCACAGTCCGACGCGGGTCGTGCAGGATAAGATCACGGATGCCATGGATGTGTTTAGTCTCGGATGCGTTATCGCCGAGTTGTTCTTGGAAGGCACGACGTTGTTCAACCTTTCCACCTTGTTCAAGTACAAGAGGGGCCAGTACGACCCGGCGCTCACGCATCTCGTCAAAATTGAGGACCCGGAGATACGGTCTTTGGTAACGCACATGATCAATGTGGATCCTACGAAACGGTTGACTGCCGACGGATATCTGAGGAAATGGCGGCAACGGGCCTTTCCCGATTACTTTTACAGTTTCTTGCACCAGTATATGAACACCGTGGCGGACCCGACGTCCGGGAGGAGTCCAATGTCGTCCGATCATGTCAACCTAGGCGAATGCGACAAGCGTATCGATCGCATATACCAAGATTTTGACAAGATTTCGTTCTTTTTGGGTCATTCTAGTGATAACCCGTTGCCAAACCTGGAGCTTCACGGGGAAATGTTCCCCGTCACCTTGGATATTCCAAATTATCAGGCGCAGGCGCAAAAGTTGAACGTGGAATCTGACGATGGGACGTTGATATTTTTGACACTTATCACTTCGAGTTTAAGGAACACGGCACGAGCGAGAGCTAGGCTGAGGGCGTGCGATTTGATGCTGGCGTTCGCGGAACGGGCCACGGATGAGTCCAAGGTGGATAGGTGTTTACCTTATCTGATGTCGTTGCTGAAGGACCGGGCGGAGCCGGTGCAGGTTGCGGCTGTCAAGGCGATAACTCAGCTGGTATGTTTATATCGGGTGCGGTTACTATGGGTTTACGACATGCTAATAACGTTTATTTTGATAGATGGAGCAAGTGCAGGTTGTATCCCCCGTGAACGTTTCGGTGTTTCCGGATTATATTCTACCGAATCTGGCCTCCATCACCAGCAACGATTATCTAGGGATCAAACTGCACGGGTCACTGGTACGAGCTACTCTGGGATCTTGTATGGCCTCGCTCGCAGAATCCGCTTCCCGATTCCTGGATATGGCGCAAGCGCTTCGAGCGGATGGTTCCCTACCCAGCGCCGACCCCCAGGCTGAGCTTACGGCAAAGATGGATGGTATGCACTCTTCTTACGACGTTTCGAAGAACGACCTCATATCGTATTTCGAACAACAAGCTACATTGCTCCTGACGGACGGCGACTCTTCTGTCAGGAGGGCATTCCTGCCGTGCGTCTCGCGGCTTTGTGTTTTCTTCGGCAGGAGTAAAGCCAACGACGTCCTCCTGAGTCATCTGAACACTTATCTGAACGACAAGGACTGGCGGCTGAAATATGCCTTTTTCGAAACTATCGTTGGGATGGCGACTTTTGTGGGGTCTGCGAATCTTGAGGAGTTCATCCTACCTCTCATGATGCAGGCTCTCACGGATCCTGAGGAGTTTGTTATCACAAAAGTACTGAGATCTTTACGACGAATGGCAAAGTTGGGGTTGTTCCAGAGGAGCAAAACTTGGGAACTCATGACGACTGTTTCAAGATTCTTGGTGCACCCAAATCCGTGGATCAGAGAGGCCGCTGTATCTTTCATAGCGTCTAGTTCCATGTGGGTGACAAAGGCGGAAATTATTACAATTGTTGAGCCGATGCTGTTACCCTTCCTGCGTGGTTCGATCAGCAACGTATCGGATGTGGCATTGGTGAATAGTCTGAAGCGACCTATTCAACGGACGATATACGACACCGCGGTTAACTGGGCCGGGGGTACCAATAAGACCGGTTTCTGGGCTCGCAATACGAACAATAGGTCCAACGCTTTCCGGGATACGGTTCCCCTGTCGAACCCCCAGGAGTGGCAGGTGGCGCTGGCAGAAGCCCAGACCGGTTCTCGGACCGAAGAGGATCGAGGGTGGATGCAAAAGCTGCGGAACCTGGGGATGATTGAAGAGGAAGAGAAGTTGTTGCTCTTCCTGCGGGATTATGTTTACAGAACGGCGCAGAGGAGAGCCAAACCCGGTACTGAGATTACCTCCTCGCTTTTGAATAATGTTGTTCCTTTATCGTCGCTAGATATTACGCCACAGACTATCTTCTTTGAAGAGCTGAACGATGATAAACATGGGATTCGGCAGCAGTTCGGAGGCCGGAATGGGTTGGCGACGCAACTATCTTCTGGAGCGGTTACTCCACGAACACCACTTATCGCTGATAGGCAGACGCTCAGGGCTGGGGTCGATAATGGCGCTGACCGAGGACCAATGCTAAGAAAGGACAAAAGAACGGCGTCTAGCTTGGATGAACGACTGTCAATAACCTCTTCAACATCTTCACATCGGGCAGTTTCCAAGGATGGTATCCTCCCGCCCTTTAAATCTGCAAAAGCTGCCGCTTCTATTGGATTCGAAGCCCAGAACGCCGTTGGTAGCTTCCAACCGCTTCATTCACCATATTCTGACCGACAGCCACGATTTCCTGGCCCCGCTGTTCCCATTGAACCCCCAGGACCGAGCCATTCTTACGCAGGTGGTGATCCGGATGTTCTTGGGCTTCTCGACAACATGTTCCAAGACAACTATCCTTCAGATATAGCAGAATTTGGTCCGATGATCGTCCCAGCTACTCGACGACAACCGATCAAGAGAAACACGGGCAGATCTTCGGCGGGAATATGGAAACCGGACGGTGGGCTGGTAGCACAGCTGAACGAGCACACGAGTGCAGTTAATCGAATTGTTGTCGCTCCGGATCATACCTTCTTCCTTACCGCGTCCGATGACGGGACCGTCAAGCTGTGGGATGCGAAACGGTTGGAGAAGAATGTGGCAACAAAGGCTCGAGGGACATACACGCATAGTAACGGGGCAAAGGTGCAGTGTCTGTGCTTTGTGGAGAACACCTATACTTTTATCAGCGCAGCATCGAATGGTAGTTTGAATATCGTGAGGGTGGAGTACAGCGGTGGGCCAAAGGTGCCAAAGTTTACTTTGTTGCGGGAGTACACGTTTTCTTTGGGAGAGGTGGCGACGTGGATCGAGCATTTCAGGGCTGGTGAGTAGAATTGACCCTGTACTGTTGCTTCGGCTGGGTTTCTTTACTAATAGAGTGGTAGATACGACGTCTATTCTCATGGTTGCGACGAACAAGTCTAGGGTGATCGCTCTGAACCTCCGCACTATGAGTGAGGAGTACAGCTTGTCGAACCCCGTACACCACGGTACTCCGACATGCTTCCATATCGACCGCAAACACACGTGGATGCTCCTCGGAACTTCTCACGGTATTCTGGATCTGTGGGATCTTCGGTTCAGACTGCGGCTCCGCTCGTGGGGTCTACCCGGCGCCACGCCGATTCATAGATTGCTCGTGCATCCGTCCAGGGGACGCGGCAGGTGGATCAGTGTCGCCGGTGGCAGCGGGCAAGGAGAAATCACGGTGTGGGATGTGGATAAATGTCAGTGCAGGGAGGTATACCGCGCCACCGGAGAGCTCGAAACGGAGAAACTCTACGAACCGTGGAGGGTGGATGACGAGACGCCCGAAGCGGTCCTGTCGCGATTCGCGAGTCAGATCCTGGAGCCCAGCGGTGTAATTAGCGTCGATCGCGGTGTTAGGGGCATCGCAGTGGGTATAGATGCGCATCCCGACGAGAGCAAGAGCGGTGCTGGGTTCCTGATCACTTCTGGCGCGGATCGTAAGCTCAGGTTTTGGGATCTGGGTAAAGTGGAGGCTTCCGCGGTGTTTAGCGGGCTCGAGGCAGAAGAAGGCAAGCCGTCGTATGTGGTTTCGCACCCGGTGCCGAGTTTGGCGGTTACGACGGAGAGGGCGGCGGTGGTCAAGGATTCGAAGAAGCACAAGGGCTCCGGGCGGCCGCCGAGGTCGACGGTTATTTCGATGCAGCAGCAGATGATGTTGAAATCACATTTGGATTCGATTTTGGACGTAAGTTTTTCCTTCTTTCCTCATCACTTTGTAGGTTATGTACTGCGTACTAACATTTTATGGTTTTTACAGGTTGCAATTCTGGAACTACCGTACGGAATGGTGATTTCGGTAGATCGTTCTGGTGTAGTCCTTGTTCACCAATGAAATGATATAGATATGATACCCATGCTGTATGATAAAGGCTAGAAAATACATGGTATGAGCTATGAGGGCTCAATAGTTGTACAAAAAGCACTTCAATCTTGTACTTGATATCCCAGCGAATATCTTCTTTCTTCGCCCACCGTATAAAATACTCACAATGGTATTTATTATATTCACCCTTTCATCTCTACATCATCTGCAGATGCTATGATGAGCGATCCCTCGCGCAGCTGTTTTTCTAACCGTGCCACCTCCTCCAATGACTTTGCGTTCCTAATCATATCCTGTATGTGCTGCTTCTCGGTCTGGGTGTATTGTGTTTTGAAATTCTTCTCGCCGCGAGGGTCTGTCGAGGATACGTCAAAGTGACGCGATTTCACGCCCAGTATCTGAACAAAATAGTTAGTCAACCATCGCCTCCAGTTCCAACAAATCCTCTAAGATTTTGTGAGAAGGCATACCTTGGCAGCCGCAGCCGTCGGATCATCCTCCGTTCCGAATACTTTCGCAGCCTCCTTCCTCTCCGCGTCCTTCACCCTCTCGAAATCCAAATACCTGACCGTCGGGCATATCCACACCACGAACAACCGATAATTCTCCTTCCTCGTCACGGGATTCTCGAGTAAAACCAGATGCACCAACTTGCTCAGTTTACCCAACGGGAGGAGGTCCACCAGTTCGGATAGGTTGTTGTTCTGGAGGGCGATGCAAGAGATGTTTGGGACGGATGTAGACAGGGTGGATTGGATTGTCGCGATGCGGTTTCGGGCCAGGAGGAGGGTTTTCAGACGCGGGGAGAGGGGAAAGTTGCCGAGAAGTTGGATGTCGTTGTCTGTAAAGTCTATTGCGTCTTGATCCTACGTTATCAGCGGGGAGTACGAAAACTCGGGTGTTTAGCAGGGCTTATGACAATTATTGGATGGTTTTTTTTTGGGATGGTGGGTGATATGTGGGAAGAATTTGAACGCGACGGTGGGAGCGATTGGTGATGTACCTTTGCGACACCGAGATTCTCAATCATAGGAATTTTGTGGCCTGCAATTAGATCTGTTAGTATGCTTCTGGCTAATATAGTTAGAAGGGAGAAGGTGAATACCTCGAAGGTCCAGTTCTCGTTCTTTGAGAGGATTGAGGTATGACGGCGAGGCCGCTAGAAGCTCTGCTGAGAGACGCATGTTGTGTAGATGTTTGTAGGAACGTGAAGCTCCCGTTCGAGTGAGGAGAAGGTATACGAGGGTATGGCAATTGA
This sequence comes from Dactylellina parvicollis, assembly GCA_036971385.1. NCBI lineage: Eukaryota > Fungi > Ascomycota > Orbiliomycetes > Orbiliales > Orbiliaceae > Dactylellina > Dactylellina parvicollis. The sequence goes on from JAJTUD010000005.1 coordinate 592,557, forward strand.
TCGCGCCTGCGAGGGTAGTGCGACGGATGCTCTCGTGATGTTGACGATGAAGTTGGCGGTGGTGGTTGATGAGTGGACGTTGGTTGGATGGGACGGGTTTGGTTGGTTGGGCTGATTGGCTGGAGCTCTTCGTCTTCGTTTTCGGTGCTACAAAAGCTGTCTCGAAAGTTTATCCCAAAAATTTTCTTCTTCTTCTTCTTTTTTCTTTCTTGGGTCACCACCCCGCCACCCCTCCTCCCCCTCATTCAAAATATCTATTATTTTTTTGACCTCGTCGGGTCGCCCTTCGGTCAGGATTTTATTCAAGTCGCTTCTTTACCACACTCTTCAATTCGTTTTATTTCAATTCGACTTGCAGTCGCCTGCAGCAGTGCATTTACTTCTTTGGAAAAGAAATTATTTAGACAAAATATAGAAAGATGGCTACTGAGGATAAGTCAACAGTCGGCTCTGGTCCCGAGGCTGTAAGCTATCCCTTACCCTTCTATGTCAATATATTTCAGCAGTAACTAAATTATTCTTCACGACACAGGTCTCAGCGCTCTTCGATACAGTGCTTGTATGTTCCCGCAGACCGCCACGCTCGAATTCCCTGATTATTTGCGCTCCCTCCGATGAATAATTGGTTAACAATGGTGCTGTTGCTATCTTCCGACAGATTCTCGACTTTGGGTACATAGTCCCTCTCAAATTTATTTTCGTCTGGCCAGCATAACGAACTACGAAGCTAACATAGCATCTGCGAATTAGTTCCCAATACAGCCATCTGATCACCAGACGGCTTCGAGAGATCAATGTGTACGCAGAAATGCTGCCATGCACTCAGAAAATCGCTGAGCTCACCTGGAAGCCCAAGGCTGTCATTTTCTCCGGAGGGCCGTACTCTGTATACGCTGAGGGCGCTCCCCACGCTGATCCAGCTGTCTTTGATCTTGGTGTACGTCTTTCATATCTCCTGATGTACTAAGAACGTGAGGATATAGGCCTAACCGCGAGAGTTCGTATAGGTCCCGATTCTCGGAATTTGCTACGGCTTGCAAGAGATCGCCTGGCAGCGAGGAAAGAATGTCGCGGCTGGCGAGAAGCGAGAATACGGAAACTCGTTGCTGCATGTAGAGAGACACTCCGATAAGGCTCCTCATATTGATGCCTTGTTTGATGGTGTTGACGATGATACAAATGTAAGTCTTTACTAGACTAATTGTCTACAAACTGGAACTCGAGAGCTAAGTATTCTGTGAATGACAGGTTTGGATGTCCCACGGCGATAAACTATCCGCCGCCCCTACCGGCTTCATAACAATCGCCAGCACCCCGAATGCCCCATGGGCCGGTCTAGCCCACGAGGAGATTCCTCTATACGGAATCCAGTTCCACCCCGAAGTCACACACACTCCATCCGGAAGTAAGATTCTCGAAAACTTTGCCGTCAAGATCGCAAAGTGCCAACAAAACTGGACCATGGAAGAATTCATCTCAAAGGAAATCCAAAGAATTCAAGCCATCGTCGGACCAGAAAGCCACGTTATCGGGGCCGTATCCGGTGGTGTTGATTCTACCGTGGCTGCAAAGCTCATGCACGAAGCTATCGGGAGCAGATTCCATGCTATTCTGGTCGATAACGGCGTTATGCGTTTGAACGAGTGCGAACAGGTTTTGGCAACGTTGAACGAGCAGCTGGGGATCAATCTAACTGTGATTGACGCGAGCGAGGAGTTTTTGACCAAGTTGGCCGGCGTCGAAGATCCGGAGAAGAAGAGGAAGATTATCGGAAATACCTTCATAGAGGTGTTCCAGCGGGAAGCTGAGAAGCTGACCGCATCCCACGGGAGAGCTATCGATTACCTCCTGCAGGGAACTTTGTATCCGGATGTCATTGAGAGCATCAGCTTCAAGGGACCTAGCCAAACGATCAAGACGCATCACAATGTCGGCGGTCTTCTCGAAAATATGAAATTGAAGCTCATCGAACCGCTCCGCGAGCTGTTCAAAGATGAGGTTCGAAAACTAGGTACTCTCATGGGTATCTCGGAAGAACTTGTCTGGCGCCACCCCTTCCCCGGCCCCGGTATCGCCATCCGTATCCTGGGAGAAGTCACCAGGGAGCAAGTCGACATTGCCAGGAAGGCAGATCACATTTTTATTGAGGAAATCAGGCGAGCGGGCATCTATAGAGAAATTTCACAGGCGTTCGCAGCCCTGATTCCCATTCGTGCTGTTGGTGTTATGGGTGACCAGCGGAGGTACGACCAAATTATCGCACTAAGAGCCGTCTCGACGACAGACTTTATGACAGCGGATTGGTATGATTTCGATGCCAAATTCCTAAAGAACGTGAGCAATCGGATCGTCAACGAGGTGGACGGTGTTTGTAGGGTTCTTTACGATGGTATGTCATTCCTTTTCCAATGAAGCACGGGTGGACTGTGGAGAACTGGGGTTCTTCGGCTGCTATGCTTAGGCTTTCCTATTCCATCGACGGATGCTAACACTTGGATTCGAATATTTTAGTTTCTCAGAAACCTCCGGGTACGATTGAATTCCTGTGATTGGATGTTTTGGGAGTACGGAGGGGTGTTCATGTTAGATAGGCGCTAGATAGATGAATCCAACTGCGAAAGTCGATACCCGTAATCTTTCCGTCGCCGAAGACTCCGTCCGGAGTCGACGTCGTAGGAAGCATTGAAACAGCCCGTTTTAGAAACAAAGCTCCTTTTAAATCCGAACCTCTTCCCATCTACTAAACCTCAGAATCGACATCCATTTATTCCGATTTTTCTTATTGAACAAAAGAGCCAAGCGATTTTGTATTTGAACTGTTCCGTAGAGCTTCCTGTCTTGGTAAAGATGGATCTCCGACAAACGAGGTTTTCAGCCCAGCCCAAACGAACCTCCTCCGCAGAGCCCATGACAACCTCCCCCCATCTGCGCACCATCGGGACCTCCTCAACCTCACCATTGCCCACAGGTATCACGGAGGCCAACATGCAGACATTCTCAGGAGACCCGGATGCCGGTCTCAAACCCCAGGACCACTGTAAATTATCCCCCCATCATTCCCATCGAACCACCCTGTCATCATATCCTTCGAGAACCGCTACTAACAACCCGCGCAGACAAGATCCGACTCCCGCGATGGCGATATGCGCTGCGACAAAAGCTGCTCCCGCTGATACGATGGGAAACCCCGTATCTCGCTTCCATCCAGGTCCGTCCCTATCGGCCGTGATACTACCCCACAGGTCAAATTTAAAAAAAATCGATAACAAGAAAAGGGTCATAACAGCTAAAGACTGTTACAGGAGTCGCTCCGGTCCGAACCGCTTGATACATATTTCGCTTGGACCGCGAATCTGGGCACGCACACGTTCTTCATGACATTCCTGCCGATTTGCTTCTGGTTCGGGTTTACCGAGTTTGGTAGCGGGTACGTTTTACTCGATATCTACGATTTTCGCAAGGAACGGCGATATGTTGATATGAAGATGGGGTTTCTCACAGTTTGGTCCGCGTGCTGGCTTCGGGTGTTTTTTTCAGCGGGTTCATGAAGGATTTCTTCTGGTATTGTAACCCCAGTATACACTCTACGAAGCTTTGTTCGATGCTAATGGCACGTATGACTTAGCTTACCGCGACCGTTATCCCCACCTCTACATCGTATCACCATGGTGAGCCTCGCATTTCTATTCCTACGAATTACTCAAAGCTGACGAAAATACAACTCCAGTCCGGCTCCGCGGCCCTCGAATACGGCTTCCCATCAACCCACAGCACAAACGCCGTATCCGTAGCCCTCTACTCCCTCCTCCTCATGCGCGATAACACCTCCCTCCCAGCCAACCAACGTCTGATATGCATCATCCTGGCAGGGCTCTACGCTACCTCCATCGTATTCGGCCGAGTCTACTGTGGGATGCACGGATTCCTCGACGTCGTGATCGGGTCCATATTGGGTGTCATCCTAGCTCTCGGAGAATGGATATACGGTCCGACCATCAATACCTGGATCTGGTATGGACATTGGGTCGCACCGTTAACAATCACTTTGGGAATCCTGCTATTCGTCCGGATCCATCCCGAACCCGCGGATCCGTGTCCCTGCTTCGATGATGGCGTAGCCTTCGCGGGGGTCGTTATTGGCGTGGAACTCGGACAGTGGCATTACTCCAAAACCTCGGTCAGCTGGAACAGCCCGGTCCCCGCTACCGTTCCGTACACTTTCGAATCCGTGGGTCCGGTGTTCACACTCCTCAGGTTTGTGATGGGTGTGGTGATAATATTTGTGTGGCGTGAGGTTGCGAAATCGGTGCTGTTGAAGTATTTACCGCCGTTGTTTCGGTTCATCGGGAGGATCGGGTTGGTGCTCCCCAGAAGACATTTTATCGATGCGAGAGATTACAAGTCCGTGCCATCGCACCTACCAGATGAGACGATTCCGCCGATCGGACGGCTACCGGGGATGATAAGGAGAGGAAGGTCTGATTCCGTGGGACCGCAGAGTGCGGCTGATGCGTACGAGACGTTGGCGTTCAGGGAGAGGAAGAGACGAGAGAGTTTGGGACATGAGGGAGGTAGTCCGAGTCCGAGTTCGCCGACCAGATCGCCGTTGGGCCAGGAGAATATGTACGGTGGTGGGAATGTCGGAATGCCGGGGCCGTATCTATCGCTTGACAAGGGCCAGGAGAAGAAAGACGAGGAGGCGTACCAGCAGCAGGAACAGGAGATGCTGAGTCGGATCGAGAAGCCTAGAGTTCGGTATGATGTTGAAGTTGTGACCAAGTTGTTGGTATACGGCGGTAAGTGCGCGTTCTTTTGTGTCACCGTGAGATGGAGAGGCTTGCTAATCGGTTGTAGGAATTGCTTGGTGGGCGGTGGAAGGAACACCGCTGATGTTCGATGTAGTCGGGCTGGGAGCCGGCCTCCAGGGCGCTGAGAAGAGATAGGCAACCTGCTGGTCAGGTTCTTAGAAGTACATACGTTTTCATCCGTGGTATTTTGTTGGGAGTGAAGGATTACGAGAAAGAATGTCATAGTGTAGACTTGCAGGTAGGTATCTGTTTTTAGATGTATGAATCCTTTTCTTTTTGTATTCTTCATGTTACCAATACCCATCAATGCATCTTGTGTTCGCATGTTGTACGATTGTCTGTCAACAATTCAAAGAACCATCGACGTGTTTTTCATGAGTAAGACTGAATCGGGATTCAAATACCACACTGTTCAGATGTGTATTTGCTATACGACGTCTACATTCCCTTCGACATTTTCTTACTCCGCTGCCTATCCCTCGCCGCTGACTGCATCTTCCTGTTGTGCTCCCCTCTCGCCTTTGTAGTCTTCTTCCCACCCCTCGATGCCTCTTTCCCCTCACCGGCAACAGGCGCATGATCCTTCCCGTCGCCCCTGATAACCCTATCGTTCGGTCCCGCAAACCGTCCTCTGCCCCTTGATGCCCCACCATGCTGCTGCCGCGGTTTCTGCCCTTCCTCTCCTTCCTCATCACCATCATCTCCCTTCCTCCAAGCCGTTCTCCCCACAGCTGCCTGCTCCCCGCTACCAATCGCCCCTTCTCTCGAAAACCTAATCTCCAACTGCCGTAGTCTCTTCCCTCCATCCCTATCCAGCATGATCTTCCACCCTTCCACTGCCTCATCACTCATACCCGTCGCCTCCTTCAACTTGACTCTCTCCGCACTCCTCCTCGTCTTCGAATCTCGCAAGAACACCGCCGGATTCTCAACGTAGGCCTTGTACAATACCCTCTCATCTCCCTCGGAAGCGGTAGTGACAGCGTTGGCTTCGGAATCCACGACCGTGGTATCAACCGCACCGCCTATATCGTCCTGATCGTAAGTATCATCCCTCTCATCGTCGTCCGAATCAAAACTCTGCAAGGCGGCAAGGATTTTGGATTTCGACGGGGCGGTGGACCGGTCTGCCAGAATGTCGTCGGCCGTGGCGTCGAGGTCGCGTTTTCCCATGTACAGCCGGTTCGAGGGCACCGAGAGGAAGTCTAGTTCGTCATCTGCATCTCTGGCTGCTATTGGCGGGTCGTATCCTGTTTGGGTGGGTTCTGGGAGGTCGTTATCGAGGAGGGCCATGGTTGCGGCTTCGATATCGTAGTTTACGGATGAGAGGATGGCGAGGAGCATACTCGAGTCCACGGCTGGGAATAGCTCCTGTAGTTCGGCCACCTGCTGTGCGCTGCTACTGCTGCCGTTGTTTCCACCTTCGAGCTTCTTGGATCGTGCTTTCCGTCTTGGGAGTCGAGATATCCTCTTCGGGTTTCCCGTCTTGACTTCGAACTTTTGTAGTTTTTGAATTATCGTAGACCATCGATTCTTATATGCCTCTTCGATATCGACGGATGCGAGGCGTTCCAGCAAAGGTGTTTGAGAGAATAAAGCTGTAATGTAGTCCTTAAGAGGTGCTTCCGAATCCGCGGTTGCCGTGAGGTTGAACAAGAAGTCTATAATCTGCGAATACTTTTTCGTATCCGTCTGCGTGGTAGCCAGTAGCACGGTGAACGCAAATCGGCGAAGGTCTTCCAGTTTATCCGTAGCAGCCGCGGAGCCCTTCTTCTGCGAAATTGCGCTGTACGCACCAGCCAACTTTTCGAACACCGTCTCATCCGAAAGAACCTCGTCCGCTACTTCCGGTAACGCCATGATGAAATAGCAGAATTCCTGCAGCACCGCATTTCCTTCGCCAGATGCTGTGTTCCCGGCGGATAGCTCGTCCAGGCTGCTGGAAATGATCTTGAGGTGCGACGTAACGCATTCTCGAACGTGGGATTCGTAGTTGACCCAGATAGCACGTAGTAACGACCTGGCTCCGCCTTCGGGGAAGAATAGTGCTGCGAGCTTTACGAGCGCTTGTGAGGAGGATATAATGTTGTCGATGCAGGCGAGTTTGGCGGCACGTTTCAGGCACAGCCAGAGTGTGTGTTTTATATACCGGGCTTTCGGGGCGGATTTTTGGTTTGGTGAGGGGAAGAGCCAGTCATCCGGATCGGTACGGGATAGGTCATCGTTTAGAATGTAGGATTTCGTAAATTTGGGGAGGGAGGTGTTTTTGAGAAGCTGGGCGGTGAAGGAAGAGTCGGGAAGTTGGAGGAGGTTGTGGAGATTTGCGGACCAGAGGGCGAGACAGCGGGTGACTACTGCGGGGGGTAGTTTGGAGCGGGGTTTGTAGGGCGGAACGGTGGCGAAGAAGATGGAGTCGCCCATTGCGAGGAGATTTAGGATACGGTGAGAAGACGGATATGGCAATTGATGTTTGAGGTTGGAGATATATCAAAAGGTTGTGGTGGTGGTCCAACAATGAATCATATCTCGATTTGAAGGTTGGTTGTGTTTCTGCGCTTTGGTGCGTTGTGTAGATAAATTCGAGAGTTACAAAATATGAGGATGCGGACTGAAAGATTGATAGGTAAGAAGGCTGGGTTTATATGTACAAATCCCATATCAAATAAGTATCTTTGTAGTATGATATATATATACAATTCGAGAAAAGAAATTCATTCAATTCTAAAATATACAACGCTTTGGTTTTCTTTGCTTACTTTTTCCTCGTCAGGCCCTTTCTTGCAATTTGCTCCAGACCTTCCTTGGCCTCGGAGTCTGGGAATATGCTTATTGCTTCGATTGCCTTTCTTGAGAAACCTTCTGCCAGCTCTCTGGTTCTTTCCAATCCGTTGCTAGTTTGTACCATTGACCATGCCTGTTCCGTCATGTTAGCTATATACCAAGAAATATCAATCAGATGCAATGGTGATAATATCGTACCTTCTCAACATCTCCAGGCTCCGAAAACTTTCTGTTGATCATTGGTCCTAGCTCCTCATATTGCTCCCAAGCAAACAATACTGGTGCGGTCGCCAGTCCCAGTTTCAGATCCGCCTGCGCTGGCTTTCCCAAATCGATTGAAGTGATCGTATAATCCAACAAATCATCCACCAACTGGAACGACAACCCCAAGTTCTTGCCGTACAGGTACGCCGCATCCGCCACCTCCTTTGTGCTCCCACCCAGCAACGCCGCCGCCCTGCACGACTTTGAAATCAGCGACGCTGTTTTCAGGTACGTCTTCTGAATGTAATAATCAAAGGCTGACGGCGAGTATTTCTGTGATATCGTCTCCGTCCCGTTGTGCAGCTGCATAAACTCCCCTTCCACGAGATTCGCTATAACGGTGGCCAGTAATTCCACAACCTCGGCATCTCTGAGTCTCGCTAGCGCTACTGATGCCCTCCCTAGCAGGAAATCACCAGCCAATATCGCCATTTTATTCCCAAAAGCCAGATTACCGGACGGATTCCCGCGCCGCGCTTCCGCGTTATCGATCACGTCGTCGTGCAGCAGCGATGCCGCATGGATCATTTCCGTAATCTCCGCCAGCCGCTTTTGCGAAGGTGATATCTGGGTCGTGATTTCGCTGGTTATGGCGGTCTGCGACGACGAACTGTCGATTTTACGTACGCCTCCCGGATAAGACGGATTGAAATCCTGGAGGAAATCCGGCGACGTTATAGGTACGTTTATGCTAGCCGATATGCTATCCCTCTTTCCGCTGTCCTCGTCTATTTTGGGGCAGTTGTATGTCGCTCGTGCCATCAGCAGAACGACCAACGGACGTAAATGCTTGCCTTCGCTGCGAATGTAATATTTTGCGACTTTGTCGAGGGATGGATGGCCGGAACTCAGAAGGTCCTGTATGTTTTTTGTGAGCATTTGCATCTCCGAGGCGACGATGGCGGCGGGGTTTAGGGTGAACGAGGGAGCGGCTTCGGCGACGAGTGCCGAGGCTTTATTGAGGGTTGCGGCCCAGGCAGAGCTGTGGCGACGCTGCAGCCGAGTGGATTTAGGAGACTCATTCGGAGACGTTCGAGGCGATGATTGGAGGCGGTGGGAGCAGAGGAGACAAGGTGAGACCGATTGGCTTGTCGTATATGTCCTGCTGGTAGCAAAGGTGTTCCGCAGGACGGGCAGGCCGGAACGCCTGAGTATATGGGAATTCATCGAGAGAGATGTGATGATAGTATACAGCGTGTTCGAGTATTGGATATTATTCCCGTCAAGAGCGGAAGCGGCTTGGATATCGATAGATCTATTAAACGAATGAATCTGAAGACGGATGTCCCGACACCCGCATGGCCTGGAGGACGAATTACTCGGACCCGGGCCCAAGCCGTGGTGATTACTGATGCATGCAACACTGCGAAAGAAGATAGTTCAACCGAATCGCATCACCGTCGACGCAGATATCCAGGTGTCGTAGTGGAAGGAGCGAATGAGAGAAGATACCAATGGAAGGTGGGATGGATTGCTTGATTGATTGATATCGGACTTTTGAGGCTGCTGTCTTAATTTTTCTCTGCAAGTTTTAGCGACTGGACGCCAAGAGTATGAGGCGATGCGGCATCCATGTGACAATTACGTATCTCCGCGTGCGGCACGAATCCTTCCCAACCTCAATCACCATCCAACTTTATCGTCTACACGTCAAGATGTCTACATCTACGATGACCCCCGAGGTCTTCAAGCAGAAGGCCATCGAGTCTTTGCAAAGCTTCGATCCCGGGCTCGTCCTGCGAGGGGTGCAGCTGACCATCGTTGGCGGTACGTTCGCGATACCCACCGCATCCCGATATAATAGATATATCGCAATTGCATGGAGATGAAAACATGTCTGACAATTATACAGCCTACAGAGCCCTCCAAAATCCAAACCTCTTCCGCGGCCGCTATTACAAGCAAGCTGCAGCCGCCGTGATTGCTGGCCTTCTCGTCCGAATAATCCTCGACCTCCCCGTAAGCCCAATTCATAACCCCACCACAGCATGCCCTTCTCACAAATAGAATATAGATATTTGCAACAAAGATCCTTCTAACTTTCTCCGCCCTCTTCGTCGATCTCAAAACCGCCTCCTGGGATGACTACATTCTCACCTCCATAAAATTCATCGAAAAGAACGTCCTCCAACTTCCATTCTTCCTCATGACCCTCACACTCCGCATGCAATCCTCGGCTCTGGATGATATGTTCATGGAATCTCTCAGCTGGGTCGACCAGACGTACATACAAAAACACAAGGATGAGAACCCGGAGCGGTTGAGGGCGCCGTATCACCAGAATTTAGTACTGTGGGAGAAGGGAGGTGTTCAAGCTAAAGGTGGCCCTAAGGTCAAGAAGCAGAATGAGTTTGTGATGAGGATGGCCAAGAAGGGTGCGATCTCGCTTGTGATTTATATGTCTTCCTCGGTTCCATGGCTGGGAAAATTGGTGCTACCGGCGGCGTCCGCTTTTTCAGTACACCCAGCCGTGGGTATCGGTCCGGCGATCGGTATCTTTGTGGCCGGACTTTTCGTACCACGGAAAAAGATCGTTGTGGTTCTACAGGCATATCATGCATCGAGGACGTTGATGAGACAGCTGGTACGTTGATTTGTTTCTCTCGCTTTCCGCTTCAAGAGTAAACAAGCTCTAACAACCATGACGCCCCACAGCTCGAACCTTACTTTGCCCGCATCCACTTTGACACGGCCCAAAAGAAGAAATGGTTCAGAGAACGGCAAGGTCTTCTCCTGGGCTTCGGTATAGGTTTCTACCTCCTTCTCAAAATCCCATTCCTAGGAGTGTTGATCTACGGGATCGCTGAGGCGTCCACGGCATATCTGGTCACGAAAATCACGGACCCGCCACCGCATCCCTCACGTGGAGAAGGGTTCGCGGCATCACAGGCGGAATGGAAATCGAAAGATGAGTTTGTGAGTTTGGATCTGAAGGAACTGGAACAAAAAGTCGGAAAGGTGATCGTTGATGCTAAGAAGGGGGTTGCTTCAGCGAGAGAGGATTTGAAGAATCAGTCGGCCAAGAGGAGCTCCAAGTATTGAAGATTGTGAAAAGTACAATAGTGGAATTTTGTGGATTTTAGGAGTTTGGTACATTCTCAACATATTATTTATATATATCCAAAGGAACATCTTTCGCCCAAGTATCGTATAGCCTTTGCCCAATAATAAGAAATAAATATAAGAAAATAAATAAAATGAAAGATAAAAAGAACAGAATCTATGAAAGTAGTATAAACATGAAAAATATATCGCTATTATAAGTGTAAAAAGCCAGAGGAACTCATTAGCCCGTTCCAAAACCCGCCTTCCAACCGCCGTAGATTATGCAAATGATATACCCAAAGACCTAACGCCTGCAAGAAACCCGCATCAAGGTATCCTTTCAAACTTTCGACCCAAAAAACAAAAATGATGTCATGATAATAATATACACAAGAATCACTCCTTCAATGCCCCACGTTCTAAGGGAAAAATCACGGCATGTCTCGTCTCCCGCTCTTCAAGGGCTGCATCTCCAGCTCTCCACCTTGTTCTCTGACGACTGTGTTTCTGTTCCTGATTCCGAGTGTCAACGGCTGCAGCTCCCTCTTCTGGCACGCCCACGACGCCGCCGAAATCGTCACGACTGCCGAACCGAACTGTACGACCCACCACAGCCAGCTCCTAGGTACCGAGTGCGAGTATAGCGTCGTGACTATCAGATGGATGAAATGTATCGTGAGGGAGAAGTCGAGAACATATTTCGTACGACCGACGAGTAGTGTTATCGATGTTACACTTTTCAAGAAAACCACCAAAAGTTAGCAAGCGACCACTCCAAGTAATCACAATACCCCCGAAAAGGGTCCCGAAACAGATGAAAAGCGGTATAAACATACTTGGTGAGACAATTGCAGACCCAAACCAGAGCCAACGTCCACCCGATGGCGTTATCCGCTTGCAGGGGCACCCAGGAGAACACCAGATCGAGCGAGAACTTGGAGCCCAGGACCAGCGTCGTGAAGAGGAAGAGCACGCACGCGACGGCGTAGAAGGCGGTTTGGAGGATGAGTATCTGGGAGAGGATCCAGATCGGGGAGATGGATTCGAGGGCAGACGCGGGGCGGATGCGACGGCGGCGTGGCATAGCTTTGAGAGTGTGTGTTGGTTTTGGTTGGGTCTATATCGGGAGCGCGGGAGGTTGCATTTGTGATGATGAAGGTGATGGTAGGTAGGTTTGAAGATCCGGGGATGAGAAGGTTTCGGATGCCGGGCGTTTATATGTTTTTGCGTATTTGGTTTGTTTGTCGGCTAGAGGTGGATTATTAATTAAGTTGTATGTGTCCAAGTCGTGATGGGATGATGATGCTGATGATGCTGGTGCTCGTGACGTGAAGCGAGAAAGCAAAGGTCGTGTCTTTTATCGGCCCGCAAAGGCGATGTGTTCGTGGACTATAAATGCCGGGAGTCCCGCGTACATTAAAAGAAGATGGCGACGTTGAAACGGCGGTGGGATAGTTGAGGGAAGGATGAGGAGGTTTGCGTAAGTCGGGCCTTTTAGGGGGCAGCTCCTTGCGACGTCGAAGACTCGCTCATCAGCCCCCCGGCCTTAGCGCATCGGGGTTTAAAACCATACAGCCACGATATGCCATTCCAATACCGACTGCCAGGAATCCGTCGGAAAACTTTTGGAGAAGAGCTTTTATTGTTTTCGTCTTTTTATTCATTCCAAATCGATTAATATCCAGACCATTGGATATGTTATTTTTATTCTTTCTAAATTTTGACTTTCCTCGGTATACGGCAATGTTACTTGTAATTACCCTTTTGGATATAATTGGCCGCAGTCATCTCTTTTGGACGGCCAATAAAATGTTGTCATACGCACCGACAACGTACCGGCAAAAATATCTCCGTAAGCTTTGGACAGTAGTTGAAGAAATTCGACAAATTAGTACAATATTTCTGCGGAACAATAGCCCAACTTTTATAACTGCTATAGCATCCACCAGTTGCAGAATTACGTGTGGTTGCACTGAATAGCATGCATAGTGCTTTACACCCCAGATCTCAACACTATCCAAATATATGCATTTAAATTTGGGGAAATGTTGGTGACTGGAAGAAGGAGCCAGAAGTTATATCCAAGATCTAGAAGATAAAATATAAATCGAATATACTTAAGACTATGAGGTATTCAGGTGGCGCTACAGGCCACTCGGGTCAAAATTATAGCAATAGAGAACCCACGATCGATCGGGGTCACGGTTGTATAAATACTGATCGCCAAGGTGAGAAGCGAAAGTTATTGTGCTATCGATAGAACGAGATTCCACCTCTTCTGGTCCACAAGACAATTCCAGTCGGTGTTTCGTTTCTATTCCTATAAACAAATTATAAACCTCTGACCTCTTTTTGCTTTCGTCGTTTAGAACGTCTAGAACTCTAGGTTCTCGGCGAAAAAGCTTTTTATGAGGGTTCAATTATATGAACTAACATGTTGTTTCGTGGAAATTACCATCGTCCGGTTCTCAGAAATTTAATATAATACACGTTTAAATATTTATGCATGGTTTTCTATTTGTTTTGAGCGGTAGTTTAAACTACCCTCTTCTCAAATAAAGATACCAAGATATCAGAATTTGGTTGATGTTACTGTTAAACCCCTGGCTTGTTCGAAGTCAGCCTCAGGGTGTCACCCTGCTTCCTGTTTACCATTAAACAATCTAGGCTCTCCTTCAGCCCTGACAGGTTGTCCGATGTAGTAATACAGCAACCAGAGCCACAGATTGAGAATTTGTTGTATCCTGCCCAGTTCGCTTGTTCGTATCCGTTGTACATACATGTACATCTAGCTATACAGGCTCATTGCCGGCTCAACGGCGTGGATCCGTTCAGCTCATCATACCCCTCCCCCCTTTTTTTTTGTTTTTTTTTGTCCCTTGTTTTTCCCTTTTCTATCAAGATCTACTGCTCACGTTGTTATTTATGTTAACTAGGAGGGAGATCATATATCGATACAATGGCATTAATCAAATCAATTGGCTATCATACGCAAAAATATACATATAACAGATAGAAGCTATGAGGTATACTACAGTAGGAAGATCAGCTTGGAAAAGGATGCCACTATAATTACTCCCCCCTTCCTCCTACTCCAGACGAGATCCACTTCTTAACAAGAACTACAAATCAACTTTACATAACCCGAACCACCACTTCTGTAACAGCCTGTCCAGTCACTGGTGGGCCCACTCCTGAATGCATTTGCGCATTGCGAGTCGTTATAAAAGAACATGCTACATACGCAGGTACCCAAGCTGAAGGGTGTGAAACTGAGTTTTATCGCGGCAGGGATAAAAACGCATTGGCCGGCAGTGAACTGGGTGGGAGCAACAGGCGGATCCTTGGGAGTGTCGCAATTGTCTCCCGCGGTGACTTGGAACTGGCTGAGTAGGAAACCCGCGGTAACCGTTGCGACAGGCGTTGAGACGCCGGTGGTGACAGTAACAGTAGCTGTAGGGGGTGGGGCGGTAACGGTAACCTGAGTGATGCTGAGGCACGAGCAGGCGCTGGAGTATTTGGCGATACTTCTGGAGCAAGCGGAGGCGGCGTATGTTGGGATGCTGGGAGCAACCTGACGAGCTCGGACGGGACCGCCACCGGTCGGGAAGAGGACGTCTCCGGGTAACGGGACGTCACGGCGGCGGCGGCGCGCTGGAACGTTCGTGACACCTTGCGTGTACGGGATGTCTGTTGTGCTCGTTGCTGTTACGGTACTGAAGGCTTGCGCGTTAGGATTTAAACTTTTCCGAGTGGAGAGATATTCACATACACTGTTGCCGGTGTCACTGTAGTTGTTGTAAGCCCGAGGAAGGTGGCACAATCGGAAGTACCGCTTCTAGTGGGAAAGGCTGAGCCGATAACAGCTATTCACCGTTAGCATAGATTCAATCCGACCCTCTTGAATAAGCGTGAATACTTACCACGGAGGCAATTATCACGATTGCAGCTACCTGCTGCTGCTGCCACAGTTCCGAGCAAGGCAGAGAGTATTAATACTGGACTAGTATGCATGTTGTATTTATAGTTGAAATCAGAGGATAAAATTAATGTGCAAAGAGTAATAATGTGTAATGAGTAGTGATGTAGGCTGCGAAGATGATATCAAAAATTTGGGTATATAAAAGCGCGGAGCAAGCAAGTCTTATATAGACCCAGACTACCCGCCAGCCGCAGCTGATTCTGTTTATTATCCTAATTTGGAGACGCATAGGCTGGGATAATGCGGTAGAAGACCGTGGTCTTTGGAATGCTTGTGAGCCAATTATCAGGGGGGGGGGGCAGGAGGACTGATCTTGTTGAGGAGGACCGAGTTCCACGCTCGTATGAATTTTGCTTTTTGGAGGTTCATCAAATCTTTAGAATTTCAATTATAAAAGAGCATTGAGCAGACGAAATATATATTAGATGAGCTTGAATATTTACTTCTGGAAATTTGGGCGACGTGAATAACGTTCAATGCTATCCAGATCAAAGTTGATGGGAAATAAACAATCTCAGTTCTAAAAACCTAGCATTCCCAATTCCTCGATCTCAAGATCCCGATACCAAGTCGTAAGGCTGAAACCCCAATCCCGCTTAATGTCTCGTTAGTCCCGCGCCATCTGCACCTCTTCTGCCTGGCTTTACAACTTTTAGATTCCACAACTGTTTTCGTCGTATCTTTGCATATGAACCAGGTAAAGGACCTACATTGCCCCTGAAATCGATCAATGACAGCTAGCAGGGGTATTTCAGCCCTGATTCCTTCAACTGCTACTACTTTCAATGAGATGGATGTAGGCTACATATAACATCGGGCATTCCGTCGGCGGCATTAGCACCCGGTATATATTTTTCGTTCTCACCCAGCAAGTTCTCGGGGCTGGGACTATTTTGGATGTGCGCCGCCCAGTAGTACACATCACGAGAACCAACCGTGCAGTAAATGACTGGGGTCAATCTCAGAACTACGAGATTGCTCAAAACCCTAAATCTGAGTAAATTGCAACTCAACACAAACCGCAGAACATTCAGCCTCCACCAGGAACAGCAATTCTGCTCTAGATTCAATAATATTACATTCTACATGATCCCGAGACCGTCACCATTATTTTCGCATCAAATTGAACGGGTTTGGGCCAGTATTGATGAAGATAGCCTTTTTCAGGTGTTTTTACGGCTGACTGACCACTCTGATCTGTGGCTTTTTTGGTATGCCACGACCTCCTACATTATAATATGTAACGGTTTATATAGCTCTAGCGCCATATAAACCGTTATCAGTATATCAAAACCGTTGGTACAATTGATCATGTGGCCTTGCGTCCGACAGATATCTTGAAAATCGATGCTTCGCTTGAGTCACAAAGACTGGTTTCCTTTACAGTCAAAGTATATGTAGCTGGTTGCATGTGTTTACCGCGCGTGTTGATCGTGTGTTATTTTCACTAACCCAATCCGTCTTGCAACGCCAGCTGGTTTGGTTTTCGAGACTGAACCCAATCCAGCAGACTAATCGGGTGCAATTTCCACACCTTTCATCGGAAAACAACTTCTCATCAATGTTTACTGGAACAGATTTTGTTATCAGACTGTGATTGAGGTTTTTTCTAGAATCTATCGTTATCAAACACTTCTATAATTCTACAGATAGCTAGGGTAAGCCAAGTCCTCAGGTATTACCTCTTCCTTCATCCTCTCACCAGGTCCACTGTAGCACAGTGGAAAGAACCCCCAATGCTGTTGACATGTTTGAAAGGGCACGGAATACATTCCATCCCCAGTTGCTCGTAGAACTTGATCGTCCGCTCCTCGCTCGCTTCAACGATAACGCGCTTGCCATCCAACACCAGGACGTTGAGTGACAGCCACGCGGTCGTCATGAAGAGCGGAGGGCTCTCCGCGGCCTGCGGTACAAAAGGAAACGCGACCAGATCCCAGTCCACCAGCACCTTATGCGCCCTCAGGTTTTCCTCGGTGACCTTCCCCGGGTGGTACACCAAAAGACCCTCGCGGAGCGGGAGGATGGTCGCGTCAATGTGCATGGCGTGAGGGTCATTCACCTCCAACATTTCAACGTGATACCCGGCAGGCAGGTGGC
Source organism: Dactylellina parvicollis (assembly GCA_036971385.1). NCBI lineage: Eukaryota > Fungi > Ascomycota > Orbiliomycetes > Orbiliales > Orbiliaceae > Dactylellina > Dactylellina parvicollis. The sequence goes on from JAJTUD010000005.1 coordinate 609,537, forward strand.
TTTTCAGATAATCCACCCCGGCTTGATTCGTGACGTGGCTGTACTGGCCCAGTATGGTCTTTCCGAACCGCAAGAAATCTGCCGCGTCGAACGCCGGCCTGTTATTGTTGATGATCCAGGGATTCTTCTCGTCCGGGCTGCCGTTGAGCAGGTTGTCCGTGAAGGTGTCCGCGGGCCGGTAGACGATGCGAGCGTTCTTGTCACCTGCGGCCAGCTCCTCGAGGATGGGTGCGTATGCCACCTCGATCTCTCGCGACCGACAGGACCAGGCGTAGCAGGACTCGATTATGGTATTGCCCACACTGATCAGCCCGTCTCGCGCCATGGCTCCGGTGTAACCGTCCTCGGCTAGCCAGTCGATACCAGACGGTGGGCGGTACACGCGAACACCGTCCGCCTCGAGAATCGCAGCGAGGTAGTCCAATTCGGCCTCCGCCTTCTCGATGATGTCTTCTGGGAAGGGCGATTTGGGAGTGAAGCGGTGAACATGCTGCGCGGGCATTGTGGCTTCAATCATCGCCGGGTGCGCCGGTGGAAAGCACGCGCGGCCGGCGCGACCGACAATGACGGCTTTGAGAGGGGACCATTCATTATCCGCTTGGATTGTGGGGGCGCTAGAAGGTGGTATCATTTTGGGGAGGACTCGAATTGGAATCGGAATTCAAAGCTGCTGTTTGGGTTGATTGATTCACGATACCGGGTGGATTACAAGCTTGTATTTATACATATATGCTTCCCACAGATGATATAAAAGAAAAACTCCTCTACCTGGCTTGCTCGTGGTGAACTGGCCAGCTGGGCGCTGAAATATTTTCCAGCTGTCGTCGTTTTCTTTATTCCCTCGGCAATAAGGTCTTCAATCCATTGCCAGCCATCTCCGCCAGATGAGACGATCCCAGGTATGATTGGCTCTGGAACTGCCAGTTTTCACCTAATGTGCGCCACGCATTATGCATCGGACTCGGAAATCAAAGGTAACCATGTTCGAATGATATGGATCCCAATGTTGAAAATTCCTTCGTAATTTGAGTATCCCCATTCGGACTCGGTCCATTGTCCCGTGCGCCAGTCGCTCCCATTGGTTGGAGCACTGCACGTTCACCCCGGTAACAGCACATTCTTCAAAGCTTAAAGGTATAATTTGGGCCAAAACATACTCCGCACGAGCTGCAGGTGCCGGAAAATGCGCCATTTAGGCGAGAAATCGCGGAAGGGCAGTTGTTAATACAAGATTTTATACCATTGTCGAATCTCGAACCTTGGAAATCGGTACTAGCGGGCGATCGTTGAATGCAACGCGCTGGCCAGCTGGGGTGAATGCAAAGTTGCGGGGGAGGGAAATCTCGAGAACACGGGAGCCTTGCCAATCGGATCGCTGGGGGATCTATGCGTGTGCAGTTGGATTGGTCGGAAAAATTAGTTCGGAGCATTTTTTTAATTCCCGCTCAAACAGGGGGTGGCTAGACGTCCAATTGCGTCGTGCATGTACCGACGACGTACCCACAACCTACGTCGTGAATTTCGATTCTTGTATCTACCGGCATTTTCAGTATTGCATATATTGTTTATTCGAACCAAGGAACAAATTGTGGAGACTAGTCTCGTCAGGCCAACAAAGTGTAAGGTTTGGCTGGAGACGCATATATAGACCTACTTGTAGTTCTTCTTCGGGTTTCCCAGCCCAGTCCCATCCCTACAATTCGACCTTAGAGTCGAAACATGCGTATACCAAATTCCTTTAAATATATTAATAATCGCCTTTGCAAGTGATACTCTTAAAGTCAACCATCATCATAAACAGAGAACAAAAACTCAACCTTCCAGATCGGAAATTTCCGAATGACGCGATTGTCACCAGCTATTACGCCTTCAGAAGCAAATCGAAGGTCTTGTTATCCATGATTCTGTGAAGTTTGCACGTGGGCTACACCCGGCTTCTCCAAGATATCCTCCAGTTTCATATGCGCATTCTTAACCAGCTTCCGCCGGTGTTGTTTAATGCCCATAAGTATGCCAAAGAGGAAAACGTGCATATCTGTATATTGGCGCTTCAATATTATGTTACGATTTGATCGTCGCGCTATTCGCCGTCCTCGCGCTGGGAGCTATCGTGGTGCCGCCGTGTAAGCTCTATTCATAACGGCAGCAATCTGGTTAACTACTAACTTACCAATTGTTTCATATGATCATCAGCATGTGGAGTACTTCCAGAAGACGAACTCCGTTACATAACAACGTGCGATGCGGCGTGCATGGTGGTAACGCCCACGTTGTACGATCTCGGAGTCGAAATACAGGAGGAATCCAGCGAGGGACTCGCCAGATATCTCCTCGTGATATCGATTCAAGCGAACGACACGGAAAGGACGCCTTGTTGCACATACACCCGGTGAATTGGCTCGCCGGATTTCGCAACCTGATCATCATGGTTATGAGCGGTGTGAGACTCGAATTAGCCAATATATTAATAACGCCTCCCCCGACTCTTTATGGGAATGCCTCAAAGACATGGCGGGCATCTGCCAGTTTAATACGTTTATCACGGGATTCCCACCAAGGTATCTGAACAATGCTACCTTACCAGCGCGGCTTATGACAGCGAGGGGCATTATAAAACCGGGGATCTGGCATAAATCCGTGATAGCAAGATAATCCTAAAAGGTAGTTCCAATTCGGATAGTAAGTATCACCCAGTCCTTCGCTTCTTCGAACGCAACCCGAGCTAAGACTGAAATGTTTTTCTGTTTCACTAGAGGTCAGGTTCCAAGGGCATTAAACTCTCAAACCCTAGAAGTCGAAGCCGGTCTCATGGAAGCACCGTACATCTCCGAAGCCACCGTTGTAAGCGTGCCGGACCCGGAGAACGGCGATCGCGTAGCTGCGCTTGTACGGCTGTCAGAAAGCCAGGATCGTGTAACGCTCGGAACGCTACGTCAGGACCTGGCCGAGTTGTACCCCAGTAAGCTCCCGACGTTGCTCCGGGTCCTATCCGATTTCGACAAGCTACCGGAGACGATGTCGCACAAGGGGTGATCAAAGAGGAGGCTCGGAAAATCATATTTCCCAAAGCAGCAGAGGCGCCCGGTTGAGGGTTTGCCAGCGGAAGTTGAAATTTTGGGAGGTGGATGATTGGAATGACGGGTGGACACGTCGAGCGTGGGGTTTTGGGAAGTGAAAATCGTATACCTTTCAAAGTGGGACCGTTTGTTCGTTTCCAAAACCTGTGTGCTTGTGCTTTCGAGAATACTTGCGCTGTTCCAACTAGATGACATGATACATTGATCCTGTATAAAGTACCCACAAAATTATGCAACAGCTTCACCTTCGGTTCTCCTCGTAAAGATGTGTTGCGATGCTGGGTAACCAACCTCTGACTACGAAATCAGAGCCATTCTTCATCTCGTATAAAGGGTCTGTGTATTAGAAGATTTGTACCCATGAAGTTTTTTGCGAAAATAATGTCAAAGCTACGATTAATCTCGTTGTAAGACATACAGACCCTCCTAACAAGTGGCTACCGGTGGAGGGTCAGTGTCCCAATTAGACGAAGCCACGATATACCATTCTACGCCTGGTTAAAATTTTATAGCTGTTTTAAACAAAGAAAAAATGAAGGATGTAATTTCCTTATTTGTACGTTCTCGTGAAAAAAAAAATTTCGTCGCGTGCGTGTCAATTGTATTCTGTGTGGAGAAACCGAAAATTTATGAAGGAAACTGTTGTAGTACAGGGTAATCGTCATTCAAACCAAACCCGAAAAAAAAAAAAGAGCCGCGATATGTACTAAATATATGTAAAAAAGAAGACCACGTCTGGAGGAACACCTCAGAGTGAGAGAAGGATCTCTCTTGCCCGGAATTCTTGATTTTTGTTTGGTTGAAAAACATTATAAAACGATGAACGCTCTCTCCGTCATATATAAAATAAAAAAGGGAGAATAAATTTGGATTACAACAAAGGTAACAGAACTCGGTGGAGGAAAAGAAGAAAATGTAGCAACAAGACGCAAAAAGGTAGCAGAGTTGTACGCCATTTTGCATATTAAAAAAAGGAAGAAGCATATCCGAACCGGAAGAGAAGCAAGCAAATCACCATGTAGTTAGAGCCTCGACAAAAAAACAACAAAAAGACACATATATGCGACAGCAAAGAAAACGTTAGTTAACAGGAAAAATCAAAGAACGCCGTGCACGCTGACCGGAAACCATTTCGCAGAATTTCTCCCCGGGTTTTTTTTCACAATATCAACCCGAACCACAGATAGCCAACCCTTTCCCTGTCCATATTACTAATTTGATTGATTCATTTCCCCTTCGTCACATAATATAGAGCAGCTTCCAATGTAATCTGCGATAATCCATCAAGAAAAAAAAGAACAAGAAGATAAAAAAAGAAAAACCCGCAGGGAAATATATCCATCTACACCCTCATGAAAGTCTTGTCTAGCTGCCGGAGGGCTCTCCTGTCTTCTCCGAATCCGAGCTTGTCGTTCGGGATATCCTGCACATCCAAAGACGCCGCTCCGATACCCGCTAGCCCCTCGGGAGGATTAAAGTTGGCAGTTGGTGGCTCCCACGGGTCGGACGGCCGAGGTGGTGTTCTACTCGGGTACGCTGCAGCGTTACTCGAAGCTGGTGAGGAATACCGCGAGTTATCCGGTGGAAGGAGCGGTAACGGACTGTGGTGGAAGTTCGGAATCCCAGGTGACGAATGCGGTGGTTGGAGATGTATCGAAGAACCTATTGACGGGCGGTGGGGAAGCGGAGATTGCAACGGCTGGAGGGTCGGATGCGATTGTTCGTAGTGCAGCGGGGATCCCATCATGGCGTATCCATTAGGTGTTACGGCTAATACCGGTTCGTACGGTCCCTTGGACACGGCCGTATTTGCGGGAGGTGGGCTCGTTAGCGGTGCGGGGAGAGACGGAGACGCATATGCGTTACTGGGAGGGAAGTTTGTCGGCGGGGTGGATATGGGGCTGGGAGGCCAGCCGTACGGACTTGAAGCGTGTGACGATACCGCGCTGAATCCTTGGAGATGAGGGACGGCCGGTAGCTGCGGTGGTTGCATATCCGGCGGAATGTGAGCCTGCGACGGATTTTGCGATGTCGAGAAGGGAGACGGGAGCATCGATCTGGGAGCGACTGCCGACATGGGTGGCTGGCCGGGTGGCATGTGCAGAGGTTGCTGGAGAGCCTGCTGCGGCGCGGGGTCCGATAGCGTCTGTTCGGGATACACGCCGGGCTGCGGTATTATGTGCTTCAGCTGGGGATCCGTCGACGGCTGCTTCAGTTCTCCCATGTTTTGAGATCTGGCGTAGTAGCTGATGAGGTGCAGCTTCTGGTTGGTCGAAGTGGTGATGCTGAACGATTGCTTCATCAGACCGTCGGGTTTGTATCGATATCCCTCGGCGAGCCCGTCACGGTTGTCCGAATCGCTATCGCTGCCGTGGTCCGGAGATTTGCCGTTCTGGGTAGGGGGCATCGAGGGAAACGTCGACCCACCGCCCCGCTTTCCCTCCATTTCACGATAGCACAGAAAGCTGCCTGACACCCTGCTAGCGCTCCACGATTTGCCGTCGGTCCACCTTCTCATGCCGGCTTCTCGCTCGTCCCAGACAAAGATGCTACCGGATTTTATGCTCTGTCGCTCCTTTTCCGATAACCGGCGTTGGACCCGCGGGAGCAGGCCCTGTCTGCACGCCTCGAACAGTATTATGGCGTCCATAGGCGAGCGAACCAGCCCATGGTATGTCTCCATCGTCGCTACCTCCAAATGTCGACAGGAAGGAAATGTCGGAGAATCGACAACGGGAGCAGGCCGACTGGTGGTGGTGGTGGTGGTGGTGGTGGTGGTGGTGGATGGATCTTGGCGTATGTCACCTGAATGGGGGTCTGGGTGGAACCAGCGTGTTAGCCCTGAGTTTGAGTTTGTTGAAACCCGCATGGTGATCCGATGCATGTCGAACCCCACCGCTTTTGCCGGCCTTTCAATGTGGAAAAAGAATAAAAGGAATAAAGGTGATAATAAAAATAAAAAAGAGGTGCGTCTGCCCACTTGCACGAAAGGACGGGGCCGAGAGAGATATAGAGTGGGAGTGGGAAAGGGGACAGATGTAAAGGACGGTTTGGGGCTTTTTGCTCACCTTTTTGCTTAGCTCGACCACCGTTGTTATCAGACAGACACCTTGACAGGAGCGTTCTAGTCCCTCTGGCTGATCGTTTGGGGAGGTCCAATCCCGGTGGAGATACGGTCTGCTGCGGGTTCGAACGCCACTTGCTGGAGGCCGACTGGAATGAAATTAGAGGGAGGGAAACCCGGCGTGGAAGCAGGCGTGGAAGCAAGCGTTAGTTTTTGGGAGGAAAAAGGCCGGCGGAGGGAGACGAGAGAGCAACACCAAGAAAAGAGCAAATTTCAGTTTGGCTCAAAGTGGGAGGAGGCTGCGGCGATCGGGAAAGGGAAAGAGGTAAAAGTCGACGTTGGTCCACGGGCGGTATGAGTCTCTGCCCGGCGCGGCGCGTTTTTGGGTCGTTCGGACGTTGGTTGGGGAAATGCTACGGAAGCCGAGAAGGATATGTCGACAGGTGACGGTTGACGGTTGACGGTTTGATGGATGGTGGATGGTGGATGTTTGGACGTTCGGGAAAGAAGGGAAGGGTAACCCAGTCGGACCGGGTTATATAAGATGGAGTCAAGATCGAGACGGCGGCCGTCGAGGGGTAGTGGTTCAGACGCAGACAAACCCCGGAGGAGGAGATGATGAGAGGGAAAGAGACGGAGAAGGAGCAGGAGAAGGAGAAGGAGAAGGAAAGGACGGCGATGACGGATGACCTACAGGACGGAAGGGGAAGCGGATAAGGCAGACTGCGTCGATGCGAGAAGAAGAGAAGAGCAAGAGAAGAAGAAGAGACTATGCTTCTTGGGACGTCGAAGCCAAGAGATGGCAATAATTTCGAGTCCGACGGGCTTATAAAAGAAGAAAGCTCTTCGCAGGATTTTCTGCCTTTTCTTTTTGGCTCGCTCGTTTTGGCAGCTGAGAAACTGCCCGGCCGGGATTCCAACCCAAATGGATATTTTAAGGTTAAAGTCGCCTCTCCCTCCAGAAACTTTATTCGCTTCCCATCCGATTGCCGATTTCATTTCATTTTGTCATGGTATCAATGATATTCCCAACGGACGAGAAGTCGAGGTGCTGTCGGCTCTCTCTGGATCCGTGTGCGCATACACTCCCACCGCAGGCACCGTATACACATCTCCCCAGCACGAGTCATCTTCGGCTTCAGGAAACTGAACGAAGCCGGGGAAAAACCTCGACTTCTCTCTTGGACGTCCCAAGGATCCCGCTGGGCGTTGCCTTGGCCCTTGGCCCCAAGGCTGTGTGTGCCCTCTGCCAATTAGACAATTAGCCAGGTGGGAACTACCACCCCTCGTAAGAAAATAAATGAGAAACTAGCAGCGAGTCTAAATATCAATATACGTAAGCTTGCTCGCTTCCTCGACCTCTCGTGGAACGAAACCTGGCTGGCTAGCTACGTTCGATCACCGACATGCCTCGATAAGGTTGGGCGGGGCCGGTTACTCGGAATAGAATATGCCGCACGCATGACTTCATCAATTTTAGAATTTCGATATGTACACTGGCACATGTATACCGTCGGATTAAGCTCAAGCGGGCCTTCCTTTGGATCCCGGGAACTGTCTTCCCAGCAATCGTGATCAACCAGCAGCCGTTTCAAACGGCTTTCCCACAAAAGAAAGCTCGCACTATTTTTTCTAATAAAATCGAGTCTGCTGATGATGCCTGGATCTAGCCGGACGACCCATGGGAATGAAAAAAAATGCAAATGGGCAATGCAATCCTGTTTCTTCCGAGAAACAAAAAAATAAGGGCAAATTCCGGACTCCATCTTGGCTTCGTCCTTGGCTTTTGCTTATCCACACGCGGGTCCCAAGGCCACGCTAATTTTAAGCTTACCTGGGGCCTGCCAGCCAATCATCCAGCCCAAGCGAACGCCTGCGTGATTTTTGTCGGGTCCGGCTGAAGCACACGATTGCAAATTAAATTTGCTATTTTTCTCCTCGGGTCCGTCAGATTTTTTGCAACTCGGTTCGAAACAGCTGCAATGATGATAATGATAATTACAGTAATAAGCAGAACATTCGCACCGTGCTATTGTTAGCAGCAAGTGCGTGCGTGCGCGAGGGCAAATTTGAAATGAAACTAAGAAATGGCCCGACGTTGAAATCATCAAAAATCTGTTCTTTTTTCGGTGTGAGCCGATCTTCCGGCGGTGTCACAACACTAAACTCGACCGCACGCCAAACGCAAACTACTAAAGTACCTTTAAATTAGGAATCCCCATCCCACACACACCACGCCGGGTATGACGTTGGCGGCGTCCTGTATAATATAAAAAAAAATACGTTAAAAGGAAGGCTAAAGGGTTCACCGAGTATATGTGCTATCCCTCCGTTAGTTCCTGGACACTTTTAACTTTCGAGCATCTCAATCCGAATAACCAAAACGGCCGAAAAAAACCTCTTAAAATGTGACCCAGAGTTCCCTTCCCCTCTACCTGCTCTCACGTCTTATCCACTCTGTTCTCAAGATGGTGGGTACAAGCTTGCGAGCGCTTGCGCAACGGATATCGTATCAGTCGGCCACTTTCTTTTCCTATCGTTGATGCTTAGATACCACAAGTACAAATATATCGTTTTAGATACGGTGTACTCTTGAATCCCTACCAGGCCGCGTACTCACTTCACACGTTAGCCATCCAATCGGGCAAAACCATGGATACCACCGTCCTTTCAAGGTTATTTTTCCGTTCCAGAAAAGCATCCCTTCCCTTCATTTTAGGGGGAGTTTCTGGGATCCGATCTCGCCATCTCGCCGTAAACCTTGGCATCCGATGCGAGCTGAGGTTAATTCGACCCTACCGTTCCCCTTCTCCCCAAACAATCTGGCCAAAAAAGCCTCCTCCTCGAGTCGAGTTCCAATTACACATGGCTTAGAAATCTCTGCTAGTAGCTTTGAGCACGCGGCAGCCAGACTGACCACACGTTTTTTTTTTTCCCTTCCCTCTCAAACCGTCCAGCTGGGACCGCTCTCTCTCTTCCAGTTTCCAAAACCGCGGATAGACGTAGTCCTTGAACCGCCCTTACCATGCAATAGTATATCCAATTAATGCAATGTGACATCTCCTGCATCAACCCTTCCGAAGACCCTTCGACTTTAATATGCTGCCAGAAGGGAGGAAAAAATAATTTTAAAGTAATGCCAAGGTGGTCTTCCGAGAACCCCATCTTCACACGCCCTGTTCAAAAACGGCTCCTTACTCCCAATATAGCAATATGAGTGGCATCGAATAAGAAAATTGTGTATATACACCCCGAATTATACCGCCACACATGTACACAAGAAGAAGTAATAAAAAAATTAATAAACCTCGCCGTACCGCATCGTAGATGTACGGACGTAGCCTCCAACTACCCTTTCCTGAGATTTCATTAACACAAGCACCTATCATACCACCTCGGAAACGCCACCGTCTCTCTGATATTCTCCACCCCCGCCAGATACCCCAGCAACCTATCGAATCCCATCCCGAACCCCCCATGCGGCGCGCATCCCCACTTTCTCAACTCCAGATACCAATCCAGCTGCCTCCTGGTATCCTCACCCATCTCCCTCTCCATCACCTGCTTCAAGACATCGTACCTGTGCTCCCTCATCGACCCCCCCACGATCTCACCCACCTCTGGCAGCAACAGATCGAAGCACGCAACCGTGCTCCGTCCTTCCACATGATCCTTCTCGTTAGGCAACATGTAAAACGGCTTGAGATGCGCGGGATAGTCGGTCACAAAGACGGGTTTTCCCGGTACACCCAATGCCTGAGATATATACTTTTCGTGCTCGCTCTGTAAACTCGCACCCCATTCCACAGGGTACTTGAAGACCTTTTCACCCTTCTCCGCCGCCTCCCGTAGAACTGTGATCGCATCCGTATATGATATCTGCCCCCACCCGTCGCTTTCTATATCCGCCCACCGCTTCTCCAGAATCCGGGGATCGAGCATCCCATCTCCGCTCCGTCGGTTCAACAGATCCCGCTTCAACGTCTCATCGGAGAGTAGGCCTTTTACGAGTGACCGGACCAGATCTTCCACCAATCCCGTGATCGTCCCCAGGTTCTCCGCGAACGCCACCTCGGCCTCCAGCATGTAAAATTCGTTCAGGTGACGGGCGGTATCTGACTTTTCGGCCCGGAACGTGGGTGCCAGGCACCACACTTTCGAGGATGCCAGCGCCTGCGCTTCCAGGTGGAGTTGAGCGGATACGGTGAGGTAGACCGGGTCGGTGAAAAAGTCCTTGCCGTCGCTCTGCTTGACGGAGAACACCTCACCGGCACCCTCGCAGTCGGAGGACGTGAGGATCGGGGGGTGGGTTTGGAGGAAGGATCTCGAGTTGAAAAAGGTGGAGATGTGGTGCAGGGCGTGAGAGCGGAGGAGGAGGAGGGATGAAGAGGTGAGGGTTTTGGGACGCAGGTGGGGGATGCTGCGAAGATACTCTGGGGTGTGGGATTTCTTCTGGAGCGGGTAGGACTATAAAGCAAAAGTGATTTTTGTGAGAAATAAAATTCATGATGGGATCGACGGTCGAGGTACTCACAGCAGGGTCGGATTCGCCCACCACCTCGACTTGCGAAGCGATGAGCTCCTGGCGCTGCGCTTCTGCCTTAGGAGAGGTCTGCCATGAACCTGTGATTATTGCTGCCGTTCCTATTGTCAATCTGGGAACTCGTCAGCTTCATTCTTGCATATAATATCGTTTGACAAGATGCATTTGTGTGAAAACTGACTCCTTGGCCTGCTCCGGCGTCAGAACGATCTGTACGGCCCGCGTCGTGGAACCGTCATTCACGGTAGCGAATGCGACGTTTTTCATCTTTCGGATGGACTGAACCCATCCTTGCACTTTCGTGTCCCCGTCTGGAACGGTCGATGCGGTACTGAGGAGGTCTCGGACCGTTTGCGGTGGATGATAGGTGCGCCTCGAGAGGTTGAGAAGAGGGTGCGGTGGGATGCTGACTTCATCCGTAGAAACTTTCTTCGAATCATCCTGGCATTTTGTTCCCGTACTCGAGAAATGACGAGCGGTTCTAGAGAGACAGAGGAGACACGGTGTTCTGCTGACAATGTGTCTGCTGCGTGAGCTCAGACGGAGCAGATGGGATATTGGAGGTTTGATTGGCGTCCTATATGGCACAGTTGGTATTTGTCAGACACCGGCATGGCTGAAAATAACGCATTCGATCGGATCGAGATCCGATTCAATTAGTAGCCTCAAACCCAGGCGCTCGAGGCAAAGTTCAGTTAGTTGGTGTGAAGCAAATGTACGGGTAATGCATGTGCATTTGAGTTGTCTCGTTACATTTAAGGTATAGTATCTCGAACAGAGTGCATCCTTTTGCCTTTGCGAGGTTCCTTGCATATTTATTTTGGTCTCATGATGTTCAAGTTTTTCGCAATTTTCTTGGAGACCAAAATGGCAAAAGTATCGTGATATAAAACGACGAATGAGGAGACTACGGCAAATTCGGAGTTCGCAGTCAACCACTCAAAAGCAAATACATTAGAAAAAAATAGAGTAGAAAAGATCAGATCAGATCGATCTTCAAGATCGATCCCTGAAATTCCTTAATATGCAAGGGACACAAGCGAGAAACCAAGAGGGACCGCCCTATAGCAAAATCGTGCTTAAAAAAGAAAAAAGTAAAATGTGGGGGGAGATGATACTGCGGTCGAATGCCGGATCGCGGATGTCAACCAAGCAACGTTTCAAGACCGCGAGCGAGGAAAAATTTGTTGCAATGTTGGAGTTTTGACCTTCGTGCGCTTAAGAGCCTCCTGCGGAATCGAACTGGATAAAGGAGAAGGGAAAAAAGCCTCCCACGTAGCCATTGGGGTCTCCCACGCCAACCTGCATTTGTGACAAGGAGGAATCACACGCGTGATGCAAATGCAAGCAGGAGAGATCCATTGGATCGCAGCACTAGCTCGGGGTGGAGTTTTGCACTTACATCAGTGGCTTGACTAATCTGCCTGCCGAAATTCCCCGGTCTAAATATTGTTCTGGGCCCTTCTGTCTGGCTTCAACCTAAAAACCAAAATCTGATAAGAGAATTTTCTTATTTTTTTTCCGGGAAAGTGTTGGTTGTTACAGGTGAAGGTCAAGTCGGGGAACTTAGACTTTGGCTCGTAAACCAACTCAGACTGCGAGAGAAAGTCAAAAGCTGGTGGCAGCAAGATGCAACACTCCGACGCACAACGTTCAAAAATTATATCAATGAATTATTACATGCTGGATAGGTCGAAAAGTATCGCATCTATAGCTGTCATCCTCGATCCTCAATCGTCGCCCTATCTGGTCTCGCTACCCAGAAACACCAGTCCTATCCATGCCAGCTCCTCCGTCGGTACATATTCTCATATCGTACATGATCCTAAACGTGCGCTCAAGCGGCACAGTTGAATCATGACGCACTTGATTGATCCCTAACTAAATATATATTTTTATAATCTTACAACTTGGCTCGCTACGCCGTTTTCTCTCGTTAGATCTGGTGTCCGGGTCATGATCATGATCCACCTTTAACGAACGACCGAGAAGTCGCCCCCACCTGACGTCGAAAGTAAATCTTGATAATTGTACAAGATGTTAACAGAGTGCGAAATAACGCATGGGGGTAGAAATCATTGCAGCCTGCAGCTCAACAAGTAGCTTCTTATCGACAGAGCGCTCGAGCGAATCAAAAGCTTACACGGATATCATTCGTGTCGAGTAAGCAGGTATCAGACAATTGGGATTGTACCTCCTAATTGGTTTGTATCGGCACTTCGTTGGAAATGCTAAATATTTGCGATTCCCAATCGGGTACAGCCGCTATCTCTGCTTACAAGGAGCCCCGTTCACTAGACCTGATATGCATATTTACCCCCTTCGATATTACGATCGATCGATTCCAATTCACGGGCCACTCCGGATAGTCGCGAACAGACTATCGTCATTCGACAAATACCCTGTTTCTCGTTCTGACAACCTATTGTTATGCGCTATTTTAAACATGTACCTCTAAAAAAGGCATGGAACTAAGTTTATATACGAAGTACTTGATATGTACATATATAGCTGCCTTGAGATGAACTTAAAATAAGATAACCACTTTCCCAAACTCGGGCTAGTAGTATCGGACTATTTGATCGGAATGTCCCGATATTAGGAGAGAAAAAAACAGTGGTCCCAATTTCGGCGTGACAAGTGTCTAGACCCTCTCGTTTGTCAATTTTGTAACCAGAAAAAGGTGAAGTGTTCGTCGTCGCATTCCAAAAGCTGATTGGATGGACATGCACGCGTGATAGCGCCACTGCACGATCAGATCGTTGCTACGAACCTAGCCGTGCTAGCGAAGATCCGAGACCAGGATCTTTCCGCTTGGCCTTTAGGACTCATGTTACATACAGCATCGCTACCTCCTCTCGATTAAACGCTGAACAAAGAACCTGACGGGCGGCCATCCACATATGTATGTAACTGAGAGCCCGGGCTAACCCATCCCGGTCCCGGAACATGGGCAACCTTTTTGAAGGGTTCAACCGTCACATATAATAAATACCCTATGCCTGCATGTGGAGAGCTTTTCCGTGCGGCCCCGTGCCGGCCACAGGATATCATAAATCAGCTGATAAACAAAAAAAAAAGGGACCAAGTGTGTTTTTGTATGTGTGTGAGGCTAGTTTCGAGACCAGACCAAGTCAGCTGTCAGATCCGGAGTTTCGCTCCGCTCTTCGTATATGTAAAAAAAAAGGGAAAAATAGCATTAACCAAGAACAGAGGTCGCCTTGATGGCGGTAAGCTCGCAAAATCTAACTCGTTTTAGTGCAAATTATTCAGGTCGAGACGGTCAGTTCGCGGCCTTAGTCGACTCCTGCTGTACTGCACCGCATTGAGCTTACTAAACTCGCCCTTGACGAATACAGAAAAATTCCCATGCTCTGAAGTAAGCTTGATTAGGGAGCTACCATTTTTGTACCTTTTTTTACAAACTGTAGCATGCGCACGATATACATGGTGCCAACCTTACCAAGATCCTAAAAAATGGCACCATCCGAAACCATCTTCTTCATCAAGATGGCGCTATCGATCCTCACCACGATGTGTCAAGATCTTCACTATGCCGTTCGAAGAAATGATGCACTGGTAAGCCATTAACGCACGCCGCCAGCAATCTCAGAAGCTTCGAAGAATGCCGGATCATTTCCCGAAATGTCACAATAGGCCGCTTTGTCAATCCGTAGTCAATCCGCCTCTTCTCCTCATAAAAATAAAAAAGACCTCGCATGCAAGCACAATGTATGTAATATATCTGTACGTTGTTGATCGAATGCAATGCGGCACTCCTCAAAGCGCAAGTACAGTGCTACTTGCTTGATCCTGCAGTACCAAGTCACACCAAAACCGAAAAGAAAAGAAAAATAATTGTGATCGATCGGGAGCCCCATGTCCCTCTAATGCACACGCGCATATCCTTTGCTCCTTACGTCACATCCCCACGCCATCAACAGGAAGCCACACAAGATCTGGAGCATATCCTAGCGAGAGATCTAAGATCTCAGATCTGAGACATTAGCTGTGAGAACCAATCATGTCCCACACCTGACGAGTAAAATGTCCCGGGCTCCTTTCCGGAATGCACGATTATTTTCCCTTTTGAGGGAAAAGAAGAGATGATAAATTACCCGGACAAACTGCTTTTTTTACTAATCATCTATACCGAATGGAGAAAATACTGCATATCATTATGATTTGCTGACTGGTTGGCTTACTTGGGGGGAGAGGAGTACATACAGAGCTTGAGCTCACCACCTTGCCCTTCTCGAAAGAACATATGACATGTTTCTCCGAAGGGGTGGGCCAAGATATCACTTTTTAAAAAAACATGCATCTCTCGACCCCGAGAGACTATTGTCTCCACTTGCACTCTCCCCTTCTTCGAAGGCACTTAGAGGGGACTAGAGGGTCCACTAGCACTAGGTAAATCTGTCCAGCCTTTTTTTGAGCTCTTGCATATCCGGACATATGTCCAATCGGGCGGATTTTGGCCCCGAGTCGAATCAATTGGCTCTGATAAGGGCGCTATAGCGCCTATGTTATAAATACTACGTCAATTTAGTCCCTTCCCGAGCTGGAGAGATGGAGAAACAAGAAACTTTAAAGAAAGGGCCCGGGCGTCTGGATCATGTGGACCCTCGAAGAGCTTGTCTCGTCGGGTGTGAAACATGAGATCACTCGTTGGAGTTTACCGTCGGGTTAAGCCTCGAGACATTGGGGAAAATATGTGTGGAGGGAGAGAGAGAGAGAGTATGTAGAACGGGAGGGATATGATACAAAGTACCTGTGCTTGCGCCCACGGGAACAACAAGACCCTTTGTTTCTGGGGGCGTGACGGTTAAGATCCGCGACTATCGGGGCGAGTAATTGATAGGGAGCGAACGGCTCAACCGATCGTGCAGATAACCTGTCAGAAAAACACTTCTGCGAAACTCTCAACCCTTCACCATTCGACCCGTCCAATCCCGATTCGCCGCTGTCACTTCAATCTCACTTTTGGATCAGAGGAAGGGAAAACAAAAAAAACAAAACAAAAAATACAGAAAAGAAACGGGAGAAAAAAGAAAAGAAACACGAAAGAGTTGTTGCAGTGGCGCTTCTAGGCCGTCCTCCTTGCCGCGGGCCTGGGCCCTCGCTCCCCTTCATGCAGAGATCCACCCCGGAAGGAAAATGGGTCAAAGGGAACACGCACTTTTGACAGAAAGAAAGAAACGCTGGGATATATACCCGTGGAAACTTTCTCGTTGCGAAACAGCACCAGGGTCCGAGCAATTTTGAAAAAAAAAAAGTGTGACGACATGTATACAATAGTACACGAAGGAAGAACCAGGAGCACTGGAGATGAGCGATCGATCTAATCTGTGCCTGTGTGCGCACACACATATAGTTTTGACGTAGTGCGGTGTGAGGGATAAAGATTGGTTATGTGTAATACTGAGTGACCCTCGCGTATCGTTCCAATCCTTCGGGAGTCGAGATTTCAACCAGCACCGAGATCTACAACCCATCTGCTGGCGCAAGATTTGGATCTCAAACTCTGGATCTCGTGCTTTTTCAGTTTTATATATTTTATTTTTTTTCGAAAAGAGCCCCACTCACACTTTTAACTTCAAAAAAAAAACCTCATGTGTTTCCCTTTTCCCTTTTCTGATGTGAGCACGTACTTTACATGTACCAACTCTGTCTTTTTGGTTCGAAAAGGGAAAAAGATGGGTCTATAATCCTCTGCGAAGAGGAAAGAGATCTACAGACTCGCCCAATGCATTCGGCACTTTCCTTTGGCTATTCGGCCGATATTGGATAATGATTGGAGGTTCCGGTACCAAATAGGGAAAATGGGTGCGTCCTTGCATCAGAATCGAGATAGCTCAGGTGCTCTTTGGGAAGAAGGGTTGAAGCTACAAGAGGAATATAATCGGCGCTGCAGATGATAAGTCCTTTTCTGATCCCAAAAATGTACACATCTGTAACATCCGCTATTTTCTCTCCTCGGGCGCTAGTAAATACTTTTCGGTTTGAAACCGGTCGATCAGAGAGCATGGGGGAGAAAGTAAAAAAAAAATAAGGATGACCGATCTGCTTACCCTGAGTAATCGCTTGCGCGCGAAGAGGGGGGGAAAGAAGAAGCAGAGATATGATCATTGGGTATATTTGCAATTGTGGTCGTTGGTTCGCATTTTTCGTCGCTAATCTACAAGCAAGCTGCACCCTGTGCAGACAAAAGAGAGATGACGAGCACCTGGAAGATCGAAAAATAGAAACATGAGATATCCTGCCCTTTGCGGCTTAGCAAGATCTATCCTTTGATTCAAGGTACGACATGAGGATCGGAGCTAATAGAAAAAATCACCAATTGCAAGGGAAAGGGAGGGCCGAAGGGTTGGAAAGCCTTGTCGTCGTTGGAGACAGATGAGAAACAAGCCCGGTGGGGTTTTCCTTCTCGCGGGATCTCTGAGAGCTTTTTTTACCCGCGGGTTGTACTGCGAGTGAACGCTTGCGAAAAAACGCCAAAGTATCATCATCCATCATATCAAAACACACGCTTTGCGCCTCCGATCTGGATAACTAGCTCTGAAAAAAGGCGTTCTCGAAACTCTTTATGATTTCCGCTTCAGGAGGTGGGAATTACGGGGCGGGCGCTGGCGCAAGAAAACAAGAGCTTTGAAAGCTTCTTGGGGACCGATGATGGAGATGGCTTTTTTGACTTGCATAGCTTGGGAGCTTGCAACCCTTCGATTGGACCCCTGGCTACTTGTCCCAGTGTCGTTGCAAGGGATTGGTGAGGGTCTGGATCGTTCGAAAGAATCTACCTGGACCCACTTTTCCGTTTGTGCTTTTTTTTCCTGCCAACCTCGAACACACACCACCGTCAACTCGCTGCTTTTCGAGCTATCGGATTCGCAACATAACAACAAGCTGGCGGGAAAAGAGGGAAAAAAGAAGAACAAACTAAACAAAAGGGAAGGAAAGTGTTTTGCAGGTGTAAGAAGTAGTTCCCTAGATCTCAAGGACAAAAACTCGGACGAGTGTTTGAAAAGCCACCCCGATTGGTTGGTATTCCCTCTCCGGTCCTGCCACAGGAGCTTCCCTCCCTGTGGGGTACTTTGCACTAAAGGGAGTTCTTGTACAGATGCTTCCCGATCTCTTGGATGGACCTTTAGATGTCCTCCTCTCGTCGAGCTCGGAAGAAGAAAACATCAGATACAGACAGAGGAAAAAAACAATTGGCAAAGTGGGACCCTGATGACCCTGATGACCCTTCTTCCTTTTTCTTTATTTTATTTCTTTTCCTGTCCCCGATTTCGATTCAGCCTACCTGTCCCATCGATTCGAAAAGGGCTTATATCCGCGACGATCGCATCGGGAAGCGGGATCTCACCAAACAGACACAAAAAAAATAATAGAAGATCTGATTAGCTAGGTATATTGCCTTACATGAGCCAAAAAAATAAAAGCCCCAAAAGGGCGTCCTCGTGTGCGGGACGAGTATATAAGTCAGCGACGAAGCCCAAGGATGACCCAATCTCTTCTCTCGAGAGAACGTCGTATCGGGTTATACAGTATCGATTTGGAAAAAACAATTTAATATCCTTACCTCATTATACCCCATTATACCCTTTCACGTCTTATGATATCGTCTTGTAACGGATAGACTCTTCCTAGTGTTTTATCACTCTAAGGACTAATACTATAATATTAATCTATTCCCTCATTGTCGACCGCCAAAACAAAAGCTCGTCCCTTTTATCTTCCTTTTTTTCTGAAGACCTTTTTAAGACCTCGAAAAGCATAGACCTCTTTCTTTCTTTGACGGCCAGAAAAGAACAGCTAGTCTCAAGCACAGCATAGCACGGCATAGCACTGCATATACTATTGTCTTGTCTAGGAGCTATAGCATCCTTCAAGGTATATTAGCCTTTAGCTTCGATCGGTGGCAAAAAAATAAAAATAAAAAGTCACAACCTGCTAACTCGTGGCCCGTCTGCACCCCGATATAGAACCCGATCTCTTCTTCCCTCACCCGCAGTTAATCTAGCACACACCACCTCCCTGGATCTGGGATTCGGAGTGGGTGTTTGTTCCACAGCAGCATCCCTTCCCTTTCCCTTCCTTCAAGCTGCTGGGGTGGGCTAAATGAGCCGAATCCTCTCCGCCTGATTCGCGTGTTGAAACCCACAACGCAAAAAAACTCTCACCGCACGCACGGTGACGTCGCCTGTCGCATCCCTGTCAACCAAAACCCCGAATCCCGGGAATCCTTCCTAATCGGGAAATCTAACAAAAGACTGAATTGAGTAATAACACAAGAAGGAAGATGCCCACCCTCCGCCAGCGCGCTTCGTCGGCATCCGCTGAAACTCGCGATCTCTGGGACTGCATCTCCGCCACCGTCGGCCAGTCCTTCTCATACTACTACGAAATAACAGAACCCCTACCGTACCGCGGGCCCTATACCGACCACCAATGGCCCCGTATCGCCGTCGTGGCGAGCGCTGATCCTGTAGATGTGGCGTTGAGCATGCAGGCGTCCGACCGCCTGGGCTGCCCGAAGCGCGTGGCCGTCCTGAACACCGCCAATGAGAAGAAGGCCGGCGGCCTGTGGGAAGGTGCCGTTTTCGCGCCCGAGGAAGCTCTGGCCCGACGGTCGAATCTGGTGCAAACTCTCATGACGGCGGACGACGGCGCTCCCGCGGCGCACTACCCGTTACCTGAGAGAGGGGGTCTATTCTCACCCAGGGTGGCGGTTATCCGTGGTGGTCCGGAACAAAATTACGCCATGTGGGAGGAGAAGGAGTGGAGGAGTGTGGCTGTTATTTCCGTAGCGCCGGTGAGGAGGCCGAAAGTCGACGAGTCCGGGTTGACGTATAGTTTTCCGCAGGAGAGGGAGCTGCAGAGGGAGAAGATGAGAGCGGTGCTGAGGATGGCGGCGTATCAGGGCATCAGCGATATATGTCTGAGTCCGTTCGGTTGCGGGTCGTATAGGAATCCCGTGGAGGAGGTGTGTCAGATTTGGAAGGAGTTGCTGCTGGCTCGCGGATCGGAGTTCGAAGGATGGTTTCGAAACGTATTATTTGCGGTGGCCGACGGGAAGGGGGAGAGGAATTGGGAGGTGTTTATGCGATATTTTGGTTGAAATATATCGTCGTGGTTTATTGTTTTTCGGGGGGAGGGGGTTTCTTTAAGGGTAAACGGAAGTTGGTACATCTACACGGCGCAAGCGGAGCTATATCCTTATGTTGACGTTTATTCGTTTTCCCTTTTGCATTTGGTCATATAGGTTTTTCAGCCTTGGATTCGAATAGTTTTTCCATGATACCATTGGACAGGAATAAAAAAATTTCATCAGACTAATTAATCTACGACTGTCACGATTCTTAAACACCATTGCTTCAGTTCACCAGTTGATTGATCAGGAACATCTCAGTACTTCGATTCGGGATATAATTATGTACATATTACAGCTTCTATTATATGTTCAAGAAAAGTATATAAAAACCTATTTCAAAAAAAGAAAGAGCATTCACAGGTATAATAATTTAACCTTTTCGAGCGCCAATCTGGACAAGAAAATACAAGAAATAAAAAAAGAAACAAAAGAAATAGTTGCGAGGAAAAGTGTGAAAACCATAATGTATGCAAAAAGGGGGTAGTATCTTTTTTTTGTCGGCACACTAGACTGCTTGCTAGGTTTAAAACAGCTCGCTCGAGTAAAAATGCAATCGAAAAACAGATCCGGAGCGGAAATACTGTCCGGTCCCAGCTTTTTGGGCATGATAAACCAACAAAAACAGGCACCGGAGGAAATGCGCAAGGACTTGGGAACGTGGGGACAGCTGACGGGACCGGATTGCGCAAAAGTGATAAAAAGGCCATCACAACTATACTCAGGTAAAAGCAAAAACAGAGGAGAAAAGAAAAGAAAAATATATCTGGGTCCAGTGTACTGGAACTGTGCTGGGGAAATGGACTGACAAAGGAAAGGCATCCGAAGGAAGGGATATAAAAAAAACAGGGAAAAAAGGTGGTTGCATCGTATTCGTCTCTCTTCAGCAGCTTTCTACAAGTTAGTGGCTGCGAACATCAGGTATTTCGCTCATCTGAGCTTGATGGTAGTGTGCGGTTTCAGGGCTGTCACTTCGACTTCGACTTCTACCCGTGCTTCCTTCTCTGACTTCCACAACGACAGGTAATATTGTCTGATTCGGGCGTTCGGACGACGGCGATCTGATAGTGGTTAGGATACGCTCAGGCTCTGTGGATGGTGGTCTCTCCGCGCCTTCGCTGGGGCGATTTGCTGCAGGGGGAGGAGCCGAAGGAATTCCGCGATCGCTAGCGCTAGCTGGTTGGATGATCTTTGAGACGTATCGGAAAAATCTGTCGCCGTAGGATTGTGGTGGTACAGCGGATATCTCGGTCTTGTCCTGCGAGAGGCCTTTCCAGAAATGCTCAGCCCGTTTGATAAAGTCGTACTAGAAGGGAAAAAAGTCAGCAGGGATAGTCCCGGTTGTCAGGGTTCTGGGCAAAGGCTGTACCTTTGTCAGACAGTCGATGATTCCAAGGTAGTAGATAACCTCGCCTGGGTCATCATGTTCGTCTGTGGCGCGGAATCCGTGTTCGTCCCCGTTGAATATGCTTCGAGGCCCTTGGTCACTATCGGTTTGACAGTATGGTTAGATATAGGTTGGGAGAAGAACAGAGGAAAGGGGGTTTACACATACTTTCGGCCCACCAAGATCTCCTCTGGAAACGGTATGTCACTCTGTTCTAGACTTATTGGAACTTCATTGTTGATGAGTTTTCTCATCTCGGCTCGTTTGCGGGCGCTCTCCATTCTTGAAGGTGTCCTCGCGAGTGGATGTGGCCCCATGTCTTCGTTTGTAGAACCGCCAGGCTGGAAAACTCGAAGATCCTTCTCTCGAAGGTTGTCGTTGTTGCCTCGGGCCATATCATGAACTCCAACAAGCAAGGAGTAATCCATGATTTTTAGACGTTGTAGAAGCGCCACATCGAGCTTGGCCTGTTGCACAAACAATTCGTGCTTCCGAGGGCCTAGACACAAATGCATGTCGCGCTTTTCCCAATTCAAATCCTTCAGAACAGCCTTTGGGTTTTCTTCTGGACCTTCCTCCTTGTACTCTCGGCCAATGTGAGAACCCTTGAGATCGAAAGTCAGGTGAATGTCTTTATGCGGCGGGAATATGTTGTTCATGATGACAAAGTGTATCTTCCGACCAAACGGTATCTTGACTCTATGTAAACCAAAGAACTGGGATATCAGAGTGTCCGGGTATTGTGTTACGTGGTTGTAATAGTCCCGAAGAATCTTTCGCAGATATCGGTGTTCGGCGTGATGGATGGTTTTGATGATGTATTTGTAGTCACGGGAGAAATAGAAGAAGCTACCGCTCTTTCCTGGGGAGCCTAGCTCGGATAGAATGTATCTATGGGTCAAGGACATCAAATAGTCACCGGGATCGATATTGAACCTAGCCCGTAAGTGCCTGAACACCCACGGGGCGTAGTCCTTGAACTTGAAGTCGTATTTGGCTGACGGCGTGAGTTCCGAACCCATTCTGCGGAACAGCGTTAGTTGGGAATCGTTTTGGAGCGGCATCATGCTTCAACTTACATATCAAACGAGAATTTATGCGCTGCGTCAAAATCGGCATCCGTCAGGGGTCTATCCACTTTGGCATTAATTCGTGAGACCTACAAGACGAGCAGAGTCAGTAAGTTGTGGTTTGCAGAGAGAATATAAGGGGGTGTACGCACGACAAAACGGATACCGGTAAGCATGTTATACATGGTAACATAGTTTGAATGGTTGATATCGACTTTTGTTCCGACTAGAACCTCATCCTCGACTTCTTCGGCCTTCTTCTTCCGCTTGCTAGCCCGTTTCGCTCGGATCGCTTCCGCCCATTTCTGAGAGTCTTCGTCCTGTTGTATTTCATCCAGATGACCGTCAGAGCGAACGGATCCCGTCGGTCTCCTCCCAAGGGACATGGATGCACGACGGGGGGTCGGACTGATTGGGTGGATCTGATCGCGATCTCTGATAGCACCGATGATATCGTCGGACTGGCTAGTGGTGGCGAGGATTCCGGCGCTCGAGTGAACGGGCAACTGTCGGGAGTGGCTGGAAGCGGGTTTGGGGACTTGCAAGGTGTGACGATGCTTTAATTGCGCAATGCCGCTACCTGACAGATTGAGACCGCTGGCCGAAGCGTGGTCGGATGCTAGATTGGCCGGGGATGAGTATCGTTTGGGTGAGGAATTGGGTATCGATGATGTGGAGAGTTGTTGGGTGTGTTTTGGTTCCATGCTGCCTTCTCCGGACGGTGACTTTGGTCCGGGCGGCGGTAACATGCTCGTGTGCGGAGGAGCGGCACCGTTGGGTGACGCTGGGGTGGTCGAGAGAACCGGTATGCCATTATCCTCCGACCTTTTCTCCCCGGCTGAGTGAAGTGGCGACCTCGCAGTGCCGTTTGTTGGAGTTTTGGGGGTGACTGGAGAATTCCACCCGTTCATCTGGACGCTGCCCTCCTGCGATATTCTGGTCGCTTCCGCTCCTCCAAAGGCGAGATTGAAGCCCTTGTCATTTTGTCCCATATCCAACGCGGTTTTGGACCCAACAGACGATTCGAGCGGAAGTCTTTGCACGATGACGGAGTACTGGCTCGATTCCTCGACGGTCATTTGGACTTCCTTGGTTTTCGGAGGCGAGGTGGGAGCCGACGTAAGCGGTGGAAGATCCCAGGACACGAGCGAAGGCTTGGACACCCCCACGAGTGCTGTGCCTTGTTCTTTCGCGTGCAAACGGTTATTCCGATAAAACCCAAAAAAACAATCCTCAAGTGTATATAGTTTCCTCGGTAACAGCTAGTCCTTCCAAGAGTTCGGAATTCGGAACGCAGGCCGGGTCTTGGTACGGACGGGCGCGGCTGAGTGAAATGGCGATGGCCGAGAACCCTCTGTTGATGTCGGGAGGGAACTGAGGGCGTATATAAACCGGACAGGAGAAGAAGGATACAACCTGCAGATGTCGGCAAGACGGTTGCGTCAGCGGAGACGGTGTCAAGAGGAAGGAGAAGAGGAAGAGGTGGTTGTCCGAATCCACGTGGGATTAAAGGGTCGGGGGGGTTGGTACGGACTAGTAATGTCAAGTGTGCGATGGCGTTTCTTTGGCGATGGCAGCAGATTAAAAGGAGAATGAACACCCGCTTCGACAGACCGGCAAACAAGTTAACAGACCCAGAAAATACAATAAAAATATAAGAGAACAGTTAAAATTGAAGAGAAGAGAAGATGAGTAGGACGACGACGACGACGACGACGCTGCGAGAAGACGGTGAAGACAAAGGCAGACAGAGGGAAAAGAGGAGGGAAGGAGGAGGGAAGAAGGATGGTTGGCGGAAGGAAACGTTAAACTAAACGGGGGCTGAGGCGGTGGGTGTGACGGGCGGCCGGCCACAGGAAACGAAATGAAGCCAAAATTTGAAATGAAATGAACTGAAACCACAACAACCGCATTCGCTGCTGCATTGGAGGACGGTTCTCTTCGTTCTATGCTGTACTTGGCTATTAATGTGGGCCTGCGTCGGAGAGGAAGGACATACTCGATGCACTCGCGCGGTGGGTAAGGCTTGCGTACATCATCGTTGGAAATCCCCCAGCAATCGAAGGAGCGGTGAGAGCACGGGAATTCGAAGGGGAAAGGAGTACCAGTCCACCGGCGCCACAGTCTTGTTCTGAATAAGGCTGTGCGGCGGCGGCGGCGTGATCTGCTGGCTGGGCGCCGCACTCTATTAATAAGACGATACTGCATCGGTCAGTTCGCTACGTTTCTCATTCGCGGCCAGTTAATTGACTAATTGCCAGCCAAGTTTGTCCGGCCCGACACCTTCCAAAAAAGACTGACCGGCAGAACATGTCGACCGTTTTAAATATTTTATTCAATCGTTTGGTTGCAGTCTGTCTGTAAACGTGTGGTGATGGGCGGATGCGGTGATGTTGTTCGATATACATGTTATTATTATTATTATTATTGTAGTTCTGTGCATTAGACTTAAGCTGTGGTATACTAACTATTACTATCGCTATATGCTGAGTATTTATCTACTTATTTAAGTATATATATTTATCTATCGTTTAGTACCTCGGCTTCATCAACCTCAACCCGGTAAAACGCTCAAAACCGACGTGCATCTCCACGCTTGCTTCCATTCGGCCAACAAACGAGCAGCACCCACAAAAATTTTCTGATTTCTGATTTCTGCCTTCTGCCTTCCGGTCCCACCGTCGGCCTACTTTCGCTCCCCTCTCCCCTTCCGCAAACCCGCCACAGAAACACACACACACACACACACACATCCTCGTTCCGATCGGTAGACGTCTCGTTGCTGTCAATTCCCGCCGGGTGTGATCATGGCCTCCTCTCGGAGTGCCAGCAGGGACCCGGGCAGGAACAGATCACGTTCACGGCAGCAGGTCCCGCCTGGCCATGGCGAGGATGCCTCCCTGCTCTCCAATGCTCTGACAGCTGTCACGGTGAGTTAGCTGGTGCCGTTCTCCTGCTTCCGGATTCTATCCTTCTGTCGTCTCGAGTCGGGATAGTCTATATATCAGACTAGTCCCTTCCAATCCTTCCGAACCCACACCCACCTCTTTCTTTTCCCTCTCTTTCCATCCCTCTTTCTCTTTGCTCCTATTTGGTCGTTCGATCATTTCCATTGCCTAGTCCCCCGCTCTGGAATCATACATTGAATGATCGGATGAACATCATCAGAGATGGTCACATCATCTCGCGGCCACGCAAAGCATGACAGTACCAGCAGTCTCAGTCAGAATGCCAACTTATCAATTTTGGGGTCCCTGCAGAATACAAACATCTCCTCCTTCTCACGGAAAGTTACCTCCACCGCCGGCAGCCTGATATCTCCCTTCAGCGACACCCTCGCCCCCGGCGGAACTCACTACCACCATGCAATGTCCGAAGTATCCAAAGACCTGAAACGACCGTCGATACAGAAGCGAGTCTTCTCCTTCTCCAAATCCTCACCCTCCGAGCTCGTCCGATCCAGGCTCTCCGCCACCGAGATCTCCCACCGGGCTCTCACCTACCTTCCCGATGAACTGCTCAGGGACATTCCCGAGGTTGACAGCTCTTACTCTCTCTTCCAGGGCTTCACGGCTTCGGTGGATACCGCCGCCGCCAAGAAGATCAGAGAAGGGAAGAACCTGCTCGAGGATGGCGCCGGCGGTCCCAATTCCATGCCCCGTCTGACCAAAGAGCGGGATCGCATGAACGGAGAACTCGACCTCATCGGCATTCGGAAAAACATTGCTTCATCGGAGATTAGGGAAATCGACACAAAGATTGCCAAACTGAGTGCCATCAGAGGAGCCGTCCTCGAGAGACTCGCCAAGCTGGAGCAGGACGAGACTCAGCTCGAACACGAACGTACGTTCAATTGATCCCATTTAACAAATAATATATTTTTCTCGGTGGCAAAATTCTGACGACGTCATCTTAGTGCTCGAACTTGACAACAGGATCGAGGATATTCAATACGACATGGTCGAAGAGGGTTCACCTATCGGTGATGAGGAGGGTGAGGCCGGTGGCTTCATGTCTGAGAGTATGTACTCGAAACTCCCGAGCCCCAAGGGAAGGAAACATCGGCACAGTAAGGCTTTCTCATTCCGCCCAGTATCAATCTTATCGTACTGACATCAGACCCGCCTGTAGAGAGAAAGGCCATGCCGATTCTCCACGAGCACATGCCACCCGGTAGCGAAATCAAAGAAATACAATGCCATGCAGATATCATCACCTCCCTCGATTTTGACTTCCCATTTGGCAAACTCGTAACGGCTGCTCTCGACGACACCGTCCGGGTATGGGACCTCAGCTCCGGCCGAGGCATAGGACTCCTCGAAGGTCACAACGCATCCGTAAAGTGCCTGCAGGTCGAGGACAATTATGTAGCAACCGGCTCCACCGATGCCACCATCAGGTTCTGGGATCTCAGCAGGGCGGATGTACCTTCCCACCCGGGATCCAATAACGTAACGCACAAGCGAGGACCGCAGTCTAACCAAGAAGAGGACTTTGAAGACGACATGTCGGCCATATCCTCGCCCACAGGTCCCAGGTCCTCCGCTGGAACACAGGATTGTCACCTCCTCACTTTGGATTCGCATATCGGTGAAGTCACGGCCTTGTACTTTCAGAACGGGACGCTGGTATCCGGGTCCGCGGATAAGACGCTCAGACAATGGGATCTGACGACCGGACGATGCGTTCAAACTCTGGATATACTCTGGACGGCATCGAGTCAAGCCCCGGCTGAGGACAGCGGATGGAGTCTGACAAGCCTAGGCCGGTCGAGCAGCAGGTCGAACCTTTCCGAGATGAAGTCGGATTATGTCGGAGCGCTGCAGTGTTTCGACGCCGCTCTGGCGTGCGGAACGGCTGATGGGTTGGTTAGGCTTTGGGATTGTGAGTAACCCCGATTATTTACCGCTATGAGAATGATTATAAGCTAGGTGCTAATGAATTTTGCGTAGTGAGGAGCGGCCAAGTTCACAGATCCCTTGTTGGACATACCGGTCCCGTCACCGCTCTGCAATTCGATGATGTCTACCTTGTCACCGGCTCTCTGGATAGAAGTATACGAGTAAGCTCGCCCTAATCTCCAATCGAAACTACAATTATACATATACTAATCAACACGAATTTTTTATTTATAGATTTGGGATCTCCGCACCGGCTCCATCTCGGACGCCTTTGCCTACGAAAACGCCATCACGTCTATGCAATTCGACCAACAGCGAATCGTCTCCGCCGCCGGTGAGAATTACGCCAAAATTTACGATCGAGTGGACGGACGGCATTGGAACTGCGGGGCTGGTGCTGAGGGGGCCAACAAGGAGGATCGGCTGAGCACGCCGGCAGTTGTAGATAGGGTTAGGTGTAAGGAGGGTTACTTGGTCGAAGGTAGGAGGGACGGTGTTGTGGGAGTTTGGACTTGTTAAAAGTGGGAAAGGGTTCGGTATGAGATAGCTTTCCGGCACCTTGGTATGATGTTTGAGAGGGGGGTTGGTGGAGAGGTTGAGGGTGGGAGTTGTGAAGGATAGGTACATATGATCATATACGCTAAGGATCGAACCAGTGGGGGACTTTGTACATCATTGAAGGGTTTGTAAAGATTGTTGGGTGTACATGAAGATCACTTTTATGTTTTTTTCTGGGAGAAAGCCCCCCCGCGCCGGCATATTTGAGTAAATTTGTATATAGATTTAGGTTTTTCGATCATAATCATGGAAGCGGACTTTTTTCATCTATCTCCATCTTTTTTCCACTCCTCGATAGCGCGCGGTGCGAATCTGATAATTGCGTTATTTTTGCATGGGCTTGGAGCTTGAAGTTTAGTCTGATCGTTAGTTTGACTATATATATTTGTCTCTTGTGGTACTCTTGGATTCCATGATTTGAATGGCCGTGACGGTAGGTATTGGTAATGCTTCCAAGTTCACCTTTAGATTCCTTCGTAGTTGGTATGGTACAGTCTATATTCGTTTCCATCAAATATCGTATTCTTACATGCTGGCATAATCGCTCGAACGCCCCACCTACATCGCCTTTCTGCAAACTCCATCTACACAGATGGCTGCATCGCTTCCACCGCAGCCTCGAAGGCCTCACGGGTAAGCAGAACCATCCGGCCCTGTTATCAAATATTCATTAGAAAGACATCCCTCATTAAAACCCCACTGGCATATATGGGAAGTAACTGAGAAAGGGTAAAAACAAACCTTTGGCAGGATCCCAAAATCCTGAAACGCCCTCTTCGCATCCGCCGCCCCCTCTGGTATTTCCGTTTTGAAAGAGAACACTTCGTGCGCGCCATTCTCATCACTTCGCTCCTTCCCTGTAATTCTGGACAGAAAAATGTCGTCTTCCGGATGGAAATTGAAGATCTGATTCGAAGAAGAAGAGAATGATTTCGATTTCGATTTCGACTTTTTGGAGCCCTTGATACGTTTTGACGGACGGTCGTTGCTATCGTCGTCCAGCGGGAGCTTGGATTCGATTTCGGCGTAGACTTTGGATATCACCAGGTAGTGGGTAAACGTGTACGGTTCGTTCTATACTTCTCGTTAGTCTCGCTTTCGTGCAATTCTACGTTGCACCCTTTCAATTGGCCAAATCGCCATTTTTTTTTCATTTTCACGTTTAGACTCACATCCTCGACGGCGAAACCAATCTCCTCCAGCAGCATTTTGTACGCCGGCGGCGAAATATCCGCCGGCATGTTTAGCAGTCGTTCCGAGAGGATTATGGCGGTGTTTTCCGTCGTGTCGGAGGATAGGAGGGGTTTCAGACGGGAGGCGAGCGGGGTGTTTGCTATTCTATCGAGGAGGTAGGAGGAGAGCGATTGCACCGACGGGTTGCTCTGCACGACTGCAGTATTAGTGTATAGGTTTCTCCCAGGACATGCCGCTCAGGTGTATTATGTTTGAGAGAGAGAGAGAGGCTTGAGAAATAAGGCCTNCATCTGCCAATTCAACACGGTGAGGAAAGAATATGGATCCCCTTCCTGTCCGTCGACTTTGACGGTCGACCCTACGAGTTTCTGGTCTAGTATCAGGTCGGTGAGGGCGGACAGGTCGAGCAGGTTGGAGTCCGCGTCGAAGAGTTGGCGTAGGAGTTGTTTTATGCCGTGGAAATCATGGGGTTGGGGGTCGAAGAACTCAAAGTCGATATTTACGAGGTCGGTGGAAGAGTCTGACTGTAAATGCATATTAGTGACTTTTTTTTTGAAGAAAAACTAGGGTTTATGGTGGTACTTGCATCATCTTCATCATCTTCATCTTGAGCGCGCTTCTTCTTTTTGGAGCTGCGATCGTGCTTTTTAGATGGCTTGTCCGCGGAGAGTGCAACGGAGGAAGGCAGAGTCGAGTCTTTGGAGGAATGCGACGGCTCGGAGGGTGTCGTTTGGGCGTGGTTGGTCATTGTGGATTGGCGGCGGATTGAAGGTTGTATTGAGGTTCCAGCGATACTTTTTTTCATCGAAGCTTGCTGCGGTTGAGCGAAAACGGTTGTTGGAAGCAAGCGAATCGCTTCTCATCCGGGAAATGCAACAGCACGTGACTTTGACCGAGAGGTGCCGATATTGCTCAGGAACCCTCTCCATGGTCTGGAATCATACTCATCACCCGAATCTCGTACGTACTCGTAGCATCCGCTACTCTACATTCGACACACCGCATGGTTCCCATGGACCGGGAGGCATACCGTGGCACCAAGCGCTGTAACGTTACCGATGCTGTTTGTATCTGCGGCAAGTATATATATTGCACAGGGCACTTGTTCATCTAATAATGTAAGAACCGTCACTGATTGGTCAGTACAGCAGGCAAACTTTTGACTCCTACGCCTGATTGCCATCCGACTTCAACTCGGATGGTGATCCGGCTACCGGCCTTTATCTAAGAGCGACTCTTTTTGAATTCTCAAGCCGTGCGGTGCAAGGTCAACGGTAACCTGGCGGTTTAATGTCTAATTCAATCGACTAGTCCGATCCAGGTCGCGCTCTTAGCTAAGCCCGCATGTACCGTAGCTTGGCAAACAACTTAGATGCTTGCATTCTCGCCTTAACAGGTTCCAATATCGGATTCAGAATTGTTGCTCGCCAATTAGCACTCGGCGGGACGGTTGACTTTTTTGATATCCCGTGGAAATCCCGGAGTTCGGAAACCTAATTCATCGGAGTATGTGAGTTTACCTTCTCCTTTCTGCTACTGCCGTGGCTACCTAAACTGTCACCATACCGACCTTCATACTCACTGTAGAAACAATAGCTGGGATGCATCCCGTCAGGTGTGGGGTTGGAAGGATGAACCGAGAAGTGGGGCGTACCTGAATATGTCGAAAACCCTCCTTTCCATTCCGGAGTCTCCTATTAATTCGCCGTTACAGACAAATTAAGGCCCCAGTCACGAAATCCCACATGAAAGCATCCCGGTCCGCTTGGAACTGGGTGTTGCGAAGGATGTGGTCCAGGTCCTCTCTATCCTGGCGTCACCAGCCTCAAAACGGCCGTCAACGCCACAGCCGAACCCATGTTTTTGTTGCTGGCTCTGCTCATCTCCCCTGACGTGACAAGCAAAACGGCGGAACGAAGGAAAAAAACAGAAGATCTTATCACGTTGGTTAGGGCTCGGGAAAATCCATGCGGCGGGCGACAGGTTCGTATCATTTTTCTGAACTTAGAGTAGTGCGAGACGGATACTATGCTGGATCGGGCGAGATAGCCAAAGCTCACACGTTCCTTAAATTTCGGCATCACGACTCTTTTTTTTGTTGGCTTCCCATGCACGAATTGCCATCAGGCAAGGCTAAGGAAACTCAGAAGAAAAAAGGCGATCCGCGCGCTTTTCCTAACGAGATGTTCTAAAAGTGAAAGATGAGACGAAGTGTGAGAATTAGTGAGGGCGAATTATGGAACAGGCACTCAATCGCAAAACATTCGAGATCGTGATACAACGGGACTGATATTAATAATATCGAAGCGCAAGCAGTAAATTGGCACACGCGGTGAAACGTTCCAATCAACAATCACATCGCGAATCCTCAACCCCCCAATGAATTCGAGGAAGGGAAAGGGAAAAAAAAAACATCTCGGCAAAAGGGGAAAAGGAGGAGACGGCAGGACAGGAACCAAAGTGGCCGGCCCTATTCCATATTGGAGTGTTCGCAGCGCCCACTTTTTTCTTCTTGACAGACGGAAATCTCGCGCGGCCGTTTATTATTGTCATTAATTCCTCATCAACCCTGGTCCAATCCCCACCCGCCACTGGAAAAGCATCCAGTTCGGACAAGGAATCCAATCAAAAGGGGTCGTGGATATCATCGATAATATCAGCATCAAAACTCGCGGTTTGGGTTGGCAGGCAGTGCAGTGCCCATTTTTTGAGTCGACGGTATATCGATATCGATAGTTGCATTCCGGACGGAAGGTGGTTTAGCTATCAGATACCGGAACTGGAACCGACTGACTGGGTTCGAGAGAGAAACGAGAGACTAGAGACCAGAGACGAGACAGGAGCGAGCGAAGGAAGGAAAGAAGAGGCTGAGTGTTTGCATCTGCATCCGGACGTGCATCACAATTACATGTACCGCTGCGTCCCCATCTTATTACTCCGGCTCCTCCCTCCCACCATCCCTCCTCTATCCTTCGACCATCTATCCTTCGAGGTACTTTCGGGAGGCTGCAGCTACTTTCCACAGAAGTAGTAGTAGTAGACAAAGTTAGTTGGACGTTCCTTCTGGCGACGGACCGATCACCAGCGCCATCGTTTTTAATGTCTCAACGCACCGTCGTCGTTATCAACCATCATCGACCCTTCGCGGCCCATCGACATCCCTGAACTCGACACCGACGGCTACGTGTGACCGACTCCTTGGCTGCCTTCGTCCGCTCGTCCCCTCACCTTCCCTCAACCCTCTATCACAAGTGCCAGCAAGCCATTCTTTTGACCCGTTCGATTCTTCTTTAACCTTCTACCGCTGGTATTTTTTTGACGACATTATTGCGCCAACCTCCAACATTTTTTTTAGTTTTAGTTTCCGTGTTTGGATTACGATCGCTACCGACGCTTGTCCTTGTCCTTGTCCGTCATTTGTCTGCTAGGAGTCTAGCCCGCTTTTCTTACAATAAAGCCCACACGATCGCTTCGACGGAATCCGCTACCTTTCTCTGTAACACTATTATCACTCGGTCGACCTTTTCGGGCATCTCTTTCCTGCTGTCTTTTGGTTGGAGCCGTGGATAGTATGCCTACGGCCTTCCGACTGGCCGCCGCGGCCATTCTCACCGCTGCCTCGACATCAGCCGCCTGCGTCACCCTCTCCGGCTCTACTCTCTGCCCTGCTTTCAACGGTTCATCCGTGTCTACCGATAGCTATGGCACCTTGTAAGTTTTTCTCCCAAATTTTAGATTTATTTTCGGTCGTAGGTTTGGGTCACGACTTTGAGCAACAACTGACTCCGCTTCAGCCCCTTCCTAGCCTTCGTTTCCAACACGCAAGACTTCGACACCAAATTTGCGACATACATAACCGACCAGTATGCGCAATCAAAATACCAGGACCTCCTCGGCTGCACCGGCCTCAACCTGTCCGACACATCTAACTTGTACGCAAGATTCACAACTACCGTTCTATGTAATCGGATGGTTCAGGATGCCCGGGGGTCGTGTGCTACGGAGAACCAACGGTCCCCAGCACTTTGTGCCGACAGCTGCGTATGCATTTACCTCGAATTACTTGTGGAAATTATTTTT
Organism: Dactylellina parvicollis; assembly: GCA_036971385.1. Lineage (NCBI taxonomy): Eukaryota > Fungi > Ascomycota > Orbiliomycetes > Orbiliales > Orbiliaceae > Dactylellina > Dactylellina parvicollis. Next base: position 642,565 of record JAJTUD010000005.1, read on the forward strand.
TTGATCGCGAGTCTAACATCTGTGTAGGCACAATACGCTACTAGCGAACAGATTATCGCGTCCGATTCTACGATCTGTAATTCGACTCGATCCGACAAGACAGATCAGATCCGTTCTGATTTCACAATATGTGCGCTGCCAAACGATGCTCTCAGCGGGAACTGCATTCCAGCTATCGAGAATGAGAGCAAAAATTGCGGTTACAAGTAAGTTTATATATTTATATCTATACATATTATATTAATTTATCAGTTCCAATATTGGGTACCGAGCTAATAAAAATAAATAGTAACAATCTCCCCGGGCTGTGTGCGTACTGCGGTTCGAGCTCTCCAAACTCGACAGACTCCTGCTGCTACAGTCTCGATCTTACCAGGTGCACCGGTGTCCGACTCACTCCGACGACTTCATTGCCACCTCTGTTCACCACCACTGTGACAGCGACCGCATCGAGCACCGCGACCGCATCAAGCACCGCAGCACCCATCAACAGCAGCCGACCATCCGGTGGCGCTATCGCCGGTATCGCTATAGGTGCCATCGCAGTTCTCGCCCTCATCGCTTTAGCAGTCATATGTCTCCTCCGCCGAAAAAGAAAGGACAAGGACTCTATTTTCAACCAATCACCCCGCCGCCACACTCTGGAACAAGGCCAAATGGTATTTCAACAACCAGGCCACGGAGATGGATACGAAGCCCTGCCCAGTACGAGAATTGCTAGGATGTCAGCGCTGGAAAACACAAACACAAATATCACGTCGAGCGAGACCGGTGCCACGCCTTCAACACGTAGGAACCGCAGCGAGCGAGGCAGATTCTCGTCGTCGTCTCCGGCGCCGTACGGTGAGAAGGCGTTGGTGCCGCCGCCTAGGGGTACAAGAACCGTTTCCGTATCTAGTTCGTCAATGCTCGATAATACGATCAATTCACCGTTATCGGACAATCGTGGGGGTATTTCGTCACCAATGTACAATGGCAGTTCGCAATCAGAGCAGCTACCAGCTTTCAAGGTAAATATCAAAATTTCGTGCATCGATTTTTAGGGAGTCTGAATATTAACTTTGTGTGCAGGATTATTACTCGGCTGACAACATAAAACCTGGCGACGATGTGGCAACGCTTTGGGCTTATGCGCCTCGTGCTAAGGACGAGTTTGAACTGGAGAGGGGAGATATGCTCCGAGTTATCGGTATCTGGGACGACGGATGGGCTACCGGTGTTCGTATCAACGGGAGGGCGGAAGACTACGTCCAGCGGAGAGCGCAGAGAGATAGCGGACTTTCCGCTCAGACCGATCCAGAACTGAATGACCCTACATTAGGCGCAGATATCAAGGCGTTCCCAGTGAGTATTCTACATTTTTAATCTCAAAGAGTGTGGGCACCCAGCTAACATCTATACTAGCTTGTTTGCGTCTGTTTACCACAGCATTGGCAGTTGACGATCGAGCGAGAGAACGAAGAAGGATATATAGGCGATGAACCGCATGAACCGCCACTGCGGAATTCGGATGAGGTGAACGAGAAATCCAGCTCGTCACCGGACCGAAGTGGCTCCGAACCCAAACGGTAACCGTTGACTTTTGGTTCAGTTTTTGCTATTAACTTTCGCTTTTCTTTTTTGATACCTAGATGCCGCGCCTCCCATCTGATATAGATTATGGCTTGCGCACACCCGCGGCGGTTAATAAAACAAAAAAAACTAATCAATAATGTATATATATACGTTTCGGTCGAGAAGCCGGAAGAAGAAGAAGGAAAAAACACACATAACTGTTCGCGAGGGAGATTGCTATCACTTTCTTTCTGCTTTACCAAAATAACCACTGCACACTTTTCTTACCTTTGGGAAAAGTTTACGGCTTTTTTGTTCACGGATCATGACGACTGCTCTCTATTTTTCTATTTCTCACACTCCTTCATACCCGTTTATATGACACTTTTGCTTTTTTATTTCAGTGCGAAAAATACTCTCCTTGCGATATTTCCTTTTCTTTATACCAGTCCGATGCCTTTTTCGACGGGGTCTTTGATACCCTTGACGACTACATGGCAAATATGTATTTGTAGCTGCGGTTTTGTTTTTGACCTTTTGCGCCCCAGCCAGATCGATCCTAGGGGAGTCGAGTGGCGATATACCTACTTGTCAGTGTCCTTTTCCTTTTTTCTCCCTCGCTGCTATCCTTTTCTTTCTCTTTGGCTTCGAAGATGTACAATATGGTGTGGTTAGCGACTCGGACGCCCTTTCTTTTCGGTGGTTATCTGATACCCTTTTTTTATACATTTTTTTTCGAGCGGAAATCCATTTCCCTTCTATTTTATACTGTCAAATACAGAATTCACACCTTACATACAATCAGAGAATATATATCATTCCTAATTTTCTGGCTAGCCGTCGGAGTGAGTGGCGCAATGATGATGGTCTGGAGCGGTCTGGCGGACCAATGCATCCGAATTTCTCAAAAGGGACCCTCCGATTCGGCAAAGCTGCTGCGCTAAACTCCAAGCTGCAGGGCCGCCCATCAAAAACGTTCTTTCCGCGACGGTTCCTTGTCTTTTATATATAGCTGGCCTGTAAACCACTCTCTTCTTTTCCTTTCCCATCGCAATCTTTCGTCTTCATTTTGAAGAGTGTACAATTATCAATTGAGGTAAGCGCAATGGCTTCTGATTCCTGTGATTAACCCCGCTGACGCCCCTCACCCGCAGAATCAGAACCACCCCGCCATACAACAGCGACATCGCCACCATGTCTTCCTCCCAATCATACCTGAGCACCAGAGGCGGCTCATCTGGCGTACGTCCCTCCCTCTCTTATTCTATCTCTCTCATATTATACTGACATTTCCCAGTTCTCCTTTGAAGAAACCGTCCTGAAAGGTCTCGCCAGCGACGGCGGCCTCTTCATCCCCGAATCAATCCCCTCCCTCCCCGAAAACTGGCAATCCGCCTGGTCCGACCTCTCCTTCCAGGAGCTAGCCTTCAACATCTTCTCCCTCTACATCTCGCCCTCCGAAATCCCTCCGGCGGACCTCCACGCTCTGATCGAAAAGTCGTATTCCACGTTCCGAACGCCCAACATCACACCATTGATCACACTGAAGAAGGAGCAGAAATTACACCTGCTGGAACTCTTCCACGGTCCCACGTTCGCGTTCAAAGATGTGGCGCTGCAATTCGTTGGTAACTTGTTTGAGTACTTTCTCGAGCGACGTAACGCTGGGAGGAAGGACAAGGGGGAGAAGGAGGACACTCTGACGGTCATAGGAGCCACGAGCGGGGACACGGGTAGTGCCGCCATTTACGGATTGAGGGGCAAGCAGAACATTTCCGTCTTCATACTTCACCCAAAGGGCAAAGTCTCGCCGGTACAGGAAGCCCAGATGACGAGCGTGCTGGATTCGAACGTGCACAATTTGGCCGTGGTGGGGGATTTCGACAGCTGTCAGGTATGATTTTACTTGAACCGCTGCTTTCTTCCGGGAAAGGGTTCAATTTTACATTCTACGCTACTGGCTAGGTTTTTGCTAACGGATAATGTTGACGAGCAGGACATTGTCAAATCCCTCTTCGCCGACGCCGATTTCAACTCCCGCCACTCCCTCGGCGCCGTAAACTCGATAAACTGGGCCCGCATCCTCGCGCAGATTGTCTACTACTTTCACGCCTACTTTTCCATTACCAAACTTCATCCGGAAGGAGAGATAAAACCGCGCTTCGTCGTCCCCACCGGAAATTTCGGTGACGTGCTGGCGGGGTACTTTGCCAAACGCATGGGTCTGCCCGTGGAGAAACTGGTCATCGCGACCAACGAGAATGATATTTTAGATCGCTTCTGGAAATCCGGCAAGTATGAGATTCACGCCGTGAGCGGGAAGGAGGCGGAGGGCGGGATCTCGGCCGATGGGGCCAAGGCGCATGGGTTCGGGGTGAAGGAGACGTTGAGTCCCGCGATGGATATCTTGGTGTCGAGCAACTTTGAGAGGTTGGTGTGGTTTTTGGCCTACGAGAGGGGTACGGATCATAACGAAGAGGTCGGTGAGAGGCAGAAAAAGGCGGGTGAGAGGGTGAAGGGATTGATGGCAGATTTGAAGGGGAAGAGAGGCTTTGAGGTCGGGAAGGGAATGTTGGAGCTCGCGAGGGAGGATTTTGAGAGCGGGAGGGTGGGGGATGGAGAGGTGAGTTTTGCATTCTTTGATATTCTTTGATGCGTATAAATGGAGAAAGCTAATGGGCTTCCGTAGACTGTGGAGACGATTAAGGAAATTTACGAGACGGCGGATGAAAAGTACATTTTGGACCCGCATTCCGCGGTTGGGGTTACTGTTGGGCTGAGGTATGTGAAGGAGAAGGGCGACGGGACGCATCAGATCTGTCTGTCGACAGCGCATCCGGCGAAATTCAGCCACGCGGTGGATCTAGCGCTGAAGGGCAAGGAAGGGTACAAATTTGAGGACGTGTTACCAGAGGAGTTTAAGGGACTGGCGGTGGCGGAGAAGAGGGTGGTGGATGTGGAGAAGGCGGATGGAGAGCTGGTGAAGGAGGTTGTGGACAGGTTGCTCGCCGGAGAGAAGAAGAGCGATTAGCCACTGTGAGAAGACTCATGATATCTCATTCGAGGTTAGAGGGTATTATTGTATATAGAATTAGAATGCCCTGCTAGATTATCAATGCAAATTGACCAGAAACTCAAGTCAAAAGTGATATAAATTTATATTGCTAACATTGGCGGCATAAACGTCCTGACCCCCAAAATTAACACCTCTCCACAAAAACCGTGAATCTTCCCTTCCATCAAAACCCACCCTCATCATGACCTCCACGCCCACAATCTCAATCAACTCCCCCCCGACCTCCTCCCGCCCTTCCCTCGACTCCTCGGTCGCCCACTCCCGTCTCTCCTCCGACAGCATCCACTCCCTCGCCTCCCTCCCATCCCACGCCTCCACCCCTCTCGCCGGCAACTCCATCCGCGCGCAACCCGGCACCAGCGCGACCCAACGCCGCAACCGCTCCGCCCTCCGCGAATTCTACGGCCTCAAACGACGCGATGAGGAAACCTCCCCGGCGCCTGCTGCGCCCAGCGGTGTCCAATCGGACCTATCCGTGGGGTTAGGCGTACAGCTCGACGGATCTGAAACATCACAGCAATTGCTACTCCCCGCGAGCGAACTCGACGGCGCAGGATTCGACGCGAAGAGCTGCGTGGATCGGTTGCTAGGCGCTCAGGGTCTGCAGAGTCTTTTGCGGGTCGAGAATGGGTTGATTCACGATATCAGGGGTCTGGACGGGGAGAGGAAGAGTCTGGTGTACGATAATTACAACAAGTTGATCGCTGCTACAGATACTATTCGGAGCGTACGTATCATTTTCTTTTCCTCGCGGAAACTCCATGTGGGGGGAGTTATGGGGTTTTTTCTTTACGGATTACCCATGGGATATTGGTGATTATTATGGAAGAGAAAGAAAAGCTGATTCGATATGGGTTTTTTGTTTTACAGATGCGCTCAAACATGGAACCAATGTCCCCGACGACTACAACCCTCCTACCCGCTATATCGCATATAGCGTCCCTATCCTCGTCGCTGGTGGAAAACGTGCACGCGCACGATCCGGCCACATCGCCGGAAAGTATAGCTAGGGAAAAGTTGAGGAAGAAGCAGGAGGTGGTGAGGTATATATTAGGCACGCCCGATAGGTTGAAGGAGTTGGTCAAGGCGGGAAGAAGAGAGGAGGCGGTTAAGGAATGGGGTGTCGTTAAAGAATACGTGGAGAAGTGGAAGGGTGTCGGCGGGGAAGGGGTGAGTGGGTTGATCAAGAGGGGAGAGGAGGTTTTGGGGAAGTGATGAGTTTGAATGGATGGTACCTTTGAATTTGATCTCTAAAGAGAATGGATTGGAGATTCCGTACATTGGCTGGCTGAACGGAAGGTGATTATTAGCCTTGAAGGTGGACACTCTTGTCGAGCTGCATCTGCCAAACACGCCACCTGATGATCATGATGGAGCTAGACGGATGAATGGAGTTTTGCCAATGAGGAGGCTAGGAGTTTACGTCGACCGCAGCGCGAAAAGTTGTTGAGTTGCCCGTCTCAAGGGAAGAAGGAGTGTCCATAACCGCCATCAGAGTGGAGGACCCTGTTAGTGGGTTACTTGGTTTACAAGTTTGGTGCACGATCGCACAACTGAGACTGGAGTTTGAGTAGGACACACACACACACACACACTCGAGTTATCTGGCGGGACGAGTCCAGGAGGAGTCCAAAACAAGAGTATGAGAGTAGTAAAATAAGGATACCAGATTTCTTTATATGTGAATCTGTCCGCCTGAGCTGTGTTTTGTATGTACAGAGATAAAAAAAGGGAAACGAACAAGAAGACAGAAGACCTCCGATTCATATACAGAAGAGGGATATAAAAGATATCGAAAAACAATAGAACATCAAGCTAGCTAGTAAAACTGTGAAATAAAGACTCGATGGAAAAGATCTTAAACGATACAGAAAAAAAGAACCCCCGCCATGCTGGTCTCAAGCAGAAAGCGTCTTCAGATCGGATTAGATATAGAAGCAAGGAAGAACCGATAAAAAGCAGTAAAATATAAAATAATAATGATAATAATAATAAAACGATACCGTTTCCCATCAAGGGAACCAGCTAGTTCTTCAAATCTTTCAACTCCTGATGAAAAAAAAAAACAAGATGAAACAGAAGAAAAAAAGGATATCATTCCCCCAACTTAAGCAGCGTTAAACCTCATCCTCTTCATCCTCGGATCCCCGTACTCTTCGTGCGGCGAAGTCTCGATCGGCCTCCTCAACCCTCCACGGGGCGAAGCGCTCATACCCCTCTGACCCTGCCCGACCAATCCCTGATATATCCCTGCAGAAGCGTTCAGCATCTCGCTCTCCACTGCCCCGGGTCCTCCGCCGCCGGTACTGCTCCCAAAACTGCCGCCGTTGCCGCCTCCGGGCGCCGGCATGTCGGAAAACGTGTAGTCGCTGTTCCCGTCCATACCGCCCGCGCTACCGTGGTGAGAATGGTGGTGGTGGTGACCGTGATGTGGGTGGTGGGAGTTTTGATGGTTCACGCCGCCCATCGTTGCGGACGAAGGAACGATGCCGACGGAACTGTCGGGTGTATTCTGGGAATGCTGACCCGTAGCGTCGTCGTCGTCATCATCGTGGTCGTCGGCGTGGGAGGCGGTCGTGGCGTCGTATTCCGATTTGAGGGTCGGGGGGGATCCCGGGATCCCTGGGATCTTTGGTTCCTGTTTTGGGGTTATGGCGGGGAGAGACGTCGGGGGCGGGTCGATGCGCAGATGGGTGAGGTATTTCTGAAGCATTTGGTTAAGACCCTCGCGAGTGAACGGTTTGGGTAGGACATCAATCATGCCTTTAAAGTTGGATTTGTCAGTTCTTATGACTTCTTCGAATGATCAAATGAGAGGATGCAGAAAGGTTAACTACTCACCGGCGTTAAAGTACAGGTTGATATCGGTGGCGCGAATGTTGGAAGTCATGGCGATAACAGGCGGGTCCTTCATATCCGGCTTTGCGGTTCGGATGATAGAGCAAGTGCTCACGCCATCGAGGTTCGGCATCACAATGTCCATGAGGATGAGATCGTACTGTGGACCGTTCCCATCGTTGAACTTTTTGATCGCTTCGTACCCATCGGTCTGCACACACGTCAGTTATCTATCGGAAAGAATGATAGGGAAAATAAGAATTTAACTCACAGCGTGATACGCCAAACACCCCGTCGCCTCCAAAAACTTGAGCCCGATCTTACGACAAGTCGGGTCATCCTCCACCAACAGAATCTTGGGCGGCTCGCGCCACTGCGCTGCCACGAGGCCCGTGCTCTTCTTCCTCATGTTATGCGGACGTCTCGTCTCCTGTCTAAAGTTGGTGGATACCTGCGGATCCGTAGCGTCCAGCGGGATCCCGGACTGCGACGCCGTGTTTCCGAACCCGCTGAGAGTGATCGGGTCAGCTATACCGTTGCCGTTTGTGATCTCGGAATACCCGTTCTGATGCGCGGACGGCGGCGGGGGCGGCGGGTGGTGCAGGAACCTCTCGGCCTGCTGTATCGGTGTCGCGGCCGCGGAGTGCAGAGACGCCGGTGGGGGCGGGGGCGGGCCGTGCTGCTGCATTGGCTGGTGGTTCATCATCTGCGGCGATACGTGATGCTGCGGGGGTTGCTGCTGCTGCTGCGGGGGGCCGTGATGCTGGTCATGCCGGGGTATCTGATGTCCCAGAGCGTCCTGCATGTACGCCTCCCCGCGGGGAACCATATCCGTCGGTATCCGTCCGTCCCGCAGGATGCGTTCGAGCAGCCGTTCGGTTTGGGACATGCGGTGGTTCATGCTCAGGCACTCGTTCAGGACGTGGTGGTACTGTTCGACCAGGACGTCGACGCGGCGGATGACATCGTCCAGACGGAGCTGGAGTCCCGAGACCGCCTGCTGCTGTTCCTGGACGGCTTGGGGTTCCTCGGACTCCTTCTTCGGGCGTTGGGAGGGTGCTTTTCGTTTGATGCCCTCGAGGTCATTATCGTTCCCTTCGCGGAAACGCGGGTGGACGAATTCCCATGCTTGGTCCTGAGAGATGCCGTTAACGTCGAGTTTAAATTTTTATTTTTATTTTATTCTAGATGAATGCGAATACGTACCCCGTTCGGCGCAGTCGGCGCGGTCTCGTCGGAGGCCCTAACCTTGTGGAAATCGTACTTGTTGAGCTGCCTGACAAAGCTGGCAAAGTTGCTGTGCTTGAAGTGCTGCGGCAGAACGTTCTTGGTGAACTCGTTGTTCTATAAGGCAATATATCAGCTCCATCTGTCCTTCGAGTCTAAGGAAGAAAATTGAGAATATGACATACGTCGAAAACGATAAAGCTGGCACCGTTATCCGCCCACCGGACGACATTGCTGTGCGACCTGTCTCCCAACATGCTATACCGTATAATTTGTCAGCGTATGCGTCTCTCTAAATTGACTAAATAAGGCTATTACCTACCGGTACAGTTTTTTGACAAAGTCGGCTCCGATACCAGAAGTCAGCGTGGCACCGCCCTTGGAACCGGAACCCTCGCCGGAATCCATTCTTCCAGTGGTCTCTTCCTCTCCTGTGTATCCTTTCTTTCAATTAAGAAAACACGAGTGCGAGTCGAACCGCAAGTTCTAGCGATCGATAGAGAGCACGTGGAGAGAAGCGTGTCTTCCCGACCAATCCACGTCGTGACGAACGGTGCGTCAAAAAAAATCGATCAGTTCCCTAGTTTCTTTCCCCCAATCGGAAAAGAAAATAACCACAGCCTGTGCCGAGGTTGCGAATGATCCCGTTATCCGACGTAATTCAATACCGTTTCAACGAGGTTGTGTTTGTGAGAACAATCGTGAGAAAAAGACCGAAACGAGACAGTGATGATGGTTCAGCCTTCCCATTCCTCGTTGCCTTTTCGTCCTTTTTCCTTTTCAAATCCAGTAGGAGAACCTCTCACAACCACCGCACTGTAGATGAGCGTTTTTCACGCTACCCTCGAAGCTTATCGTCGAAACCCGTGAATTGGTGGCGGTAAATAGTTGCGATATCCGAGAAAGTTTAACCTTAAGCCAACGCCGGGATAATGAAGCTGGTGGTTCTTTTTTGTTGGAGTTGTTAGCTTTCGTTGTCCGAATAACAGGAATGTCTCGTGCATATGGCGTGTGCAACGGAAAAACAGCGAGAGAGATAGCAGCGATAAAATAAATGGATATGCCAGGGAAAGAGAGGAGAGAGAGAAGGTTCAAAGTCGGAGCTCGAGTTTGGGGAAAAGAGCTACGGGGGGGAAACTTAGGCAGCTGCTTTTCTTGCGGGTTCAAGGTGGCTGGCTGGCCCATAAAATTGAAATGCGGCGATCCTCGAGGAGGTTACAGCTCTTGCGTTCCTCCTTCGATTCCCCAGCAGCAAGGACCCGAATGACCCGACCTGTGGGGGCAGAAACCAGATCGAGAGGGAGGAAATTTTTTTTTTTTGAAGGGTAACAAAATACAGGATATGGGAAGGAGCCACCTGCGAGTTCTGACAAGGTTCCGCTTATGAACTCTTTTCTTTTCTTTTCTTTCTTTCTCTTTCTGATGGGAATTCAGTTGCCGTCAGGATGCAGGAATGCCAGATGCATATACCGATCGAATGGCAATGTTTTGAAAACCAACAAGTTCTGACGACAATAATAAATATTGCACCCTGCGGGGATATAAATTGAAAATCAAGAATCGTGACGATATTATAGATCGGTTCGAACAGAAAAATAATCGGTACCGATACCGTGGAACAACGGGGGGGCGGGCAAGGCTTTTTATTAAAAGCAACTCAAGAACCGGCGCAACAGCTTTAATGTTTCTTTTCGCGGGATGACGAACGAAGACCAGAAAAATGTGAGGGAGAGGGAGAGAGGGGAGGCAAAAAGATGCCAGGTGATAAAAAAAAGGTACGACGCAGCCCAAATTATAAACTAGGCAAGATCTCGTATAGGACCGATGAGATGAGATGGAATAAGATCTTACCTTAGTGCGTTCAACAAGGAGTAAAAAAAAGCGTGATAATGGACGCTATGTATATGTATATGTATCTTTCCCGTCGTTCCGGATCGAGCGCTTGTAACTATTCGATCACTGCTGCTTTCTTTTTATTTTTACTATTTTTTTATTTTATTTTTTCTTGCTGAAGGCTTCGGCAGGAACAATCCCTCGGTTCAACGATATAAAATCGAGGTTAGGGATATCTTGGAAAAAACTATCCGTTGACAGAGGAATTGTTATGAGGAAAGAAACCCGGAAATTCCCAGTAAACTCTACTGGCCGCAACGGGAATTTCGAGCGATAATAAAAAATCGAGGAGAGGAAAGGGAAACGCCCGGTGGGAGTAAACGAGAATGATGCACAGATAACTGTAAACTGTTTGAAACTGTTGCACCTGTCTCTTTCCTTTCCTTCCTGCTCAGAAAAATAACGATAATTAGGCGAAAATGCAGGTAAGGATTTGAAAGGGCGACAAAAATAAAAAATAAAACAAGAGTTAATACGTTGTGGATTTGTTAGGAAGAGGGGAAAAAAAAGGTCCAGAGGCGAGGCCGGTCTAGAAGCGGCCCTTTTTAATACAGCGGTCTGCCCGCTCGTCGCGCAGGTAATCTATCCACAATCTGAGAAAACCCAAGCAAGGAAAGGAGATTTCGACGCCAACGGAGCGGAAAGAGAACCAGAAAAAAGAAAGCGGACAAGCGAGAAAAAAGGAAAGAAAGAAGGTATAGGAACTGGTTTGGTTAGCAGAGGCCAGGGTGGGAGGTCCTTGGTGAGGGGTGGGGAAACACCAAATCTCCTCTTATTCCTCTCTTTTTTTCTTTTCAAACCCGGCTGCAGAAAGTACCGACTAGAGATCAGATTTCAGATCTCTCCCTGGCTGGCTGTCTGACCCCGGACCGTTCACGTATGCGTGTGTATGTATATACATATGTGCACCCATCACGTCTTTCCATCTGGTGGCTGATTCCACTGTTTGAACGTTCCTTTTTCCTTCTTCTACTTCTCTCTTTCTTTTCCCTTTCGCTTCTTCCCTTTTTCGTCCCTCAGCTCCGGACGCCGTCGAAGGTTGTTAAACTTCTCGTGCAACCCCGTTCCGTGTCTCGTTTCTTCTTCTTCTTCTTCTTCTTCTTCTTCTTCTTCTTCTTCTTCTTCTTCTTCTTCTTCTTCTTCTTCTTCTTCTTCTTCTTCTTCTTCTTCTCTTGATCGAATATCTTTATTTCATTTTTCTTCTTCTCACTAGACATTTCTGTAAACGTATCACGTAGTTTTCTAGTCGCGGTATGTACCCAGGTTTCCTCATCCAACGAAATTCCAACCGCGGGAACCCGCCACTCTCGGTACCTGTACACAGTGTACGTAACGAGCCCCAAAAAATAAACCTTATGAAGGAAGGGGTTAATTTAAAGATTTTCTACAACCCGCGCGCGCGCCATATGCGCAATTGGATAATGAAATATATGTAAAATTGAAACGGGCCTCCACGATTCCACAGGCATCTTCCCAGTCCGACTACTGCAAAGGCGTTTTTTTTCCCTTTCTCTCAGTGTGATTTCGGTTTCCCCTAGTTTGAGAATATCGGATTTTCGCACACTAAAAAGAAGCTAATTGGGGTTCCTGTGTACCTTTGGTACCTCGAGCTTTACTCTTCACAGCAAAGGGGAAAAAAATATAAACGGCAGAGGTGCAGAATGGGCAAATTCTCCAGACTTTGTCGTTTCGGTTTTTCTAATGCAGGCGCAGAGTCCGAAAGGAAAAGAAAAAAGCTCGCTTCACCAGAAACGTAAACGTAAAAGCAAAAGATAAGACGAACGCGAACGGCGGTGAACACAAAGAGGAATGAAAACGATGAAGAGAGAAGAGAGAGGGTGGAAAGGGAGCTAAAAGCTTAGTCCACCCCGTTGTACCTGGATCCATGGAATGCATCAGATACCCCCCCTCTTCGATTCCCCGACCAATAAGGCGACGTCCGTGTGCATGATCATATGAGACCAGATAATATCATTTCTAAAAACATCCCTCCGGACATAAGGATAATCAAGAAAAAGAGAGAGAGAGCGAGAGAGTGAGTGAGAGAGAGAAAGACAAAAAACACCAAAGGGAAAATTTAGTGGTAGTACCGTGATGTGCACAGCTATTCCTTATTCTTTTTTAGCTCAAAGAAGAAGGGGAAGCAAAACAATACGCAAGTGTACATACCTTACATGTACGTATGTACTTCGTACGTTAGGCGTACCTGTTTCACAAGATATCCAAACCGTCGGCCAAATCTACTTCAAAATTCCAAGAAAAATAAAATAAATATAAACTAAACCCTTTTTTTTTACTTTAACAGCGAATCGATCAGGGTAGCGATCGCGCAGGCAAAGCACGTATTATGCCGTCCCCTTCCCTTTTCTTAATGCGCCGTATCGTCGCGGACACTCGCTTATCGAATAAGAACTATAACAACCGGAACATCTACGATTTTACCCTTCTTTTGATTTGAGTTTTTTATTTTTTTTATTCTTACCCACAGTTTTCCGCTCCGTCATGTGGGTAAATGTAATGTACAAATACGTGCTCTGGGTGGATACTGCACATATAGATGAGGGGAGAGGAAGGGAAGTAACTTTTTTCTTTCGGACAAGCAAAGCAGGGTGCAAAGGAAAACCCGCCGCGCTCTAGCGGAATGATAAATCCAGCCAATGGAGTCAGTCGTGCAGTGCAAATCCTTTCTTAATGCTGGAAACTCGGATAGGTTTCTCACGGGGATTATGTATGGTCGCTCTTTTCTGTTTATCCCTCGTATGACAGAAAAGGGTAGCTGTTAGCATCGGGACTAATGGCTAATCGAGCGAGTGGTGAAGTCCGTGTTCGTCAACCGGGCCCTTGATCGGAAAGGGAGGGCGAGCGAGAGAGACAGAGAGCGTGGGAGCGAGCAGGGGGGTGGTGGTTCGTGGTTGTCCATACGGAGGTTGTGAGTGGTTAGGGGCTCCACTATATCCTGGCGCTGGAAACGGCATCGATGACGTCGATCCCCATTTTCCCTGCCGCTCGAATGCGTCCGACCGGCACACGGTCTTGGCGCCCAGGGAAGGCTGGCCCAGCCCGAAACAGTGCACTCCCAAGAGAGACAGGCGTCGTCGCGATAGCTGGTTGATTGCGTTCAATTGCATCACGGTACAGGTCAGAATCTGTATGTACATACATTGTACGTGTACCGCTTCTGCATGTCCGTTTGAAACCGCATGTTTCTCGTCCGTCCGTATGGTACCTACACGCATCCTAGCTTTGTATTATGTATATACCGTCGACGTCGGACCAGACCTGCCGTTAAATTCAAAATGTGTGCTTTTTCTTCCATTTATTTTTTGAACAAACTTTAAAAAATTCAAAAAAAAAAATCCACACTCCTGATCCTGATGCTCACTTGTCCAATCGTATCGTATCGTATCGTATACAAACTGCAAGTCTCAACTTCGACGGAAAAAAAAACAACTAAAAAATCATCGCATACACTAAAACGCTCCTAAAACAAGCTCATGATATCCTCATTCTTCATCTGCTTCTGTTGCTGTCCACCAGGCGGCGGACTCGTCGTCCCTCCCAAGCTCATCCCTCCGAACCCTCCTAGCATATCCAGATCTGACCCCGCGTTATTCCCCCCTCCGTTCTGCACGCTCCCGTCGCTCCCAAATACTCCCAAAAGATCGTCCAGATTGTTCGCCGGCTGCTGAACCCCGCCCGGATTCGCTGACAATCCCGAGATCGGACTCGCGACCCGGCTGGTCTCTGCTGAATCCGGGTTCCCACCCATCCCGAACGGGTCGTTAGACGGCGTCGACGCGCTGGCCGGTGCCGCACCGTCAAAATCTATATCCAATAGGTTCTCCATATTGTTGCCCTTACCGCCTGCGGCGGCGGCTTGGATGGGGTTTTCGCGGGCGTTTTGTTGCGCTTCTCTGCAATGTTTTCACAAAAGTGGTTAGAATCTGATGCAAATGTGGAATAAGTGGTGTGAATGGGGGAAAGGATAGGGACGTACTCTAAGGCCCGCTTCTGCAGAGCATCGGCACCCGTCCTGCCTTGTCCCAAGAACGTCTCTGGAGGCTTGTGGTACACTGACGCCAGAGTGGAAATCTCGGCAAGCAGTTGCTCCAGCAATCCAGATGGTAACGACTTGATCGTCGATGTAATCGGTGGCTTGTCGGCCAGAACAATCGTCTACACCATCACATTAGCCCGACTCGGGTTCGTCTACGACTATATTTCTGTGAATTGTAAATTACCTTTGCCAACGCTGGATCATTCGACAGCAACCGCCAGTAAATGAACGCGCGATCTCTCAAATCCGGGTTGTCGCTCTTGGTGGTCACGCTCTGCAGCACCTTTTGCACCAACGCTTGCGTTTGCGGTTTCTTCAAGAACAACTTTACGGCTGCGGTCAACAGCTGCAGCTGAACCTGCGTCTCCTCCTCGTCTAGGCTGTCCACAAAAGTCGATAGAATCTCGTCCGCGTTGTTGATCTTCTCCGCATACTCCCCCACGATCCATATCAGCGATCCCCGCGCCTCCGGTTCGTCCAATTCGTCCAAAGATTGGCATAATTGGGGTATTATGCCTTCGTAGCCGGGATATTTTCTCAATATATCCTGTATAAACTTAGCGACGGGACCCCACCTACCGTATTTGTAAAGGAGCAACCGAAAGAGAGAGAAATACCTTGATTACAACAATCGCCTCCTGCACCACGTAATTCACTTTCGTATTGATCAGATCCATTAGGACATTGACGCATTTGTCTTTCGCGCTCTCAATCTTGATGGCGCACTGTCCGATCGCTTTTACCGCTCGTCGTACAAAATCCATGTCAACCTCCAAGGCGTACTCTTTAAGTTCCATCAGTAGCTGATCGACGTTGGCATCGTTCGCTATTCGTATCATGATTTCCAACTTTTCGAGTTTGACATAAGGCGGGTCGTTATACTTGCAGAAGAAGACACGCATCTCTTTGGAAAGGATATCGGGCTGCTTCTGGAGGAAGAGGTTGATGTTTCTGAGGGCGACGTATTGGACTTCGGGTGCGGACGATAGGAGGGTGACTTTCCAGATACGCAAATCAGTATTTTCATCCTAAATCTGTGACAAAATGTGGAACAGTAATTACCTAGCGGGGGCGCCATCTTTCTCATATAAGTCTTCACCACATCATGGTTCAGACCCTTCATATGCGCAAAGACGACCTTGATCGCAGAGATGACAACGCTGGGGTTCACGTGCTGGAACTGCGGAACGACTCTTTCGCAAATGTGCTCCATCTCCTTGAGATCGCTTGTGTGGTATTCGGCTAGTTGGGTCAGGATGGTGATTCGTCCCCACCTATTTGCAAATGTGAGCTCGAAGCAACATAAGAATGAATGGAGACTTTCCATACTCTGTGCATTCATTAAGTGCCAACAGCAACTTCTTCAAAACTGGTGGCGTCACCGCAAGGGCAGCGGTCTCCGGAGCCGAGTGCATAATCTCTGCTAATGCTGTGACAGAGTTGGCGACGACCTGTTTACAAAATATCGGTTGTGAGTTTATTTCCCACATCATCATCCGGGTTTGTGAGTTGGAGGTCATACCATTGGATTCGAATCCGCAATCATCTCTTGCAGTTGCTCCAAAAATCCGTTTTCCAAACACAACTGAGGGTTCAGATCAAACAGCTTTGCGACACATATGGCGGCTGTCTTTCTCACGTACGGACTCTCATCCTACAAACCCCAATAGCCGATTAGCCACGATTTGATCAATCCAAATTGTATTCCAGAACTTGTCAGAAGTTAAATACCTTCAACGTTTTTCTCAAGGGTTCCTCCATATAATCCACCATCTTGTCCACTCTGATGCACCCCATAGTCCGTATAGCCAGTGCTCTCACAAGCGGGTTCGGATCCTCCGAGTCCTAAACTCCAATATAAACTTATCAGCTCTCCATCCACAATACAGCCCACATTCCAGCTCCCAACTGCTAAAAACCACAAATATCACATGACGAACAAAGGCCTCCCATACCTGCACAAAAGTATTAACCGCAAGAATACACAGATCTGGATGACTCTTCGCGTAGTTCATGAGGTATAGATACACGAGCTTCTTCTGATCCAGATCCGGGGTGGCGATATTTTTCAGAACGTCCGGGAAGAGGGCTGAGACGTCTTTGCCGAGGGTCATGGCCATGATTGTGCGTTGGATCGCATCTTTTCTATATATTTTCGAGTATAACCGTTAGGATGTATCCTTGGTTTTTGTTTTTGAAACGGGCGATGTATATTATGTAAATGTGAGAGGGAAGGGGTACCTTTCATGGGCGTATTGGGATACCTGTGAGGACAAGGTCAGCTAAACTTATTCTCGACAGATATGAGAGAGAGAGGATAGAGGAGCGTACCAATCCGCTCCTGAGCTCGAAAGTTTCTCCTTTTCGCGGAACCTGGAATACATTCCGGATGCGATTGACAGCCATCATTTTTGGAGATGGTTTGTTCGCCCTGCGTAGCTGGCGCTTCGCTGGGCGGTGTTTTTTGGTGGGTTATATTATCGAGGTTGTTTTTCGGGTAACCTCCGGGGGTAACTGGAACGGACGGAAGGATTGCTTCGAGGTGAGGTCGTCTGCTGCGTGATGGATGGTTGAGGCGACGTGGTAGCTTGCGTGGAAGCCAAAGTGCAGGTTTTCGGTGAGCTTTGCTGAGTGAGGTAGAGTGAGTGGGAGTTGTTTGAGGCGCGAGCTGTGGGAGAGAGCTGTCGAGATGGAGATTAGATTAGATTAGATGGGAGGACGACAAATCCAACACGACGTACAGTAACTCAACGTCTTTTTAAACACGGGCTTGGACGACGCCAACGTCAAGGTTTGTGCACACCTGACAGCAAAGATTCGGAGGTTGAGGCCGCTGATAACGCGCAAAGCAGAGGCAAGGGAGCACCCAGCTGATCTATATTGAACTTCTAAACATTACAAAATGGTACGTCACCAAGTTTCCAAACTGGAGCGACTCTGCTGACACAACTCATCGACCGCAGGCGTCTCTCCCAAACCTACGACGCCTCTTCGCAAATGCAAGAACTGAAACTGAAGAGAGCTCATTCTCTAGATCTGCTGTAAGGCTAGAGATATTGATCTACTAAATTCGATTCCTCTATTGTTTGCTGGCCTTCTCTAACAGTTTGTAAAAAATCTTTTGGCCAGTTCTGGAATCTAATTCTCTTTGTATCTTCGATCGCGGTCTTTAGCGTGGCTGCGCAACGGATGTCTGGAAGGATTGCCGCCGGGGGTGCTGGATCGCGGTAGTTGGATGGGATTATGAGAACGAGTCATAGTCGTTGGGAAAGCTACAGAGCACTAAGTTACAACTGGGATGGTATATATGCACACTTCATCAGATTGGGTGTTTATCACAGGACTAGGAGAGTTGAGCTTGGATTATCGATCTTCGAATCTTTATTTCGCGGAGTCGTGAATAGCAGGTGGAAGGCCTTGCAACCGGAAGAGTTTGGTTTGCGAGACCGATTGGGACTATTGACTGCAGGCACCTGAGGCCAGTTAGCTTAGTATTGGGTGATTGCCTATATAAAACTTACTAAAGCTTACTTTTCAGATTCTATGGAGCATTCACAGTAGCACAACTTCTTGTCTAAGAGAGAAAATCAAAAATGATTTCTTAATTGTGATAATTTGATAAATAATTGTATGTAGAAAGATATCGATTTAGATGCATCGCGTGCGCCTAATAAAAACGAAAAAATAAAAACACAGGCTATGTATACCAAGTTTCAGATGATACAAAAGACGAAAGTCCCATAAAGGCTTCCAAAGTGGTCAGAAAAGCGGGGAATAAACAAAACACATGAGAAAGAAGACATGTCCCTAACACCAGTATATACACCATCCCAAGATGCTGTTAGACCCAGGCGAATATCATGACAGAAAGAAAATAAGAGGTTGTAGAAAGATCCGAGGAGGTTGGCCAAGAGGTAAAGGTAGGTAGGTAGGTGATATCACGAGGTTAACCTCTTTAAGACGAGGTATCAGGCTCGTTTGGTCTGCTAGCGGGTCTGCTAGTCTCGACATCGGACCAGTCACCCTCCTCACTCTTGCTCTTGTTATCGCCACCGTCCACGTTCTCGGTCTTGATCTCAGGGATGGTTTCGTCTTTCTTTTCTTCCGTCTTCTCACCCTCCTCCTTCTTCTCGCCCTTCTCGCCCTCCTCGCCCTCCTTCTTCTCACCACCTTCCTCGGCGATATCCTCAAGGCCAAAGTCCTTGCTGCGTCTCTTCTTCTTCTTTCCGTAATCGCTATCATCATCACTATCATCATCGCGGCTCAACATTTTCATCTGTCGTCGTTGCTTGAGCCACTTCTGGCGTCTCTGCAAGAACTTAGATCGCTTCCTCTTCTCCTTCTCTTCGCCCTTCTTGAGGGTATCGAGCTGGACGTCGAGCCATTCCCTGAGTTCGCTGATAGCGAGCTTCGGATCCCTCTTGCGTGGAAGCAAAAAGTTCTGAACTTCGGCGGGGGTGAAGGTGCCTTCTGGAACCATCTCAGCGAACTCCTTGGCCAATTGCTCGACTTCCTGCTTGTGTGCCGCCTCCTGAACGATTTCCTTCTCGGACTTCTTCTTCTCTGCCTCGAGAGCGAGAGAGGAAAGATTTTGCTTCTTGCCAGAGTACAATTGAATAAAGATTTGCTCCAAGACTTCCTTGTTTGCGCGGCCAAATTCGATTTCCATGTCCACTCTGCCAGGTCTGATCAGGGCGGTATCAAGAGATTCGCGACGATTGGTGGTCATGATCAAGACACGACCTTCAGCGGAACCAACACCGTCGATGGCATTGAGAAGACCGGAGAGCGAGACGTTGGACGGACGGCGGTTGTTCTGGCCACGGTTGAGGACCTTGTCAACTTCCTCGTCATCTTCGGAATCGATATCTTCGTCTTGGTTCATGCCATAACCGTAGTCACGGTCCACGTTTGCGGAGTCAACATCCTCGAGGAGGACTATGGCGCGGGGAGGCAGAGACATGAAGAGTTCTTGGACGTAGTTGTCGTGAAGATTCTGAGAACCGAGCGAGAGGATGAAGAGCTTAAGGTTGAAAGCACCGGCGATGGCGGTGGTGAGCGAGGTTTTTCCGGTTCCGGGCAAGCCGTAGAAGAGATAGCCGCGACGGTAGGGAAGACCTTGTTCTTGGTACCATGCCTTTGTCTTTGGGGAGAGGTATTCCGCAATATCGGTGAGGAGACGGTTCTTGTCCTTGAAGGTCATGACGACGGAGTCGAGGGAACGCATAGGACGAGTTTGCGAGGCGGACCATCTCATATCGTAGGTATCACAGGTGTGGATAACAGTCTTGTACTGCTGCTGCTTCATGAAGAGGACACGACAGTGGGCGAGGAAGCGACGGAGGGCAACAGGGTTACGTCCGACGGTCCAGATATCGACGGTTTCGTCATCTGGACGAGCTCCCATGCCATTGTTGTTGTGAGTTGGGGTGTGCTCGATTGTACGCTCGATGATGAAGAGGGTGCGTTCGAAGAAAAAGTAGTGCTTCTTTGCAGATGCGGGAATGAACTTGAGCTTCGGGCCGTATTCGTCGGCCTGAACGAATTCGCTGTCCGGACGGTTGATGCCCGCGAAGGTGGCACCGTCGTAGAACATGGCCTTGTGTTTTCGAGGGATTGTATCCTGCTGGGTGCTCACGTGGAACAGCCTAGAATCGGTGGAGATCTCGTTTCTGGAGAGGTATTCCATGATGTAGTCGAAGGACTCGTCGTTGGAGCGGATGTGGGCCTTTGACAAAAAGTAGGCGGAGAAGAAGTTCATGGCCTGGTACACTAGACCCAAGAAGAAAGCGTAGAGACCGGTGAAGGAGTTGAAGATGGTGAGGAGCATGCCAATGGTGATGAGCATGGAGGAATCAATGCCGTATTGATCGAGAAGACGCTTGACCATCTCCGCTCCGGGGATGGAAGCCAGTGCTTCATCGTTCTGAACCGGTGGCTGTCCGGGCATTCCACCCATGGGCATCTGGTTGTACAAGCCCGCACCGAGGGCGAAGGCTGCTGGATCCTGCGCCATACCGCCCATAAACAGCATCTTGCGAGTCTCGTAGGGACCCTAAGAACTGTTGATGTCTAGAGAAAAGTTGAGGAGTGGGGGGTTTGATGTCGGGAGAGATTGAGAGGGATATGTGTAGATGGGAACGGGGAGAGCAAGTTTACTGGTGATGAGGGATTGATAACTGTGAGTTAAAATTTAACTGGAGATGCAGCCAATTATATAATTTTCGGCTGCGTGGATCGATTCAGAAGGATCCAAGCTTTGGCTAGCTGACAAGCGAATCCTTGCGCAAAGGGTCCTCTCTGCAGGGTGCGCGTAGGCGAAGAGGTGAATGGAGTGCAAGTTTGCCTGGAGGGTGTGTGTTTGCCCGAGAAAAAGTCGGATTCAGGCAAGTGTCCAACGACTGATGGTGATGATGATATGGAGAGAGGAGAAAAGAGGAGGGGAAGGGAGGAGAGGGACGGAGGGTGTTAAATATGTGAAGCTGGAAGGGGAGACGAGAGGCGTGCAGAGGTTAGCTCAGGCCGAGACCGTCGACGGTGCAGAGCGTGCCCCGTCCAACACAAAACACCAAAACACCAAGCACATCTTCAACTTTCTCATCAGGTGCGCCTTCCGATGCACCTAACCACACGCTAACCAGAACACCCAAACAGTCATTCTTGTCATTCCAATCCGCCGCTGTATGCCTTAATCCAACCCAAGCTCTCCAAAAGAGCAAGACTGTGGGGTCCGTCTCCCTGGTCACCAACCTTGAATCTGACCGCGTCTCCCTTTCTCACATTTTTGTGACTCAATCCCGCATCTCAAGATGACGAGGGTCTCGCTTTCCCAGGTCTTGGACCGCGGATTCATCACCTTTCGTGCCACCGCGCTTGCAGGAAGGTTCCGGCCCTCTTCTGAGTAACATCGTACCATGCACAGTGCGAGGAAGGACTTACCGACTTGCCTGCATACATGCCACGAATATGCGGCCTTTGATGATCGCCAGACCTGAAGCAAAAAAAAAGTCTGGTCCTTCAATCGGTTGGAGGGCAGGGGTGAGATCCGAATCTGACTCTTTGTAAAACCCCCCCTGTCAAGCCCCCACCATCTTGAGGGAGGCTCCTCAGCCTCAGCCACTCGCTTCGGATTGCTTCCCTGCACCGAACATCTCGCCAATGCGCACGGCGTTCTCAAGCCTTTCATACATACTCACCATGCGGAGTATCGTCATCGGATATTCGGCCGAAGCCTGCAGTCCCGAGACTACGAAGCCTGGAGACTGCCTTCAAGTTCGTGCTCTTTGTGGTAAGGCCAGATGTCAGATATCACCAACTCTGGCGATTTCCCGATTGCCGATAAGAGTACCGGTATCAACAACCGCAACAGTTGGAATGTTACACACGGAACTCACCGAATTTGCAAACGTCCAAGTCTTGCAATGGGGTTTCTTGTCTTAAGAGGGTGACCTGTAAGATCTACATAGCATCCAGCATCTAGCAAATCCGAACACCCAATTGCACCAATCATGGTTTATATTTATAACTTAGATGTATTCGATAGTATAATCACACTTGAACTACATGGTTAGACACTTGAAACTAGAGCTGAGGAGAAAACAAGCAAACCGCATCTAAATAGGACCGAAAGTGGGCATCAAGTCACCCTGGCGGCTGTCCGTGTCTTCAACAATCTTAGATTGGGGTTCATTACGAGTAAAATCGCAGGGCAATGAAACCTTAGTCCCGACTGTCAAGGAGGGAAAACTTAACTCCGTGAGGCTCGAAAATGATGACCAGAATCCAGCAGTGGTAGTGTCACGTGAGATGGCGGCTTGTCAACAACACGCTCTGTTTTGCCTCATCTTCCCGACGCAGGTTCGACGCGTCGCCCAACCCGGTCGTCATTTGCTATTGTCACTTCACTTCACTTCACCACCCGAAAACTCCCCACTGCTCCTTGTCTACTTCTCTGGTTATCAAGCGACTTGCCCTTTTGTCACTGCAGCCATGCTCGGATAAACTTTACTCACTTTCTTCAAGATCTTCTTCAAGACCGTTTCTTCATTACCATATATTGTACCAATCCGCCTCTCCAGTTCGCCTCTCGAATCCGCCTCGACTGGCGATATATTGACCACTTACCAGCAGCGATGAGCAAACCTTCCACCCCACTACCCGCCTTCCGCTCCCCGTTGACTCAACTCTCTGAGAACCGAATTCCCTCTGGCCCCTCTCACGCATCTCAAAAACTCGTTCGCATCAACGCTACTCCTACCGCCTCCCCGGTCTTCAAACCGTTCAAGTGTCCGGGTTCCGCTGCCCCCAAACGTGAATCTGCCCTCCCTGCTCGTAAACGCCGCAAGGTCGACTACTCTGGTGCTGATGGGTCTGCTGAAAATGGAGACGTCGCATGGACGGCTCCTGGAGCCGTCCTCGCTCTTCGTGAGGCGAACAAGCAGCCCATCTTCAGAGTCAAAGATAAGGAGATGATGTTCAGAGCCAAATTCACAATCCCCTTCACGGATAAATCTCGCATCAACAATGACCGCCCCACTATAGCACTGGGAATGCGGAAAGGTGCCAATTTTGTTGCAAAAGCGCTGCATGACCCAGCCGGGGAGTTTGCAATCGTTCTATACGATCCAACCATTGATGACAAAAAGGAAGAACCGGAGGAATCGAGCGACCCGGAAGCCCAGCTGGAGACTCCGGACAAGGCTTTGGCTAAAAAACCGAACAAGAGTTTAAATGAGATATTGGGCATCAAAAAGCAAGACTCCAGCGAGGTTCCACGTGTCGCTGTGGTCATCGATCCCAGATTGGCAAAAGTTCTGCGACCGCATCAGATCGAGGGTGTCAAGGTACGGAGTTGTGTACATCACTTGGTGTGCCTAAAGGTTCTGACGCATCTACTACCTAGTTTCTGTACCGAGCATCTACTGGACTCATTGATCCAAAAGCACACGGCAGCATCATGGCGGATGAGATGGGTCTTGGTAAAACTGTAAGTTTGCACTTTGGTCTCTCCTCGCTCTCGAGGATATCGCTGACATGGTGCGAAGCTTCAATGTATTGCTTTGATGTGGACCCTTCTCAAACAATCACCAGAACCTGGCAAACCTACTATCAGAAAATGTGTTATCGCCTGTCCGTCCAGTTTGGTTCGCAACTGGGCCAATGAATTAGGTAAGTAAATTTCTTTCTTTCTTTCAGTTGTCTCGGTTGGCATTTTTTAACATTATTATAGTTAAATGGCTCGGAGAAGGCACTATCCACCCGTTTGCGGTTGATGGCAAGGGAGGGAAAGAAGAACTCATCAGCCAGCTCAAGCAATGGGCCATCGCCTCAGGCAATCAGATCGTTCGTCCGGTTCTCATAGTCTCCTACGAGACACTCCGTTTATATGCCAAAGAGCTTGGAAACACCGAGATCGGGTTGATGCTGTGCGATGAAGGCCATCGTTTGAAGAATGGAGAGAGTCAGACTTTCACTTCGCTCACTTCGCTGAACGTAAAACGTCGGGTCATCTTATCCGGAACGCCTATTCAGAACGACTTGACTGAATACTTCTCGCTGCTCAACTTTGCCAACCCGGACTACCTCGGATCCCGTGCCGACTTTCGCAAGAAGTACGAGATGCCGATTCTCAGGGGCCGAGATGCGAACAGCGATGAGAAGGCTCGAGCAAAGGGAGACGAGCGGCTGAAAGAACTGTTTGGCCTCGTCAACAAGTTTATCATCCGGAGAACTAACGACATTCTCTCCAAGTATCTACCAGTCAAATACGAGCACGTGGTCTTTTGCAATCTTGCACCTTTTCAAAGGGATCTTTACAATCATTTCGTTACCAGCTCCGAAGTCAGGAAACTGCTTCGAGGTGTTGGTTGCAAGCCTTTGAAGGCCATCAACGTGCTCAAGAAAATGTGCAATCATCCAGATCTGCTCAATCTTCCTGAAGACTTGCACGGGAGCGAACAGTTCTTCCCTGATGATTTCATTCCGAAGGGAGCGAGAGGAAGGGAGAATCATCGTTACGTCAATGTCTATCATTCTGGAAAGATGCTTGTTCTCGACAGGATGCTGAGGAGGATCAGAGAGGACACCAATGATAAGATTGTTCTTATCAGCAACTACACGCAAACTCTGGATGTGTTTGAAAGGCTCGCACGCGCAAACAAGTGAGTGATTAAGATAAGTTTATCTTGAAGTGATGTTATAGCTGACGAGTGCTATAGTTATGGTTTCCTCCGACTCGACGGAACGATGAATGTGAACAAGCGCCAAAAGTTGGTCGACAAATTCAACGACCCGAACGGACAGGAGTTTATCTTTCTTCTGAGCAGCAAAGCCGGTGGTTGCGGTCTCAATCTTATTGGCGCCAACCGACTTGTATTGTTCGATCCCGGTAAGACTTTCTTACCAAGTTTTCTCGCAAGGCCGGAACTAACCGGTATTTTGATAGATTGGAATCCAGCCGCAGATCAACAGGCACTCGCCCGTGTTTGGCGTGATGGGCAGACGAAGGATTGTAAGTTACCCATGGGAGTCAAAAAGAAGGGATAATTTGGGATCTAATAAGCGCTACTAGGTTTTGTTTATCGCTTTATCGCTACCGGTACCATTGAAGAAAAAATCTTCCAACGCCAATCTCACAAGCAATCGCTATCGTCGTGCGTCGTAGATGAGGCGCAAGATGTTGAGCGACATTTTGGAACGGAGGATTTGAGAAAGCTGTTCGAGTACAACTCCAATACACGTAGCGACACGCACGATACGTTCAAGTGTAAGCGATGCAAGCCGGATGGGAGACAGTATGTGAAGGCGCCGGCCATGCTTTACGGTGATACGAGCACTTGGAATCATTTTGCGGGTAACGGGATGGGGAAGATTGAGGATTTGTTGTTGAGACAGGAAGGGGAGGATGTTGCTGGTGAGAGCGTTGTGAGCGAGGTGTTCCAATATATCAGTCATTGATTTCATTGATTTTTATCTTGCACGTCTGGCGGTTGGCGGGAATGTCTTTCACGGGGGTGTTTTTGGTGCACGGTTGCTTGCATAAATGTCTGCTTTTGTCCATTTTATAGGAGCCGGGGCGGGCATTGGGTTTTTGTTCCGATACTGCATTAGACGTTACCGTTTTCGACGAATGCATTAGACAGCGTGATTGTTTTTTGGGCGGCTGTTGTATGTATGTACCAGAGATCGGACCACCCGAACTTGGTTCTTGGTACCGTATTTCAACCCACTTTTATGGGAGTCGGGCTAGCTGAAATCACATACTTGTTCCTCGATGAGCGATAATATTACGTCGACCGACGCAGCGTGTATGCAAATTTGTAGGTAGACAGGCGGCGAGGATCCGACGTGCGAAGATGCTGCGTAGGTTCGTTCTGCCTGAAGGGAGGGACGCTGAGTCCGAGGCGTCACGCTGGGAGTCATCGATCCTGGCCAGCATGAGACCCTGGCGCCTGCCGGTACCCAACCGCAGTAACAAGTTCCCTGGCCGCCCACCAGCTCGTCAGTAGCACCCGTCGGGTACTTGGCATTACATTATATTACTTGCGGCCAGAGTGAGGCCTGAGGAGCAAGAGGAGCAAGAGGAGTGAGGAGAGAGAGAGAGGAGGCTATCGCATGAGCTCAACACCAACGCCCCCATCCATCCATTTATAATCTGCTGGGCCAGCTGGGAGTGTGTGTGCTTGCACAGCTCAAACAATAATAATCATCATTACTTAACTGCGTCTTCTCCTAACTCTCCCGATCCAAGGTCTTCCTCTCCCCTTCTTCCCTTCTCCCCTCTTTCCATTACTCCTGCTTCTCCGTCCTGTGTCCATTCCTCTATACATATACATATCGTCCGTCTCGTTTCTCCACGCATCGTTGCGGAGTATTTGGTAGCTCGTCGTGCCCATCCCCACCCTCTCCGGCTAGACTGGCAGGGCTTCACGTGGCCAGCATATCGTGAAAACTATCGACATCCTCAGACTTCAACTCTCCATTCCAGACATCTCCTTCTCCCGGTCACTGACCCGATCATCTCTGTCATCATCATCATCACCGTCGTTGTCACTCTCACACCGTCGTATCCCCGCCTTATCGCCGAACCTGTCGTCGGAGTCCGAGCAGCTACCTTGATAAAACCCCCTCTCCTTATCCCGGAGTCATCTTTCCAGGAGTGACGACACAAGGTTCTTCCATCTTCACGGAATTACCTTGTACTCCCTCGTCGCCTCGACGCTATTCACAACGTTCTCATCCACCCGAAAACGAAAGACCTCTTCGGCAGCAGCCAGTCAGTCAGACCAGACTCCAGGAGGTGCCAACTCTCACCCTCTCGCTGATTCACCAACACCTACTCCCCAGCCGGTGACGCCTGCGCTACCCACTCTCACCTCCACCTCCACCACCTCCTCCACCCTCCCAGCCGAGGAGCGACCGGCCAAGCGCTCGCACTCCACCACTTCCGCTTCCAAGCTCACTGGAGGCGACGATAACGACGAGGAAGCAGCCTTCTCGCCTGCATACGAGGCTCTCATAGAACACGACGAGCCCAAGGGGAAAATGTCAGAGATGAGCGACGATGACTTTCTCTCCGGGGGTTCCGACGAGGAGTTCATGGACGAGAGCATGGATAGTGGTAAGTCTTCTCTCTCACACATATTCTCCTGCACCTGGTTCTATGGATAGGAAACAGCGAATCTCTTTTGCTAACGTTATTATCATTACAATTATAGACTTTGAAGAAGAAGACGGTACCCAATACTTGGACGATAAGGACGACAGACCACAAAAGAAAGCCTACGAGGTGGACTTCTCGGTGCTAACCGAAAACCAAATCAAGACCGCACAGAGATCCTCCATCGAGGAAGTCTCCTCAATCCTAGACATCGCACCTGAAAATGCAGCAGTCTTATTACGGCATTTCAAATGGAACAAGGAACGACTTATCGAGTCGTACATGGACGGGTCCCAGAAGCTGCTCGAGGAAGCTGGAGTGGATCTCTCCGGATTCAACAAGCCGGAACTGAAGGCGGTACCGGGGTTCGCGTGCGATATTTGCTGCGAGGACGAAGATGGACTCGAAACATTCGCTCTGAGGTGCAATCATCGATACTGCGCGGATTGTTACAGACAATACGTATCGCAAAAGATCAAGGAGGAAGGTGAAGCCATCCGGATACAGTGCCCCGCTGATAAATGCAAGATCTTGGTTGATCCGAAGAGCATTATCATTTTGGCGGGTGCGGACACCATGTTTAGGTGAGTTTATACATAAGCTTCGCTGACCGATGGGGGAGGAATATTCTGTGCTAACTGCAATATTTTGTTTAGATACAACGAACTGCTCAACAGGACTTACGTCGAAGACAAGGAAAACCTCCGCTGGTGCCCCGCCCCGGACTGCGGCTACGTTGTCGACTGCTCCGTCACGCAGAAACAATTGCACACAATTGTCCCCACCGTACTGTGCGGTTGCGGCCAAAACTTCTGCTTCGGATGCGGCTCCAACGATCATCAACCCTGCCCTTGCGGTCTGGTCAGGAAATGGTTGAAGAAATGTGAGGATGACTCGGAGACTGCCAACTGGATTTCGGCAAACACTAAGGAGTGTCCGAAGTGCATCAGCACGATCGAGAAAAACGGTGGTTGTAACCATATGACATGCCGAAAGTGCAAGCACGAATTCTGTTGGGTCTGCATGGGCCCGTGGAACGAACACGGCACCAGCTGGTATAACTGCAATCGCTACGAAGAGAAGAGCGGAGTGGACGCTCGGGACACGCAGGCGAAGAGTCGGCAGAGTTTGGAGAGGTATCTTCATGTGAGTTTTTTCCACCCATGCTTTCTACATCTGCAAGTCCGGGATAGATACGGATGAATTGGTATACAAAGAACGGAGGACTGACTTTAGATTTAATAGTATTACAACCGCTACGCCAATCACGAGCAATCGGGCAAATTGGACAAGGACTTGTACATCAAAACCGAGAAGAAGATGACAATGCTACAGTCCGCCTCGGGAATGTCATGGATCGAAGTTCAGTACCTCGACGCCGCATCCAAGGTTCTTCAGCAGTGCCGTCAGACCCTAAAGTGGACCTACGCGTTCGCCTTTTACCTACAGAGAAACCATCTCACCACCATCTTTGAGGATAACCAGAAGGACTTGGAGATGGCGGTAGAAGGCTTGAGCGAGCTGTTCGAGAAGCCGACGGATCAATTGGCGAATATTAAAGTTGAGATGATGGATAAGACGGCGTACGTCAGCAACAGAAGAGTCATTCTGTTGGACACGACCGCGAAGGGATTGCAGGACGGAACCTGGGAGTTTACGGTTGAGTTTTAAAAGAAGGAAAAGGAACAAAGACCTCCTGTGCTTAAAGGTAGACATTCGACCCTTTATTTCTCTCTACAGACCAGCGGAGACTGGTGGGATGATTGGCCCTGCACTCCTTTTTTTGGGTTTCTTTTAGAATCGTCATTTTTGGCTTTGCGAGATTATTCCTTTTTTTGCTTTACTTCTGCTTTGCTTTGCTTTTTGGCTATGATATTTTTTTTATCGGGGAAATTACTTTTTTTTTTTTTAAACGGCCTGATGGGTATAGGGTATTCTATGTATTTGTTCTTTAAACTGCCTTACCCCACGCTTTTTTCTTTCTCTGCTCTCTACCCCCCTTTCTCTCTCTCTCTCGGGTTTATGTGCTCTTCTCTTCTCGTGATGATAGCTAGGCACATATTTAGCAACCTTTTTTTTTTTGTGGATATAAACGTGGAAACACCATTATTTGGCGAAATGAAACAACTTACAGATCGGAATTTTAAGCTTAGTATTTTCTCTTTTGATATATGGGGTTTCATTTCCAATTGGCTTCATTAATTGTCGGATCGACTTATGAGACTGTATAATTTATAAATCAATACCTGCAAGCTCGAGACGACATCAAAATGTTGTGCCTGATGTAACATTTGGTCTTGAGCAAATATTAACTACACTTCTTAGCCAATGGAAAGACAAAGTTAAAAGCTTATTAAAGTAAGATTTGCCTTGCATGTCTGTTTAGGTTGATATATTTATAGGAATATCGGTTTCCGCTGTCCTAATATATTGCTAAACCTAACGGTAGCCTCTTACGAATTTCCACGCTCGCACTCGAGCCTTCCCACCGAAACCTATCATTCGAACTTGGGAACATCGTAACACCCTTCCGGATCTGTATCAAGATCATATCAACCAGCTATTAGCACAAATGCATTCCTTCAACCCAAAGCTGAGGAACCAGCTCAAAATACGACGGTACATATTTATACAATTCGACAGGATATCAAAAGAAGCAAAGAGAAAATTAAAAGGGATGGAAACATACCTTCACCACTGGAGAATATATTCTCCTTAGTCTTCTGTATATCGTGCGTGAATTTGGCGACCAATTCCTGCCTGCGAACGTTGATTTTGGGATTATGGACCGATGCGCCACGGATCGCGTGGGCGGCGACGTGGTAGCGGGAGACGTTGTTTCGGAGCATCATCTGCAGAGTACGGGTTAGTACATATAAACGGTTATAAAGTTGATAAAAGGTGATATTACATCAAACGGCGATGTCGTAGTTCCTATTTCATATCAACGCGCCAGGTTAGCCAGTTCCTTCGATAAACCATCATCGTCATATGTTGAAATAGATCGCCACTAACCTTCCTCACTATACCCTTCGACCACAACCCTCTCCATACCTCCCCTACCGAACAACAGCCCGCCAACTTCGACCGCATACCCGTGATAATTCACAACCACAACCCTATCCTTCGTGAACAGGGCCTCGAACCCTTCCTCGTCTAACGAATGCGGATGCCCCTTCCCTAGAACCATCAGATCGGTCACATTCACAACCCTGACCCTCAACTCCGGCACTTCCCTTCTTAGAATAGCCGCAGCGGATACGACTTCGAATGTGGTTTCCGTTCCTATAGCGCACAGCACCACATCCGGATCGATCCCTTCCTCCGTGGATGCGAATTTCCAAATCGTGGCGCCGGTTAGACAGTGCGCTTTGGCTTCCGACGGGGAGAGGTAGATTGGTGTCGGCTGCTTGGATGCTACGATCAGGTTGACGTAGTTTGTGGAGCGCAGGCAGTGGTGGAGGGTTGAGAGGAGGCAGTTGGCGTCCGGGGGAAAGTAGACACGGCTGTACGCTGCTTTAAGGTTGAGGACTGCGCCAATGAAAGAAGGGTTTCTGTTTTTTTTTTTGTATTAGTTGGGCGAATTTCGGAAATTTTTGGCTTTATGGGCATATATATATTGATGGTGATTATAGAAGAAAAATGATAACTCACTGATGGCTGAACCCGTTGTGCTCCTGCCTCGTCCATGTCGACGTTTCAATGTAATTCACACTAGCTATGGGTGCTCGCCAGTTGGTCTCCTGGCCCATCTTGCCGAATTTTGAGTACTGCACCATCATAGTATGTATGATCCCCAAAAAGCTCTCGTAGGAAGGGAAGATAGCGGTGCGGCCGGTTAGCGTGTATCCTTGCATGAAACCTTGACATGTGTGCTCGCTGAGGATTTCGATCACACGACCGCCCTTTGAACGAGAGAATTGGTCCCATTGGAAGTTGCGGGAGGTGACTTTGAAGACGGCGGAGAGTTTGTTCGATTCGAGTTCATCCGGGGAGAAGATTCGAAAGGTGGATTTGTTGCTTGAAGGAGATGTTAAGATGGTCACTTCGATTAAGTGAAGATGGAATGTATGGGGGAAGTGACTTACTCTTCGATCAGTTTGGCGAGGAATTTGCTGCCGGTTTCCATGCTGCTAGCTTCGCCGTTGGATTTTTCAGTGGCATAATCGAGCCAGTCGGGTAGATTTAAGGGATTGTAGGCTTTATAGGTCTCCGGTACCTGTCCGAGCTTACGCTCTGGTTCCTTTGGTACTATGGATGTGATCTCCTCAATAGGTTTTCCAGTCTCTTTATCGATCAATTCGGAAACATTATACGATGCCAACCACTCCTCCAGAAGTTTCAATTGCGTCTCATCCTTCTTCGCAGCAGGCAGAGGAACCTGATGCGAATGAAAACTGCCCTCGATGAACTCGTCACCCAGTTTCTTCGGACATCCCCACCCCTTCGGCGTCCTGAGAATGATCACTGGCCATCTGGGTTTCACGATCGGTTCCCCCTCCCTCGCCGCCTTTTGTATCGTCCTAATCTCACCCAGAGCCCACTCCATAGCCGCCGCCATGTCATCGTCGATATTCTCCAAATCTTCGACGAATCGAGTCTGGTACCCATACCCGCTGAACAAGCACACGATCTCCTTGTCGTCCATGCAACCAAAGATAGTCCTCTCGCTGATTTTGAACCCGTTGACGTGGAGTATTGGTATCACGGCGCCGGATTCCGCGGGATCGAGGTACTTGTAACTGTGCCACGCCGCAGCAGTGGGACCCGTTTCGGCTTCACCGTCACCGACGACGCAGACGACCACCAGATCCGGTTTGTCGAATACGGCACCAAAGGATACGGCGAGGGCGTAACCGAGCTCCCCACCCTCGTGGATGGAACCGGGGACTTCGGCGCTGATGTGGCTGGGAAATCCGCCGGGCATGCTGAAGCCTGTGATCAAGCGGTGGAGACCGGACGGGTTTTGGACGTAGTCCGGGTAAAAATGGCCGAGACTGTCTTCGAGCCAGAGGCCAGCGAGGATGGCGGGGGCGCCGTGGCCCGGGCCGACGACGAATATGCTGCGCAGGTCAGGGTGGGTGGTCAAGAGGTGGTTTATGTGGGCGTAAACCAGGACCAAACCAGGGCAGGTACCCCAGTGGCCGAGGAGGCGGGGACGGATATGATCTGGTTTTAGAGGCTCTAGGACCAGGATGTTGTCCTTGAGGAATATCATGGCTTTATACATATATCTGTTAGCATTTTCGAGATAAGAAGCACAAATGCATGAAAATGTAAAATATACCAGCAGCCAGATAGTCCGCAGCCCGTCTGAATTTACGGATAGCATTGCGATTTTGGTCAGAGAGAAACGACTTGTGATTAGTAGGTACGGCTAGTTCGAGGACTTTGTCTGGCAGATGGCTTTTCTCGGGGGGAGGGTTCGGCTGGTCTATGAATTGGCCAGGCATATTGAAAGTAAGTTGTGAAGCTCAAGCTTCGTGCGACCTTCTAGAATGACGATCAATGGAAGGACAAGAAGAGTATGGTTTGGAAGAGCGGTGATATTTGACAGGACATTCTTTTAACGTTTCCGATAATTGATAAAGAGGTGGTTGCAGGGGACCCGATAAGTCGGTCGAGTGAGAGTATGTATGTATGATATCATCGGTGTTTGTGTTGAGAGTGTGGTCTACGTCAGATCCGGTTTCCGTTATCCACACCGCATTTACAGGCGCATTGAAATATCTATAATTATATCAGAGATAGATCAAATGTCTTGAAGCGGTTCTATTGTTGAATGATTATCGCAAGTAGATCAAAAAGGGCCTTCTATTAAATCGTTGACTTGTCCACAGTTCCGCTTAACTTATCACCAAATCGAGATAACAGCGCAACGGGCTTCCTGTGATACTACGGCATCGCATAATATATTGTACAGACATGGCTGACCAAACAACCCCCAAGCTAATCCTCTCTGTCAACGCCGGCTCTTCTTCTCTCAAACTCCAGCTCTTCCGCATCACCAAAAAGAATGATTCTCAAACCCCAGTCCTAATCCTCAAATCTTCAATATCCAACCTCACATCTCCTCCCGCCAAATTCACCTTCAAAAATCTCGAAAATGAAAAGCACAACGTGGATTCTGAGGAGATTGATGATATCGGCTCCGGCATCGATGCGTTCAATTTCTTCCTGCGACATTTAGGAGAAGGGAAGAGCGGGTTTGGGCAGCAGGAGAAAGAAGGCATTACTCATATCTGCCATAGAGTTGTTCACGGTGGGGATATCGGAGAGAAGGGCCCTGCCGTGGTTGACGATGACATTATAGAAGAGTTGGAAAAGGTGACTACATTGGCGCCTTTGTGAGTACACAGTTACGCAGGAGATATCCGTTGGTTATCGATGGTAAATACTCATTGCTATATACCGATAGGCACAATGGACCAGCAGAGGCAATCCTGAAAGAATCCATGAAATCTCTACCGAAAGCAACAAACATTGCCTTCTTTGATTCCTCGTTCCACAAAACCATGCCAGATTTCATCAAAACTTATCCGATAGATCAAGGAGTGGCAAGGGACAAGAAGTTGCGGAAATATGGCTTCCACGGGATCAGCTACAAATGGATTCTGAAAAACGTGGCCCAATTCCTAGGAAAAGAAGAAAAGGAGGTTTCCATCATAGCTTTACATTTGGGAAGTGGGGCTTCCATGTGTGCTATTAAGAATGGGGAGTCATATGATACGACGTCAGTGAACAATTTCAGATCAAGGTATTAAGCTTATGAGCTAATGTGGTGTTGTAGCATGGGACTGACGCCTTTGGACGGTCTTCCTGGCGGTTCGAGATCAGGGAGTGTGGATCCGAGGTATTTGGTATTCCTGATATATATAAACGGCCTACGACTAATAACCTTTCAAAGTTTGATATTCCACTACTCTTCGAGGCCAAGCGATACAGACAAAATACCGCCATCGGTTGAGCTTTCGCATGCAGAAAATATACTAAATTCCTCATCTGTACGAAATGATTCACGCTTCACAGTTGCTCAATGGTGTTGTTTTTCTGACGTGAAGCTTGTGTTTATAGGGCTTCAAAGCGCTCGCCGGGACGTCCGACTTTTCAAAAGTTCTAGCCACGGATCCGCCAACGTCAGAATCGACGCTAACGGTCAACCTGTTTCTGGACAGAATACTAGGTTACCTGGGATCCTATTGGTTGAAACTTAAAGGCGGCAGGGGAGGTGTTGATGCTATCGTTTTTGCGGGTGGTATCGGTGAAGGCAGCCCGGAGTTTCGGAAAATGATAGTTGAGCAATTGGATGGACTGAAAGGGGAGTTTGATAACTTTTCTGAGCGAGAAAACGAGAGTGGTGGTGATAGCGGTGAAGAGACGGTTTACTCGATCGGAGAGGGGAAGGGGAAGATTAGACTGCTGGTTTGTCAAACGGATGAAGAGGTCAGTATCGTCAATATGTATTCTTATACTATGGGAGATACCTGCTAACGGGCAACTACGGTATAATAATGTAGCTGCAAATGGTCGAAGAATGTCTTTCGGATGAGAATTTATGGTAGCTGTTCATGTCGTGTTGTGTGTGGTATTTTGAGCAGCCGTCGGATTTGGAAAAGGCAAAGAAAACCTCGCTTCAATTCGCAACCTCGAAATCATTTTCTGCGAACGAATCCGACGACGACGACGACCAATTGCAGAACCGCCTTTCCTTACCATTCTTGTTGTTGATGTTACTACAATTCTCTTATAATTATCATATCGTGTTTGATGAACCCCGTTAAAGGCTCCGTTTCAAGGTGCGCCGGCCGCACAATTAGATCGCGGGGCGCACAAGTTCATCCTCTGCTCGAATCTTCAACTTCACCACCACCATCCCACCAAGCAATATCAATGCTGTCCTTCCTCTACCCACCTGCCGCCAGACGGCACATCGCCAATCACGCTAGGGCACTCTTAAAGTCTGTATCCCCGGAAACGAGCAGCGTATCACCATGTCTCCTCACAAAACGCTCCTACTCCACCACAAACTCCACCTCCAGCCTCCCCATCGATGAAACTCCCAGGCACGCCTCCTCCAGATCGACAGCGGAATCGGAACCGGATTCGAACGCCTGGGGCTACCTTGTCGGCAACCCATCCCCAGAAGACGAACTTCTCACCCCTCCGCGACCCCAGCACAGAACCAAGAGCTCGACCGGCTTCTCCCCGCATCCTCCCAAAAAGTACAACCTTTCCGCCTCCCGCACCTTCTACCCGGACCGCCCCCACAGCCGTCTCGGAAGGCACGCCTACCCGAGCGCTCCCGATGATCAGATGGCCGATGACCCGTCTATGAAGAACGCCCTAAACGTGCCCCCGCGCGGCAACATGACGGAACGCGAGAAGAAGATCTTCGATACGATTTTCGACAAGCTGCTGCAAAAGCAAGGCGCACCGCTGAAGAAACTCGAGCACGAACGTCCTTCACCCATGATCTCTGCACTCTTCGAATCGGCCGTCGGGCCTCAGAATGTCGGGGAAGACGAGGTCAGCTTTGGACCGGAGAGGAGTAACGGGCTGGACGACAAGGGTAGCATGCAGGCCGTTCTCGCCAAGGGTGACTTTCCGGCTTCCTTGCGGGTCGCCACGGCCAGAGCTATGGGGTTATCGAGAAAGGCGGTGGGGTTGGAGACTGACGAGAACAGAGAGGAGACGCTTCGGGAGTATACACGACTCAAGGAGAAGCTCAAGTCTTGCGGTAACGATCTAGAGATATGGGAGTATCTAGAGGAGGAGGTGTTTCCCATGGCCGGTGGTGGTGGTGCTACTGCTGCTACCGGGAAGGCGTTCCCGTCGTCGAACTATCCAAAGCTGTTAAGGGACGTGATCAAGATTTTCAGAGAAGAATACCACGACTTCCCGGCCTGTGTTGCCGTTTTCGAGAGGATTAAGCAGTTCGGACCCGAGAGTTATATTATCGGGTGTTCCGTCGGTGTGTACAACGAAATGTTGTTTGTGAGATGGAAAGGGTACAGGGATATCAGCGGCGTGCTGGATCTGCTGGATGAGATGAGGCTGAACGGTGTGCAGGAAGACGTGGAGACGGCGGGTATCGTGGCTGATGTGCTATACGATGTAAGGGTTTTCGAGAGTAACGGGTTCCTGCCGGGGACCGTGATGATGTGGAGTAATGAGAACGTCCTGGACGGGAAGGAGAAGCTCAGGGATATCATGGCAACCATGGTGAGGGAGGGGGATGCGAGGGGTCTGGGTAAGTCGGAGGCCAGAATGTAAAGTATGGCAAGGTGGTGATTGTATATATATGTATTATAGATTGGTCTCAGGTCCAGAGGGTAATACGACTTTAGTCAGATTCTTCTTATGAGTTTGGGTGCTTTGAATACTCCTGTAGAATTCTTATCGTAAAAGCTTGAGAAAACACACACAGAGGATATCCCGCTATGGTACATACAGAACAGCTCCAGACGCCAAATATCAGAGCGCTAACAAGGTATATGATAAATACAGAAAGAAAGGGTACCTGGAGTATAGCCGCTACACAACTAGTTCGCACTGGTCTCGTAAACCAAACTATTCCTTGCACATGTGTGAGGCTGGTTTCGAGACCAGTTCGCACTGGACTCTCCTTCAGCTGTTGCTGCTAGCCCGCGGTCTCAGCTTCTGAAACTGATCATAGAAACGGCTCTGTGGTGTTCCCTGGTGCGGTTGCGGCGGCGGCGGTTGCGACTGCGACTGCTGGCCCTGCAGCACCACTGGTAATCCCAATCCGTGCGAGCTCCCCACGCTCCCCACACTGACATAGCTGCTCACGCTCCCCGCAGCGCTATGCCTTCCACCACCCCCACCACCACCTGACGTGGCCCCAGTAGCAGGCGACGAAGTATCCCCGCTCGGCATCCCCTGCCCCACCGGTGTCCCCGGCCGGCCCGACATACTGCCCCTATCCATCCTCGAAAACTCCACCATGGACGCCGCGCTCTTCAACGTTCTCGTGGGACCGAACTCCCCACCGTCCCCGTTCACGAAATTTATAGTCGATCCCAACGCCGGCCCGAACATCGGTAAGCCTGAAATACTCGGCACGAGCGTGCTGGTGCTGGCCGACGGACCATTGTTGATACTGTACGAGAAGGAGCTGGCGGTACCCGGACGTTTGCTACCGTCGCGGCTGCTAGGTGCCGTTTGCGGGCTGCCGTGTATGGCGGAGCTCATGGCCATGGTCATGCCGCTGGTTCCTGTCATGTTTTTTATGGCGACGCCATCGATCAGGGTTTTGAAGTATTGTTCGGCAGCTTTGGAGAAGCTGTAGTCTTTGGCGTACCAGCCTTCGCGGTTGCGGTGGTCAAAGCTGGCGCCGCGGTCGATGAGGGTGCGGATCGCTTTCAGGTGGCCGTAGGCTGATGCGTACTATTGAAACTCAGAAAGATTAGAACCTGGGAGAGATAGGAGGGAGTATTAAAGCTTACATGAAGAGCGGTGTTTCCCAGAGGATCAATGGCGTTAATTTCGGCATCAGAGTCTAGTAGGATCTGTTGTTCGTAGATTGCATATCAGCATACCTCCTTTTTAGCATTTGAGCCCGAGTCCGAGAGTCCAATCATACGTTTATATTGGCATCATTACCAATCTTCGCCGCCATCATGAGCTATACATCACAATCCCTTCCATGTCAGCATTATTAAGCCTCCGTGCAAGAGCTCCTAGAGTAATCCCCCGCCCATTTTGCTAAAAAAAGAAGAATGAGAACCCACAGCCGTCATTCCAGTCTTATCCCTCCAATCCACGCACTTTACAAATTCGTTCGCCAGGTAAAACACCACATCGTCCGCCGCCGGATTCGCGCTCCCGCTGGCAACCATCAACGGCGTCAACCCGTCGTAATTTCGAGAGATCCCATCGGTCTCGTGCCCGCTAGCGCAGAGAAACACGGCGATGCTGTAAAGACCTAGGTCCGCGGCGATGTGGAGGGGCGTATTGCCCTTTTCCTCCGGGTCGCAGTAGTTGACGCAGGAAGGGTTCTCGACACAGAGGCGTTTGACGACCAGGAGGTCGTCTGTGAGGATTGCGCGTTTGAGGCGGGTGCGGATATCGATCCTGTTTTTGGGGGTTTTGTGGATGGTTAGCGAATGTTTGCGGGAGAGGTGTTGATGAGATGAGATGAGATGAGGGAGGAGATGAGGGGATTTACAGGATAATTGGAAGTTTGAACTTACATTGTGAGATTATCCCGGGAGAACTGACATGTTTTGGAGAAAGGTAGATGGGAGAATGGTGGATATCTGAGGAAGATGGTAGTTCGAGGCTATGCGGCGGAGAGCTGTGGTTTAAGCTCAACTAGCGGCGTTGTTTCGAGGTGCCACAAAGCTTGAGCTACTTTACTGTTTATAGCCTAAAGACATGGATGCCACCAAAATATCTGTCAAGACTTGTAGCGACGATAGTAAGTAATTGCAAGGAATGATATGTATATTTTTGAGAGAATAGAATAAATAGAGAAGATGAGAAAAATAATTACAAGCAATCCGGTAAGGCAACTTTCACGGGGCATTACGAAATGAAGAGCGATTGACCAAATATAAAAGAACCGCTAACGATGGAAAAAAGAAGGTACAATTCTTCGTGGCAAATCAGAAATGTCGTTTGAAAAGAAAGCTTTTGCGAGAGCATGGTAGAAAGGCATAAGGGGTGGAGGATAAGAAGGGCGAGTCGAGAGTGTCAGATCGATACCGAACCGTTGTTTTTTTTCACAAGGAATGAATGAAAACCTTCGCAATAAGAGGTAGAGATATACTCGTATCAAAGTGGAAAATATCATTAATAAAAGGCCTGCTCATCGAAGGGAAAGAATCATAACGGTCAGATATCAAGAAGAATGTTTCGCCCCTCTGTCTCTCAGAAAGTAAATACTACGATCGTATGTGTGTATTTTAGGGGGTGTGAAACTAGAGCAAGCTATCAAGTCTCGTAAAGACACTTAGACAGGCGGCGACAACCTAAGTTTTATCATATCAATTTCTGCATCCGAAAAAAAAAAGTTCCTTTTGAGTTCTTACCTCTAGTTGTAGCTCCTTGTCCTTATTGTTGTTAACTTCATCTGCAGTAATCTGCCCCAAGTTCTGCCCCACGCTTCCCGTGCTGCTCTGCCTTCCGAATGGCCACTGTGCAAAGTTTGAGAGAAGCTCCTCTACGTAAGCAAAAGCACGTTCCCTAGCTTCGTACCCAAGGCTGGAGAGGGCGTTCTCGAGCACGTTTGCAGCATACGCAGCGCAAACCATAGCCACGGTTCTAAGGTATCTGAACTCCATATCGTCAGGTAAGAACTCGGTCCCTGGGAGCACTGTTGTTCTCGAAGTGAGGACGTTCTTGACACGGGTCCGGATTTCTTGTTTGGCACCGCCGTCGGCAACTGGGTGGGTCGCCATGTCGAAGAGGAGAAAGTTTCGCTTTTCGGTCCGGAGAATGCCCTTGTCGACGAGACCTTTGGCTAACCGTTCTCGGACCTGTTTCAGCTGGTATCCGATCTTCATCAAATTCCATGTCTCGCCTGATATAACAAAAAAAAAAGTCAGCAAAGGAATGCTCAGTTTGTCGCGTAAAAAAAATGCAGGAATGAGGGGGGGGGCGTTCTTACCGCTCATGAGGTCTACCCAGGTAGCCACACTCATCTTCTCGCTAGCTTTCATCATCTTGAGAGCCTCGTCCAACAGTACTTCCCCGGTAAGGGTATCGTCGACCACTTCGATCAGTCGGTCCGATAGAGGGAATCGCCGCCGGGAAGGGTCCCTCTGCATGCTGATTCTTCCACGGAAGGCGAGTTCTATAACGATGCAACCACGTAGCGCATATGATATATTGTCGTTCCAGAATGACAGGTACCCCTGGTCGTTCGAAATAATTTTGTTAGCTTCCCATGGTTCGCTGAAGAACAGCTGGCGGGAACCTAAAAAACACAAACCTGCTTGTCCTTCAACCCTAAGAGCAGCACCTCCTCCATCAGCGTCAGCTTTGGCTGCTTGCTCCTTTCCTTGCTCTCGCTGATGTCCCTCGGATCGAACGCGATTTTGTGCCCGCCGTTCTCGGAGGTGTAGCTGTTGGCCGACGTGCCTTCTCCCGACCCGACAGCTGGCGTTCTGGACGACGATCCCTCGCCGCTGTCGCCATTGGAGCTGACGGTAGCGGAAGCGGCACCAGCACCACCGGCGCCTCGTTTTCGCAAGCCGGATGACTCCATTAAGATTAATTATTATCGGTACGTAAGACTCGGGGTGATGAAATTCTGGCGGGTTCGCAGGCGGCTGT
The DNA here is from genome assembly GCA_036971385.1 of Dactylellina parvicollis. Classification (NCBI taxonomy): domain Eukaryota; kingdom Fungi; phylum Ascomycota; class Orbiliomycetes; order Orbiliales; family Orbiliaceae; genus Dactylellina; species Dactylellina parvicollis. Next base: position 683,167 of record JAJTUD010000005.1, read on the forward strand.
TGCGAGTGTTGTGGGTGAAGAGGGTGGGAAGACCGTTTGGTGGTGAATCGAAGCGCAACGTAATTAGAAGTTGGTTGGAAAGGGGAAGCAAGTCCGATCTTCTCTCAACCAGCCAATTAATTCGACAAAGGTGGTTTTTCCGCCAGAAGAAGATGATTACAAGTTAACTGGAAGCAGAAGCGTACAAACAAACAAAAACGGAGTAGGTCGTTAAAAGAGGCTCGTATGAATACAGAAGAATAGGTGTTTTGAAAGCGACGTGGTGGGAAAAGTAAAGTCTTGTTGTTTTGGTTAATAAAAAAAAAGTGGATGCTGCTAAAGTAGGCGCTGTAATTTTGCTCCTCCCCTTTCCTTCACTTCAACTTCACTTATATACGCCGTTCAATGCTTGCTACGATAAAGGCGCAGCTCCGACCTGTTCTGACGCCGCTGCAATTTTTTCCTCTCACTTCCGCTGTTCGTTTTAGCCTGGTATTCGTAGGCGGTTTCAACCGTTTCCTGTTGGCTGCTAGTGGCGTGCACCGCCCGCGCACTGCGACGTCAGCCTTATAATCCAAAAAGACCTGACCAGGGAGCTTGACCCGAGAGACATCTGCTTGGTGTTTTGACGTTTTAACGCGCATGAGAAATGCACTCTCGAAACACTAGCAACATGCGCATACATCGACATCTCGGGTTCGAATGGAAATCTCCGAGATTCCTATCGTGTGACCTACTTGGTCCGTGTAGGCTCGATTTGATCAAGAGTGATATTCATTATTTACACAGACTGACGGGCCCCAACACCATCCTTCCATCCTGCGGCCAGCCTCTAAACATCTTCCTAACATTCAGAACAACCAAAGTTTTATATCTTCTCGCTATGAACATTGAGATATATATTTTTCTTGTTTTGTACAATTCGGCATCTTCCATCCACCGTCGGAGCCTCCATTTTAAACAGCTGTTCACATAGTCAATACTGATAGCCCCAAGTAAAAATGGACCCCGCCTTTAAGACGTATTTGGGGGTTCAGTCTTACCTCCAGGTTGGCCCGCAATGTACTCGACGGCTTGGTCAACTGCATTATCACTCAAATGTCAGCGGCGTGTTTCACTTTATGAGTCCCAATTTACCCAGCCGAGAAAGGCGGAAAGATAAAAGATACGCCAATTAACAAGGGTTTACATACCGCTAAGGATGGTGTCGGCCTCCTTGTCCGGAATCTCAACGCTGAATTCCTGTGGCGAAGCATATTCCCGTTAGTTATGCACCCTTAACGGTCAAAATATCAAGTCGCTTCATGGCAGATGGCAAGGCGGTTCGTACTTCTTCAATCGCCATCACAACTTCCACGGTATCGAGGCTATCCAAGCCGAGGTCGTTCGAAAAGTGGGACTTTGACGTAATCTTCAGGTGCACGGCAAAGTGGTTAGATAAATTCCACACTCATCTCGGGAAATTCCTTTCCTCTCCAAATTCAAATTTCCGCGACATAAGTACCTTGCTAGGATCGGTAATCTATCGCAGGTTGGACATCAATCGTCAGTCTGTAATTCCCAATGATAATCAAGCAATGGCACGGGAAACCCCGAAGAAAAGTACCTACCTTATCGAATCCCTTCAACAAATCCACTATCCTAGCCTCGATATCGGCTTTCGATGGGGGTCCACCAGAAGAGTAGAATCGGATACCAAACAGCGACTGCGGTGCCACCGAGATGGCAGGCAATGTGGTGGATTGCTGTGGCAGGACGCGGATACCGGTAGAGACCGCTGGTCTGGCAGCGGCGAGCCTCAATGAAGAGGTCAGCAGGCGAGAGGACTGTCGGATAGCTGTTCGGAACATGATGACTAATAAATATTCGAGAAAAGGTGCTCGGATTGGCAAGTCGGAAAGTGGGAGAAGAACTCGATGCGGGTGGAACGGGATGAAGCAATTGGAGGGTCAAGAGTGGAAGAGGGAAAATCGAGCTATTCCAATTCGTTAAGATTTTCTAAAGTCCGACTGCGTCGGCAACAAAAAATTACAGCACCAAACTTAGCCGCGATATCACCGTTAGCCGCGCGTATGCCTTTGGCGTCTTGGCGTCTTGGCATGTCTGTCATTTGTGTTGTGTCGTCGTTTTTCTTCTTCCTCTTTTTTTTCTCTTTGCGAGTTTCTCGTCTCTTGAAAAAAAATTCCCCAGGATTCTTCAAACCTGCATCGTTAGCTCTCCCTTCAGCGCGTTCGATCCAAGAACCGGACGGTCATCGCGGCAGCATCTAGAGAGTCGCCAATTATATACAGAGCCCCTCACGCAGGGCTTATATACAGAAAATCGGAAACTGGTTGAGCCTCCCGCTCACTCCATCAATCACTTCGCAGCCATGAGCGAGAAGGATATAGAGGTATGCTACGATGCTGCCAAACCGATCGCTGGATCAATACATCTAACTTTGCTCCCCTGGGAGCACATAGGACCGGTTACGGAGCCATGCGAAAGCGTTCGATAGTCTACTTAACCTAATACCCGCAAAGCTCTACTTTAACCAAGATAATTCTGTACGCTCACTGCTTTCTTGTTGGAATCATCTAGCCACATCATATGGAACAATAAGGAACTGACTAAGCCTACTTTTGACCGGGTACAGGATCAATGGAAGAAGAGAAAACAGACCAAAGAAGAATCGCAGGCGGCGAAACGTGCGAAACTAGACCCGGATCAACCAGTCACGGTCAAGGAAGTGGAAGAGGAACGGATACGACAACGAGCTGAACGGGACGAGAAACGCCGCAAGTTGAACGAGGACGGAGGAGAATATGTGACCAAGTCACAAATGAAGGCCAGAAAAAAGGAGGAGAAGCGACGGGAACGGAGGGAGAAGAAGCAGTTGGAGCCCAAGTCTCAGCCTGGAGAGAAGAAGACTCAAACTGAAGACAGTGAGATGTCGGAGGATAAAGCTCCACCGGTTCCGAAGAAGGAAAAAAAGGAAGTTCAAAAGAAGACATCTAAGCCGGTGGAATCTCCAGTCAAGGAGCAGCATCATCCCGCCAAACGGAAAGATGCGCAACCGAACGGTGTCCAGATTAAAGTCAACGGAACTCAAAACACCGGAAAGGCTGTGGTTCAGAAACCGGCACCGGCACTACCTGCAAAACCCGAAAGTAGTGACGAGGAAGACAATGACAATGACGACGAAGAGAGGTCTAATGAGATGGCCGAGGATGACGAGGATATCTCTGAAGACGAGGAAGAGGAAGAAGCCCTCTTGGGCGATGAGTCCTCGGGCGACGAAGAAGGTGAATCGATAACACGTATCAACGGCCTCGTCTCCGCAGAAGATCGTATCGCATCACCCTCGCCCGCACCGTCAAACACCACAGATACATCTACAGCACAAAAATCACTCGCAGAGAAACTCAAAAACTCTAACGACCCTGCCGTTCAACTCCAGCTCAAGGAGCGTCTGGCGAAACGTATAGAGGAACTACGACAAGCACGAAAAGCGGACGGCGGACAGGCACCCCAGACACGGACAGAATTGATGGAGCAACGGAGGAAGCGGGACGATCTACGAAAGGAGCGAAAAAAGCAGATGAGGATACAGGCGAAAGCTGAATCTGAGAAGGCACAGGAGGTGACTACGCGGAACGGCGATGGAGGGTCGCACGGTAAACCCAACAACGCATCAAAGGCAGCGGCAGCGGCGAATTATTCGTTTGGTCAGGTCAACTTTGATGATGGCGATGGGCTTAATGCCAGTCTCGACACGGTGAAAACTGCGAGGAAGAGAAAGGGACCGACGGACGTTCTCGGCGCGCTGAAACAGGTCGAAGCTAAGAAGGCACGGCTGGCAAATATGACGGATGATAAACGGGCGGATATACACGAGAAGGACCGGTGGAGCAAGGCGTTGAAGATGGCGTCCGGCGAGAAGCTGCAGGATGATGAGGGTTTGTTAAAGAAATCTCTCAAGAGGCAGGTGACGGCGAAGAAGAAGTCGGAACGGGAGTGGTATGTGTATTTCGTTTTTCTTGAATTACCGATTGACGGATTATTTTTATTAACTGCCGGATTTTATCGCTTATAGGAAAGAACGGAATGACAACGTCATGAAGGGCAAAGTCATGCGTCAGAAGAAGCGTGATGCCAACATTGCGGCACGCAAGGAGCAGAAGAAGGCTGGCAAGCCGGGTAAGAAGGCAAGGAAGGTTCCGTCGAAAAAGTCAAAAGGTCGAGCGGGTTTTGAAGGGACTGGATTCGGGGGAGCCGGTAAGAAGAAGAGATAAAAAAAAGAGCATAGCAAATGACAGTGATAGGGTGTCATCTTCTCCCTTAACCGGCTGATTGCTCTCCCCAATATACACCATTCTCATTCAAGCCGTAGGCGGCTGGTTTTTTATTGTATATAACTCACTTGTCTACGGTCTTGGCGAGTGTTTTATTTTTTGATCAACTGTAAGATAGTTTGAGGACACAAATACCCTTCATATCTGAGTATTTATTTTTACTTTTACTTTTTACCAAAGCCCTCAATCTGTAGTTTGTGAATTCGTCATGGTAACAATATCTCGGTTAGTTCGGAACTCGAAATAGGAAGTGATCGAATGTATCCGCTAACCGCTGGCGAACCTCTCTATCGAAATGAAAGCATTTCCAAATGTTAAATGCGCACATGCAAGCCAGCTGCAGCCCTGATTCTGACTTGATTCATGATCATATAGTATACTCATCATAGTTGTAATTTACGCTATGTACCCAATTTGAAACGGCGTGGTTCTGCATTAGATCACTCTTAAGGGCTGGACAGTTTTGATGGCTGATGGGTGACTGGGTGACCGAGAAGTAGCGAGGCGGAGTCAATCGATCGAGAGGAAAACGGCCGAGCGATTAGAACATTCCAATATGTAAGAACTCACAATATTCTGCAGTTTCACGGCGGTCTCCTTCAAGATTCAAAATTTACGAATAACGGGTTCAGACGTCCGGACCAATCTAGAGCTCTGATATGGCATAAAAAGGCATGCAGGTTACCACGAAAATGATCACACGATGCCACATCATCAATAAGATCCGATGGTATACCGGCTGTTTGCGTACACCCATATCCCACAACAGACAGCTGGAAGCGTCGCATACTAAAATCAAAAAATGACCCAGATGTTCGGTTTTCTGGCTGATGTTCTCCTGCATCGTGCGATTCCCCTACAAGTTTGGTGCTGTTGGAGGAGTCAGACTTCACGAGGGAAAATCCCAAACAAGAATGAGCAACCGACGGAGAAGTCTGAAAGGTCGACATGTTTTCCACCGTTTGGTGTGGGCGCTGCTGCTGCTGGTATTCAGCTCACCCCTGCCGGACCGTGCGGTTGGAGTTGTCTGGGCATGGGGTGGGAAGCACATCATCGAGAGATGCCCTCCGCGAAACCTGCGTTCTTGCATGAAGGACTCTTCATCCTCTTGTTTGTATCGTGGTAAAATTATGTATGTACAGACTTGCCTCTGGATATTTACATGAGCTGTTTCGAGCTGAAGAAGATGCATATGCGACCCTTCTGACCCCAAACACGCTAATCCGGTTGCCGTTCCGGTATCAGGGTTATTCGAGTAAACGATAGATAAGGGAAGGAAAAAAGAAGTATCGGTCGATGGTGTGTGTGGGGGGTTACGATCGAGGTAATAAATGTGATGGAGTAGAGGTAAAGTCGTAATATCCTGGTCGGTTCAGCCAGCTGCACATCAATTTGCAACAGGGACTTCGCAGCAAGAACAGCCTATCCAATAGCATAATTCGTAGCCGAAACGGTGCCCGTGTAAGGGGACAACCTTGTCGGCGGGGACAGGAAAGCTGTTCCTACACGGTAAGGGCAGGTCGATCAGCTCCAGACATCAGGGATTTCTTCTTCCCCAGCACGGTTCGAGCCTGAATATACGGCATTTCCCAGGGAAGAATACAATCGAATAAACTGATCGGATTGAACGCGGCGACACCATTTTTTTCTTCTCATTTCGCTAAAAACTCCAGAGTTTGTACCCAGGCGAAAGAAATTGGGGAAAAGGCAGGCAGGTATAGGCTAGATATTCACGCCTTTACTTCTCAGGACGTTGACGATATTGTGCCGGGCATAATCGAAGTACTGTCCTACACGACCGGCCGTAGTGCCCACTGATCTGCTATCGGCTAGCCTTTGGTCGAGAAAAGCCCAGGTGTTTGTGAAACGGTCGGACTTATCTTGTGCCATGTAAACTTCTATAAAGTGCCCCAAAGAAGCATCAGTAACTATAGAGGCTACTTAAATGAAGCAATAAGGGATTCCCAAATCCTAGACCATCACAGTCCGTTCATCCTCGTATGTGACGGCACTGAGGATACCGCACCTGCCGTAAAAATGAAAAGATGTCTGACAGTCTAGACGGGGCTGGGTTAAAGGGGGAAACGAGCTAGGGCGGGAATTCGTCTTGAGGTTTTAGGAGTCTACAAAGCCATCAAGTAACCGAAAGGTAGACACCAGATATGTCTCGGACGGTCTCATTAAGAACAAATGTCTTAGGGGTACGCATGGAGTACTTGGCGGGAGTCCACTTACCCGTTGTTGCATATATGCCTGAAAGGATCCCTCGTTTAGTATACCAAGATACATCCATCGCTGTATCTCCGGCAAGGTTCCACATGGTATCCGCTAGGCTAAAGAGTTCGGATGTCGATGATTGGAGATTGGTTGGGTATTTCATTAGGGCTACTGCCTATGCCGGTTGAGAAAAAAAAAGAATTCGAGATATGCAGGTCAGCTCCAGGTCCAATAAGCAGTCACGAAGAGAGTGAGAATCGTGAACAGAAGGGAAGATAGGCAAATAGAAAGTGAGACATACCTCTGGCCAACGGTGGACTATGGCTTTATTCTGCCTTAATCGCTCAATACAAAGGGCTCTGATTTTGTCTGTGGTACCAAACCGCTGGTTCGAAGCTTGCAAATCCTTCCATTCCTCAGAGGTTGCGTAATTGCCTAATCGCTCTCTTTGGGTGACCAAGTGATATTTGACAATATCAAAGGGGCCCTGAGGAAACAAGTTCGTCGTAACATCCAGATATCCGGTATCCTTGACTCCCATGAGCAGGGCAGAGTCTGAAAAGCCCTGGGTGGGGACATGACTGAGGGCAGCTGAGAGTATTGCGTCTTGCTCGGGTGTATATGAGGTACCGGAGACTGGAGAGGCTCGGTCATGGTTGAGTCGAGATCCGCTCAAGCTGGTTTTCAAGAAACGACTCGTTGGTGATAACGTCGAGCGCGAAGCATGGCCTAGGAGACGTTGTCGGAGGGCAGGGTAAGACGATGTCGAAGCCATTCCTGAAATCAATACTATTGAAAAAAAATGAAAAATTAGCCCTCGCACAAGCAATTAAGCAATATCAAATAAATTTGTCAAACAGATTAAAGGGACCAACCAATTGATGGCCGTATTGGGAGGGTAATCGGGACCTCCAGCGGGGCGTGGGGTTCGATATCAAAAGAATGTTCGATGTTGGAATTGCATGCGGCAGGGTTGTGCTGATGCCACTGCTTTTTCGGAGATGAAGCGGATAAGGGTCCTTGATAATCTCCCGGGCTGGATCCACTCAGAAAAAACAATGGAATATTGAAAATATTTCTGTCTTCAGGCCTGTGACAGTACGATCCGAGAACCGCAGGTCGTTTGTATAAGTATGTTTAGTATATCCGCGGCGCCACCTGTCGAGTTTCGGACCCAGAAATTGGTTCCTGTTGATAATTTTGGTTTGGTGACGTTTCAACCCGCAAAATCGGACCAATTTTTTCTGGTGTTTGCGCGCGCACGTCCGCCCAAACTAGGACGAGAAGGGGAACCGCAAATAACAAATCATATGATACCTCTTAACTAATTGCACTATACATACGTGATGGCTTTCAATCAATGCAGCCTATCATCACAGCTTAAATGGATATTAACGGGCCCGAATATGCCTCAAAAATGTCGAGTCTTCGGGGTTTATGTATGTAGAACCATCTCATCCGGGCTATAACGGGTGGGGCGAACACGGCACGCTAACACAATATAAATCATCATGATATCTAGAAATAATAGCTTGGTGATACGACGACTTTTTGCAAACCGGTGGGTCAGCTTGTAATAGCATAAAACCTATGCCTTTCAGTTAAGGAACCGAAGACACCCACGAGTTCATCGAGGGTTAGCATATCTCTAGGCCTCTTTCGATCCAACTCGACACTCAACCTATAGTGTACATCTCATGAAATCGTTCGGCAAGTACATACCATGTATCAAATAATTTTCAAAACAAAATATAAAAATCAAGACGGCCAAGCCCCATAGTTCGATTGATAACCTCATCGCAGCAGCTATGGCACTTTGATAATATCACAAACTATCTGTGTACATGGTTTTAATGAGATAAGGGTATCTCATTTGAGGTAAAATTTCCGGTTTCGATATAATCAACCTCTATCAAAGCTCGCTTCCAATTGGCCAAAGAGCACCCAGAGCTAATATACATGTGTAATTGCGCCCCATGCTCTCAAACAAAAATGTCAGACACATGGGCCGATTCCCAGGGTTGCGCTGTCTGCTTCGTACCATTCCTCCCGTTCTCCCACGTTTCAACGTTGCCATCTGGTGGATCGACTGGGTCATCCCTCAGTCAAGATTACGATCTGCTTGGGCTATCCTCTGATCTCTGACTTCCAACCAATGAGTTGACTTAGCCTCCAGTTCAGCTGACCAGGTTTCGTGTGGAGTTGCCTCTGCGTTTTTGAGACGGCCAGGCCAGCAAACCGCACTTCGCGACTGAATTGCGCACATGTTACGTCTTAGGAACAATCGAACAGGTGAAAGTGTCTTGACTCTTGTCCAGACGCTTTGACTTTATTTTTGTTTACGCCTTGACCCACAGTCTCATCAGTGATTTGCCCGAGATTGGGCTGTTGATCCTCTCAAGATGCGACCAAAACTGCGTGATGCAAAGCGTAATCACAAGTCACAAAATACTATCCGCCCAAAATATTCGAATGGATAGTGAGTTTTTCAGTTCTATATCGTTTTCAGATAGACGCATGCAAGCCACCAAACTAGCGTATTTCGATTTCTGGCGCGCACTTGGAAAAGAAGAATAAAACAAATATATAGAAAGAAAAAACTGCATCTGGGGTTATGGAGCATGGTCATGGGGTGGCAACTTAACTATTAACAGACTTGAACAGGGACTTCTCGGTAGGTCCCTCTGGGGCCTGTGTAGCCGCCGGCCGACCTTGCAACTCGTGACAACTACATTGTATTCGACAGATGTATTGTTCGTTGATACTTCCAGGGTTCTCGAATTTTGGAATCCAAGATACTCAGATGAGACACGGGCTGGTGAGTGTCTTGAGACTCCTTTCCGCCTCGGTTAAATTAAGGTTGAGGCCATGATGGAGCTAGATGTTCGGGAAATTGGTGTAACATCAGCAAAACCCAACTCTGAAGTTTCAAGATATGATGTTCTTCCGAGCTAACAGCTTAAGATTTCAGTCCCGACGGTTTGTATGTGTGTAACACACATCCAGGTTTAAGTCAATATCAAAATCGTCAAGGAACATTCCGAAGATTTAAGGACCATGAAGTATTCCCAGCCACTCTACAAGTGAAGACATTCACCAGAGAACCATAAGTTCAGATTTATGATATACATTATTTCGTCTCTTCTTAATGATGCCTGAAGTTTGATTGGAATGAGACCATACCAGTTCGCACGGCTATTGGGTGGTGGGTCAAGCCGAATATAAAATTGACAAGCTTAAAGACGGAACATTAACGCTAATAAGGGGTGAGAATATGATATCAAACTACGAAGTAGGCAGTTGCCAGAAAGATAGGGATAGGGTATTCAGACTGACGAAATCACCTTTTTCGTTTCAATATTCTCTCGTGCGAAGCGTTTTTCGAGTGCACCGTTTTTAGCTTAGCTGATGAGATGGCGTTCCTGTGATAATCACGAAAAAGACAACGACATATTATATGAGGACCTCCAAATCGATCGTCCCGTGGTAGGCAACATGAGATCGTACAATTTGCTGCATGCGCACGGTGATTGATTTGTTTGTCTGGACGACAGTTGGTGGTTTCTCACGGTACGAGATTGAAGTTTCGCGAGATTATGTGCGTCGGATGCGGCTACCACCAGCGTCACCGCAATCAAGCCATTTGTGTCTTTGACACCACCCTTCCACCCCCCTTCCACCCTCGTCGGGCCACACACCATCTCCTCAGCTATCGAGAAAGGAGCAGGATCGCATGCAGATTGCCAGTCCAGCTTACCTCCTTGTATTGTACTCCGCACAACCGACCTGACTAACCACTACCTGGTTCTTTGCTTCCACCTCCGGGCGCAGTCCCTTGTCCCATCCGAATCCAAAGGCATGATTTCCTCCCCCCCCTGGCATCTCTAACACTTGGGTTCCTAGGCGTGCTGCTTACTTCCTCCTCCACCGACAGTAAAATACATACATACATGTGCATCACATACACATCCGTAACCCCGCTGTCATCGCTGATCCCTCTGTAGTGGTCCCACGCGTACGGATCCCTTTTGCTTCCACAAGTCCAAAAAAATAAAACCCGCGGTGCTTTTGCATTCACGGATTCTGTTTCTCGTGCATCCAAAGTTGCCGCGACAGCCGTCTCTGGACTGCTTGAAGGGCTTGGCTTACAGCGTACGTTACATGGGCACTGCAGCTGCGAGGGCGAACTGAATATCTCCACTTTGGAGAGAGACGAATGGTTTTTTGCCATTTCGTCATCGCTCCGAGTCGAGTTCAAGTCCGGCTTTAATTGGCCGCCCGTTCGGCTGGTTCTTTAAACGCGAAAGAAAGCAAAGAAGGCAGCTGAGAGAGAGGCACAATCCATTTGTCTGCAGTCAAGCCCATTGATCCTTGAATTGGGTGGTATTGGTCAACAAATTTTAGGAAGACCCGAAGCAAAGGTTCGCCCGACAATTTGATACAACCACCCAGCCAGCCAGGGAAAGTAAGTCCAACAAGAAAGCACCGCACCAACATATTTCTGAAAGAACCATCCTCCATTGGGCGTAATCCCACTTTTAACCTTTCGTTCGATTTGTCGAATATTTCGAGACGAATGCAATTTTAGCGTTCTATCGGCACCAAACTAACGTGGTGCTTGGACAGATAGTACACATTCGACTATCCGATATAAGTCCCGGAATCGCAGCTCGCAGAACTGAAGCGAGATAGCAAAAGGCTAGTGGGTTCAAGGTCTACCCAGGTTGGCTGCCAGAACTTCGACAAGGCTCTTCGGGTTAAATTGGGCTGCGACTTTGTGATCTATCTCCGTTGTTACGGTTTATACGTGCATCTGCAATTGATCGGTTTGGCATCTCGAGCCTAGGCCGGTTTCTCTTCTCGTTCCTTTCCCACCGAGCTTGGGTTCGCGCATAGCACCCAGAGCACACACACACACACGCGCCTTGAAATTTCCCGAAACATATGACTTGCAGGTACCTGTACCTTTCAAACACACGACATTTCGTCTGTCGAAAAAGAAAAGCCGACGCCAGCAACGGGGGAAGCACACACCGATACGAGCCGTTGGGAGCCCTGTCCCATCGTGTTACATGCCTAAGAACAAGGATTGTCCATCCTCTTCTCTTCCTCTGAACAACCATTACTCTTGTAGGTAGAGAAACTTCACAGGGGAGAAAGTTCCTGGATCGTTACTTACTTCCCTTCAGCGAAAGGACGGCATTTTCGTCAACCGAGAAACAGCTGGACATAAAACCGGACCAGCACATCTTTTGACGGTCTTCCCCACTGGTACCTTCCAGCAGTTGCCCCCGAACACCGCAGTTACTTTCCCGGAGCGATTACAGATCTTAATCGAAGGAGGGCAGAAAATTTTTTTAGGGGTGGTGTCCTATACTTTACTGATTTTTTTTGAATTGAACAAGTGTTTAAAAGCACAAGATGGGTTTGCATCCCCTTCCTTCCAATTGCATCTCTTACATAAAAAATAGCCCAGAGACATATACCCTTGACGCCTCTGGTTTTCTTGTTCCTGCGCGATGCAGAGCTTAATCTGCTAACCTGTACTTTCTTCTTGTTTTATCTCTACAGATACGACATCCAACAGCGGAGATCAAAGGGCCGCACACCGAAGCGTAAGTCAACGAAAAAATTCCTCCTTCAACTTTTCCAGCTTTTGAGACCAAGCTATTACGCATCGCCCTCCACGTTTTTTATTAAGACCACCTGCTACTTGATATTGCATATGCTTCTCACACCCGTAAATCCGACTTGACCACAAGACCTCATTCACAAGACCTTATGTCAGGTACCACCTCGTCTTCCCAATGGTCAGTACCTCTATACAAAAAGGAAAGAACTAGCATGCGAGAGAACTGGAGCCGGGATTCTTCAGAGGCGTGATGCATTCCCGTTTTTACATTTCTCAGTCACGTTATCGTCCGGAGCAAGCATGGCGTTCATTACCTGGCTTCCTTGCACCAAAGATTTTGGGGTTGCGGAGAGTTACACGCCAGATGATTGGACTCCGCTCTCCCAAGGCTTATCCCCTTCATTTCTCGTCGAGTTTTTATCTTCTTCTTTTGATAATCGGAGTTTTCTCTCTCATATTTTATCTTATTTTATGGCAAATTTCTTTTTTACCTCTGTGTGTGTCCTGGACCACACCAAGGCTGCGCTGTCATTGCTCACCAGGTGCCCTGAGCAAGCTCCTCGCCTATGGAACTTTACCCTTTAAGTCGGTTCCTGTCCGCGGTGCCCGCTGGCTTACAGGCCGCTCGTTACCTTTGCTCTATCGTTTGGCAGATATAAAAGCCCTATCCTTTTTTTTTCTTCTTCTTCTTGAGTGAGGCCCTAGAGCAACAAAGCACCACTCGTACAACGTAGCTCTAAGGTAGCTACTATAAAGCTCTGCCAAAGGGGAAAATTTTTCCTTCATTCACTCCATCCTCCTCACCTTTGGAATCCATTTTTATTGTTCACGATTTCACAGCCGAAAAAGAACACCTAAAGCGGGTACCTCTACGCTCTTTGTGAGACAGATAGGAACCCTCAGAGACAATACCAGGCGAAAGGGACCACTTTCCACCCCCCGCGTGTTTCCCAAACGGCGTTCTTGCACAATTTGCTGTCGTGATTCGACTGCGAGGCACGGAGGGATCGAGCTCTCACTTGGTCACATTGGTATTATACCCGCCCCTCTTCCTGGTACCGTCCGAACATTGCATGACATGATATCTGTGGTGTCTTTCCCCCCTCTCCAGATTCCTATGACTTTGCCGTTCCAACGCCATGTATGTTTCATCTGATGGCAACGGCGTCGACGCTACCGGTTCCATATCAGTGGACTTGTCTTAGATATTCTTTTTGGTCGGAGGTATTGTAACCGTACAGGGAGAACAGAAGTCACGAACTTTTGAGACCAGCTTTCAACAGCAGCTATGGGGTTTGTGGCGGTTGTTTTCTGTTCGGTTGTACATCCTTGGAATGGCGAATCATCTGCATTTTCACAACTGGGGATATCTTGGGGCCTTCTTCGTCTTTATAAGCTTTTGACATCATTTCATTCGTCCCTTTGGCTCCCAAGATTCCGTTCATATTCTTTGAAGAATAATTTCCGAAGCGCTGCCCGTTTTTTTCTTAAAAGAGACGTTTTATATACCATGGGTCCGTAATTTTGGTTACAGATGACACGCCAACGTTTTATTCCCCCCCAAGCGCGGTTAGGACTTGAGACGAGCTCAGCGAGGACAAGAAGCGGCTGCAAGATACGGAACGCCAATGCGCATTGTTCCACTCACTTCATTTTATTTCTTCGAAATTTATTCCATGGCACACACCTTTTTACAAGCTACCAATCCTCAAACCCGCCCGCCGAGGGAAGACAATTTGATAACTGATAACTGGAATCATTTTTATTCGGTATGGACGGGTCGTTGTTACCATGTTGACGGATTGATATCGGATAATTGCCTGCCGCAATCGGAGTGGGCGATTGGGCGATTGACGCTGAAAGATGGGGAGGGTCATCGAGTCTTCTGGACAATCAATACCTACCCACCCGTTCACATAGCGCTGGTACGCCCTTTGCGACTTAGCAACACTCAAGGCTTGTTGGCGGCATAAGGGCACGGGTTTAGTCGATTCATCGGCATCACGCTTCCACGTATGGGGATTGGTTGATGTAACCTCATGGCTTCGCTCCAATAGGTTCGGGCTCTGACGATTCCGCACTATTGGCCAGAAATCTTCATATTATCTACAACAAACACCAACCCGTGCGGTTTTGCGATTCTAAACGGAAGGGTCTTTATAACTTCTCGATTCGAATATCATGCTGGCGGCGTGTGTTGGTGTTGTGTGTGGTGGTGGTGGGACGCTGCTTTGACCCCACAAAGTGCCAGCCGGACTACCAGCGAGACGGGAGGCTTCCCAACGGAATCCGCTATTTCTCTGGGCTTTCCTTCTTTCTGCCATGGAGCGGAAGTTCCCCGAAGGATCTTGTTCTTTTGGTCCCACAATCGCATTGTCCTTCTTGCGCTTTGTTGAATCCTCGTTGATATCATCGATCGCGGCGGAGACAAAGTAGCACCTGGGAGACCCTGCCTGCTACCCAATCCTGTGCTTCCTTCCTTCTTCTTCTTTTTCAGCATCGTCTTCTTCTCTCTATCGTTTCCGATTCGCTATTGCTAGCTAGTTGGGACCTAGGCTGGGGTTCGATCGCGGCCGTCCTCGTCGCTTGCCTTTACCGTCGCTATTGTTCTCTTTCCCTCGGAAGGACACGCAAAGGCCTCAGCGCACAAGCGGCGGGAATAAAGGTGCTCAATCAAATCCGCCGTCGTCGTAAGAGTCGGGGGTACAGAGAGCTGCGCCGGAGCAACCTGCCATCTCGCTTTATCGGCGGCACGGGGGCTCTTTTCCTTCTTATTTGAATTCAAAATAATATTTTTCTGGGGTGTCTTCGCCCCGTCGCTATTTTTGTTGTTCTGCTTTTGTTTGCTGCTGAATCATCGCACGTTGCATTTTCGAATTCTTTCGTTCTTCCTCCACAGAACATCATCATCGTCACCACATCTCCCTCTCCAACCTCTCCCTCCCCTTCTCCTTCCACGTTACTACTGCTATTATCCCGTTCTTTCGCGTCTTATTCGCCGGGAAACTCACAAAAGAAAGGATTTATCCTTTTCATTTCGCATAAATGCCCACCATGCTGATTAACGACGGTGGTTCGTCGTACCGACAGCGCGACAGATCTCGCTCACCCTATCGCGATCGTGCACGGAGCCCTCGACATTCGCGCCGACGCTCCTACTCACCACGCAGCCGATCTCGTAGCCGAGACCGAGACGATTACCGGAGGAGAGACAGATCGCGGAGTCCTATGACCGGGAGCGGAACCCAAGGAGGGTATTCTGGTCATCAAGGTGGAAGAGGAGGTCCACCACGCTCATACGAAGATCGCGCAGCAGCAAAGGAAGCAATGATGGCCAGCGTCCGCGAAAGCTCCCAGCAAGACCGACGCGTCTACGTCGGCAACCTCTCCTACGACGTTAAATGGCACCACTTGAAAGACTTCATGCGACAAGGTACGGACTCTTTCCCCGGAATTCCTCGCTCCTCTCTGCCGAGAATTCGGCGTTTCTCGGCAGCCGGAAGCTAGTTCACGTGTGACTAACGTTCTCCCTCCTCTCTTTTCGCGTTCGCGACCTGCAGCCGGCGAAGTTCTTTTCGCCGATGTTCTCTTATTACCGAATGGAATGTCGAAGGTGGGCACATGAAAGAACTCGGGTGTTCTTTTCTTTCACAAATGGTTTTCTTGGTTACATTACATATTTGGATATGGATTTTTGGATTGACGGGGTCGGACTGGAACGTCCATGGGTACATGTAGGGATGCGGGTAAGCTACCTCCTCTAAAAACGGACAAGATGATGCTGTCGAATCGCAGGCTAATCCGACTCGTTCCTCGTTCAGAATTGTGGAATACGCTACGAGAGATCAGGCGCAAAACGCGGTCAACACCTTGAGCAACCAAAACCTTATGGGCAGACTAGTCTATGTTAGAGAGGTATGGAGGAAACTTTTCTCTCTCGGCCGGGGATTCAGTGGATGACGAGAAGGGCGGCTTTTTTTATTATCCTGATGATGATCCGGGGATCCGAAACGTTATTACGAGGAGTGAGATTGGTTGAGGCTAAGTTATGTTGGATTAGGATCGAGAGGCGGAACCAAGATTCACTGGGCCTCCTGGGGCCACTAGAGCCGGAGCACCAGGAGGTGGCAGTGGCTACGGCGGCGCCGGCGCCGGCGCCGGTGCCAGTGGTGCTGGAAGTAGCGGTTACAGCGGAGGCTACAATGCCGGCGGCTCTGCGGCCGGATCTTCTGGTGGTGGCGGCGGTGCTGGTGGCGGCGGCGGCCGTCAAATCTTCGTTTCCAACGTAAGACCCCATCAACTGACAGAGCTGGAAGCTGAAACCGAATGACTAATGAGCCTTTTCCCTCCAGTTACCATTCAATGTTGGCTGGCAGGACCTGAAAGACATGTTTAGGCAAGCCGGTAGGTTATAAAACCCATGGACCCGTGGATCAGGCCATACAAGGCCTCGTCTGCGAGAATATTTCTAACCCTGTTTTTAGGAACCGTTCTTCGTGCCGATGTCCATCTTGGACACGACGGACGTCCAAAGGGAAGCGGTATCGTAGCCTTCGAATCTCCACAGGACGCTAAGAATGCTATTGATCAATTCAATGGATACGACTGGCAAGGGCGCATGCTTGAGGTTCGAGAGGATAGGTTTGCCGGGAGCACTGGATTCGGAGGCGGAGGCGGAGGCGGATTTGGCGGCCGGGGCGGAGGCTTTGGAGGTGGCTTTGGAGGCCGTGGAGGTGGATTTGGCGGTCGCGGTGGTGGTGGTGGAGGATTCGGCGGTGGACGTGGGGGTGGTGGGTTCGGAGGAGGCTTCAACCGCGGCGGATTTGGAGGTGGTAGCGGCGGTGGTTCCGACTTCAACAACAACGCCCCTGCCGCTCAACCTAACCCGTTCACAGATTTCGCCACCGGTGGAGGTGACCGAACCACGACGATATTTGTCCGAAACGTATGAACTTCTCGAGTGCTCGACGTATGGAGGTCAAACTGATGTCTAACTTGAATTTTTCTTTTCTGCAGCTTCCATGGTCCACTAGCAATGACGATCTGGTCGAGTTGTTCACCACGATCGGCAAAGTCGAACGAGCCGAAATTCAATACGAACCCAGTGGTCGTTCTCGGGGAACTGGCGTTGTGCAATTCGATAATGCCGAAAATGCCGAAACAGCCATTTGTAAGTTTGTTTTTCAATACCACCGTCATCCCATTAAAGACCCAAAGTGCTAACTAATATATTTTTTCCAGCTAAATTCACTGGCTATCAGTACGGTGGTCGTCCCCTGGGACTCAGCTTCGTCAAATACACCAACGTTAAAGGCGGTGATGCCATGGAGGGTACGGACCAAACCATGTCACAAGACACGATGCTGTGAAGTGGCATTTTTCTTGATTTTCTTTTTTGGTTTTCATGGTTGGGGAATTATTCAAATAAAAACATTGGGGAACACGGTCTAACAGGAATTCAATATAATCAAATAGGGGTTTCGGAGGATTTATAACTGGGAATCGCTCCTCGAAAATCAGAAAGGACTGAAGATATATATCCGCGCAAAAAGTCAACATACGCTCTTCACACTATTCACCCGCTCCTTTTAATCGTTACTATTATCGCAGAACGCTTTATTGAATGCTTCTTTGCTCTTCTTTTTCGTCACCCAAACGTGTATTATCGCTTGCATCTTTCGGAGGCTCCGTTCCTTTCGGTTTCTGCATGTATCATTCTGCATTGAACTGTTAATCATCCTCGGGTTTCTCCTTTTATTCTTTTGCTCGTACACCAAAGACAGAAAAAATCGGGCGGTACCCTCTTCTTCGCCTTTTTATCATCCAGATTGTCCACGATATTACTTTGTTTCTAGTTGCTAGTTTGCATGTTCGCACCCACCAAAAAAGAAAATTTGCTGCTTCTTCTGTGATTCTTTCATTCTTTTTCCGATTCCGTATTGTATCCTTTTTCTCTCAGATCTATCATCGAATGCTGTTTTTTTGACGTGGTTGTGTCTGTCTCGAGCTGGCTGGGCCTAGCCAGACATGATATTTAGGGCCGCTATCGTTTTATATCGTAGTGAGGGATCGAATGGGTTAGTGTTGAGACCGGTGGCTACCAGTCAAGGCGCGGTGCTAGAATACGTGCCAGAATACGTATACGTGCAAGTCTACAGATCAATATTGTGGAGATTATGATTTTACAAGATATCTTTTATCAGATTTCTAGATGGCCTCTTTCGAGATCAATCAATGTGGTATTTGTGCACCAGAAACAGTACGGATACAAATGACGAAGGAGTAGACCATCGGTTCTCTTTATGAAACCAGCGTATACTTGCCGTCCTAAAAATAAAAGGCACCTCATTAGCTTTGTAATCGTGCGTTGGTTCCTCGAGGGCATTTGTTTGTCCGAACCATCTTCCATCCGTTCTTTCAGACTTTTGACCATTTTATCATTCCTCCCACTTTTGAGCTTGCCAAAAAAGAATATTACCAGAAATTAAAGCCATGGCCGAAAATTCGGGAATCACGGCGGAATCGCTCGAACAGACCATTCGTACCAAGCTGGAGGTGACACACGTCGAGGTTGTCGACAACTCTGGTCCGTTACAGTCTTTTCCTTTTTTTTTTGGCTCTCGTGATCAGAGATCCGTACATCCATCCCATCGACCGGTTCGGAACCGTTTGGTGTAACGGAAAAAAAATTCTGAATCTGATAAGATAAGAAGCCCGATGGTATCATGAGTGCTAATACAAAATTTTTGTTTTTTTTTGGGGAGGAAACTATAGGCGGATGCGGTCAGATTTTCGAAGCTATTATTGTGTAAAAACAAAATCCCTCTTTTACACTTAATCTCTAGTTTTGAGGTATCCTACGATTCTAACCTTGACCTGTTTTCTTTAGTTCCCCGCAATTCGAAGGCAAGACTGGATTGGCGAAGAGCCGGCTCGTGAACACCACGTTGAAGGAAGAGATTGCGCAGATACACGCTTGGTCGAATAAGACTTATACGCCCGCGCAATGGGAGAAGCTTAAAGCAAATTAGACGGGCGGAGCCGAAATATACAAGGGTTTCTTTCAGTAGGGATAACTGGGGCTTGGAGTCGTCTTTTTGTTTTTTTTTTGGGCTTTCGGTTTTCGAGATTCCGAAATTTCGTTGAAGGGTTTACAGGCATGTATGAAATTGATATAAAATACTGTCGGAGTTCCAACGACACCCTTTCAATCGACTATGTTATGTATACCTTGTATACTCGATTAAATTAAAAGTTACACCATATGCTTATGAAGTCATAACCTCCGCGTCGGACGTCATTTGCGGTAGACGCGATAAACGCCTCTGTGAGAGGGTAACGAACGAGCTCCGTCCGCAAAAAGCTACCCCAGCTCTCCCCAGCTCCCCAGTTTTTGAGTTTCTGGAAAAACCCACTTCCCAGAACTCCCCCCGTGGCGGAACGGCGAATTGGCACCGTTTTCTGTCACGAGGTAGTATTTTTTCTTCTTTTATTGAGCTAGCTTTTTTGTTTAAATTTAAAACGGGCGCGGGCTGCCGTTTCTTTTTGGATTTTTCACTTTCAATGTTGGATCAGGGACCTTTTTTGGAGCTCTCCTTTCTTGCTGTCGAAATTTCCCTTTGTCCGGAATCAGCTGGGCAAGTCAGTTGGAAAGCCGAACGTCGGTCATCAGGAAGAGCAACAAAAGCGACGAGAAAGGGGAGGATTTCGGTCTGTTTAAAAAGAGAAGCTCGGTCTGTTTTCCGATAGACATCGATCGACAATTATTTCTCGTCTTTTAACTTTATTTTCTTCTGACGACATTTTAATTTGTGCCGGCGCAAATACTTTTTTTCGTTCCGAGGTGTTGAAGAGGATGCAGAGGTAGTTCGAGGCGCATGATGCATGGTTTGGCCGAGTACCGAGTGTACCGAAAATTGAAAGAATAGGACCGCACCCAGAAAAGAATCCGGACGGGGTGAATATCAGCCACAGTCGTCGGGTAGCTTGGAAGGAATGGCGGACTTTATAGCCAGTTCGGTGGCCGGTGCTGCCGCCATAGTCTTGGGAAATCCGATAGACGGTACGCTCGACACCTAATTTTTAGAAAGAAAACCAGAAACCTCTGATCTTTAGCTCGCACGGGCCAATGCAAGGTACGGCGCAGAATGTCAAAATACAACTTTACTGACTTGCGTTGACCGCAGTGATCAAAGTCCGGCTGCAGACCGGCGTCGCAAATGTCTCTTCGACGACGGCAGCATTTGAGACTTGGACTTCGCTGTTTAGAGGTTCGTAACATGTTCTGAACTGATTTATAAATCTCTAAGTTCTCTGAATACAATTGCTAAATTACCTCTCAAATTAAAACAGGAGCTGCTGCTCCGGTCATAGGCAACGGCGCACTCACCGCCCTCCTCTTCGTCGGCTACAACCGCGCCCTCGAATTCCTCGAAAACAACCATTACCAGCAACCGGTGTCCCACCCTTCTCTAGCGAACGTCTGGGTGGCAGGTGCGGCGAGCGGCTTGGCCTGCTTTATCATCTCCGCTCCCACAGAAGTTATCAAATGCCGCGCCCAAGTCCACGACGAACGCAACATCTCCAGCTACAAGATCGCAAAGCAAATCTGGCGCACCGCCGGAATCCGTGGTTTCTACCAGGGCGGCATCGTGACCAGCCTGAGAGACAGCATCGGCTACGGGTGGTACTTTTGGGCCTACGAGGGGTTGAAGAATTCCATGGGGTTGGAGAGCGAGACGGCGACGAGTCTGGTCGCCGGAGGGATCGCGGGATGCGTCACCTGGGCGAGCATCTATCCGTTGGATGTTGTAAAGACCAGGGTGCAGACGCAGCAGACGCAGATGCTGGAGAGCGGGAGGGCTCTGCTCGGGGATACGGCGGCGACAGTGGGACATCGGTCCATGGGGGCTTGGGAGCACGCCAGGATCATTTACCGGACGGAGGGGTTGAGGGGGTATTTTTCGGGGTTCTGGTGGTGCATGGGACGGTCGTTCTTTGTCAATGCTGTTCAGGTGAGTTGGAACTGATATCTTTCTATTTGCCGTAATGGATAGAACTGACTAGTGATGGTATGGCTAGTGGGCGTTATACGAGTACATCATGAGGACTCTTTCACCGGCAAAGGTCGGCGCAAGAGATGATGACTTTGAGTCCCAAGGCCAAAAGTATGGTATCTGAATGCTAGGGTTTTTATTAGTTTGGAATTTGTGTGTACAGGGGAGAATTATTGCACGGCTTGTTTCTTATAGAGGCCCTTGCCTTTTGTCCGATACCCTTTTAGAGTTTTAGAGCGGAGTGGCTTTTAGGGATACACCTGAAAGAGTTGATAGAAATGATAGATGTATTGCTTTTTGATATAATACAGACGGAATGGATTCTTGCCGCTCACCGTGAAGAACGCCGGGAATGACAGCATACAGAGCAGATATTACAAAATTACATGTCCACAACGCTTATATAAGAGGTAAAGGAAACAAGTGAACAAGAGCCGGCGGTTGTTCCACCACCCAGTTGTGGCACTCGCGAGTAGGCTTTTATACCCAGAGGCATACCTTACCGCTCGCTGTGCCGCCAACGACCCAATCCTGCGTTGGATGGAACTGGGCCACAGCCGGCACGGCCGTGACGAGGTCGCTGCCGAGCTGAGCGAGTTGCTCGCCGGTTTCGGTGTAGATATCCACGAATCGATTCATATTGCCGATACAGAACTTTTGCATGCCGGTAGGAGATTGCTGCCATTGCGCTCGAAGACTGTAAGAGTATAATTGTTAGCACCCACGTATGTTGGAATAAATGTTACAGGCTAGCTTACATTGTAACCCATCTTCCCGTCTGGTTATTATGCCTGATCGTTGCTGCAGGCTTCACATCCTCAATCGTATGACCTTCCTTCCAATTTTTACTCTCGCTAAAATCAAACACCTTGACAGTATCATCGTAACTCGTAGCTGCCACCTTGCCGTTTGAGCTCCACACCGCGCTGCTAATCGACAGTCTGGATTCATACTCTGTAACCATGTGCGGTTTTGCGTTTTCGCCTTTGCCCGTGATCTTTCTCAGATCCCATATCCTCATCGTCCTATCCAGACTAGCGGTGGCACCTAGGTACGGGTTTCTGGGGTTGAGCGTGAACCCGCCAATTTTCTTCTCGTGGCATTCCCAAACTGTCGCAGCGGCTTTTTCGCGAAGATCTTTCCGACCGATGTAGCCCGTCAGCGTAGAAAAATAAATGACATTCGAATCGTAAAAGTCCAGTCCGGATATCGCGGCGTCGCTATGTAACGATTCTTTCGGATCTTCTGCAGCGAATATCTCGTCGGATTTGTTTGCTATCAGATCGAGCTTTCGGATGGAGCCGTCGTATGAGGTTGAATAGAGGCTTTCCGCGGAGGACGGGTCGACGGAAAGAGTGGCTATCGACCTGGAGTGGAGTTTGAAGCTTGAGACGTTGGGTATATGGGAGAGGGCTTCGTCGTCTTCGTCGGCATCGTAGTCCGGGTTGGGAAGCGGATTCGAGGCATCAAATATACCCAAGTTTCCGATCTTGTCGCCAGCGAATACGAGTTGCTTTGTCGTTACAGGGTGGAAGGCCATACAGTATATTCGCTCCGGTGTGATTTTGATGTCTGCACGATGCCACCGTGAGCGATTGATCTCGAATTAAAAATGCATTCAAGCTGAGAATTCGACTTACCAACTGGATCAAACTTTTCATGTATCTTCAAACCCATCATCTTTTCCCTCATAGCCCTGAGATCCGCGTCGGTGGTACTGCTGACATCATCGTCTGTGAACGTTCTCTGGTAACGCTCCCCCTTCACATCCGACAAGAAATTGGTCGTTCGGTCCCATTTCTTTCCCGGAGTAACGATGTCCGACAGAGATAGCTCCCCGGCCACCCTCTGTCTTTTCGCCTTCTCCACCTCTTTAAAGGCAGCATCCTGCTCATCCGCTTTTCTCTTCGCAACCTCAGAGTCTGCCGCGATACCCTTCAGACGCGACGACGTTCTCCTCGGCAATAAATCCTCAAATTCCTTCTTTATCGTCACCGTACGGGTTTTCTTCTTCTGCGACGAAGCGGCGGCCTTTTTTGCGGGTGTCGCCGCCTTTTTCTGCTCCGTGGCAGCGCGAAAGGCGTTGGCGGCCTGGGTGAGCTCCAGGTCCTGCAGGAGCTTTCTGTTCTTCTCGATATTTTCGAGGCGCTGGCGTTCGTAGTCGTTTTCCATGGCGGATGATATGCAGTTTGATATGGATAGGGAAATTCGGAGCTGTCTCGCAGAATGTGGAAAGGGGTGGTTTGGAGGGAGGGAGGGTTTTCGCACTCAACGCGATAAAAGGGCACGCGCGCCAGTTTACGTTGTCACGCGTTGAGATCTCTCTTCCAACACAGTCTCAACGCAATTGATCTTCGAGACGACTCTTCAAGGTGTCTTGATTGGTTACAGCGCGGTTTTTAGACTTAGCATAAGTATGCGAGCTTCTAGAGTAAGCCATAAAGTCACTTTTTAGTCACTTTGTGATTTGTTTTTCGAAATAGTACTATAGCTAGTCTCGCAATCTGCAATATTCGATGCATCTTGGGTATGATACCGCATATCACAATACCCAAATTACCAAAATCAACCGTTTACCAAAGTATCCTACTGACGAGCAGGCTTCTGAATTAAATCCCGAGATTTATCCGATTCGCCTACTGAGAATCCAAAGCCGTTCTAATCATCATACTCGGCCACGGATATGATCAATTCTTCGTGTGAGTATCTCGTCATATTATCAGACCAGGAACCCGTCATTGTGTTTCGCGGGTGCAACCTGAACTCAAACCTTCGAAATAGAGTAGCTAGAGTCAAGTACATTTCCGCATCTGCCATACTGCACGTATAGATTTTGTGATTTTTAGCAAGCAATATAATACGTGGCTGGGGGGAGGGGGTGTCCAACGTACTGCATTCCAAGGCACGCCCTAGATCCTTTGCTAAAGTGAACCAGATACTTTTCTTGCAGCGAGGAAGGAGATTTATCCATCCAACGTTCCGGGTCAAAAGTTTGCGGGTTCGGGTAGACGTCCGGGTTGTTGTGCATCAGGTAGGCAGACATTGCTACTACCGTCTACTTTCTCAGGTGAGCTTGTGGTTAATGATGCTGCTTCTATGATGATATGTGGGCGTACTGGAAAGGGGTTAAGCACTCACTCCTTCAGGTACCAAAATTTCCCTGTAAACCATACCGCCTTTCGGAACCACGCGTGGTAGAGAAGCTGGGACGGGTGGAGCGGTCCGGAAAACCTCTTTGATAAACGCCGAAAGGTACGGTAGCTTTTCGCACTTTGGGAGTGACAATTCGTCCAGATTTCCGGGAAATGCCCGTACGAGCTCCTGGTGCAATTTCTCCTGGATCGATGGGTTCAAGCAGGCCATGTATACAGACGAGATCAGACCTGAGGATGTGGTTTCTAACCCCGCTCCTATCAACATGGCAGCGTCAGCCACAAGGGTTTCTTGCGTGGGTCTGAAGGATGCACTGCCGCTTTTCAATATGGCATCGAAGAACGGGCTTTTGACTTCTTTCGCCTTCAGACTTCCGTTGGTGTAGTTTTGAAGGTGGTCTTCAACTCTGGTTCGACACAACTATGGGACCGTAGGTCTGTTAATATCCTGAAATAAATCACGGTGACAATCCAAGATGTTGAGAGCAGAAGATAGTTCGAGATACTTTGTAGATTGATAGAGGCATCATAGCAAAATATATCGCACCTGGAAGAAATCTGGAATGCCAGACAGGGCGTCTGGTGCTATGGCTTTGGCGAGCCGATAGGGGAACAGCTGGTAGAGATAGGACACCGGCCAAAACCAGGTCCCGAACCACATCCACGCAACCGCATTTCTGATTCCTTCGCACAAACGAACACCAGGTCCTTGATCATTTAGAGTGTCTAAACCTTTCCCAAAGGCAAACTCGGCAATCACATCCGTCGTGAGGAAACCGGATAGATTGGTTATCGATACCCCGCTCCCCGGTAATTTCCCCTCAGCTAAGATTCTTCCCGCGAACCTGTTGACGTGCGCTCGAATGTTTCTTTCGAAACTTCGGATATTCGATTTGGAGAATAGCGGGGATATTATCGCTCTCCGGGATTTATGGTACGAGTTGATTTGTGTACCGATCAGGGGATCAAAGGGACCTCTCAAGCTGCGGTAAAACGAGCGATCGAGCGAGAATTTATAGTTTGCAGAGTAGATGGCATTAAAGTATTCCGGGTTATTTATATGCAGGTGGTTGGGGCCGATACGAATTATGGGGCCTATTAGGGCGGCACGGGTCAATCAGTTGGGGTTGTCGCCACGAGCTTCAAGCTCTTGATTATAAATATTAGCGATTCGCACAAGTTAAAAGGGTTGGAGGATAGCGAGTCTTTCATGCCACTCTTCGATCTTGAAAATATACTGGCCACCGCGTATTACGTCCCAGTAGAACCTATACCATAGAGAGACGCATACAAGTCTTGAGGGAGTTGGAAATTTTGCGAGAGGATGAAATGGGGAGAGGCGATATATCCAACGAGCTATAACGAAGGTGATGTAGCCAGCTGTTGAATAAAGTGCCACAGTCGTATATTCCAGGGAAGACCCCATGTTTAATCCGAAAAAAATAGTTCAGATAAATCTTGTAATTATCGTGGAAGGATCAATTGAACAGGTTCCCGTGAAAATAAAATTTTAGGATAGTCTTAATCTTCAAGTGCAAGAATTTACATGTACGTGTTAACATGAGGGGTCAAATTTTGTCAAGTCACAACAGTATTCTCAACAAAATAGAGTTAGTGGTTGCAAGAACAAGTAAATGTGATACAAAAACCCCCTCGGACATTACAGCTCTCGGTTCCATAGCCAAAGGCATTCAACTGTGCCTCTGTTTATGTGATACTGCAGCATGCATGGCGTACAAACCTGCAAATCATTTCCATTCTTGTCTCATAAGCCAGTCAGTCAGCCAAACCTCAAGAGTTTGGATGTTAAAAGTTTGGATACAATATCTAAAAGTTTGTATGGTTAATTAGGCCGTCAGAGTTTGCTGAACTGAAAAGTAGGACGGCGACAAAGGTGGAGGTTGTAATATTGGCTATAAATAAAAAAGTAAAGTGACTAGAATAATGTAATCTTCTACTACCGAATTCGCCTTTGACTCCAAAGGCAATATGATGTGCTCGGAAAGTCCGCCTGATATATATATCCGACCCCCGCTGGACCACGACAGCCTATTTGCCCATAAATGGGAAGCCCAACCATGGGAAAAGGTCTAGAATTGGGGGTGGTAAACCCTAACTAACCCTCGCGTTATATGTATGGTCAACTGAAGTTGGATCGAGATCTAGAGCATGGTTTTGTCTTGGATCGGCCCGAGGTTTTTTTTTTAGATTTCTAGATACGCGAGCTTGGCCCACACTTCTTCCGATGCTTCAAAGATCAACTCTTCGAAGGCTGATTGGCTATCAGTCCTAAGCGCAAGAGCAGCGATTAGGAAACTCCATTGGTTAATTTCTCATTAGATTTCCACAGATGGATGCCTCTCAGACACATTGCAATACGGGCATTCGGCTGCCCAGGAGAAACCAATCAGGAGGGGGCTTGTCATTGCGTGCTTAAAAATGAAAAAAAATGAAAAAATTAAGTTGAGAGGTCCCCGAAGTGTTCGCGAAGCGTCTCAAGGTGATGCATGTCCGGCCGAGAAAAATGAATGTGGCAATTTGATTCTGATGCTAGCAGGTGCCGCCTGGACCTTCGAGGCTGCAAAGAGAGTCAGGGCTGTTATTAGTCAACCGCATGCACTACATTGACTTTTATTATATTTCTTAAATCCGGGAATTCTCGAGCTGCTTGTATTCTGACAAATCTTCATGCTTCACTCGATGTAGGCGGCTTTCATCCGTTTTTTCAGTTGGATGTAAATACAAACGTACCAACAAGGTGACGCTCAAAAATACCACGAGCATACTTTCGTGATTCTTTATCTCGAGCGCCTGGATTCGCGAATTAAAAGACCAATCAGGCCGAACGGACAAATATGCGAATTTAGGTCGATTTGTTTTTTCATTGTAATCTTCCGGTCTTGAGTGCCCGATTCGTGGTTTTAAAAATCTCCAAAACGACCAAGCGGGCGCAAGATCCGGGTCAGATTGGCGAGATTTCATGCGAGGTTCAGACGCCACTCACTAGCTTCGATCTGGAGTTTGCATACAAGTACCTGAGGTACTTGGCATCGGCGGTAAGAAGGGGTACATCAAATCCAGTCGGTTGTGAGTACCTCAATGTACCGTGAGTACATGAGTGGTTCTGCAAATATGTGTGAGAGGATTGCCATTTAACTACCATTCTATCAAACTCTGGGGGTGGCAAGGAACCAAGCTTGCAAGGATGATCTTGCTGCGCGCCATGTGCATGTTAAAAAATCTGGGATCGGAAAACGGTTTTCCGCAATTCGATGCGAGATGTTACCGCTGTCGCGAATTTGTAGATTTCGTGGCCGAAATGTCGCCAAGCAAGCCGGTAGCCGTTGAAATGTGAAATCGTAAAGAGTATTCCGATTGTATATGTGGAGTGTGTCAACATACGGGCATAGATCTGCCATGTGTCTGCTTTTGGCGTAAGCTGCGGCGGTCCCCGCTAGCTTAGAATCCGTAGAATCCGTAGAATGCCAGTTGATGCAATTTTTCGACGTCATCTGTGACTCCTCGCTCAGGAAAACATGATGTTGCCGCTGCTGGGGCATGTCCGATTGCTGCTATCGATATCCCGTCGACGGGTATCGGATCTGGTTTATAAGCCCCCATGGATGCGAGAAATCTGTTCGGAAAACACATCCACCCTCATCGTCGAGAGTGGCCCCGCTATCTGTGAGCCTTTGTCAGCTGGTTCCGATTTAAGCACGATCCCAACGGCTAAAGAGCCGTCCTGCAATCGCGATCCGCAGCAACGTTTCGGCTTAAACTGCAGTGTTGGCCCGGTCGATGCTTCACATTGCCCGATCGAATTGAAAGGCTCCGCACTACAGAATAACAGGCCTGCCTTAAACCCAGCGGGGTTCGAGTCGCCCCTGTACCGATCGCATCATCTGAGAATCAAGAGAGAGAGAAAACTGAAATCGATCGTTCCGCAGCCTTTCCGGCCTCGACCGAACGCCGCAACTACCGAGATGGAATGAACTCTGAAGAAGGCCGGTTTACTACAGCTGACTGATATCAATGCGGTTTGTGTTTGTTTGTTGTGGTTTGTCCCCGACTTTACAACGAGCCCGACCTCTAGCTCTTGGACTCACCCATCCATCTACGTACCGTTCAGTGATCCCAGTGGAGTGTTTGGTTCTACGCTGAATGGGGGTCCCGCATTTTCGATAGTTAAACGTATGTATGTTTTCATTTGCCTTTCCTTTGCTTCCCTTCCCTGCCCTTTTTTTTTTCTCTTTTGTTTTTGACAGGGTCTAGTCGAGTGGGTGGTCGAGGTTAATTAGTTCTTCTGCGCCCGATCTCCACGCCGTTTTCTCGTTTCGCAACCTCTTCGCTGAATCGGTGGCAGGCTTTACTAATCTTATCACCGTATTTTGATTTTTCCAGCTCCTGGCCCCAATACTCCGGCAGTCCCTCAGCACTGCCGTCGTTACCTCAAGCTCTCGATTTCCGACCTTTGGAAATCAGGTCCGTCTCTTTTCTAGACGTTCCATTCGTTAGGGCGCAGAAACTATCGCACAAAGCTTCGCAACTTGCAGGTGCAATCCCCATTTTATACCCGAAGATCCCCGTTCGGGTTCGCAGGGGGATACACGATTGTACACCTTACAAGTATAGACTTGTATATCCGGGTTTACCTATCTGATTGCTTTTTATTTTTCCTTCCTCCGGTTTGGTTTCCTCTCGTGCATTCCTCTTTATTCCTCGGAGAACTGGTGTTTACGATAACTCCTCTTGGCCTTAACGTCCCACTGAGTGAGTGAGCTCGACAGACACTTCCTCGGAAATTCTCTTTAGAGCTGACCGAAGGCAGTCCCGGATCGGTCATCATACGAATCTGTAACGGAGCAAGCTGGTCGTCGGAATTCCACTCGAGGCCCGAGTTCCGATTCTAGCAGAGTACTCGACTCGAGCTACCCACCTCTAAGCTCCTCTGCATCGAAGGAATTGGCACGCTTTCATTGCCGAATTTACAATAGGAGCAGGTCACATTTACCTTGCTCCTGGCTACCCTCCTCTTCTTAATCCTTCACTTTCGTCTTCTCTCGACTCTTCTTCATCGATCTGAGACACGCCCTCCATTGAGGTCGTCCCTCACCCACACGGAGGCTTTTGGAAGCATTTTGCTTGACTCGATCTCTGTGTTCCA
The DNA here is from genome assembly GCA_036971385.1 of Dactylellina parvicollis. NCBI lineage: Eukaryota > Fungi > Ascomycota > Orbiliomycetes > Orbiliales > Orbiliaceae > Dactylellina > Dactylellina parvicollis. Next base: position 712,701 of record JAJTUD010000005.1, read on the forward strand.
GGCCCTTTCGATCTCCAGCGCCTCATTCGCATGAGCTCAGGTACTGACAGGGACAGTTGAAACTCCTGCGTCTTTGCAGGCAGTCAGAGGTCTACCCTACCCGATTTAGCTTTGCCGCCCTTCCCGTGGTAAACGAGGGAATCCCATTTCATCTTACGTCCCTCTCAATCACATTGGCATTCTGACCATTCTTATTTCCACTTTGAGGGCTCTTACTAAAAGGGTTGCCACTACTATCACCCATCACCCACCACTACACCCCGGCTGGTCCTGCCAGGACACGTAGCTAGGCTAGCCTACTGGATATATACGCTAAAGAAGGTGCCTCGAATCTCTTTCTGGGAATCTTTTTTTTTTAAACCAAATCATGCCTCCATCATTCAATATGCCGATATCGAGGAATTCTACGATGAGGACGGAGAGGACGCACGAGGAGAACCAGGAACGGTAAGAGATATTTCTTTTCTTCACAATAGATTACCACTCTGTGATTTTCTGTTCCATACTTTTTCAATCCAGTCAATCGATTCTGTTGACCCTTTCGTGAAAATTTCCTACATGGCATCCATTCGACACTTGGAAATTTCTTCCGAATATTTATTGTACATGTGCGAGTCTATTCTTACTAACACTTGTCTGTCCATTGTCATATAGTGCCTATATTGCAGCCTCTCGCCGCAGCGATCGAAGTTTAGAAGCTCGGGTTGAATCCGCACGTCGGGCCTCGGAAATTCACAAACGACGTACTGGAAGAGGCTTTAAAATCACAGAAGAATATGTCCTCAAAGACTGCATGTACGAGGAGGAGGATGATCCGCTCGCAGTACCTTACCGCCAGTTGACAAACCATCTATTAACTGGAGATCAAGCCTTCAATACTCGATTTGCTGCCTTTCTCAGCGCTAATATTGGCATCCGGGATGCCTTTAGTAATGTTCTCCGCGAATCTTACGACATAAGTGCCAAAGCTGCTGGTACGGATGCCGGCCCAAACACTAATCTAGGAGCACCGAATCTCTTCGACGCTGCTGCAGAATCTTCGGTGCAACAGGCGACATTCTCAGCCTCTCGCTATCCACCACAATACCAAAATGCCGTCTCGTTTACTCCAGAGTCGTCACGCTCCCCTTCACAGTCTCCTATGACACACGCTCCTCCTACCGCTCAAGCAAACATGATTCGACGGCTACCCTCTGGAACGCCATATCATGTTGGTCCTGTGGGCTTGGGCACTCTGACTCCCGCACACTATCAGGGGACGCAGTTCGCACGTCGGCAGACGGCCCCCATGCTACAGACACCTCAGCCCGGCACGAACCCGGCCGGCCCGTACCCTTCGACGCCTCTCTCACCTGAACAGTTTCAAGCCATGAGTCAAGCTTTGTCGCATCAACAATCCATGGCAGCTCAACAATCCATGGCGGCTGAGATGGCCGGTAGTCCGAGGACTGATGGCAACGTAATGAATTTCCGGCCCACCCCCGGTCCTCCGACACCAACGGTTCCCAGCAATATCGGATCTCCGGAACCTATGCAGATGAGACGAATGTCCATACCGGTCACCGTTCCGGGGTCACCTCTAAGAAACTCGACCTTCAACTCTCATATATCTCAATTTCCAGCGGATCCATCTAAACCGAGCCGGCCTTCCAAATTGAACACGCAGGAATCAAATCTACGCCCGGATGGACAGGAGGGTTTACCACAGTCTCCTGGGGTGAAACGTAAAGCGTCAGGGGAACCGCCTGGTGAACAGTCCGGATCAAGATCGGTTCGGCCCGTGGATAGTCCCGGGCAGTCTGCTCAACCTCAGTTCACGGATTCGGATCTCGACTTTTTCGATTTCTCAATGTCACCAAATATGCAGGATGTCATGTTCGCCCCGGGAATGAGCATGCAAAACCATCCCATGATGATGTTTGGCCTCCCACCCAATCACCAAGTTGGAAGCTTCAACTTGAATTGGGCAAACACCCCAAGTGATGCCGCTGTAGAGGGCAAGAGTCCTAACTCCCAGAATTTGCTAGGCGAAGACCCTCCGTATAACTTTTCCGAGGCAGAGCTAGACCCCAACGGACTACCCGCCGGAACAAGTCTCCCTACGACGTACGGCACGAGCTTTTCAAAACTCGAGGATTTCGGGCAGAGCAACATGGACCAGATGTGGGATAGTTATTTCCAACAGGATGGCTCCACCACACCGCAAAACTCAAGAGCCTAAACATTTCCATATCTATCTCATTTCAAAATCGATATGCTGTTTGAAGTTGACAAAAAAATATGTTTTTGAGCCTCTGGTCGTATCTATCGCATTGAACCAATTTTTCCCTCCGTACTTTTGGCAATACTTATTTTTCACCTACTGCCTATTTCATTTTTCGACAGATATAGAAACGGGGATTATATGGCGTTTTCTAGGATGCTCAAAGTCTTTTTGGTTTTGAAGCTGACCTTGTTATTATCCTTTCCTCTTGACTTTTTCGATTCCATGTCTATTTTACTTGATTTTATCTTTTATTTTTACGAAACGAGGCGCGTTCCGGTTATAGTCAGTACGAAAGCGCTTTCCGCTCCACATTTTGTTATATTTTTCTTTCTTCCTTACGCCTTTTCCTTTCTCTTTCTTTCCTGTTTGGTCGCACGGGGTTTTACGAATTATTTTTTGAACCTGGGAATCGGTTTTTCGAGACTGCTTCGGAAAAAGTCCTCACTTTGTCGGGGTTATACGTTTTTTTTAAAAAAAAATGTAGTAGCACACATCTCCATCTGATCTATGGAAGGGACTGAATTCTCTAGCACATACGCAAATGTACACGACAAGCTTTTTTGCTCTTCCCCTATTGTTTCCTTTAAATTCTAATGCTCTCAAATTTTTGTTTCAGGAAAGGGGCGGGAACACAGTGATGTTCCACCGTTTGTATCAATCTTATTTTATTTTATCTTTTATGTAAATATATTAGAGCAAAATGATCTCTCGATCACTTGCTCAGGAAAAAACCCAACGGAAAAAAAAAGGACAAAAAAGACCACTCTTATAAAACAATTACAATATCTTCTTGAGTTTTTTCAAACATACGGGCTTTAAGACTAATGTACGGTAGCGGAGCAAGAGGTATACGCAGAGTGAGATATTGTTCCAGGAATCGACACCCAATTTGAAGAAAATAAAAATTTAGTAAACGCCTGCCCTTTTTCCCACATTAAAAAAAAAAAAAAAAAGAAGATATGTTGAGCTGCCGCCGTCTTGTTCTATAGCGGTCTGCCGCCATGGTGTGTATCCATAAAGTTAGAGAAGAATGAGAAAACAAAGTGAGCACAATTCCTAGCAACCAAGGAAAAGAGATATGAAAATCCTCAGTATAAAACCTTCAAACACAAATTATGAAAGTATCAACCCCCCCCTTTCCCTTCCTAAACACCCCCACCTTCACCAATTTTCCACATCAAAATAAACAAAATAATTAAAGTAATAAAAATGGGTAGGGGACTCCCAAATTAACCGCCTTTAACCTGACTATCAGTGCTCATAATCACATCCTCCTCCCCCAACGGTCTCAAAGACTGCATCGGATCCTCCACGATATTCCTGCAAACCGCCTGCATCAGGTCCGTCCGATCCTCCCTTACGTACACCAAAAAGTATGGATTCGCCGGATTGATCTCCTTCTTATCCTCCGCTCCCGTCTTGTACATTTCTCTGTCGTCACCGGGTTTGGAAACCGTCCCGTCGTTGTATTTGCGGTAAAAGCCGGATTCGTAGTCATAAATGTAGATCCAATAGTGGCCCCAGTTGACGGTTCCTGTGTTTGAAAATAGATTTTTAGTAAAAAGTTGCTACAGCATGTCTGTTATTATTGGAGAATGCAATGTCGTCTTACCTTTGTGGAAAAAGATCGAGTGGATCCGGTACCCGTGCTTTCGCATATCGGTAAATTGTTGCGCGATCTTACTCTGGATATCTTTGATGTTGTCCTCGATGGCTACATCGCATCATTAGTATTTCTGTGTAGACCTCACCAACGAGAAAAGTTACCAATATAGAGATACTTACTTCTCAACTCCATAGCAATCCGATCCTTGTGGAGATCCAATTCGACCAAAAGCGTCGATGGGACCATGACCATCTCATCATCATCTCCCTCACCGAGGATCTGGTTAATCTCCTCCAGATACATCTTCGTGGCGTCTAATGCTTCCGGAAGCTTCAAGCCCTCAACCTCAGCAGTAAGCTCCGCTCTTCTCTTAATCAACTTTTCCAACTCTGCTTTCCATTCCCAATCCCTCTCCCTCCTCGTCATCAACGCCTTATCATCCTCCCCAGATGCCATATACCTATCCAAATATATCGTATCCTTAAAAGTTAACGGCGCATTGGATTTGTACGGCTGCTTCGTCTCTCTGTTGAATTGAACCCTCTGCACCTGAACCTGGAGGATCGCCGGGAGCTCAGTGATTGATAAATGACGTCTCGCCTGCTTACCCTCTAGCTCTACGACGGAAGCATCGAAATGACTATCCAATGCGTCGTAGATGTCCCTTCCGGGTTCCGCCACATCTACAATCAAATTTTGAAACCTCTCCTCCTTGAGACGGGTCTCCGCAGGAGAGGAAAACTCCAAATGCTGCTGCGTTTTCCCGTAGAACAAGTTCTTGATAATGTCAAGTTGTTCGCCGTCACTGTCGTGCCCCTCCGGCTTGAGGGCAGCTTCGAGTTGAAACATCACGTTTTCGATACACTCGGTGACATCTTGTTGTCTGCCGAGACTGAACGTGTTGGATCTCTGGCGGTCTTTGTTCTGATTTGGACGGGGTGGGATAGGGGGTGGTCGTTCCGGGGGAGGTGGGATGACCGGGAGAGGTTTCTCGTTATCAGGTGCATCAATCATGCTTTCGTCCTCTCGCTGGAGGAGTGGGATGGCGCTCTCATCGTCGATACTCATCGTATCTAGATTTTGCAAACGGCCATCTTGTGGCGTAGGAGAAAGGATGGTTTGTTCGGCTTGCTTCTCGAGAAGTCCAATTACAGGGGCGATCGAGTCCTTTTCGGGGACTGGTTGACCCTCAACTACGACATATCCTTGGTCTTCGTACGAGGGTGGATCCTGGCCATCTCCTACGAGAGTGCCTTCACTAGATCGATCGTCGTTGCTGCTGTTGACAACATGTAAACGGCTGTGGGTCGGCTTTTCATCGAGTTCCATCGAAAATGGTAGATTATCGTCGAACTGCTCGTTGAGGATACTTCCAGGTGGAAGCCGTGGACCGATGAAACCCGGCTCTTCATCCCAGGTGATCGAACGCTTCCTAGCCGAAGGTTCTTCACGAATGCTATTGAGCGCCAGTTCCGCCAGTTCGTGTTCCGGTTTAACAAACGTGCCTGAGCTGGTTGTCATATCGCTGAAGAGTCTCTTCAGACAATGCGCGAACCGTTTAGCCTGTTCGATCTCATGCTGGGTAACCTTTCGGCCACCGACACGCTTTCGTTCCAGAACTTCCTCTGAGATCTCATTCTCTTCGTACTTTTCAAATTCAAGGACGAGATCTCGGAGCGGTTTGACGGTAAAGTAATATTGCAACAAACTGTTCAGATAACACGTGTTGCCAATGTTCTCGAGTCCGACGGGCCAGTTGTTCGTTCCACGATCAAGAAGATCCTTGCTACCGGTGTTAAGATAGTGACTATTTGTTTCGTTAGTTGGTAGGAGTAGATTTTAAGTAGGTAGTTCTTGGGGACTGACTGGATAGCTCTGCTCTCTTTACGTTCGGCGACGACTCTAAGAGCTGACCGGAGAGAAGATGTCTGGCTGGGAGATTCCTGGCACTATATGAGATAGGGAACGTTAGCATCATCGATATTTTAGGAGTGAGGTTTTAGTTTGAAGCCTTACACCCATCTCATAAATGAGAATGATTGTGTCGTCCCCCATCTCCTCGCGTATCTTTAACCTAGACAAAGCTGATTGGTAATCCATAAACTCGATGCCTTCCTCGTGCATTTCGCACAAGCTGAGCAATTTGTGATCTTTTCGGTTCTCTGCGATAATCTTCAAAGCTGCCCAGAGATCGTTCGTGTCGTTGGGGTGTTCGTTCAGCTGTGAGTTCAGGTTGATTAGTATGGAGAAAGGTTACAGAGTAGAATCAAAATGCAGGAGGACTAACCATAAACTGGAAGGTATTTTGGATAAAGTCTGACTCAGTGTCGTGCTGTATGCCGAGCTTGAGGTATGCCTGCGTGATATCCATCACAACCCTCCGTGATGCGTTGACAATGTTCTCATTACCGATCGCTTTCCCAATGATAGCTAGGGCTTCCCTCAACGATGCTTCCTGTCTCGGTGCATCAGTAAGCCGAGAATGAAAGCACCCGATGATGAGATTTTCTTCCTTATCGCCAGGTGTGACACCTATCGCATTGTATGCGTTCCTAACATCCGTTGCCGTATACACTCCTTGGGATCTAAGGGTGGCAACCTCAAACTGTAGGTCTTCGCTCTTCCTTCCGTTGGCGAGATCTGTCAAGCAATCAAAGTAGTAGGCCGCGTTGGTAGGATCGCATTCGGTCTGGCGTTTGTAGGCCCAGAAGAGGAGGTTATCAGAAAAGTCTGATTGAGCACCCAAGCTCGCGTACATGCTAAAGTTTCAAGGGTAAGTAATTGTCCGTGCTAAGTGTTTTTGGAGATGCTAGCTTACGGATGCTCCAGTTGGGTCAGATCAATAGCCGTCCGACGGGATCCTCCCGCGTTATCTGTGATTGAAGAATCGTTAGAAGTTGGTGCGTTTTACGTCAGCTAGCTCAAATCAAAACTTACAGCTGTCACTCCCAAGGAGCTTCTTGAGCTCAGGGTCCGCTTTGGAAGGGTTGAAGAAACCGCCATCAACTATCCAAATGTCAGCTATCCCTGTGACTCCGATGAACTTGTCAGATCTGTATATTCTTACTGTCGGTCTGTGCCAGAATCCCCAACTCGAAATCCCAATCTTCATAAATCCTGGACATTTCATCTTGCAGCAGCGGGATATCTTCTGGGGGCAACACCGGTGGAACCAACTCTTCGTCTTCGATGGTGAACCCCAAAGTCTGCATAATCTCCATGCAGTCGTCACCTAGCTGCGTGAGGAACCGTACGTTAAATCGTGGAATATTGCGCCTCTCCTTTCGTGCCATGACGCCCGCCAGAACTTGTCGAGTAGTCTTCAAGACCATAGCAGGGGTGGGTACAGCTCTTGCGATCGGCTTGGGATTCGAATCGGCCGGAGCTTTGGGATCTATGAACCTGTCCGGATGTTTTGCCATGGCGTCCTGGTTTCTAGACCAAAGAACTTTGGAATCCGTAAGCAAGGTTTTGAAATGCTCGGTAATCCTTCTGGATTTGAAGATGACGGTGAGCCTGGTCCTGCATCCCGTGTTTGTGCAGTCGAAGCAGCGGACGTCGGACTCCCCGGGCGTCTCCTGCTTTATGTTTTTTCTAACAAAGGGCCCGGACCTGGCGTGGTCGTATCTGAAGTGGTGGAGGTGGTTATCGCCCGTGGGACATGTGGAGGATACTTCGGCTGTCTTGTCGTATTCGATGATCACCTCGACGTGCTTCCGGCAGCTCTGGCAGACACCGGAGACGACATGGCGAGCTCCGGCTTGGAGGGGGAAGGGAGAGCTGTTGCTCTGGCCGGGTTTGAGAAGGAAGGCATGAATGTGGGTGGATCTCTCGTAGTCTATCTTGATGTTGGGTTTGTATTCCGGCGGTAGCTCGGAGAGGACGTTTATGCCGTTGTTGTAAGGGTTGTATGTTAGGATATCGGTGTAGATTCTTGGGGAAGATTTGCCTGGATGTAAAGATGGGGTGTTAGCTTTCTTGATATATTGATGGAGCAGAAGGTTATGATAAGGCTGCGAACCTGGGCCGTTCTTTGGCGGCGTATGGCCGGGGTTGGTAGGACCGTCCACCCGCATACTGTCGATATTACTAGATGCTGTGCTGGGAGATGGTTGTCAAAGAGTAGGGGACGGCTGGTAAAAGCTGTGGTAGCTCTGGTGGTGGTGGTTGATGTGGTATATGTCTGGGTTGAGGGTAGGAATGTGGATGCTCCAGTCTGGGGTAAAGCCGGACGAGGCAGAGGCAAAAGAGCTGACGACGTCTGGCAACAAAGTTGGTTGGTTACGTACAACTGAGAGGATGCTTGAAGCAGTAAGGAGAGACGGAGAAAACAAACATTTGGGAGAAGGAGCAGGGGAGACCGAGAAGAATGCGGCACGGTAGGGAATGCTCGATCTGTAAGGTCCGGAGGGCCAGGATTACGAGTCCGAGGTTCGAGGTTCGTGATTCGCGGCTCTGCTGTGCTCTGGCGGCAGCTGCCATTCACGAAACCGCCTGGCTCGCAGCTCCCAGGCAGTTACCCTGCACTTCGCTTTGTTTTCGGTACGGTTTGCTGAGGAACTGCGCGTACACATGTACCTACTTCCATACACAGGCACACCTATGATATTGCCTGCTGGGGCACTTCTTTCCCAAGTATATCTATCACACGGTACCTGCTGGAGCTAGCATGCTAGGAGAGAGCTGTGCAGGTGGGATGCTTCTTATCGATAGCGGCGACCGAGAATGTGTTGCCGCGTTGAGGTGTTTGTCCGTGACAAGCGAGCCAATGGCAGCTCTTCCGATTGCAACTGATTTTGGTGGTCTTCAACATGACTTGCCGGGCTCTCCTCGAACGACAGCCAAAAAGTGACGTCCAAGCTACGACCCATCCCCATCGGCATCGGCATCTGCACTCCCAGTCGCCCTCCAGTCGCACGTCCTCCCCCTCGATGCTCACAATCTAGCCTCCATCCAATCCAATTGGCTCGGTCGGGCGTTCCCATCCAACCAACCTCCTCCGCGAATCTCCAACACCACCACCAGAAAGCATCCCGCGTTCTCCTCACATAACCCTCTCTCTCCGGCCACCATGACCGAGCACTCCGGCTCCGACGAGGGCTCCTACCACCCAAAGGATGCCATCGCCAACACTCTCAACGCCATAATGCTCACCGGCGGCGCCGGTCTCCTCATCTCCGGCGTCCAAAACACACTCGCAAAGGAGAATCGCGGATTGCTGGGTGTATTCACAAAGACCGGTGGGACCATTGGGTTATTCGGTACGCATCTCTTACTATTCAACTACCTCGATAAAGAAAATGGTGGTGGTTGATTGGACAAGATTGACAAAGCTGACAATTGGGAACGTTATCAAAAATAAACAGCTGCGATGGGCGGTACCTACGCTTTCGTAAAGGACGTCTCCGCCAACCTACGAGAAAAGGATGACACTTGGAACGCAGCGTTTGGCGGTTTCTTCGCTGGTGGCCTTCTCGGAATACCATGTACGTTCGATCATATATTCCCCCTCCGTCATCTCATACAAATCTTTGTACCCTTTTTGAATAGCCAAACTGACGGGGTGTGTTTCTATTTATAGCTGGTAGAATACCCCGCGTCCTCGGCTTCGGCGGCGGTCTAGCGATATTGGTGGCGACATTTGAAGGCTCCGGCGCTCATTTCAGAGGTAGCCGTTGGAAGGAAGGACACGTGGATGAAGTCGCGAGGAAAGAGGCCATTAGAACGACAAGACGGCGGCCTTTTGACGAAACTATTGCGGAGATTGGAGAGGGGAGAGGTATGTCATTTTCTACTTGCATCTTTGGGTTAATGTTTGGAGGTTTTTTCTGGGTGCTAATCGATGGTTGGTCGCTCGCAGGGATACACGGACCCGGATACGCTGAGAGGAGGAGAGCGTTATTGAAAGAAAAGTACGGGATAGAAGTACCGGAGGTGCCGGAGAAGCCGTATGCTTAAAGTTCCATCCGTTATATCTCTTCGAGACAGATGTTTGGCGGAGGATTATGGGTGTCGGGTATAGGGTATATAGTGGAGTGTGTGCCTTTTTTTTTGGTCTTGTACATATAGTAAAATATAGCGAATTATTTCATGCTTTTCGGCATATTCCATTCAACGGGGTTCATCGAGAAAGCTGTGTAAAGTGTGAAAGAATATATTCCAAAGTGGTTTTATATCAAATTAGCGAGATTGTTTGTGAATGTGTCGTGATGTCGTGATACAAAGCGCAAGTGCCCAGTTCGAGACCATGCATCGGCCATAGACGCATTTCGCGACTCGAACCTCAACACCAACCTCATTCGAATCCGTCGAGCCGCGACAAAGTTGTACAAGATGGACGAACCTCCAACCGAAGACCCCAAGATCCTCTTTCACAAATCCTTCACCGGCGAAACCAAAGGTACGCCATAATATAAACCATCCTTATTCATAGGACGGTCTAGCTAACGGTGTACCAGCCCTCTCGGACGAAATTACCGCCCTCCGCACACCCACCCGCCAGTCCACCATTGACGGTCTCCTCTCCACAATCAGCCGTCTGACCCACGATCTCAAAGATGCCTCCAATTATCTGCCGGCGTACGATCAGAAAGTCTACGCTGAGGTCAGTTTTTCTCATCTTCTAGTCAGATATGATATTTCGAACAATACCATGAATGATGGACTAAAGATACAGTATATATGATAGTAGCAACTGAAAGCTCTCGCCGAACAACTATCTTCCGCTAGAAAAGAACTCGCCCCGCGTACGAAGTTCTCGTTCAAAAATCGCAGGGCTGGTGCCGCAGCTTCCTCCAGCGCCGAAGTACCAGTAGATCCTACCAAGCCGGCTGAAGCAGCCGAGGTACCTATAGCAGCTTCACAGATACCAGAAGCAACCCCTCCGACAACCTCACACCCACCGACTTCAACCTCGGAGACCGTCTCCACCGTCTCCAACCACCAAAACACCCACCTGCACCCCGCTCTCCCCACCCTCACGACCACAATCCTCTCCATCTCCTCCCTCGAAAACTGCATCCTCACCTCATCCGACACCACCACCACCACCACTACAACAAACGAGCAAACCTTCAGGACCCTCTCCCTGAAAACCATCTCATCCTCCATCCTCGTCCTCCCCCCGATAACTGGACCCGCACACCTGACCTCCCTCGAAAACACCATCCTGGTGCTATCGTGCCATCAATTCCGTCTGCATTCCAGCCATAACGTGGACGTGTACTTGAATTGTAAGAGTAGGCCGATAATCGAGAACTGCACGGGTATCAGGGTCGGATGCCTCCCCTCTCGGTTCCAGGCAACGGGGGATGGAGATAAAGGTGATAATAGTAAGGATATGTGGCGTCAGATTGACGATTTCAATTGGTTGAAGGAAGGGAAAAAGTCACCGAATTGGAGGGTGCTGGAGGAAGGGGAGAGGGTCGGGGAGCAGGTGTGGGAGAAGGTACTCGGGGAGGGGAGTACATTGGATCAAGGGCTGGTGGGTACGTTACCTTTCAAGAAAGAGGAATAGGCTGTGAGATATATAAAGGTGGATGGATATATGGTGAGAGTAAAATATAATATAAAATATATACAAGTTTGTGAGATTTCGCTATAAAGAACCGCACGAGTAAAACGATTAAAAACCGGTGGATATATAATTGTACAAATTGACGTCCGGTGCGTCACACGACATCTAAGAAGAACTTAGATGGGGGGGATAAAATAGCTTGGTGTAGAGAACTCTTTCGCCGAATGCTCTCGTACGATCGTTTTAATGCTCCCATCGGATGAACCCTTTCCAGCTGTTTAGATAGGCGGTAAACCAATTCCGGTGCGGGGCCGCGTTCAGCTCGTTTATCAGCTTCTTGTAGTAGTCCGGGTCGAATCCCGGTTCCGTCAACTTCTTCACGGGATACTACGTCACCATCATATTAGCCAACCATTCCTTCATTCCCTCACGATAAACTTCCCAGGAATCCGATACGGCAGTATAAGAAAATAAATAAATAGATAAATACCTTCTTCTGATATCGGTTCTCCATTAGACCGGTGAGAACGGCCCACTGCTGCTCGGGACTGGCCTTGGCGTCAGTGTACTTGAATATCGGCCGGGTGGAACCGTCATTGATCTCGGGCCAGTCGTTCTCCTTGGGTTGCGGGCCGTCGCCAAAATCGGATTCGAGACGGCGTTCGAGAAAGGCGGGGAAGTCGACCTGCGGGCGCATGGGGTCCTGGGGCCAGAGGGGGATGAGTTTGGCGTACAGGGCTTTTTGCTGGAGGACGGAAAGATTAGCCAGTGTCGGTAAGGAACGGTATAGGAGGGATGTAACGTACGGCCGCGCGACGGGACGCGATGGCTGTCATCGTGAAAAAATCCTTATCGTATATCAGAGGAGTGTAGCGTGCGACCGGGCATGTTTGGTTCGTGGTCGTCGTCCTGTGAGTATCGGGTAACTATCAGATATAAGAAATGTTGGGTTGGGTGCAGCGGGTTTTTTCTGCTGCTGTTGCTTTTTTTGGATGTTTTCTTTTTTGGAATGTTCCATGCGTTGCCCTCCTCCGGTTTTTTCGTTTATCGCGTCTGTTTCTTTCGGTGCGTGCCAATTTTAGGTTTAAGGTTGGCCAACGCAAAAAGCAAAGTTGCGGAGACCGGGCAAACATCATCTGAGACTGAGGGCAACGCATCCGCATTCGAGCTCACGGCGATCGGGCAACGAAGAGCTGGGCGATCTCGTCTGTCGCAATCGTATATAGTTATAGCTATCTGATCACGTGCATAAATATATACACTCGATAAATAATCTCATGAGGATGGCTTGGGTGCACAGCAGGACGGCAATTGTAAAAGATATGAGATGTGGAAAATGCGCACGTTTAAATATTGCAAATCCGAGACAGGCAGCATCTCATCTGACGCCCCCAGTCGAGCCAATGCCCGTATGCGTGCGTGCCCACGAGCAAACCGGAATCCAGGAGTCAGCATCGGGATCGTAAAGCAATTCAACGGGAGGGCCGGTGATCTCCTGAACGCTAATTTCGATGCTTTTTTTTCATTTGCATGTACTTAGTAAATATATGCATGTAAAGCACTGGTCTGGCGGTGGCTGCAGGTTGGCGAGAGAAAAACTCCGCCAGAAATGGGGTTTTTGCCGGGGTCAGGCTTTGGTCCGGGGTGGGTCAGAACAGGAACCGAATGATGCGCAGGCAGGCGTACTTTATTAAAAAAATCAAAAAAGTAGCAGTAGTTAATAAGTGTAGCAACAGCTTAGTATCGAATTGAGCACATGCCCTGCCCGGCCGGTTCCCTTTTGACTATCCGTTTTGCTTTTTAGATTACTCTCCTAGTTTGTATATCTGGTGCCCGTCCGAGAGGAGAGGAGACAGAGAGACAATAAGAGCAGCAGCAGCCATTCTCTTTCTTTTTCTTTTTCCCTTGAAGAAAGACCCGGCCACCAGCAGCCAGCCCGAATAACGTTTTTTTCCTGAATGGAAGAAAGGGAAGAAAAACTGAAAATATGCTGGCGAATAAGTGAGAAGTAAGTAGTAGTAGTGATTGCAGACGTATTAATATACTCTGCAATTCCCCTCTCCCTCTCCCTCTCCCTCCTCTTCCCTCTTCCCTCTTCTCGGATTCCCTTTCTCCTTTTCCATCTCTCACAAGCCCTTTTCTTTAGATTGTAATTCCGCCTGGTGTTCCGGAATCCGTCCGTCTCGTCTCGTCCCATCCCATCGACCGAAGCCCTGGCCCTTTTTTCCCCTTTGATTGTGGCATTTTATATATCGCATCCCGAACTCTCGCCAAAAAGAGCAGCAGCCCGTATTCCGGTTCCAGCGAGCAAAAGAGGACAGAAAGTGAAGCCAAAGCCGACCCATCGCCAACAAATCCCGAATTTTTATTTTTTATTTTCTAGAATTTCTCCGACCGCCTTTTCCTGAACAACCACCTTGTCCTATAAAATCAATCCGAAACAAATCACAAACCCCGACAGTTGACCCGCATCCTCACACGTAGCCGCCGCCCCGACAATTGAAAATATCACCATTCTTCTTTTATTTTATTCTTCTGCTGCCGCTACCGATATCCTCTCCGTCGGCCGGTTATAAAGTTATATAACCGGTAGACGGTTTGCATTGGCTTCCCCCCCGTCATGTCGGCGGCAAGCACGTACGATGGCAGCCCCGGCCATCGCCAACAGATATCCCCCTACACCAACGGTCACGACGCTCCAGCAGCCCCCATCTCCCGTGGAGGAGGGAGAGGCGGCTCGTCGTCTCGTCCTGCAGGTGAGAATTTATTTATTTAGAATTTATTTGATTTAATAATTTTCCGAGTTGCTTTCCCTGCCATGCTAGTTTATTATCGCCTTACCCCACACTGACCCTCCTCCCACCCTGCATGTCCGATCCGAACCCCTCGTCCCGCGATGGGTGTGTGGATGGGGATTCGTGGTGTTGAGGGTTTATTGCCTGTTTGGTGCTCGTGCCTGCCTGCAATGCGGTCATTGTACATGCTGCCGTTGATTGGATTCTCCGCCCTCGCCAGCTCCACCAACCTCACCCTCACCTTCTCCGTCTTCTCCTTCTTCCCCTTCCTGCCTTTGTCATCATCATCCACGTCCTCAAACATGCCGATGGTGTCCCTCTCGCCGGCCATATCCTTCCCCCCGGTACTTTCCCGCTACCTTTTCGTTCCTCCCTCCTCCGTAATCGCCTCTTTATTTCTCACTCTCTCACTCTCTCCTCTCTCCCAATCGGTGCCATGCCTCGCAAATCTAACTCGAACCTCCCCTCAAAAGGATCCAGGAACTCCGGCCGCCTTACCGTCACCGACCTCGTAGATTCCGACCAGGACGCGCCTTCAAAGTCTCTAAAACGAAAAGCATCGCCGGAACGTAACGACTACTCGCCGTATCCGACCAACGATCACGTCCCGACAAAGCAGAACCGTGCCTCCGCGTCACCCGCCCTATCAGCTCTCCTGAACAATTCCCCGCCCTTGAGACCCACCCAAGCATCCCCGATCCCCAATCCTCCTCCGGCGTTAACACCACCGACCAGCAGCGCCTCCCTCCACATTCCAAACACCCTCTCTCCTCCTCAACCCAAAGCAATTACCGATATAACAAAATCATCGTCCTCCTCGTCCTCCGGCAAACGCGCCGCTCCGTCAGCTACATCAGCTCCCGCATCTCCCAAGCCGGCACCGCGTTCCACAGCTCCGGTCGCTAAATCCGGCGGGCTGCTCGCCGGTGCCTTTGGCGACGTGGCACTGGGTGACGATGACCCGGATCCGGTGGTCCCCACCGTGGTCCTACGTATCTCTCTCAACGGGGAAACCAACAAATACATCGACGTTTCCAAATTGGCGGAAGAAAAATACGGCTGGGCGGCATTGAACCCGCGTTTGGCACGCGCCAAACTTCGACTACCCGACGCCAGCGGTGATGAAGCCATGGTGGATGCCTCAGAGTCGGAGAGCGCCATGGAGGAGAAGCTTGGTGTTGGTGGTGGTGGTGGGTTGAGCGGAACCGGGGAGAAGGACAAGCCCAAGAAGAGAAAGAGGAGAGTTGACGAATATTACGATGTGAATGATCTGTTCATCGATGATTCGGAGATGCAGTGGGAAGAACAGGCGGCTGCGTCAAAAGATGGTTTTTTCGTATACAGCGGGCCGTTGGTGCCGGAGGGGGAGAGGCCGCAAATTGAGAGGTACCTTTTCCCTCTTACCATCTATATTGGAGCTTTATAACTGACAATTGAGTAGAACGAACGGAGGCCCTCCAAAACGGGGACGGGGACGGGGCGGACGAGGTGCGGGAACCGGTCGCGGGGCCGGAAATGCGGGCAAAGCGACGGGACCGAGGAAACCGCGGGTCACGAAGGCCGTCAAGGAAAAGATGGAGAAGGAGAAGGAGGAGAGGGAGAAGACGGCGTTGAAGATGGCTGCGGCAGCAGCACAGCCGGCACCGCAGCAGGTGCCCAGGTCGATCCCCGCGTAGGATTGCCGAGTTCAAGAAATCCGGGAAGCGCAATTGTGGCTAGAGATATCTTACCCCGCCGTCTTTGCGGATCGCCACTCCTTCTCAATTCTATCGCCATAGTCTTCTGCATTCTATAAGATCTCGGATAGGGGTCTTCTCTCGGAAATCCCTGCTCGGGTCAAAGTTATCCCTCCTCCTGCTATTATTATTGTTCATGTCTACATCATAGCTTCTGTTCTCTATTTCTTTCTATCAGGACGAGAAAAAACTCATTCAGGCGTTTGTATTTTTTTTTGACTTCTTTTCTTCAAAGTCATGATTCTGCTTCCTTTTTTTTTTGTTACTCCTTTCTTTCTCGGGGATAAATAATGTATGGGACTCTTCATTTCGTATTTCTTCTTCTTCTGACTGTACCAAAGTGTTCAAAAAAGAAATGGATGACTGATTTTTTTTTATTTCCGATAGTTCGGGACGGAGGGGGGTATATACGGTTGGATCAAACGGAACTGGGTTATATCCTTTTCTCTTTTTCATTTATTCTTGTTTGTGTTTTATAGAAGTTATTTTTCTTATGTGTGTGTTTTCCTTTGGGGGATTTCTTCCTAGGCTATAGGCCTTTTCCTCCTTTTACTTCTTTACTTTTCCTTCTCTCGATTCCGGCTTTTCTATTCTGGTGAAATACTTATTTTTTTCGTGTGGGGGACGGTTACCGTATACGCTATTACTTTTTATAATGAAAACTCGGGAGCGGTTCGGTTCGGTTCGATACTGACTATTTGGTAATCACGCTCTACGGTCGAATAACATTCTTTTTTCCTCGTTAAAATTTATGGAAAGATTGCTGGAATAGGGGATACTTCTTTTGTTAGTAAATTCGGTGAACTCCGTGGTTTATGCGCAGGTAGATTTTCTTGATGCATATGCATACTAAGTAATGAACATGTCGTGTCTGTCAGATGATGTTGGAAATGTCACAAGTATATAACACCACGCGGTACGGGAAATATCCATAACTTTAGGTACTAATGTCTTCTTTTCGATCGAATCATTTCTCAGTAGGAAAGAATTTTACCACGAACAAGTAAGAATAAAATGAAGATAGTTTAACAACGGAGGAGGAGGGTGGCAGCACCAGTAATGATATTAAAAAGAAAAGAAGAAAAAAGAGTGAGAAGGAAAACACACAGCTCATGCTACAGCTTCCTCCCCGGACCGACCGACGACCAAGTGTATATATAATAAAAAAGGAACCAGACACACCGCTTTTTCCCACCAAAACATTTCACAAGTTCAACATATCCCCGAGCCTTTTATTTTATTTTTTACGCCGTAGCCGTCTCGCCTTCCTCCTTCTTCTCACCACCTTCCTCACCACCCTCCTTGACCTCCTTTACCCCGGCATTCGAAATCCTCGTCAACTCGTTCACAAAACTCGTACCCCAGAACGCGCTGGTGTACTTTGTAACGTACCCGTACAGCTTTTCGTGATTAGCCTCCCTTTGATCATCCGGCATGGTGATGGCGTCGTTTATCGCCGTGGCCAACTCGTCGGTATTCCACGGGTTGACGATGATGCTGCCGTTCAGACTCTGCGCCGCACCCGTAAACTCGGAGAGAATCATCACGCCGTGGCGTTTCTGCTGGGAGGCGATGTATTCGTAGGATACGAGATTCATGCCGTCGCGGGTGGAAGAGACGAGGCAGACGTCCGAGACAGCGTAGAGGGCGACCAGCTCGTCGAACGAGACAGATTTATGCATGAAATGGATGGGCATGAATTCGATCGTTCCTGTAATTTTTCCATATTAGTGGAAGTTCCAAGTCTGTGAGGGAAGGAGAAGAAAGAAGATGCATACCGAATTTACCGTTTATCCTCCCGACGAGCTCGTTCACCACCGCCCTCAGATTCTGGTACTCTTCCACGTCCTGCCTGCTGGGGACGGCGACCTGCACCAGCACTACTTTTCCGATCCATTCGGGGTGTTCTGTCAGAAAGACTTCCAGGGCGTGCAGTTTCTGCGGTACGCCCTTGATGTAATCCAATCGATCGACACCAACGATCAACTTCACGCCCTCGAATTTCCTCTCGAGGGTTTCGATGCGGTTCATGACCTTAGGCTGCGTCAGAGCTTCGGAGAATTTGTCCGGGTCGATGCCAATGGGGAAGGCGCCCACGGAGACCATTTTGCCTTGGAATTCTACGCCATTGGGGGTGGTGTTCAGACCTCTATATTTCGATACAAAATTAGCATATTTACCCTCTTTTTTACTGCCGTTAAGCTTGATGCAAAAGATGGGAGATGAGACTTACAATATCCTAGAGCAACTACTCAAGAAATGTCGAGCGTAATCATAAGTGTGAAACCCGATGAGATCGCAATGCAGCACTCCCAACAGTATATCGTTCCTCACGGGTAAAATCCTGTAAATCTCGCTGCTGGGGAACGGGGTATGCAGGAAAAACCCAATCTTGACATTCTTGAACTTGTCGCCGATTTCCTCGCGCAGCATGGCGGGGAGGAGCATGAGATGGTAGTCGTGCACCCAGATGAGATCGCCTTCCTTGACGACCGCGGCGACGGCTTTGGCAAACAGACGGTTGGCGTCGCGGTAGGCTATCCAGGCGGGTTCGTCAAAGGAGATTTCGCCGGGGTGATAGTGGAAGAGAGGCCATAATATCGAGTCTGCGGGGAAACGTTAGAGACCTGATGTTAATTCCTATATACATTGAGTTGCGAAAGGGAGGAACGGTTCTTACTCGAAAACCCGTTATCTGTAAATATCAAATATTAGCAATACCCCTTGATATAATTGAAATAAGTATCAAAATACGTACAATGCTTGTCCGCCAGATCGTCGGAAAGGAACACCGGCACGGCGTTATACTCGTCTTTGAGCTTTTCGGTGACCAGCTCCTTCTCGTCCTCGGGAATCTCCCGCCCGACCCAGCCGAACCAGTGGAATGTGGTCGTCTTGCTCAGGCCGGACAGGCCGGTGACGAGGCCGCCGGAAGACATGCTGAAATCGTAGGTGCCATCGTTGCTGCGTTTGACGGTGATGGGCAGACGGTTGGAGATTAGGAGGAGGGACATGATTGAGTGAGAGTGAGAGAGAGTCTACGGAGCTGTAGACCTTGGGAGGTTTTTGAGATTTGAATAGAGAGCGAGAGTAGAATTTGAGATTGTAGACGTGCTGACTCGGACGGAACGGATGTTAGCACCTCGAGCGAAAGATGAAAGAGAAGTTTGCGGGACGATCTCGTAAATTATTCTGCTGGGGGGTAAAGAAGATCGAAAAATCGGTGGGATGTTCTTCGTTTTCTGGTGTTGCACAAAGTGACGTATTTTACGCAGCAAGCAAGCAGCAGCAGCAGACTAACTAAAACGTTTGGGGGATTCTATCGATTAGCTTACTAGCTCCTCTCCCCTCCTTTTCTATCTTATTGCATCGCCCAAAAACTAGTGCTTCGCATTTATGGCCCAAGAATGAAACCGTAAATCGTGCAGCTTTGGGGAAAATACTCTCTCCTACTTGCAGCTGACCCGGAATTCCTCTTCGCCCTTTTCGTTTCCATTTTTTTGGCTGGGTTTTACCCCTCCATGCAAGCCAGCGCGCTGCATTCCGAGCTTGGTTTGTCTGCATGCAGCATTACGCAACAAGCACAGCTCGATAATTATAACGATGGGGAAGTTATAGATGGTATATCCAGCCCAGCCCTTTGTCTCAAACCGCGGTTTTTGGAGGGGTTTCGGTTTGCGAGAATTTCAATATCGGGTTACTCGATGAATCCGCCAGCAGATGCACGGAACACAAGCCATCCTGCCATATTGTTTTTTTCTTCTCTCGCAGGTCGATCTGCCGTCGGAAGCGAAACCGGGGGAATGCTAAACGGAAAATAGAAGGCGCAATTGCTACAGGACGATCTGGAAAGCCAAAAAAAAATACACAGAGAGATATGTCAAAATTTAGATGCTTACTGACCTGACCTGATGATATATCGATAGCGGGCGAGGAATGGAGCTAAGCCAGCTGTTGGCCCGAAGTGATGATTTCGTCCGAAAACGATGAATTGCCCAAAGCTGGAATGGTTTCAACAGCTCGAGAAGAATAGCTATCAAATTTCAGAAAGAAAAGTTTAAAGAGAAAAATAAAAATCTAAAAAAATAGCTAGCTAGCTGTCGGGAATATATATCAACTTCTCATGAGCTCCATCGGAATTACTATTCTTCCTTTCGAAATCTCATTTTTTCCTTTTATATATATCCCTCTTGCGATAAGGCGAACAAGGTACCTCGGTTTTTTTCTCTCTCTGCTATCCCGGTCCTGCCACCACCCACCTATCCGCATCACGGGTTTTTTGAGGCATATTTTAATTGACGAGCTAGCATTTTTCAGCCAGAAAATAAAATCCCGCTTGGTAAAAAGGGTAGCCAATCGGAATATCTCATTGCATCACGGAACCTACTGGGCTTGAGAAAAAAAACAGTTATAAGCTATAGGACTTCGAGAGGGTCACGTACGCCGGCTTTTTGGAGAGAGAGCGCGCTAGAGCAGAGTATATTCGTGACGTCGAAGGCGGGTCTGGAGAGTGCAATAAGCCCCACCAACCAACCATCCGTTCACAACCTGGTAGAGAAGTATTACCCCTCCACACCAAACGCCGGACAACTTGATCTTAAAAGGCCAAACAATAGATTTGATATCGACAGCTGTAGTGTCTTTAGCTTGGAAAATTCAATACTTAAAAATTGTCCCCTTCTGTGCTTTCCCGTCACCAATGCCAATTTACAACGATATTGAATACAGACCATATAACCAAGACGCCATCTTTTCGCCGAAATCCAACTTGAAACCCTTGATAATTTCACTTCTTCTCATAAGCATTATCCGTAAGAGGCACATACCTGACACCGTACTACACAGTAACCACCAAAAATACGTCAGCATATCTCTCTAAAAACACAAAACAACTCCTCTCTAAAAGAAAACTACGTACCTTCTTCTCCCTCGTCACCGCGCCATCCCCATCCTTATCCACATGCCAAATACTCTGCTCACCGTACCCGTTATCCCCCTCCACCGGAATAAACAACCTCCCAGGCTTCCCCAACTGCCCCACCAGCTCTTCATGAATCCGCCGCGCCGCCGCACCCACGTGGATAGCGTTATACGGCGCCTTGTCACCGTACCCCAATCTCCCATCGCCCTTGATGATGGTGATCGTACCGTCGTCAAGCCATGCGCTGTGCGTGGGGTCCTTACGCAGGTTGGAGATTGATAGGTCGACGAGTTCTTGGATGTGTTCGATGCCGACGACGCGGCCGGAGGGTTGGATCATGTGTGCGATCACGGCGACCAGGTAGCCGCTGCCGCTGCCAACGTCGAGGATGCTGGCGCCGGGTTTTAGGTGGGTGATTATTTCTTCGCAGGCCTGCGCGGGTGAAAGGGAGGGGAGGGGTATGTTAGTTTTTGTATTGGGGATTGGTAAATATATAGGTATGTGGATATGATTATTCTTGTATTCTTGAGGGGTGAGGAAGGGGAGCGGCGTACGTGACTATGCATGTGCGGTGCTGATATCTACCATCTCCCAATAGCAATTAGCCCACGCTGCAGCAATTTTGTGAATCTCAACCGACTGTAGGAATATCTATTACCCACAGTAGCTCCATATCCGATCGTCTGCGGCGCATCCTGGTACGGATTCCTCGGGGCAAAATGCGCTCTGTCGACCTAATTTTGTAAAAAGAATTATATACCATTAGCGAAATTGATCAATTTGTATACATTGAGCGAAGGCGGCGTATCGAATATCAAGTAAAATGTATACATATACATATACATATACCAGGAGAAAGAGAGTAATAGAGTATTGAAATACCTTGAGCATAGCCTCATAAGTCTCCTTATTACTAATCAACCCGTTCCGCTTCATATTCTCCACTAGCTCCTCGTTCGAGGACCCGGAGCTGCGCCAGGACATTTTGGGCGTGTGAAAACTTGAAGTTGTGGCGAATGGATGCGTAAATGTAGGTTGTACGACGAGGGGCAAGTGGAAGTGCTGGTACCGATTATTGTTGCTGATCGCTAAAACGTAGCCGGAATGCTTGAGCGGCGAGTAGTAGTAAACAAAAGAACGAAACAAGAGACACGGGATCAGGCGTGAGGGTGGAATCTTTTCCGGGATCGCTTTGAATTCGTGGTTTCAGACGATGTTTTTGCGAGCGGCCGTCATATCTGGTTGAAAGGTGTTGTTCGGTGTGGGATATTGCGTGCGATCGGTGAACCGTTATATGTTTGGAGGCGTTATGAGATCAGTCCGGCTTCGGGAGGAGGGCGATTTGTGATTGATAGAGTAGTCGTCTACGGGGGGCGTCCGGGCCTGTTTCTGCGTTTCGCGTGGACTGGGGGACTTTGGGATCGATTCGAAGAGGGCACGTTGGTGGCGTGGTTGATGTCATGCAACGTCTACGAACGGCGGATCATTGCCGCATCTTCAAGTCATCTGAATACCCCGCGCACTCGTTTGTCGGTGACGGCAGCGCCTAGCTTGGACGACTGTTTCTGTTCGATTATCCTCGCATTCACGATTTCATGTAGGTGAGTTTGGATGAAGCGGTTGATTTGAACTTGATTCTACATGTCAAAATTTGACTGTATAGCAGAGTATTTCTGTACATATATTGCTTGTCTGTGGTGTATGGCTGCGATGTAAAGAAGATTAAACGCCAAAGAAATTCGAAAATAAAATATAGGCCTGGCTGAAGGTCGGCATCGGGAATTTCACAGCAGAAGAAACGCCATGGGAGAGCAAAAACTTAGGTAGCAAGGGAATACGCACGAATACAAGATTAGACTACCCTAAACCTTTGACAAAGGGAATGACCGCATGGGAGTTCGCAAAGAGAGACTCAAAAGACAAGAGACGAGTGACGGAGTTTCCACATCAAAAAACACGGTTCCGCATCCTTCGCTGTGACAGAAGAAAGAAAAATCTGCGGGATAGTAAACACACACACACCGATATAAAATGCAACCGAAAAGACACCCCGCCCGCCCCTTTGAAACCCTCCATGAGACCAAATAAGATAATGACAAGAAGAACCAGCAAAAGATACAAAAACAAAAAAGGCACCCAACGGCCCGATAGCTATATGTGCAGATTAAACCCCATTGTTTCCCATTTTTTTATACAGACCGATCAGGGTTCTCCCCTTCGGCGATAATGGCAGTTCCCAGCCCCCGATCCGGACTCGCGAGCACCAGCTGTTCCGTCCGTCGGGCTCGTAGGAAATCTGCAATGGCCCTGATCAGGATGAACCACCCCACAACCATGAGGATATAGCTGAACCACTCGTTTCCGCTAAAGGCATCCGGTGGTCCCACAGCAGAGGCGGAGGCTACGACGTCGGTAGGGAGAGTGCCAGAGTTGAAGTCGTATGCATTCGGGTCCGAAGGAGTGGGTTCAGGAGTCGAGTTGCCATCCGTCGGAGGGGGAGCCGGGTTATCGGATGACGAGCCGCGCATGTAGAATCCGTACTGGACGAGAGTGATGCCGAGACCGGCTCGGGAGCCGTTTTTGGCGGCATGGGTGGTGTGGAGGAGGTACGTGAGGAGGAAGCCGATGAATTGGAAAGACAGGGAGACTATCATAGTCTCGTGTTAGTCATCTGAATCAGGCAAGAAACAAAGACAGGGAAGGGGGGGATACGTACTCAATGCATTCCATACGAATGCGAAAACGGAGCCGACTGGGAGACCATCGATGAATACCTCGTCTGGGGACATTCCTGGAGCCAGGATGGTTGTTTCCCAATATGGAGGGGTCGCATCAGCCGCAGCTTGTTCGTAGCTCTGAGAAATTCCGTTAGTTTTAGGACTTTACGCGTCAGATGAACGGGGGGTAGTTTAACGTACGGGCGGGTGTTCTTCGAGCGGCTTCTCTGCTCCAGCCGTTGGCTTTGCACTCAAGTTGGCGAATACACCATCATTGCTCGAGTTTCCGACCACCCGTCTCGAGGTTGTCGAAGTTGCGGGCTGAGGTATCGACGTGGAGGAAGACTCCGAAACGAACGGGAGGGCACTTTCGTAGTGAACTGTGTCCTGAGGAGCGTGTCTACCCCTCATGGGACTCCTCAGGTCGTCGTCTTCGTCATCGCTGGAGTCGAAGGAATCGGCGAGAGCGGTGTTCTCATTGACTTCGACAGGGGAGACGGGGGATTCCGGCCGGGATCGGAAGGATGGCGGAGGGGAATTGGGGACGCCGTCGGTCCGGATTTCAGCGTGGTCGTCTGTTTGGATCTATGAAACAAAAAAAAAGCTCTTGTTAGACACTGTTTCACGATATGGCCATTATTGCAGATTTGAAATCGGAAAGGGGAGGGTGGAGGGCGTACTCGTTCGTATCGGTGAGCCATGCTGACGAGGCTGTCTAGGCGGTTCCGTCAAAGAGACGAGACCCCTTCTTTTGCCAGATTACGCCGGCGGTTTTGGTTATGGAGAGTTGATAATTTGACGAGGAGATGTTCCAGTCGAGAAGTCTGTCCGGGTGTGTTACTATCTGTCTGTTTGTTTGTCTGTACAGCTGTGGGGATGGGAAGCGGTCGTCGGAGAGGGATGATGGTCTGGGGGTGATATCGTTCGTCAGGAGGGAAGAGTCGAGATGGGTTGGTTGGAGGCAAGTGATTGATTTTAACCAGCCGCCAAGAGCCACAACACTTTTCTTTCGACGGCCCCTGAACTTGACTCAACTCGCGTTCGGTGAAACCGCCAGCCCGGATTCAACGGCCTCGAAACAAATGGTCCGTCTGCACGGAGTCTAATCCTCAGACGCCCAACGTTTGCCTCTCGTTATTATATTTGTATCTGTCTAATCTCGAAATGCCACCCTTCGACACGGTCAATGCGAATTTGGGGAGGACACGGGTTTACTATACTATACGTTCGCAGGTGGGCATTGAAATGAGATTTGCCGTCAGCCTCTGACCAAGCGTCAAATTATCTGATCAGATGCCTGTCCCCGTTAACCACTTTCGGCGGCCCTGCTCTGCTCCCAGATGATGATGGCGCCCTCCTTCTGGCTTAGATTCCCCTCGGTGCCAGCCGGCTTTGAGGTGCCGATTTGACTGGCTGACCAAATGGCTGGCGCAATTTGCGGGCGCAGCGGATGGCACATTCCAGAAACCTTTAAACCCACCACCAACGACACACAACGCAATCCTTGTCACCACCTTCTTCATCATCCGACATCATGGACCCGGACGATATCCCGCCGCCGGCCGGCACCCGCTTCACCGTCGACTTGGACGACGATAGCCACGAACAACCTGCTCGTTTCCCAGCCGCTCTCTCCAACGGCCTCATAGGCGATATCTCGGAGCGAACCGTCTCATCATCGTCCGTCCTACCGCCAACCTTTGATGCCTCGAAAAGCTCTGGAGGGTTCCCAGCACATACAAAACGGAAACGTCCGTCCGCCTTTCGACAGCAGAGGAATGCTGGTGGCGGCGGTGGTTCAGCTCCTGTACCCGCTCCGGTGAATAATGTATCTTCCATCGTCTCTAATGGCGGCGCTCGAATGGACGAAATGGCATCCATCCGGGCTGAGAACGAGCGCGTGGTAGCCAACATGTCGACACAAGATTTGGAAAGCGAACAGAAAGAATTGATGGACTCTCTCAGTCCCGAACTTCTCCAAATGTTCCTCAAACGGGCATCGCTAGATGACAACGTTGAAACATCGCGGCCGGTAAAATCAGCGGAACAAAAGCAAGAACCACCTTCAAAACCTCCTCATCCAACCGTAACCGCAGATATCTCGGATTCAGCTCCTTCGAACCTATCCGATCCTCCTTCCCACCTCCAAAATATCCCAGAATCCGCCTTCCCACCTTCAATCCAAGTTCATTTCCCGCAACCTGCTTCGACAGCGGAACCTGACCCGGACCCCAACTCCCCAGAATTTCTCGCCCACCTTCACCAAAAATACTTTCCAAACCTTCCCGTCGACCCTCAAAAACTCGCATGGATGCATACACCGTCAGAATCCGATCCGGATCCACACTACTCCCCAAAATTATCCTCAATTCTCCCATCGGCCGTTCGTTTCGACTTTAAAGCCCGTCTCTTACCTCCTAGAAAAGCTAGAGAAATACCCAGTCATCTGGGGTTACATCACCACGCTGACTCCCCGTTGAGTGCGGGGTACACCATCCCGGAACTATCACACCTGTCGAGATCTAGTTTTCCGGCGCAAAGATGCATGGCGTTTCAGACCTTGGGGAGGATTTTGTATAAACTCGGGATCGGTGGGTACGCCAAGGATGTTGATCGGAAGGGTCCCAACGCGGAACCGGAGAGCGGAACCGAGGAGAACCCGGCAAATAAGGACAGAGAGAGTAAAAGAAGGATAGCGACGGATCTGGAGAAGGGCTTGTGGAGGTGTATTCACGAAGGTCGTGTGGTGGAGAGCCTGCAGGAGGCGGCGAGCGGTGGGAGGAACGGGGATGGCAACACTCATCTTGGGGTTAAGAATTATGCGCTCGAGGCGCTGTGGTTGTGGCAGAAAGGAGGCGGAGAGAGGTGGAAGGCTGATTAATTTGTCGAGTGCGAGATTTTGGATTTGATATTAGTTTTCGGATAAAAAGAAAGAAATCTGGGCACCTGGCAGCTCCGCTTGTGAGAATGCTTGTCTCGATATCGTGAACTATGGCTCGGCCAATTGGAACTCGGTACGGAATAGGGACCATATACCATAAGGGGCACTGTTTAACCACCTGTCTCCGAGGTGTCAAACTAAAGATAATGTTTTCCGTATGCCGGAGTTCAAGGACAATGTGGTCTCGCTGGATAGTCCGAGACTTTTGGACGGAAAAGATGCAGACAGCGTTTGGTTTACGAGACAAGAAAAGATAACACAAACTCGGAGGCACCAAAAGTGTTGTTTACGATTTTCCAACATGCGACCTAATGAGGGTAGTTCCTCGATCTACCCCGACGAGACCAATCTACCCCTCCTTCTACCTTTCGTGTCAAATTCCAAAATGGCAATGACCGGCTGGTATTTCCCTTCCCAGCGGAGGGGGCAGTACGGACCCGGAATTCACTCAAAGGAAAAAAAGCGAGACCGAAATCATGAATGGACATATGCGATTGGTCGAATCAGGCAGCTGCATGCCAGAAAACGGTCGGACTGATGATACGTTTCGTCCTGCGTAGGCCTACCTGATTCGATATCTAAAATCGCACTCGGGAGTGCAACGTTGTGGATCTTTATTTTTCGTGACATATATGGCTGAGATGCTAGGCCTGATGGGAGTTATGATCGATACATCGGCCCCCGACCCCGCTCGTAGTGCTCGAGTATAAATATCTAGCTGGCTGAATCGTTCAAACCTCAAGGCTCTCACCATTCAATTGAGGAAATTTTATAATCTTTACCACTGAATTCATACCTTTGAAAGAAACATTGCAAGCTAGAAGCCATGTCGTCCAGTGATATCTTATCCAAGACGACCGCCTACACCGGCGTCGAAGTCTTCGAATACAACCGCGGTAAAATGTACCTGGTGCGTATCACAAAAACTCCTTTATATCAAAAAACTTTTTGAATGAAATTTATAGACTCATCCTTACTTCCACGTAGAACATCTACTGCCAATCGGAATCCGGTAGCTTGTACTGCCTCCACTACCTCTTCCGCCACGGCAGCCCTAAAATCCTGGACCCCGTCTGGGACGCCACGCGTATCGAAATCCCCACATCCGGCAGCGAAGCTCCCATCGCGAACACCCCTCTGGCGTCCTTCGTGCACATGACCGGGGAACACGTCCCCATTATCCATCTTTTTTATGTTGATTCTCAGCATTACGTCCGGGAGATTGTGTGGATTGACAATGTCATCAAGATCAAGAATAAAATCGGGGCCAAGGTCCTGCCAGGAAGCAAGATCGGTGCCGCGAGGTGGTGGAATAAAGGCAGCAGTGAGACGGTCAATCTGAGGTGAGCGCTTTTGAAATCATTTAAGTTTTTCTTCTATATTTGGAGAGGGAAGTATCTGAGGCTGACAGATATATCGTGATAATAATATAAAAAAAAGACTTCTCTGCCAGATCACAGCCCACGAGATCCAAGAGTACCGCGGCATGTACGCCTCCCTCCACTCCACCCAGCGCGGCCATCAGATCGATACCCCCGCCGAAACCCAGTGGGAAAAGGGCCAAACCCTGAACTTCTCATCCATCAACTCCGACGCCGAAGTGTTCTGCGGGACCGATTTGTCCATCGTGGCTCCCCTGCCCGACCAACCCGGTATCCTCGGTTTCTTCCAGACCACCAGGGGCACCATCAAGCAAATCGCTTACGACGGGAAGACTTGGAAGCTGTCCGATTTCATCGTTAGAGGTGCGCCGGTGGGTACTGCTTTATCCGCCTCTGTTGTCGCCGTCGAGGGTGGCGGGAGGAGTGCCATGTTGTTTTACATCGGGAAAGATAGCTGTGGGAAGCATTTCGTGATGAAGGCGAGCGAGGGGGATTGTAACGGCAAGAAGATTTGTGACGAGGAGGTGAACGGGAACTCTAGGGTTTTCGGGTTGAGGAGCGGGGCGGGATTTTACGTGTTCAGCTCGGACGGGGTGGGCGGGAGAGAACGTGTGGCGAAGGAGGAGAAGGGGGAGCCGTTTCTCGGGAGCGTGTGTTCCACCGCAAAGAAGGGGCACGTGTACGGGTTGAAGACTACTTGGGGTTAACCGGTAGCTTGGGGAATTTTGGACTCGTAGTATAAAATTTCGCTTTTATGCTTACTTGATTTATTAGAGATCGGGATAGTTATATCGAATCATGAGATTTGTAACCTCTTAATACGTGTTGTCGTGTCGTTTTCCAACGCCTGACCATTCCTCAACGCGATATATTAATTAGAGTCTGGTTCAACGAGATCAGACTTGTCTCATTGAAGACCAGTAGCCTCGAGAGGCTGGAAGACCAGAAGCTATAAACAAATGATCAGATAGACAGTCCTTCAGGCGCGATTTTTGTCTATCCCAGAACACTTTCCTCAACACAATATCCGAACTCTAAAGGCCTGTTTGAAAGGTCGTCGTGTGTGGTTGGAATTAGCGCTCGTCTTCACTATTATAGGTTCAGTAGAATTGAAAATTCTCAGGTTTATTTTGTTGAAAGATACTGGGAATAGTGCTTCGGTATAGTCTTTTTAATTTTACTTCTTAATGGCTAACAGATAAATAATTTAAATACATGACGCTGCCATTGAATCGATCATTTGCATTTGAATATGATAGTATCATAATGTTCTCTTAATTGGGGGTTTAATATTTTGAGTAATACAGAACACGTGTGGGTCTAGTATATTTTATTGATAGTTCTGTCTGTCTTTCAGGCTGACGATCGATTCCGCAATTGAAGATCGGAGGAGGCTGAGTTGGAGGCTTGATCGATACAATGCTCGAACATTGAAGGAGGGTAATTTGTTGGTCGAGGGTAGAGAAGATTCCCCCCTTTATCAATAAAAAGGCTACATTTTGTCTTTTTTTGAGGGGTGCGTTTAACGGATTTTATGTACTGTAGCGAGCTCTAACGTGCTACCCCCAAAATGCCGCCTTGAAGCATCCAGGTGTATCTACCGGCATCGCGGGACAAAGAGAACACAATGCCGCAGAGAAAGCCGTACCACCCAATTGAGCACCTGGTGGGCGCGCTGTTCGTCCAAATTGGCACCCTGCTTGTTGGCACCGTATCAGTACGGCATTTATTGTACCGATATCATTAGTACACATATAATGGAAGATATTTCCAGCTCCCAAGTCAATCGCAGTAGATGTTTTTGCGCAGAAAGCAATCACACCAATCAATTTGACCAGCAACATTTCCCTAAAGAGAAGAGAGTCTAATTGAAAGATTCGAGCCTGTATTTGCTCAAACTGTATAAGAATATAAAAAAGTGGATTTGTTAACCGATGATAGGACAATTACTGGTCGGTGGGGCTACAGAAAGTGCGGGTGAGGTTTAATCAAAAGGATTGATCAACTGAATAATTAATTGGAAAAGGAGAGATATATATAATCTTGATACCAGCGTATTATAGTTATGTTGCCATCTTTGCCTTTTTCTTTACATCGTATTAAAACTACGTTTTCTCGAAGTGAGAGCAAGTCTTTGCGTAATTTCTTAGAACGAGGGAAGTCTTTGCGTGAATTTCTGAGATTGTTGTCTCGTGCCCAGATCTCCTAGCTTTGTATAACACGTGCAAAGGCCTGCTGGACCAGGCTGGGAGGTCTGGGCATGAGACAATTCAGAGTAAGTTCCTCGAAGCGAAGTTTTCATTTGAGATTTTTGAAATAAGGGAATTTCTTTGGCGTTGGCTGTATGTTAGATGGAAATCGGAAATCGGATGCGCATTGCTATGAAAGCTAAAATTATAAATGGGAAAAGTTTTTGTGTTACATAACATTGTTGTAATATTGGGAGGTCCTGCCGTACTTTTTTTGTAGTCTTTGCATGCATATGGCGTGCAGGTGCTGGTGTTCGTTCACGAGACTATTGTTTGGACTTGAATTTAAATCGACCGGATCTTCGACCCTTCGCGCGTTGAACTCCCTAGCCTTTTCAATTATCGCGAGAAAATGTTGTCGTGTGATTGTTGAAGAAAGGCAAAGGCTTTAATGTAATCTTCGTTCTCTCTTATATATATATCATCTTCTAAAGTCAATCTCATTTCTAAACCTCAGTTACAATTTCTTAAAGAACCATCATCGAAAGATTTGCACTATTATTGCAAAAAAAAAACATTTTTTCCTACACATTGATCAACGCGCCCGTCTCTTCTTTGATCAACCCCTCCTTCAGAAACTTGAAAAATGTTACTGATTAAATTAATCAGTATAATGGCTCTCTGTGCGAAGGCCTCTATCGCTTTCGACACACAAGGCGGTCTCATTATATATTATCAATGTGTCAGATCCTCCGAAGCAAGATTTATACGGCAAAACTGCGCTCAGGCAGGATGCCAATACGTAAGATATGAAGGTCAAGTTGCAGGGGATAATAGTCCTACAAATGCAATCAGGTCACTATGCGGTGTTTGTGCACAGATGCCAGCAGATGTACCAGGATGCAGTAAATGGGGGTTTGATGGTTAGAAAATTGGTACTGGCATTGTAGGTATGCCTTTTGTGATTAAAAAGATAACTGAAGTTTCACTTTTACTAATAAGAATAGCAAAATCTTCCTCTTGCAAGCTTGATTACCCATAAACTTCGACTTGTTCTCCTCCGATTATTTAACATATAATCTTATATCAGCTTGATGTGAGAGACCAATACCATGATTCAATAAAACATGTTACTATATACTTAAATTTCTTTCATGCCACCAAGATATTAGGAGACTAACGAATAAAACGTTATTACAACATGGCATGTTCACCCATTTTTGTATCACACCTTTATAGATTTGCAATCTCGGGACTAGAATATGTATACTGCCGAAAGCGGCGTTAAAGAAATTCAAATAAGATGTCCACCAGTAAACTTTATGCTAGGAAATAGAACAATTTGAATTGCATGTCTCAGAGATGTTATTAATATGTCAAAAGTTCCTTTGATTACATTTAATTTTCTAGTACCTACCCTATATTATCTTGCCATTTTAGGCCAGTCGTATGTTGTATAAACCTGTAAAATAGTGGTGTTTATAAGATGACAACCTGACCAAAGAGAGTTAACCAATTCCTGACGCAGGCTACCATCTAGCCCAACACCCATGTGCCTGTCCACTGGTCGATTATTATATGGAGTATGTATGAATCTGCTGTATACGGGTTAGTTTGTGAACTGGCTATTCATGATCATATGATCTGTCTGTCTGTTTACTTGTTTGTTTGTTTGCTCGCTCACTAACCACTGCCTGCCTGTTTGGTATGGTAGACTGGTAATGAATAGGTAGGCTTGTGGCTGGCAAGTAGATTAGTGGTGAATAGGCCGATGGTAGGTAAGCTGATTGTAGTTAGTGGGTAGTGGTGGGCCAGATAGCGGGTTTTTAGGTCAGGCTGGCTGTCGTCTTGGATAACACCAGTGATTTTACGGGTTTGTACAACATATGACTGGCCTGAGTTTATGAAGGGCTAGGGTGATATGAGGTAGATATACTAGAAAAGTAAGTTGCAATTAACCAAGTTGCGAATTGTAATTAGAAAGAAAAAAAACCTTTGACGTTTGGTACACCATAGCTATCAAATTATAAACGCTTGATGTTCGCTAGAATAAATATGGTATTACATTGAATCAGAAAAATTCTCATTCTTGCAGCTACTATCCGCGACCCCAAACGATTCCCAATTGTGTGAACTGAGCGTCTGTGTACTCTCCATAAAAACTTCGAACGGACCATTTGCCGTTGCCCATCTTGGGAGCCGACTCGATGAGGTTGGAAACCGATTTGGAAACCCGATTCTCATCTTCTCCCAAATATCTTAGAGTATGTAAGTCCAAAAGCCACTCTGGAATCTGCCCGTCTGCATCAGACCGGATGAATTCTATAGTGTCAACATACGTCGCCCCATCGTCTTTGATCTTCCCGGCCGAGATTTTGGCTATAGTGAGATCTGATTGAACGTCGCATATCCACGTCTCCGCCTCCTTGGTGTATCTACCATATTCTCTTTCCTTTTTGTTGTCGTAGAAAATTTTGAGACCGATAAGCTTTTTATCCTTTGAAGCGAAGGAAATTCTTATGATCTTCCAACTGAGATCGATGTCGCCCAGACCGTTGAAGAATTTTGAATCCTGCGGGGCAGGGGATGTGTTTAGAGGATTTCCCATCAAGAATTTCCGTGCAAAGTTCGGACTCTCGTTAGCGACAGTCCTGATGCTCTGCTGCAGTCCTTCGCTCAGAGCCAAGTAACTTTTACACAGCGGCATCGTAACGCTTCCTTTGGGGACAGGCACGAAGGCGTCTTTACCCCAGACGACACCCAGAGTAACGATCGCTTCGCCGTGGTTATAACCGAAGAAACCGCGGAGACTCCACACGCCGTCATCGTGTTTCGACCACTTGAACGTCTTTGTATCCGTGATATCGCCCTTGTATTCCTTCCCGGCGTGGATAACCCTGTACTTTGACGTCATGACCGTGAGGCTTACGACCCTCACATCCTTCTTATCGTTAGGTCCCGCTCTGATTGTGACCTCAACGATAACCTCCGACCCATCCGACTCCAGTTCGAGAGATTGGGTGGCATCACCCGTGCACACGCCGTACTGGTTCACCTGTCCGTTCGCGTACTCGATGGTACCGCCTAGGAGCTGGTTATCTTGCTCCCAGACGCTAAACTTCTTGGGGCGGAAAGTAGAGTCAAGTTTTTCGAGATTGTTGAAAGCTTTGGCGCTCGAGTGTATTTCTTCGACCTGGCCCACGACTCCTTCCAGTCGGTAATCCTCGGCTTTATATTTGACGCGGTTGGAATTGATGGATTCGCGGAGTTGGGTGTTTTGCTTGAAGTCTTCGAGTTTGTGGGAGAGAACGGAGACCGGCGGTAGACGCGTGTCTTCCTGGCTGGGTGGGACGTAGCCCAGGAGGAGGGTGGCGTTTGGGTCTTTGATGCCGAGTTTCGCGTTTTCGGGGCTTAGTGACCGTACTATCTTTAGTAGGTACACCTTTGTTAGAATGTTATACTAACCTGAGTGATGTGTAGATGATTTAGGTCACTTACTGGAAGCAGTTGCTTAAAGATGAGCGGGGGTAGGAAGTATTCATCCCGAGTGGTATCACTCGCCATCTTTGGATGTTTAGCGACTAAATCGACCTCGTTTACGATTTTGGACATTTCGAAACGACAGATTTTGCGGGCAGAGATGAGGCCCGGGAAAGAAGCTGAGAAGACGGTAAACTGGGTAACTCCGTCCGCAAGTTCTGCTCCGGTTCCTGGGACGAGCTTCACCGCATTACCGGTACCACCGGCGCTTGGAGTCGACCCGCTACCTGCTGCGTTACCGGAGCTGGGAGCCGCTGATCCAGCGGCCTCTGTATTACTCGGTAGCTTCTTAACTTCGCCGGTAGCATCCTTAACTTTATTGCCCACTATCTGATTCGCAGGAATAGCTTTCACCCTCGCCAGTTCGTATATTTCTTCCGTCGGTTTGGATAGTTCGATAGAGGCTCGTCCGGTCTCGAGCTCGTGGGTGGCTTGACTGATCAACTTCCACAGAGACTTGTAGTCCATATAGGCGTCGAGTAGAGACCCGGTATATATCCCCGCGTTCTCGTAATCGAGAGGGGTGACTTTGACATTCTGCTCGTGGAAACTCGCGAGCGCGGTGTACTTTGTGAGAATGGCGTATGTGCGCTGCGGGGTGACCGCGACCAGCTCCGGGAAGGCCGCAGCTGCGGCTTTGAGGGTGGAGATGCTCCAGTCCTCACCGGGGTCTTTGATGCTACCGCCACCCGACCAATTGACGGTGATGGTCGTCTCCGCTTCGCTGTTTATGTTTTTCTTGTCGATTTCGACGTTGGCTTTGACCTCGCCGGCTATAGATGGCGTGGTCAATTGCGCCTCCAAACCGGCCTTTATCGAGAATATCTTGGATTTGTCTTTGATTTTCATCGAGATGACGGCATTCAATTCGCCGCCCTCCTCCCAGCCGGAAATAAAAGAGTCCTTTTTGAAGATAAAAGTCAATATGTCTGTATATGAGTACATGATAAATGTACGGGTTGATGAGGCAACTTACACCATAAACTTCGGGGAAAGAGGTTGCATCGACATTGGATATCACGTTGAAGATATTATAATCGGCGGCATCGTGAATTTGGTTTGTCACTTTGACTTGCAGATGGAAATTGAGATCGCTGGATTTGAACTTGTCGCTGTCAATGTATGAACCGTTTGCTTTTCCACCGATGGTAGCTGTTTTAATAGATAGGGATCCAGATATATTCATAGCATCTGGAGACTTTAGGTTAGCATACTAAGCTATGCATAAGTAAATACTCATGATGCATGATGGGTGAAGTCGCAGGCACTTTGTATTTGAAATTATATATATTCTTACCTGTAACATCACTCAATTTGTCAACAAACTTTGAAGAGTAAGTCACTATCTGTGGTTTGACCCACGGATGAACTTCTATTTTCCTTTTAGGTGCAGCTGATGTCCCCGAATTTGGGTCGCCCGGTTTGGTAATGTCCGTGGATGTTCCTCCAGGTGGTTCTATAGCGGTCTCTTCTCCAGTTGGCGCTGCCCCGGCTCCGACCATACTCGATGTACCACCTGAGATCACAATGCGTTCTTTCAGACGTTTCCTGTTATCTATATTGTCTGGCAGAACGGCTTTGTCCAAACAAATCTGCTGGGTGTAAGAGTTGAACCCCTGCCCCAATCGCATGGAATTGTTGTAAGGCGCTAGTAATTGGGCCATTATGGATTAAGTTTAATGTAACGAGTTGTAAAATAGAAAGAATAGGTGTAAATTGGAATTGGAGATCTTCTGGGATCCTGCTGAACTTGGAAAAGTCCGATCAGTTCAGAATAATATATATCCGTGGTCTGAAATGTTGCATGCCAGACGGGTCAATGGAGGGAGTTTGCCAACGAGAAACATTCGAAACCACCACCAACTACAAGCAGGGCTCAAGGTATAAAAATCCCCAGAAGTCGCGGTCGGAATTCGGTCCCTGTAAGCTCAATTGTCTCTCGAGACGAGCTTTCGGACCGCATGGAAGCGTGAGACCGAGTTCAGCTTGAACCTGCAAGGTGCGAGTGGCGTCCTGCCGTCGCCTAAAGAGGATGCATGCACCGAGAATCTCTCTCCTGTTCGCGCCTTCGGATAATAGAGCGCATCGAATCAACCAGGCTATTTAAGCCCATGAGGATATTGAGGTCCTAACCTCGATTTCGAATATTCCAGCTGAGTATCTCAACAGTCTGGAGCACCTTACCCACACAAATCATAGTCTCGTATAACAATGGAGTTGGACTATGAAGACTATGATGACGATTTCGACCCTACGATACCGAGCCTGGAGGCCTGGACCAAATCTGGCAATGCCTTTTCCGTCCCATGGACCCACGAAGTCAAGGCGGTGATGACTGGCTTCCAGTCGACACTTATGACAGAGCCATCAGGACCATGGCTAACGACCTGCCCGTTCGATGCTACCTCGCTCATGTTAACCACAGTTATTCCTGAGTCCGGCGGTGGGGTTACCACCTATCGAGACGGGATGAGCACGACTACGGGTTCCAGCACCGAACACCTTAGCGTGGAACTCGCCATCACGGTGGGCTATCCGTTTTTGAACGCAAGCGTGAGCGGCAAATACGATCGAAACGTTCAGGCAAACAATCATGTATGTGTAAAAAGGAAAGAGAAAAAGAAAACCGACACCCCGCCCCATACCATGCATCTTATAAGCTTTGTGAATTCGAAATGCATATACATTACGTGGCGAATTTCCTTTCAGCTGACATTTATCCCGAGCTTTTCGATATTTTAGGGATTGAAAGTGTCGCGAAATTCCTCGTGTCGCATGGGCCGCATTGTGTTGGAAGACACTCCTCAGTTTTCTACCCACGCATTGAAAGTGCTACGAGAGAAGGGCCGCGCCAGCTTCGCCGACCTATACGGAGACTATTATGTGGCTGGCTATGAGCTTGGTGCGGATGCAGGTGCTTGTTTATCAGCCGCAGATAGCTCCACTTCCAAGCAGGAGAGCTTGGAGCTGACCGTCAAGGTGAAAGTCCTGTTTGCGACAGCTTCCGTGACTACGAAGAAAGCGTGGTCGAATTCCAGCTCTGAGGCTTCGTTTAGCTTCTCTGGCTTTAGTACCCTGGATAACAAGACCGAATCTTTGAATTTCCCAAAAATATCCAGCCACGACCAGGCGAGATTGCAAGAGGCCGCTCGATTGTACTTGACAAAGATCTCTTCACTTGGGAGCGAGATTCGAGACAAGATGTTGAAACTGGGAATTGCGGATGGGAAGAATTTCCCGCTGAAGGTTTGCTCATCTGTATGCACATCTGGGTTGGTGGTTGGGTTATTGCTGGAGCCGTTTGAACGTTTGACCCAGTACCAGCAGATTGTCAAGAGAAGGTGAAAGCCGGTATATTTGGCGCGAATCGGGAGCCAAAGGCATCAGCCCAGAAGCAAGTGGGATATGGATATGTGGATCGATATGCAGCGACCGTCGCGCTCGGAATTGCGGGGCTGCAACAGACTTGAATGCAGCTTGATCTTCCCTGCTCACGGTTCGACTAGGATTCTGCATCCCAGAACGCCCAGCTGAATCTCGTACCGAGAAAACCATTCAAACACGTCTCCCAATTTGAATTTTAGAAACAATTAATATAATAATTATTGTTGAGAAGTTTAAGATGAGAAATATAAGCGCCATATAGACGTATTCGGCATGTTTCCCGAGAGATATACCGACTGCTAAATAGCACTGTGATTGAGCCATTTGGATGTTGTGGGAAGGGTTAAACAAGCCAATCCGTCAAAATCAATGGTCATCCCCCGGGATCAATTGCTAGTATCTATATAGCTATACTTGAACAAACCCCAAAACCCTTACCCGACTCGATATCAAATACAATATATAGTTATTTTTTTTCAATTTAAGGGAATAAATTAAGCTACTAAGCTGCTAACTAAAGGTCTAGTTGGAGTCGATTTGTTTTATTTATTTTACCAACTACTTAAGTAATCATTGTCAGACAAGTTTTGCTCCCAGAACTTGAATTTCATCATGTCAGATACCAAAAGAATAGGAAGAAGTGGAGTAAGTTTCCCTATTAAAACCGAATATTGGACTACCAGTTGGTAGGCTAACGCGCAAGGCAAGTGGAAACCTCTTACCACCAGCAGGTCGCGGATGCCGCGTCTCCAGACCCGGATTCTGGGACCGTATAAAAAGCCGGGCTTTGGTGCCCGTGACGAATTCGTACCAGTGGACGACTCTGTGATCGGTGTAATTTTATCGGAGGAGGAGAAAGAGGAAGAAGAGATAGAGGAGGAAGAGCTGGGGGAAGATCTTGCATCGAATCACCAGCACCCGAAGGCGCCGGTAAAAATTCCAATAATTGGTGCATCGGTACAAGTCGACAAAGTCAACACCGCTTGCTTTGAAGTGCTCAAGCTTTTCGCACCAAATCCTGCGAGCCATCACTACGTTAAATTAACCAGCGGTATTGCAACCGTTGGAAACCCAAGAACCCAGGTCTTTGAACGCTGGCTGCCAGGAACAGACAACTTATACGTATCGATTCAATTTCTCCACGCGTTGGCTCTCGGATGCGTCCCATGGTTTATCCTCGACCGTGCTTTCAGCATATTTCATAAGTTTGCAAACCCACAGATATATGAAGAAGATAAAACTTCAAGAAAAAAAGAATTTGGAAGCTTGGGAGGTCTCGGCTATGGGCAGAGCACTGGTAAAGGCTTAGGAAGTATTGGCACATGGAACAAGGGTCCCAAAGGCATATTCCAAACTAAACAGAATGAGGTGGAAGATATCGATACCCTATTTTTTAAAGAGTAAGTTTGATAGCGAATTTGTAGACCCGCAGCTAACTAACGACAAGATATGAACATATAGTTACAATGAATTTGTAACCCTGGTTTCTAAAGAAGGCCTTGATATGAAGCCGGCAGATGAAACGACTATGAATTATACTGCTTACAGGAGAAAGAAGTCTTCAGGTACTAGGAACGGTCGGTATACGAAATCAGGGGCAGTTTACATCCCACTTCGTGACGAATCTGGCACTATGTACCTGCTTAAAACAGCACCAAATGACCTATATGGCTCACAAGACAAGTATAAAGAGCACTGGAACAGAATATGGAAAGCAACAGGTATAGAAGGAGCGCCGTCTGGTGGGCGTCCGCCTCGGCATATCAATATAAAATTCTCTCCAGATCATCCTATATGGATTCGAATTTTGCCAGCCGCAGAATCGAGATTTGGGGGTGCGCAGCTGGCTGAAGAAAAGTTTGCAGAATACATTTATAGTATAAATCGGAATACCGGAACACAAAAGTCTAAGCTGGGGCTTTACACAAAGGTTAAAATTGATACCGATGGGGATGAGGATGTCAAGATTAGATCTCTCTCCACCAAACTCTCAGAGTTGCAAACAAAGCCTACCGCTAATCTAGGCCAGCAAACACGTCAAAAAAAGAGTCAGGTTGCCGCCGAAATCGTTATAGATGATTACGTCTTTGTGAGTACCATCTTATTTTCGCGTTATATTCTACTTTTCGCACATATCACTCGATGAATTTATGTATGCTATTTTTGCGCTATATATGTGTAAATTTCGACTTGAAGTTTGTAGAGAAGGCGCCCTATCAAACTTTCAAGAAACCCTTCTATGTGTTTGGGACCACTGCAATATTGGACTGGTGTTATTTCGCCCGCTGACTTTGGGGTATGGCTTCGTAGATCTCGGAAAACCCCTTCCAATTGTA
Organism: Dactylellina parvicollis; assembly: GCA_036971385.1. Lineage (NCBI taxonomy): Eukaryota > Fungi > Ascomycota > Orbiliomycetes > Orbiliales > Orbiliaceae > Dactylellina > Dactylellina parvicollis. Next base: position 752,030 of record JAJTUD010000005.1, read on the forward strand.
TCAAACTTGGATACATAGAGAAAGCCTATTGAAATACATACAGAACAGTGCAAAGCGACCGTATCCGGACGATTCAGTGTTCCAAAAAAACATAAATCTCGACACTGATGCCGCTCTCCCTCCTAGAATACCGCTCCCTGGCAAGGTTCATCCACATAGAGAGAAGGCTGTTGATAGTCTCATGAATTCATGGAAAAAATATATCGCGTGCTACCCACAGGACCCTCTGAAGGCGGTAATCGAAGAAAGAATTCTTAAAGTTGGAGAAAGCCAAAAATCGAAGGTGGAAGAGAAATCAAAAGGGAAAAAAAAGGATGCATATGGGGTAATGATTATTGAAGATAAGCCAGATCTAATAAATTTTACGAAAGGATCTGAAGTAAAGAGTGAAGAATTACTGGATTCTATTGATTGGAACCCATTAGTTATACCAATAAGCTCTTTAAAGGTTGAGAACGCGAAGGGGCAGAGAACCGCAGGAGGGGTGGCCAGTCAAGGCGAGCTTATGGGATCTGCCTCAAAAGTAAGTCTCGCTTCGGGTTTATATTTCATGTTATCAATGTTTATACACGCCACAAAATCTAGGAGGTGAGTTCTAACTGGATTAGATTGCATACAGACGTTTCGAGTGGCCAATTAAAGACAAGCATTCACTAGAAGTAGCAATTGAAATAGAAATGGAAGGCAAGAACTCGGTGATTACCGAGGAGGAGGAACACGACGCTAGCGATGATGAGGATATTAAATCCGAAATCAAGGATGACCTGGTCTCGTCCCCAGCCTCACCTTCTCAAGAGGCCAAGCACTTGGGTGAGGATGACCCCGAATCCGACCTTAACGCTGCGCTGCAACAAGATGAACCCGATGATCTGAAAGTGGCGGGCGGATTTCATAACTTTTATATTGCAGAAGTATGCCTTAGTCAAATATTGGACCCAAAATGAAAACGATGCTGTTGATACTAAAAAGTTAAATAGTGGCTGCATTTGTCGGCGTTCTCATGGGGCGGACTTGGTCCAGCGAACTCTGGTGAAGATGAGGAATACTGGCTGACAAGTCAGATCTGGGAAAACCTCATTTTTGGGACTTCGGAGACCAACTCGGTCATGACTAGGTATTTGGACAAAATCTCTTAGAGTAACGGATTCCGTTCTACAGCTTGCATACTTGGCTGAACGCGCGAGCCGAATACATTTTTTGTTAGAAAGTATGAAATGACGTTTTACTAACGATTTGCATTTTGGGTAATACAATAGGTTCGAAAAATCCTGGCAAGACTTATTTGAGCACGAAGGTGCACTGCTTAAAGCCGACAAATCAAATCCCGGCCCGGAAATAGTGTCTGGCTGGTTGACCATCGAGAAAGACCCCCTTGACCAAGGTGTTCTTCAAGAAGATCCTGCGTTCTCCCTCGTAGGCCATGATCCGTTCTGGTTAAAGCCACTTGAGCAGATTGACAAAGATGGCAAGCTTCGGAACAAATACCACTGGCTATCATTTTGTGTTCGATACAAAATCAAACTGAACGGATTCAGTCGAATTCTAATGAGGCAGAACCCCGAGTGTACTGTCAATTTCTATCCATTCACTCGACTGTTTTATCATTCAGTCGAATTCGCGTTAGATTCCAAACTTTACATGGGAATGAAGAAAACTGCAGTCCTTAGTCTTGATCAAATGCAAGATCGAACTCCTCAAACCTGCTGGCGATCACTCGAGCCGGGGAGACGTTATGTCAATAATGGGGACCCAGTTATTGACCAAATACTTCCTATACCACCAGCAACAATACCGAAGGAGAAAGTCAACCTTCTCGACCTCATTGCACCGTTACCACGGAGCACGAGTAAACGAGGTCAATCGATTGACACTCAACAGAATACCAAGAATCTACTTGATGCGAATGTCTCGAAGAAAGAGAAAATACTTCCAAAGCTGGATCCTCCTATGTGGCAAGATCAAGAAAGTGAAGAAGTGGGTGAGCGGAAACGAACAATAAAAAAAGAAAAAGACCATGAGAAGCAAACCCGGTTTGATATGGAAGTTGCGCACTTGAGAGAACATGGAAGAATTAGTCGGAATCTGAACACCGGTGAGAATCTGGAAACGGGTGAAGAAATACACCGACGGTTTAGCTCTACTGATAGCACAGAGCCACAAGGGAAAAGGGGTACGCATGATAGATACAGATCTTTAGAAGCTTGGTTTAAAGCTACATGCTGACCTTTGAATGTGACCCGCTCTAGGTGTGAAAACCCTAAAGGACTCATTCGCTGATGAGGAGATCAAACAAGAAGTAGTTTCGCAGTCTGGTTCCCCGCTAACGCGGAATATTCGTCGTTGGGACTTGGATCCTGAGGATATACCGATGGATATTAGGGTAGGTGAAATCACCATTAGTTTCGGCGTTAAGGGATTCAAGGCAGCTAATATCTGTTAACAGAGAGGTAGCACTGACAATAATCTGGAGAGCGATGGCGATTAAGTAGGATGGTAATACTTAGAGTATGTGGTAGAATGGAAGCTAGGATTATGATTATCAGAGAGCTGATGAAGTAGCTCTTCATATGTCGAAAACCTGACAAGCTTACCAATCAGTTGAGATTCTCCACGTGTATATGGTATACATTTAACAAAAGGGGGACCGTTATCTGATAGCGGAGTGTATAAAGGAAGTAAAGCTACGGGAGGATATCGTAAAGAGAGAATGTAAATCTATCATCTCAAATAAGTTATATCATTAAATAGAGCACGGCATTTAAGCACGATCAACTTGACTAGTATTCAAGCTTTATCCTGCGCTTTCCAGTCAACATGATCAACATGAATTGGAGTGGGATAGAATGGGTTGTAAGGTGTGGTATTTTGCGGCGGGGCTAAATTTAGGTGCTCAGGCGGTGATTGCGGCGCCAGGCGACGCACGCATCTGGCCCACCAATGACATCAGAGACATCACGGCCACAAACCAGGCCAAGAAGAGCAATGAGACCCTGCGACGCCCCTGTCTAGCCCTCTAAACTCGTACGTACTCACACTGCTGGAATAACATCCTCTTCACGTTAAGTATAAATCTGTATTCGGGTTATTGGAGCAACAAGGCACCTCTTGAAGGCTGAAACCGGCCTCGGAAGGTCCAACCACCTCAAAACAACACACTTTGTGGACCTCTTCGCGAGCATAATTCGAGAACCGATTCCCTTCACCATCATCATCACATCCATCACCATTACCACGGCCACCGCGACCACCGCTAGTTGACCACAATATACAGGTGCCTGTCCGAAGGCATACACCAACAACTCGACTATTCCCCCCCCTCTTTGATGGACTCGCGGCGCTCTTCCGTCATCCTTCGCCACTCATCATGAGACCGAAAGGCAGTGCGGCAGTCCTGCAAAAGACCTACGACCAGACATACCTCACTTGTTCCACCGCCATCTACTTTGAATCCAAAGCTAACGAGGATGAAGCCCTGCGATCCTGGAAAGATGCTTTGCAACTGATACAATCTTACGAACGTACTGCTGCCGCTCGGAAGGGATCTGGCAGCTTGTCCCTTACAGAGAAGGCCTTGATTGAAAGCCTGGGTGATCTGAAGTTGCAATGCCTCGACAGAATCGATACGATTGAGGTGCTCAAACTCAGTAGACGAGAGGAAGAAGAGAAACAAAACTTTCTTCGTCACTACAACGGAGGCAACGACTCACCGCGCCTAAATTCACCATCAATTTCGAGCCCCGGTGCAGCGTCTGGTGGCCGAAACCCGCCTCCATACTTCTTTCTTGGCGAGGAAGATGATGGTGCGAGTTTACGACCGCCTCACGATCGAAGACCATCAAGCTCTAGTATCGCCACCGCGTCAACCTACAATCTTGGCCTCTCGCTGCCTCCTAATGCGACTGCGATATCAAATGTTAGGACGAGGTCCTCGAGTCCGGAAAAAAAGAGTCTACTTACGACCCTTCGTACTTCGAGTGGTGGATCGGGGAGCAAAGCCGCACAACGACGCCACCAACCAAAAATTACTGCTCAGGAATCTGTGGCAGCTGCCGCTAGAGCGGCTACCAGGGCGTGGAGCACTGGCGGTCCTAAGGCGGACGGATTATCTGTAGGTCGTTCGCATCATGATAGATCGACAACTACTTTAGGATCACGATATTCGGCAGAAACTTCAACTTTGGATCTTACTCGTACGCATTCCGATGGATACACCGCTCAATCGCCTCTGTACCCATCTCTATCTCCGCTTCATCACGCCTCGTCGGCGTCGAACCTGGGACTCGTATCGCCTTCTCGTTCGGCTCCAGCTGCCTCCTTGATGAATCCACCGGTTCCTCCACCACCACCACCTCATGGCTCATCGCAAAACCGAACAGAGTATTTCCCTGATCCCACACAATATATCGTCCCTCCTCATGAAACTTATCCGTACCCACCGCCGCCGCCTCCTGAACCGTACGGCCAGGCTCCTGCTTATTCGCCGTACTCCGGGAACCTTGATATATCGAACCTTAGTATCTCAGCGTCATCAGACAGCCGTAGAGAGTCATTAGATCATCAACTGCCAGAACTCCCGTTACGGCCTGCCCGTCCAGAAAAGCAGGGTCCTCCTCTACCACCAAAGAAGCCTTCGATACAAGTCCCCAAAACCCCGTCTTCCTCGAGTAGGCTAGCGGCGGAGATTCGTAAAAACCACGAGCGACAAAGTCCCGCAGAGTCACCATCCAAACGAAAAAACTCACAGGATTTTAGGTGGCCAGTGAACCCTTTGACCGCCAAACAACCTGAAACTTCTAAGAAAGCTTCCGATATAGAAAAGCCTAGGAGGACATTCAAATATACCGAACCACGGCCAACAAGTGCGGATTCAAGACAGAAGAAAACGCCTTCGAAGCCCACCGAGAAGGAGCCTGTTTTCGAACTCGCAGACTCTTCTGATCTGGCAGAACAACCGGCTGAAATTGCCGAAGACGAAGTCTGGGACCAACGCGTGAAGGCCGCTTTAAAGAGTCTGGACAAGGGAGTAGATCAATCGGCGGCGAAACAAATTATAAATGAAATTGTGATTCACGGTGACGAAGTGCATTGGGAAGACATCGCTGGGTTACAAGTTGCCAAACAGGCGTTGAAAGAGGCGGTGGTGTATCCATTCCTTCGTCCAGATCTGTTTCGCGGATTGAGGGAGCCTGCAAGAGGTATGCTTCTTTTCGGGCCGCCGGGAACGGGAAAGACAATGCTCGCTCGAGCTGTCGCGACAGAATCAAAATCAACATTCTTCTCGATCTCGGCCTCGTCATTGACGAGCAAATACGTAGGTTTACACTCCCGGTCCACGTGAAACTAAGGCCTTTATGTTAATATTGGGATACAGCTTGGCGAATCAGAGAAGCTCGTGAGAGCATTATTTCAGCTGGCGAAAGCGCTAGCTCCATCGATAATTTTCATTGACGAGATTGATTCTCTCTTGTCAACTCGGAGCGGAAGTGGAGAGCACGAGGCCACTCGACGAATCAAAACCGAGTTTCTGATTCAATGGAGTGCGTTACAGAAAGCAGCGGCTGGTAGAGAGGCAAAGAGCACCGATTTTGCGGGTGACGCTTCGAGGGTCTTGGTTCTTGCTGCCACAAATCTGCCGTGGGCCATCGATGAAGCTGCGCGACGTAGATTTGTGAGGAGGCAATATATCCCTTTGCCAGAAGGACCAGTGAGGGTTCAGCAGATGGGAAATTTGCTAGGGCAACAGAAGCATACCCTTACAGAAAGAGATATGCGGCAGTTGGAGGTACTGACTGAAGGTATTTATGATCTGCTTTGAGCCAGACATCAATTTAATACGTATACTAACGATCTATGTTTTTTTTTTTAAAAAAAATTGCAGATTTTTCCGGTTCAGACATTACAGCATTGGCGAAAGACGCGGCAATGGGGCCGCTGAGAAGTCTTGGCGAGGACCTACTCCATATGCGAATGGAAGACATACGTCCAATTATGCTGGAGGATTTTAAAGCAAGCTTGAAGAGCATACGGCCTAGTGTCAGCAAGGAAGGCTTACAAGAGTACGAGGATTGGGCAAGGAGTTTTGGAGAACGAGCAGCCTAGTGTCAATCAGGTTGAAGGGTTTCGTCTCTCTACGCAGCGTATATGAATGAATACAAGGAGGGATCCTATCATTATCTGATTTTCGTCATGCTTGGTCTCATTTTCTTATTTTAATGGCGTTCTTTTATATTGCACCGTGCTTTCCTCCAATTAGCGAGTTTGCAATATGGTCTTGGTTTGGAATCCTAGATTGAAAAATATCATTGCCTGTTGTTTTCGACATCCAGCATAATTTGGGATTAAGAAGTAGTGGTTTCGAGGTTGTCATTTAAAAGGCTAGATATATGCACAAGAATCGAGTTGACAAAAACAAATACATCTAAACGTTGGACTTATGTTACCCATCGCGATATCGAAGCATCTGCTTTACCGGAATAAAATAGAAATATGAATTATATATACATAGTAGTAGCCATTGAAGCGCATGGGAGACAAAGCCGAAACTTGAGCATATCCTGACTGATTTTCTTATCTAGAATCCCGCGCGGGGTCAAGATTCAACAGACCATCTGAATTCTGGGTGTCATTTCTCGTGATGACGCCTCTAGTACCGTCCGTTTATGCTTCAACAGTTGTAGTACCACTCTCCTCTTTGGCATTACCTGCTTCTTCCTTCGCTCCTTCAGTCCTTAATTTGCGATCCTTCCTCTGTTTCAACGCCTCAAGCTTGGCCTCCACATCCTTCCTCTTAACCTCCCTTTTCTCAAGCTTCGCATCTCTCTTCTGTTTCAACCTCAGATCTCTTTCCTCGGGTGTTTCTATCGGCTTTCTTTCCCCCGTTCCAAACGGCGATATGATTTCGTAGACGATATGTTTTTTGTGCTTGCTGTGACGTTGGAAGGGTAGGATCCGAACCACATCGCCTGCTAGGCAGGCGGAATTTTCGTCATGAGTGAGATGGTCCCTGTGATGGTGGAAGTACTGTGCGCAAGGACAATTGGTAAGCAACGTCAGCTCCTCTCCATATGCTATAAGGCAATTTAGTCGGGGAAGGCTACCTTTCGCAGCTTTTCGTTCCAGACCGGCATGGGAACGCGGACTTTGATGTTTTTGGGATTCATGCCGGCGGAGACTACGATGCCGACTCGGGTGAACGGCCCTTTCGTTGCTGCCGTTTTGGCAGCGACAGCTATCGAAGCGAAGGCGCTCATCTTGCTGGTTGTTGTTGTTTCGCGGCGGTGAGAAGATAGTTTAGATTGTGAAGGGCGTTCAGGCCATTGCGACCGGCCGGCGTTCCGGGTTTACTGGGGGTCGGTGTCGATTTCGAGGATGTTTTGGGAGCTAGAGTTTTTGGGCGCAGAATTTTTGTGTTGGTAGGTGCCTCATCGGTGAGGTTGAAGTCAATGCGGCACGAAAGTTATGTGCGGCGGATGGGGAAATGCAACACTAACAACACAGATTCATGTTATCGAAACGTGGCTGGATAAGTGAGATTTAACTATTAGAGTGGTTGAAATAAGAAGATGTTTTCTTTTATAGTGATGAGATCAATAATCATATTTTTAAAGCCATAAATCAACTCCCCCGATATTCGTAATGTTTATATACAAGCTGGCTAATATACTTTCAAACTTATCAAAACTTTGAAGACAAATTTGGATCATGCACTTAGTAGGCGAACCGCTTGATTTCAAATATGTTGCGTTGATATATTTAAGGGTCTCCTGGAAACCCGTTATTAACAAGGCCTTCAGTTCCCGTCAAGTTCAGCTCTGAAGATGGCTTGATGACCCCTTTAAGAGCCTTGGACAATATATGCGCCTTCATTCCTGCAGGATCTAGCCTCAAACCCGGGTTTTTGATTAATTCATCCGCAATCATACCCGTGACTATGGGGCAAGCCATTGAAGTCCCATCTAAACTCGCGATACCGGTAGAATTATTGTTAAACGTGCTAACGATAGAAACACCGGGAGCGTAAACATCCACGCAACTTCCATAATTCGAAAACGGCGCGCGGGTATCGTTGAGATCTAGGGCGCCCACATTTATCAACGGTAACTGTTGCGAAAACCCTCCAGGTGAGGAGTTACAAGCGTCGGCGTTGTCATTCATGGCCGCGACCGAGGCGTGTATGCCGGCGTCTAACGCTTTTTTGAGCGCCCTAAAGTCGGATTGTACCGGTGGGGTCGTACCGATTGACATGCTGATAATGGAGCCCATGAATCCCGGCTCGGTTTTGCGTTGATTGTGGCGGGTTATCGCGGTGTCTATACCAGCGACGATGGCAGCAGCGCTGACTCCTCTAGAGTCGCCGACTTTGATACCCCATATGTTGACATTTTTGGCGACACCGTAGTGGAGTGAGCCGATCGTGCCGGCACAATGGGTACTAAGTCTTGTTATTAGTATTCACTATACGATATACCGCAAGGGACCTTATGGTTATTATCTTGACTCACCCATGTCCCACATCATCATCTGTTTTCCCAAAATAACTGAACACCATCTGCGCCCTCCCACCAAACTCCACATGATCAACATTCACCCCAGAGTCGACTACGTAAACATCAACACCCTGTCCAGCCGCTCGCTCGAATCGATAGTTATAACTCAAATCCGTTGGTAACCGGCCTTTCAAATCTATCTGCCGGGGGCATGATATCCTCTGGAGATGCCACGGAGCGTTTCCCTGCGAAATCCACGTATCGCCGGGAGCGACAGGCGTCTGTCTTTTCATCATTTTGAACCCTCCATCACCCGCTGTGTCGACCGGTAAGTTCTTCGGCTGATCGTCCGGGTTCCGCGGCATCACTGCCCACGAATACGTCGTACCCTTCTCCAATGTGGCAAATGATGGGTTATCAGCCATTCCTTCTGCTTCCGATTCCTTCATATTTATTGTGAACGCCCGCATATTTGACCCGAACGTGCGGATGCCGTTATCGTAACTGGTCATTCCGTAACCGTGACTTGTAGAATTTGAATCTTGGATTTCGAATCCTAGCTCGTCGAATATTTCGGGCCACGGCCTCGTTTCTTCGTCAGATAGCATGACTACGTAATCATGGCTGGGGTCATCGTCAGCCGGAGGTATCGAGAAGGTCGTTGGGGTTTGTGGCAATGTCGTTCTGTATTCGTCCCGAGCTTGGTAAGGGCCATTGATTGGAATGGGGATCGTAAAGGCTGTTGATTGGATTGTGGAGAGGAGGAAGGATGTTGAAAGAATTGTTAATGATTTCATGCTGTTTGTGTATATAGATCAAGCTAGCTGTATTTCCTATCCGTTCGCTACAGTTTCAATCAAGGAAATAACACTCTATATCCGTAAAATTGCTACCGCTAAAAAAAATGAGATAAAATGTAGGGTCTTGAAGAATCGTAAATGAATCGCACAGCGAGAGATATCATTAGCAATTAGTTGAATACACCGACGCCAAGTACAGAAAGAAAAAAAAGAACTGAAAATAGAAAATAAAGAGAGAAAAGAATGGAAAAAGCACGGCCTGCGTGAATGGGCCTGCCACAATATTTTGAGTACTGGGTAAACGTCTTGACTTGCGAAATGGACGAAATGAATAGAGTTGATGAGAGCACACTGAATAAATATAGTGCGTCGTTAATCTTGTGCCTGTGTCTGGGTGCTGTCAGGCGACCGAGTTTCATGAATTCAGAGCCGCAGAGTGAAACATTCTGTGCCTGCAGGGCCAAAAGGGCTGCCGCAGGTGGGGGCACATTTATTCAGAAATCGCAACTAGCTAGCCGAGCTTGGGTCGTTATCCCGACATTACCAACTGTTTTTATGTATGGCGTATCGCTAGTTATCGCGGACAGCGTTTCAGTTTCGCACCGCAGCAAAATTCACACACCACAGGTTCAAATTCATTCATAGCATTTAACATGAAAATCAAGCATCCAACTGCCTTACGCACGAAATATGCACATTTGCAATGCTGATGCTAATCTCGTGTGATGCCATAAAAATATCGTTGAAGACATGTATCCATTTTATCTCCAGATTGGGTTTTTTGATTTGGACAGCCTCAAAGCTCAAGACCACTAGTGTAACTAGCTGCCATGGGAGATCCACAAGGCAGTGAGTGGTTGGTAGTAATCAGCACAGACCACTTGAGAACACTGCAATTTGGCCCGTATCAAGAATTATCAGGTTCTCCGGTGTTCGACGGAATCGAAGTGGCTTTCGTCGTGACCTTGCAACAGCGCTGAAACTGGTCTAAGCTGAACGAAGAGGTTCGATCCACGGATGGAGTTAGCCCTCCATTGAAACATGCCCCGTTGAGGAAACCAAAACCTGAAGAGTCCGTCGACAAAACAAGTCTCAGCTTCGCATCTTGATTACCATTAATTATGCCGCTGCTAATAGATTGGGTACGAAGATCTGACCGTAGCCATTGATTCTCAGCACGACTTCATGCCGAGAAAATTATTTCAAGACACGGAAGGGTGTTCCGCGTTTTGACAGATGTGTTAAGTCTTGGCCAAAATTCTGATACAATAATACGAAATATGAATTATATACACCAACCCGTCTTTTTTTCAATGTGTACAAACCAGTAACCACGCTCAGAGAAAGGCAATATTTACGGAACGGGTTTCCACGTCCTATCTATATGGGGCATCGGCTCGGATAGCGGCCGCCAACTCGGGCTCCCACTTGTCGCCGTTGGCCAGCAGCTTTTCCTTATTGTAGAGTAATTCTTCACGCGTTTCTGTAGCATATTCGGCGTTGGGGGCTGCGTGAAGGTTGATTAGAAAATGAAATCGGGAATGATAAGGGCCAAGGACTTACATTCGACAATCGCATCTACTGGGCAGCTTTCTTGGCAAAATCTGTATTTTACGTTCGGTCAACTAATCTGCTCATCCATTGTTTAAGAATTTATCCTGGTATGAAACTAACCCGCAGTATCTATCAAATCATAATATTAGAGTCAAATCCAATGATCCTGTAGAATTTGGAGATAGCTTGATTTAGCATCCTTTGTACTCACATGCACTTGGTCATATCGATATCATAACGTGTGGTCCTGCGGCTACCATCCTCTCGCTCTTCAGCTTCGATTGTGATAGCTTGGGCAGGGCAAACCTATTTCACCGAGTCAGAATATATATATATCTTCAGATTATTCAAGACGGTCAAACGTACTGCTTCGCATAACTTGCAGGCAATACACCTTTCTTCTCCTGAGGGATATCTTCGGAGCGCGTGCTCTCCACGGAATCGGGGAGATATCGGTCCCTGTTCAAGTTTGCGTGTCAATCGGCCGTGGTTTTCTAATTTGACACTCCACAGAATCTGAGGCATACCTTTTCATAAGGATAAAAGATCGTATATCTATGAACCAAGTCACCAGTTAGCATTAGAGGCCCTAATGTTACCAATTGTAGTGGTTCAACTTACGGCGGACGGAAGAACTGTTCCATCACAACGTACATCCCCCTCAATGTCTCCAACATCAGGAAGTACCGTGCGGCCCTGTCTAACGCAGATTCCGTCTCGCCCCATCCGTGCTGCCGTGGTAATCTGAATGTTCGTGTTGTCGAAGGTACTGTCGGAGGATGGCTGGCACCCTTCGACTGCTGGTCTTCCTGGGGGGTTGCGAGGAACCGGCGAGGGGTGGTGGAGAAAGTGCGGGCTGGGGTGTAGAGGACGGAAACAATGCCACGTCGGACGAATGCCGATCGCACTGTGAGTAACGAAGATGCCATTGTTGGATGCAGGTGTGGTTTCGGGGTTGGCGGCTAGGATTGAGATGATGAGAGGTACGTGAGGGACCCGTGGTGGCGTCGGGTGTCGGGATTTGCAATGTCCTCCCAGTGCGTGGATGGAAGAGGATTCGGAGGGTGCTCAATGCCTGTTCCTGATCATAATCAGGTGAGCGTCGTAGGGGATTGAGGCGGAGTGCACCGGTTGGAGTCGGACGTCGAAGACCCGTTCAATTGACGTCGTCGGCGTTTGAGTATTGAGGCTTCTCCGAAGTGGTGGAGCGTCTCGAATGAGGTCAACAGAAACAGGCAGGCTAATTCTAATCCCGACGTTTTGATTGGCTGGAAGCGACAGGCATCACAATAACAACGCACTTTTCAATCGAATGTGCATTGATGCCCCGAATTTAAAGTTGGCCAAATCTAAGATTCAGATTTATGAGACTAAGGTTCACGTGTATACAGCGCTTCAAAACAACCAAACTCTCTTTTATCAAAAGGATAATGTTACAATCAGACTATTGTGTTGCGATTTAGTTTTGCAAGAGACTGTCACACCGCGATAGGCTATAGCGCCTTAGTGCCACAAAAGTTAGTGCTATTGCAGGTTCAAGCCTGTATGGCATCATGATGGCGGCGTAGTGGCGGTAGGTACTCCTATAATATAGCAGTGGTGGTTGGTCGGCTGTAACTATATGTCGGTCTCTAATTAGCTAAGTCAAGATTTAAAGGCTAGTATTAATCGATACCTACGTCGATACTTATGCATATATATAAGTGTGCGTATACACTTGCAGATAATCATTATGATGATGAAGACGGTAGATGATCATTATCACGGTCGTTACTACAGTAAATCTTAAAGGTACTTTTATCTATTTTACATTGGAATTTTGGGCAAGGTAGCCTCATACAGAGTAAGGTTTAGACCTCCTGTGGCCGGGCCCATTCGGATTCAGGAACTCCCAGGGGCTTGAGCATATATAGTCCTAATTTATATAGAACTTTTTGAATCAATCTCGTAATAAAGCAAATTCCACATCAAACCAACAAGCAATGGAAGTACAAATGCTATCAAACACCTCACACTCTCAGACATAAACTCCGCACTGGCAGACCAACTACAACGACCTAGGAAACCAACCCATGCTAAATTTATTCATGTAGAGGCTGTACATTATCGCCCTGAAATATATTAATTGCGTCGCCAATAAAACAAAGTTTGCGCTTCCATCCCGATCTATCGAGACAGGAAGTCTCAATTGTTAGCAGGTTTGACGTTCTCTCAAGAAAACCCTGTCTTTAGTTCAAATTCGATATTACTAACCCAGCGTGGCGGTCATCACAATTTTGGGTTTTTTTGCATATTTGCATAACTCTCGAGGAATATGTTCTGGCTAAGTTTTTAGGAATCAGCGCCGCTAGCAATTGGTACACCGTGGCTATTTGCATCCATTGTTGGGATTGTAGTTCCCGTCATATTTGAGGGAAGTGTGGTGGATGAGTTTTGTTAAACATAAAGACCAACGGGTCGAGGGTTGATGGTTTTGTCGGGATCATCCACATTATCAATTTCACAAAAGGTGGTTTGAGGGGATACATTGGCTTCGGTAGCTGGAAAATCTGCTCTTCAATGGCCCATTCACATGGCAGTGTCATACGTTTAACCATGACAAAACGGTTGAGCACAAATTTCGAAGTTTATTCTAAAACCTTTAGAAGTTTACGAATCAGTATCATCGGAGCTTTAGGAATATGAAAAAGCGGTCAAGTCCTAAATGCCGAAATCGTTTTGCCTGTAATCTTAATTCTATATCACCTTCCTGCTAATCTGAGCGTGACAGTAAAAGGTAATTATTTCGTTGAGCATATTAATTAGTTACATAACATGTTTTTCACCAATGTACAATAATCCAATTGAAATAGTCCGGTCTAAATGCGAGATTAGGTCTAATGGTCTGGGATTAGTCTAATAGACGGTAATACATCTCATAAGTCATATCCTGTGACAAACTAATGCGAAAATAAGTACAAATCTAAGAATTTATAAGAGTAACAACGATTACAATAATAAGTATAACAACTATCGGATTATACAAGATTAAATTATCTTTTTTATTTCTTTATCTTTAATATTATTGTTCTTGCGCAGCTTATGGGGCGATTTACTCACAACATGCCACGAATAGAAAATTCCCTGCTGACAAATTTTTTTTTTGTTTGTCCGATCTAGCTAGATAATCTGCTACCCCGATGTTGCGGATTTCTAAAAAAATTTCCCCCGTAAATACCACCGGTGCACTTCGATAATCTATTAGGCCATTCATCTTGACTTCAAATTGCTTGGAGTTTTTCCTTTCAAAATAGGGAATGCCGAGATTAATAGCCGGTTATAGCTAGACAACAAGGGTTACTTTCTTTTTTCACATTGTTCACAGATATGTCAATATATTCTGCATGTGATGTGCTGTGAGCCCATTTTGGAAATAACTCTAGGAAGTATCTGAAAATTCGTTTTTCTCGTGAGATTCGGAATATGACGGAAGGTAAAAATAAAATATAGACGGTGTATTGCATATTATGTTCAGAGTCTGCTACTGTGACAACAACAAGATAAATGATGTGATCTTGAGGTTAGAAATTTGAGCGGCTAGGGGAACCAAACGTTCCGGTCCTCGTAGTCCCGTCATTGTTTTTATAAAAGAAACCCGCGACAGTGCAAACTCGCATGAATATTGAAGCTAATCCATGCGCATTCATTATGCAGCAGAATTCAAAAGTCTGGTACAAATAAAATAAAGTTAATCTTGGGATTATAATATATAAAGGGTGTACTCCAAACGCGCTTTGTGAGTCAAGCTGACGATCAGTTATAGCGGAAAACTAGGCCTTTCGGATACCAACTTTAAATCCCGACAATAATATAGATGCCAACAAAGACTGCCTGGATCGGAATCCGGATCCGCCAGGAGGTAAGAGATTGAGGAGAGCAGAGATCATTAGCTTGTTTCAGACAAAAAGTGCAACGGGAGGCCTCGCCACGGTCTGGCCATCTGGTGCGTCGTCTGACTCGCAGCCGGACGGACTCGCACCGTCACCCTGGTAGGCCCTGTCTCACCAAAAGCCAACGTCAACGCAACGCGATCCAAAACCTGGTTTCTACCCCCTTGTCTGCTGTCTGGTCGTTCGCCTACTTCGAAATAACCGAAGGAGCCAGGATCAGATCCATCAATCAGTAATTCGTCAGAACTTCCGGATTATAAGGCACAAGAGCCGCGTGCTCACTACCAGACACAACCTTATTACAACTTGCAACCATGGGACGAAACGGCTCGTCTTCCACGGCTAAACTGGTCCCGTCGCGATCGACCAATCCGTGTCTTTCCAAGGGAGAGTCTTTGGTGAACCAAGTTTGCTAGCAGACCGGGTTTCCGCGGCATCTTGATCACTGGATATGTTCGAGGATATTGCGAAGAGTCTGGCTGCTGAGAAATCCTTTTTCTATCCTAGAGATTAATCCCTTTCATTTCTGGGGGCGAAGAAATATTATATATAGAGCGAGAACTCCCCAAGATATCATATATTCAGCTTTTTTCATATATTAGCACCATCATATCATTTAAGAAATTATATAATTGGCATAACAGCATAGACGGCTGTAAGTATTTCACCATTAGAAACAATGAAGAGCACAGTTCTCTTCACTGGCATTAGTGCACTTGCACCTCTTGTCTCTGCCCACGGCTACGTTACCCAGGCCGTAATCAACGGCGTTACATGGCCGGGCTGGAATCCAAACACCGACCCCTACTACAGCCCAGTCCCTCAACGAATCTTCCGCAAGATTCCCGGAAACGGGCCAGTGATCGACCTCTCCCTTATTGACGTCCAGTGCAACGGATATACCGACGGTGGATTTGCCACAGCTCCGGCGCCGCTCTCTGCCAGTGTTACCCCAGGAAGTACCGTGACCTTGACATGGACGCAGTGGCCTGAGAGTCATAAGGGAGTAAGTGCTAAATATCACGGATGTTCTACTATAAACGTGTGCTAATGAGCTTCTATAGCCCGTTATCACTTACCTGGCCAAGTGCCCAAGTAGCTGCACCAACTATAGTCCCGGCACTGCGTAAGTTTGTGGTACTCAGAGGCTCTCTAACTGTATACATACTGATATCTCTATTAGCAAGGTATGGTTCAAGATTGCGGAGGCTGGCAAAAGCTCTAGTGGGGTGTGGGCAACGGTATGTTTTGAAACTTGATTACGAAATCTTAAGAACATTGTGTATTACGTCCTCGAGGACCTCTAACATAAAACGCGCTGTTATTTTAGACCCCATTCGAGACCAATCCTGCAGCTCCATACAGCTTCAAGATCCCAACTGGCCTCGCTCCAGGCAACTATATTGTTCGACATGAGATAATTGCTCTTCATGCTGGTATGTATTCTCCATCCTTAAATTTGAAGAAACAATTGAGCTAAATGTGTCAAATCTACAGCCTACTCTTATCCTGGTGCGCAGGTATACCCAAGTTGTTTCCAAGTTACAGTCACTGGATCTGGTACCCGAGCTCCAGCTAGCTCCTATTTGGTTTCTTTCCCAGGTGCTTATACCGGCAGCACACCTGGAATCACCTATGACATGTACACCAACACTGGCACTTATCCAATCCCCGGACCAGCCCTTTTCACTTAAATCATCAAGATTGGCTGGGTTGGGACATAGTCAATTGCTTGTAGGAGTCAGCAAACTTGTAAATGCAATACCTAGCTAAGCAAATTCGGGCCGTATCCTGGACGCATTCGATTGAGAGGGTAGATTGTGGCGTTGTGGGTGTGCATAGTTTTGTACATAATTTGTAGCTACTAGTGATTTAATACGAAAAAGGTGATCCTAAATTACAACGTGGATTCGTGCATGCATATAACCGACTGTAAATTCCCCTCTCGAAAATCTCAAGCTGACTGACACAGAGCCACTAAAGTCTTCGCATATAATTATTAGTAAACAAAGCGAGACGCCAAGAAAAGGATATATATCTTAAAAAAAGATGAATTAATTGGATACATTTGGTACCATTGAGGCCTGTTTAGCTAGAAGTTGAAAATCTCCCGCATTTTTACCTGTCTTGAAGGATAGACTCCGTCGTAACATCTATAGTAAGAACACAGCTAAGATAGCAGTAGAAAAAGGTATCTCAACAAACATGAAAAGAAAAAAAGAACTAGAGCCCAGGCGAAGATAAAGATAATACCATCGAATATGCATTTAAGCTGGAGAATCAACACTCTTAACATCGACAGCTTCCTTCTCCTTGCTATCCTCCCAATCCTTCGATTTTTCCATTGAAGCCGCATCCTCCTCGGTAAGACCAAGGATACTAGGTGCTTTCTTGATGATCAATGCCCGGATAGCAGGAACAGAGCTGCAAACGATTGCCATGTAAAGCTCCGTCTGGGTCCAAGTAGCAATAATGCTGCTATCCATCGGTTTACCAACCTCATTGCTAAACCAACCGTTGTGCATAACGCTCAATCTCATGCCGCAACAAACACACGCAAGAGCGCCAACTCCGAAGGTAAGTACTGCAAGGACCCTTTCCGTTTGACTGTGGACCACCTTCCAGATCATTGGAAGGGGTATCAGCCAAATTATAACATCAGTGATGATATTAACAGAGGAGGTGCCTAGCTCGAGATGCCAGAGATTCACAGGACACCGGGCATCGAGAAAATTTGTCCCACGCCATCCGACTGCTGGTATACACCTGAAAGCGTAACCGAAAAGAAGCGCGAGGGAGTTGCAGGTAACTACTATGAAAGTCGCGATGGTGGCGTATCGTAGTGGTTCCCAAGGAGTGAGCTGGAAGTAGAAGAGAAGGAGAGATGCCTTGACGAGGAAGACCACAACGGGATAACAGAGATTATTGGCGAGACTGGACGATTGAAGGGCATCATAGTCATCCCATGATTGATCCCAGACTCCTCGGTAATGCACTGGACCCGTCAATACTATGCAAACATTAGTTTTTTAATTACAATTTAGTTGCCGTAATTAGACTTACTAATAGCTCTCATGATTCCCGTAGCGAGAGTAATGACGAAGCCAGCCAATATGATCCAATCATAAGATCGAATATAGCCCCCAATTGCGATTCTGGAATATATGCGCAGAGCGAACACGATAATCGTGACAATTGTCAGAACTATGAAGAGTGGCAGAAAATGGGCGGATTGAGTAGGATGGCCGAGAGCTGGGATAACTGTAACGGAATGTTAGTGTTAAGTTCATCTAGAATTCAGAATAAGATTTGTTGGTAAAACGTACCATCGTTCACAAGCCCGATAAACGCTTGATATGTTTCACCAGATCCGAAGAAATTCTGCCATACCAGCTCCACCCATTCTTCAGAACTACCGATGAACTCGGCGTAAGCAGCAGCCGATGTATTGGGATTTTGAACAGTCTTCAGCCATTCATGTGTATTCAAGATGAGCTCAGAAGCTATCACACTGGAGTTGCTGCCTTCTGATGTGAGCCATGTGATCAATTGGCAAAGGTTTTGGGTATAAACCCAATCGTCGCTGGTGATATTAACTGCCATGACGAACCAAAGAAAGAATTAGAAAGCCTTTAAAAACAGTCCGTAAATCAGAAAATAAGAGGAGCAAGGTGACTGGAGCGATTGAAGGATAGCTGCTGAGAATTGGGTGCGGATTGGCGCCATCATGTCGGCACTTTATAGAAATCCCAAATTATGTTATAGCCTCGCCGATCGTTGCTCCTAAGTTCGTCCCGAACGTTCTCCGAACAACAGTCGACAGACGTGCATGTCGACTCAATAGCTCTTAGTATAAGATAGTACTGAAACATGATTGCCAATCGATGCAACCTGGTTTCGATTCCAACTTGTGGATTCGTGAGGGCTGCGGGCAAACCCCCCCGGTATCTACTCAGATCCTTACCCAAAAATGGCTATGCGGGTTAATATATGCAGGTTGGTGAACCTGCCCCTCCTCTTTTACCAAAATAGTTAGGATCTGGGAGATATCGATAAGGTGACGGGATCCTGGGTCATATCGACACCATCGTGAGTGACATGCCAAATGCTTCAACGAACAATTGTGTTGCGATATTAATTTCTTGGTCTGGTCGCACCGGTTGAATGTTGGCAATCCGATATATAATACGCCATATTATACATACCGGAGGGTGCCGTTTGCTGAACGGATTCTGCCATTTCTCTGTTTGTTTCCCGAATCAACGATGAATAATATTATGAATATTCCGACACGCAGCAAGTTGATTTATTCCTGAACTCCAGCCGGAATTTAGACTTCGTGTCCCGAGTTCCAGGTCTTATCATGATATATATCAAACGGAAACCCAGGATACTTAGGAGCGACCAAAGCCCTGCATGCCGCAAATGGTTGACAATCCAAAGTATTTTAGACGAGATTTGTTTTCTCCTTGGAGTTCCCTTTATCTTGATAGCTTAAGATTTAGTGATGAATTTCACAATTCTTCGGGATAGTTAATCTTGCAAGACAAAATACCATGGAAGATTTCGTTCACCCGTTAGTCTTTGATGTCTTGTCTTGATAGTTTGTGACGTACCATGAAGCCCCTTCGGAGTGGCTTGAGACGCAGCGAAGTGACAGCAGGTTTGACAAAAATCCGACCGCGATGAATCCAAAATAGGCCAAAATATGGAGAACGAAGTTCTACCAACTCGTCGACTTGGCGCATGCATGCATGTAAGTGTCCCAAACCCTGTTCATTGAGTTTGGTAGATTTGTAGCCGTCTGGTACAAATAATCGTCAAAGTTTTTGAGCTGGTACTTCCTACTGACTCCACTCGACGGGAAGTCTAAATGCCGGATCATAGTAAGCGGACGGTACACATGGGACCATTGCTGGGGTCCTTATCACTGGAGGCTTTAAAATCTCATGGAGGGGTCAATATCATTATCATTTGTTTCTGCTTGAGTATTCAATGCTGCTGTTGATATATCGTGTCCAAAGAATCTAGTGATAACTCTGAGCACCTAGTTGACCCCGAATCGTTACATCAGCTCTAGCAAATTCAATTAACCTACTTCTAGCGCAATATTCAATTTCTATCGATAGATTTGCTCATACAGGACAAACTGAGGGTTTGAGTGTGTCCTTTCAGTTTATTATTAACGCTGAAATAGTCGGCAACATTACAGTAAACTCTAGAAGGTGGCTTGAATGTTATACTCTGCAGGGTCGCAGTTTTACTGAACTGAAGTTTTTTAAATTGCAGAGGGAAAACACCCATTATGGTTTCTACACACGAGTCAGTTTTGCTAGAGCATCGTTCATTGTACGGTGGACACCTCTAAAAATGCATATAAAAAACAGTGGTTATATTGGAGCCTTGATATTGACGTCAACAGTAGGTTTCCATTTCATCATTTTATATTCTTAGGCGAATGATTGTTCTGGAATTGGTCAACCTACATGATATGAAAACGCCACCAACTATATGTCCTTGATATTGCTGTGTTACCTCTGACCTACCTAATGATGGTCAATGAGAAAATATAGCTCACCCCTGCTAATGTAAGCTGACCCACGGAAGGGGCTGATTTGTGCGGCAGCTCCACATACGTAGCAGGAGAAAACAACTGCAGATATCTCGCCTTCTGTAACACAAATACCTTCGGGCCAACTACGGCGAGTTGACCAGGTTTGGAGCCTAGGGGGTGGCGCATAGCGGGTGATCTACTGTTTCCCGCGTTTACAAAGCTGGGGAGATACAGAGGCACATGTAAGGTTAGCAGGTTTCTCAGAGAACGCTCCGCGAGAACATCTTTGAGTAACGTAGATTTCCTGATCTCGGATCTACAGGATCTGGTTGGTTAGATTGGATTTGAAACACTGACATGATATGGAATGATCTCGTTACCAGCTTGCATGCATCATCAGGTGTAAAGACATAGAGCAATATCTCCCATTCGAATGTCAAAGCCAGCAGGTACTGGATCTTAGATTGGATTTCAGAAAGCCACTTCGCCCGATGTGGAGTAAAACTCCTTAATCAACCACGAAATCGTAGCTTTTCTGTTGAATCATGTGAATATATATATTAACAATTATGCATATACATACCACTAGCCACTTAGTTTTGCAGATTCCCACTTTTTAGTCAAGGCCGAGATCCATTGCGTTCATGCGCAAGCACTTGATTCGCTAGTAATTTTATACACCAAAAACTCACCCGGTAGGACTTTAGGAGCTAAATTCGGGTCTACCAGAAAGAAACTGTAGCTAGCTGGGCAGCTGCAGACCTTTGAGCGGAAATCTGTATTATCGACGACGATTGTCAATTCTATATAAAGTAAAAGCGTAAAGATGATCTGTTCATCTATACCGAGCTGATACATCGTCATGATCGCTCAGTGTATGAGGAACAGTTGATCACTGAGGTTTTTCCTGTGTGGACGGTAGGAGTTCGCCTCGCGTTTCCCTAATAGAGTAGGCGGCCTGAGAATTTGAAGTGGGCCGGAAATCGATCGCCTACCAATCGAACCTCGCAAAAGGAGGACCCAGCACCCAGGTGCAGCGGTCGACAAAAAGTTGGCACCCGGGTTTTAACGTTTTGCGCACGGCGGAGGCCACTCAAGCTCGAGGTGACGGGTAACGCCCCTTGCCGTGGATGTGCCGCCGCCGCAGATCGGCTTTCTGAGCTGGTTGAAAGCCGGAGCAGGCCTGTGCTGGTCCTGGGGATTGGAATATGCAAGGCAGCACGAACCACGACACGCAACACAATCTTAGAATATCGTCGAAAGGTCGAAACATGAGGCCCCATCCACCCCCCCAAGCTATGATCAGCCTGGGGGAGGTTACGACACATGCAGGAACTCCAGACTGACTGCTTGAGTAGTGGATCAAGCTCACCCAATCATTTGAATACTCTTTGTCAAGTAATTGTAGTTCTAGAAAATGAACCGGGACGATAAGAATGCATCCATGTATTCAGCTTCAGCAGTACAGTGGGGAATAAAACCAGTTCGCTTCTTCAAACCTGTTATCAGCTATCCCGTGCCTGGGATGAAAAATCCTGTTTACCTTGTTTCTCTCTTTCTCTTGTTAGTTCCTTATGTTGGAAGCTATACTGAGGAATTAAACCCCGGTACTATATTTCAGCACTTTAGTTCGGCATATGTGCATATGTTGGGCTGCTCATAAAATCACACTAAATCATTCGTACCTATGCATGCCCTCTGTTGCAGGGGCTGAGCACATCCAATATCACACAGAAATCTTATCATCCTGATCTTAGATGTGGATATGGTGATTTTATCCCTTCATATCAAAAAATCCAGATACTTTCTCGAACGTGTGTCTACGCACGTGTTTGGTCGAACACAACTTATAAGAACTGAAGATCGACCTTGGGCTTTCCAAATATTCTCACTAGCTGCCATAGTCTTTAAATTTACGGAATAGACGTCAGTTACGAGCCATTCAAATTGGCCAAACTCGTACCCTTTAATGTTATATTGCTCCTCATTATTTCAAGATCCTCAGCAGATCCTTTTATCCATCGTACTTTCGATCGATTTTATCAATCCCATTCATATTCTCCACTTCCAGAAAACCAATACCGACTTCAAACATTAAAGAATGAAGTTCGACAGCGTTTTCGCATTATCGGCTGCTTATGTGCTGAACATTCTTCCAGCATGTTATGCTAGTCCTATTGCAACTATTCGGGGCCAAGATTTAGCTCCAGAAAAATCTATAATCTTACTTAAAGCGACACCTGCTCCAATAACCCCGGGCAATCAAGATGCCCTCATGAAACGCCAAGCTTCTGGGACCTCGATCAAGAGCAAGACATGGACGTTCTACTCTTCAACGCTTTCTGGAGGTGACTATATTGTGATTGCGACTCGTACCGAAACAGCTACCACCAACTCCATTGGACCAACTCCCAGCTCCAAATTCAAATACCACTGGCAGGAGCAGATCAAGTAAGTCCAGGAGGCTGCTATCTAAATTCAACAAGTAAATCGCTGACAAAGTTCGATAAACCATAGAGCCCAAGTGAATGTAAGTGGAACTACATACAAAACTTACTCTGCCTGCAAGGCCCAGACAAGCTTTTTCATGTCCGGTCCCACTCTGAACTCCCTTTGGGTCAGCCCTGTAACTTGCGTCATCAAGGTGGTGTGGCCGGACCCGAATCTCCCAGAGCCAACTCGTTGTACCAATACCCAAGGAACCAAGTACTGGGATAGCGCCCTCGGTGCCTCCGTGACCCCAGTGCACGATTGTTTGCTTAAAGAAGACACTCTCAAATACGTAAAATCATCCAAAACAATTTCGTTGTACCAAAAGGGCGATTTTGCCATCCATAGGTACTACGACAGTAGGAACTACGCTTGGTTCGAAGCTTGCTATAACGGCCCGGATCCATCGAAACGATCCATTCCACCCTCGCTTCCAAAGAGAGACTTATTCTCGGGGAATGGAAATTGCCCTATCTGGAACTGCACCAGAGAGGCGGCGTATACAGCTGATTCTACGAGTTTCTATCCCGATTTTCCGGACTATTTCGGTTGGTGGGGGCTTTATAATAGCTCAGCGGGGTGTTCCACGATTGCGGTTACCAGAGCTTGCTTACTACATGACTCTGTCGTTTTCTTTAATGAATAGCAGTAACAAAGAAATGCTCACTAATATTAACAAGCTGATTTGCCAGGTTGCATATCTGTATCCCCTTGTTTCTGCTGAGAAGATTTTCGAATTCTCGGCAGCGGTATATAGGTTCTTGTATTCTATAAATACTTCTTCTGTATGAGATTTTGCCTTACATTTCTTTTTTGTTTTAACCCGCCATGTTTGGGGTTTTTCTTTCAGGGCACCTCTCGAATGTGCAAGATGCGCATATGACTTTGTACTTGTTGAACATTGAATTTGCCCTGTAATTCCCATTATGCTCAGAAGACCATTCTCCAATTTGCAGATGACACCGAATCATCCTAGATTGAAGTTATGAAGTAGTTCATCATATCTGATTAATTGTATGCCTTAAATAAATACTATAGCTGATTCCTTTAGCCAATTGGAAGGCATTCTGTCAATCAAAGAAAACCCAAAAATCTGTATTTATCATTGAAGAAGACTGATTTCATATTTGGAAGGTTAATACTTCCGATCAATCGATAGTCTTCAACCTTTCTCGAGTTCCGTATATTCGAAGCTGCAAGGGTTGCGATAGTTAATCCTTGTATCAAAGACCCTAGAAGCGACGGCGAGTTATTTGAAAGGTATTTCTGTATATTAGATGTGTATGTAAGCTTTATCAGACTAAACAAAGTGAGGCTAGCAGTAAATGTAACTATGCAATTCCGTCTTATGCTAGTTTTGTTGAAGGGGGGTCATCGTCTCCGCTGAATGTCAAGTTGGCACAAGGCGCCGAGGCATACGTACGCATACGTATGCTAGATGCGGCTTCTGAATTGACTATGTTGAATAGCAAGATCCTGAGAGCGGCATGCGGCAGAAAGCTTAACGGCTTCCTCTTACACTTAGGACGGGGTTTCTTTCAATATGTTATAAGATTTCTGGTAGCTCGCTGCAGGTTTACTTTCTCAGGTACCCATATCATGTATTACTTAAAAACGTCTTAACTTATCAATCGAAAATCCGAAATATCGGGATCACAGCAGTTGAGACTTAAAAATTGGAGTCTACCTTCCTCATATATACTATATTTAATCAGTGTTTATGCCACATCCATTGTGTATCATGCCACAATATTGCAGTTGATATTACTCAACTGTTCAAGGTGGTCCCTCAGAATTGTCCTACTTCCAGCTTCTACATAGCTAGACTTCCGATTAACCGAGGATCTAGTCTAGAGAAAGATGCGCGAATAATTCGGAATTTGATTAATCCGTCGTCATATCACAGACTCAAAAACTTACTTGAGAATTATATCATTCAAGAAAAGATCGATATCGGGTTACCGAAAGGGCGAGAATGGTCCCTGCATTTCCTACGTAAACGTACCCGAGACATTGAACGCATGCATGCACTGACCACCTGCCTTCCCCTTTCCACGCAACACACAAACCCCACGATACGTAAATACCCGTTCGTCAGAGCTTATTATCCATGTCTCCTTAGCACCTTCCAATCAGATGCGCAGCTGAATGACCGAGTTGCCCATCCCCTGACGGGAAGCTCTTGGCCATCTCTTGGCCGATCTTGCACGCGTGGTCGCATCTTCTACCTGAGTGGTCAGGTCCTTTCGTTTCCATTTATTTCAGGCAGCTCATCAGATGGACGATACACACGGGTCTGCCTAGTCGCTCATTCGTAGGAAGCCATCCCATCTACGAAAAATGAGTAGAATTGGGTAAAACCCAAGGGCTGTAGCCAGCGAGCCAACTAGCCATTCTGGATTCGTCTCAACGTACGGACCAGCTATCTTTGAAACCCACCCCGAAAACCTCATGTTTTCTTTGTTTTAAACCTCGAGGCCTCGGTATCTACCCCAATTGGTACCCAGGGATATCGATAATCTTGGAAAACCTGGGTAAGTGGCTTCGAGTTCCCTCCTTGTTCCTTCTTACATAACATCAATTCGTCGATAGTGCATATCCAACATTCCAAAGCATATTAGAACGACTCAACGTGCCGACAGTCCTCACCCCCGCGATCAACACCCCCCGGACTGGGGACCGATGTCACGATACAGATAAAGAGTATAACCGCCTGCCGTTACGAACGATTCACCTGCAGCTGTACAGGTTAAGCGAAAAAAACACTGGTTCGAAAGAGCTGAACGTCCGTCTTCTGTTTTGCCCAGCGAATCTTGGTATTGTTTCCTATCATGCGCTGATACGAGTGGACGAGAAGTTAACCGCTGGGGTCTACATCTATCATGAAGGAGGAATATTATAAATAATGCGCGGAATCCAAAAGATGTCGCAATAGTTTTTCATTTTTAGATATCCAGCAAGCGGCTGAACTTCAATCTACTCTTTTTTTTTGAAGCAGTTATACCCCGAAAGGCGATTTCGAGAACTCGCATCTGTAACAGTTTAGGTTTTTTTTTTTTAATATGAAGTCCGTTACTATTATTTCCGCGTTTGCATTTGCTTTCGGTGTGGCCCAGGCGGCCCCCTACCCACACTCCCAATTGGTTTCCCGGAACGCTGTGAGTAATCCCATCGATATCCAATTCGCTACTGGGAGGTCTATCAAGCTAATATATTCTGATATCATAGCCCGGTGTTCCAAACCTAGATGACGCGAAAGCCGCCCTAGCAAACTTGACCGTTTGCCAATCAGGTCCCGGCACAGGATATAGCCGAGCACTGTTCCCACACTGGTTGATGCAAGAGGGAGAGTGCAATACCCGAGAGGATGTTCTCAAAAGAGATGGCAAAGACGTCACGGTAGATGCTAAATGCGCCTCGACCTCGGGGACCTGGCTGTGTCCGTATACCGGCAAGGAATACTTCAAAGCATCCGATATCGATATCGACCATATGGTTCCATTGAAGAATGCTTGGATTGTAAGAAGATCTAGACCTTACTTCTTGATTTTTCTGACAACAAAGTAAAGAGAAGCTAACATAAGATTTAGTCCGGAGCCGCCAATTGGACCACCGCTCGACGAGGCGAATTCGCCAACGATCTGAAGAACCCCCAATTGTAAGTATATAGGAAAAGATTCCCGGTAGAATCGAATAGGCTAACGTTTTTTGTAGGTGGGCTGCGAAGGATACCGTCAACCAAGCTAAATCGGATTCTTCTCCTGATAAGTGGAAGCCACCACTGGCTACCTTCCACTGCACATATGCTAGCGCCTGGGTGCAGGTGAAGGCCATTTGGGGTCTCAGCATCACCGAGGCCGAAAAGGCATCGCTGGAGGAGATGCTGAAGACATGCGCTGGAAAGCCTGAAAGCACTCCCACTACCAACATCTTTTGCAAGTAAGCGTTGCCTCGCTTTTGCGGAAACATTCCGACAAAGTTGAATCGATGATTTGCAATTTTGAACACGACTCTGGCCAGGTAGCCAGGCCGAAGATTAAGACCGGGTCACATATGTAGATGCAGTCTTTATCACCACCATTTCCTTTTTGTCGGATTGATACCCAATACCTGATACCCCATACCCATTTTTTCATATTTCGATACTTGATACCATGCTTGCACGTAGGATATAAATACTCGACCGGCTGCTTCAGCAGGGAAGAAGAGTATACCTGTACATATATTTCAAAGTTACTTGTATATACCACAAAATTATAGAACACGTGGATATAAAGTCTTCTGGGTGGTATCGCAAGGAGGCCAACTTCTAGAGCGCTCTCCGCAGTTGAGAGCTTGAAGCATGTGCATATTGTGTTGTAGAGCAAGATGCCACCAAAAAAAGTAACAACGCGCAGAGTCGAGCTCGAACTGTCGACGTTGAAATGAGTAGCAAAAGGAGAGTTTATAGCATCGAACAGTTTCGATCTGTTGGCCTCCGGGTTATGAGCCCGGCGCGCTTCCACTGCGCCACGATGCTGGCTTATTTGATGAGGAGGATTTCCCATTTGCGCGCTATGAGGCCGCATACGTCATGCGCCAAGGATCGTGTTTGGGACGATGCCCCAGCGGGAAGCCGGACGTCACGTTCGCATGTCTCGCCGCCGCGGTTTGAGCGCGGTTTGAGGACATTTGTTTAGCCCCGAACCAGGCAAAAGTTCGATGCGACAAAAATGGCCAGGCCCGGGAGGGACGTTAACGTTGTGAGGCAGAGGCGGGCGTCGTATGTTGTCAAGCTGGCGGAGTATTAGCCTTCGCATGCTAGCAGCCTGGGATATATTAAGAACTTCCACATCAGCCAGCACGTACGTAAGTATTCACAGCGGTGAGATCTCGGAACGGCGCATCGTTTCACCTTTTGAGCCCGCCCGCGAACCCCGGAGTCCGGCATTCCTATAAACCGACAGCTGCAATATTATTCTATCTCTTCTTATTGTTCTCCTTCACTTCTCCCCCTTCGATCAACAGCTTTTTTTTTTTTGTTACTAACAGTGCCCCCTCACCAACGCTTTCGGATCCCCGTCAGACCCTCTTTAGCTCTCACGGTGGCCGCGCGCAATATCGATACCGACGGAACCCTGAATCCCACGACTGTCCAACGACGGCAGAAATGTCGTCCAATCCGTTCAGGCGGAAGGCGAACGACGGCACACCTTCGGCGTCCGGCAGAACCTCATTAGACATCGATCAGGAACGGCTACAGCAAGTCGCACAGCAGGCGTTCTCGGATGGGGATTACGATCTGGAACCATCCGGAAGTTCCGGAGCAGCGACCCTGCCGGATATCCAGCCCGACTCGACGACGCCGGAAGCCGTGAGCAAGGAGAGCAGCTCTGTTTCGCAACCTGGAGACGGTGCAAGTCATGATGCTCCCGAGGGGCCCTCCGCTGAGGTCACAGGTCCGTCGATATCCCGCGTCGCCTTGCGTTGCCCCTGCAAAATACCACGCATTGCCGTCAGCTTCAACACCTTTTCATGACGCGAAGACATGGCTGACAAGCTTCGATACTGATTCAGAAGCGGAGAATATTCCCGAAGTCCATATCCAGAGTCCTGTAGATGCCGTACCGCCCTCGATACCACCCGTTGTTCCTATCAAGTCGCCCAGTAAACAACCAGATGCTGTTCCTACCCCGCCCGCCAGTCGACCGTTGGCCCCACCCGCCCCGCCGCGACCCCGGAGGTCAGTCAAAAAGTCTCCTGAGGAGACGCCTATGCAGAAGGCGAGTGTGGAAGAGGCGCCTGTAGCTACTGAGTCGAACCCGGTGGCTCCGAATAGCGATGATCCGTTCGCAGAGTCCAAAAAACGACCCAAAGATGACGACAAAGATGATGAGAGCTCCATCTACGAGATACGGAAAGAGGAAGCCGAAGTTCAATCTGTACAATCTCTAGAATCGGAGTATGATGATGATGATGATAACGTGAGCGAGGTATGGGAGGTTCACACGGCATCTGTCGTCTCGCTCTCTGTGAAAACAGTCGCGTCCGATCTAGAGTATGTTGAGACTATATCATCTCCGCAAGCCAACCAAGCTCCAAACCCATTCAGGAAGAAGGATGGTAGCGAAACACCGGTTCGTCGTCAATCCTTGGATAACGAAAAGCCTGAAACCTCTCCAATCGAGGTGTCTCCTCCTCCGATCAAATTTGGAGTCCAGCCGGTTCCCATATCTCAGAATCTCAAAGCCAGCCGTCAGTCCATGGATGTGGATGCTTTCAAGCATCTAATGCTCACAGGGCAAACTGCTCTAACACCTGATTCTCAAACGACCACCGAAACGAGCAACTTGTCGAAACAAAGTTTACTGGAAGGTGTGGAGACCACGTACACTCCGAGAAGCAGCCAAGATACCGGCAGGAGCGGGCAGGACGCTGAAGATACGGAACTGCCAATCAAAACCATACCTGCAATTACACCTCCTCCTCCAAAGGCGAAGCCACCACCTCCTAAGCCAAGAGGCCAGAGATACAGTATGATGGCGATGCCGCCGCCGTCTCGTTCGGACCCCCAACCCGTTCCGAAAGAAACCGTCGACTCCACTATATCACAAGAATCTCCTGCTACTCCTCCAAAAACCCCAAAACCACCAGCACCCCTTTCTCGCCGATTGTCCGTTCAGATCACATCATCTGCCGATCCTTCTGTGACTTTCCAATCTGCTTCCCCACCCCAGCTACCTCCACCGCCTCCACCACCTAGTCGCCGCGTACCTTCATCACCCAAGGCACAGCCCACAACACCACCAAATCAACCGCAAGAAGCACCGCCGCCCTTTTCTCTCAATATATCACCGCTTCAAAACAAAAAGCCTACCCCACCCCCGGCACGGCGTGGCAGTAAGCGCATGTCAGCTCCTCCCGGTCGTCTCCAAGCTCTCTCCAGTCTTTCAAAAACTCCAACAGCGCCAGCACCACCTCCGCCTCCAATCAGGAAGAAGAGCCACCTCTCACAGTCAACGATAGATGGAGGTCCAGAAACCGTGGAGCCACCTTCGAGAGTGAGCAGCAGCTTTGATATCCTCGAGGACCTGACCAAACTCCAAAAGGAGGTTGATGAGCTTTTGGGAAGAGTATAAAAGGTGGTCTCGTAAACCAAACTCTCCTTTGCTTGGGTGTATCGGTTTTTTTGTTTGTGTGATAATAGCGTGCCAGGTGGGGAATCACTTGAGTATATAGAAGTGTTTTTGGGCCTCTATGAGGTTTCTTTCGGGGATGATCTTGTCGTCCTTCCTTTTTCTTTCCATTCTTCTTTTCGGGCGTTCTGCGAGCGCGAGAGCGAATACATAAATGGTCGGGTTTGGGGTAAAATCATTTTTTAACAACCTTGTGTATTATGGACGAGTCGAAACAAAGCGGGATTGTATTGTTAACCTTCTGTTTTTTTTTTTTTGTTTTTCGAACATCGGTTTACTTCGTGTATCAGCTATCATGTATATACTCTGTAGCCTCTTTTTTCTCATTGTCTTGGCCATGGTGGTATTTTCTTTCTCTTCCTCTTGTAGCAGTATCGAGCGTAGATTGGGCGGACATTTTAGATCTTTCAATGCTCCAACTGCGATGGAGTGAATCATTGTATACGATCCAAGAATTTTTGGGATAAATTCTAGTCTACTTTTATCTATGCCGCTCCCAATCTAGAACAAATGCCTATAACGAAATAACAAAACGCCAGTGTAAGTAAATGTATGTAATGTTTCGGATAAATGAGGAAACATGTGAAAGCTTTTTTCTGTTGTTGCTATATATCAAGTTAATTGCTTGATAGAGCAGGATGGAAAAGAAGTAGAAATGTAGCAGATCAGGAGGGTATCAAGGAAGGAAGGCATCTATAAAATGACAGATAATAGAACACATATACAGCTACATCGAGGGAGTGGAGGGAAGAAACGAGTAGAACTTTACTCTCCCTTTAGAAACTGAGTTCGAGTTTCAACCATCGTCTTCCTCGGATTCTTCTTCTTCGGAATCTTCTTCATCGGAATCCTCCTCCTGGGAAATGACCCATTTGACAAACGCTCCCGTGGCCTCTCTAACTTTTGTCATCTCGGGAGTCTCGCCCTTGGGGCCCTTGCCATCATTCCACCATGTCAAGATACCGTCATTGTCGCATAAATCTTCATTGTACAACTTCATCCCGATTGCCTGCAGAACGGCTCCACCTTTCTCCTTCCCGGCAAGTTCTTTTTGGAAAAACTCCAACAATTCCGCCTGATCCGAAACCTCAAAGATCATCCGGTTGAAAAGCGGCAGTAGTTTTTCGACGGTCCCGTCGACAACTTTGGAAACGGAATCGTTGCCACCGATTTTTGATAGTATGTACGATACCACGGCAGCAGCTGTGGCCCGACGGACGTCGTTAAATTCAGCGTTGGCGGACATGCGTAGACCGTTCAGTTCAAGGATCATAATGTCGACGGAATGGTTCTGTTTGAGAGCTCCGAGGAGCGAATTGTAGGCTTCACGGGCAAAATTGTCGACCTCGCTCTCACTGTTGCTGCGGCTGTGCCCCTTCCTCTTCTTTGCGCCTATTTCTTCGTCAATGTCGGAGATATCGGAGAGTGAAGAATCGGAACGGTTTTTCAACGAGTACACTATTTCGCATCAAGTCAGCTTTTCAGTGGCATTTCAAACTCAATGTTGTCAGGGGTCTACTTACATCCGGCCATAGATGTTTCGGCCAGTTCCTCTTCATCATCTTCAGAGTCATCATATTCGTTAAGAACCTTGGTCTTTGCGTGATCCGAATTGTATCTTGTGAATTTTGCTGATGAAATAACTCGAGAACCCTTTTCGACTTCCACACCAAATGAGACGACGGCCCCCGGATCGACGGTACAGCCGCTACTAATGTGCGCATCGCTTGCAATAATGCATTTGCCAATGGTGCAGTTGTCTCCAATGATGGCGTTATCCCAGATGATCGCGGAGTGGATCTGCACATTCTTGCCTATATAGCAGTTGCGACCGATGGTAGCGCCTACAACGACCGTGCCTTCTTCGATTTTGGTTCCGGATCCGATAATGCTATTCTCCTTAATGACAGCCGATTGGGCGAGAATCACGTCCGCTTCTTTATATATATGGCCGCGGGAGTATTTATAGGTCTGTCCATCTATAATATTGCTATCGGGACAGAATGGATACGTCCATCTATTCGTTATGTCCCTGCAAATCGCATCGTAGGTTTGTAGCGATTGGACCCTTGCCGCGTATCCGCTCTTTAATGTGTGAGCGTAGACGGTTTTCCCATAAAGCTCATCCATCAAGATTCCGTGGAGAAAGTCTTTTCGGGAGTGTTGCCAATCGAAGTTCTCGGTAAAGAGGGGTGGGACTTCAAATGAGACAATGTCGATGCAGCAGTCCATTAGATTTTCCTGGAGGTAGAGCTTTGGATTCGCTTTCACGAGGTCTCTTGGGAGTACGATGCTTTCTGTTGGATCCGACTGCCTAAGTGATTCATAATGTAAGATTCTCTGGCGGTTGGCATCCATGAAGAAGACTGCATGTTCCCCTCGGGGTCTGGTCGCGAAGGTCGATTAGCGCTTTTCTAGCGGCGGCGACAAGATGAAGAACTAACCTCGAGCGATGTGACGGTGAAACTTCCCGTAAAACGGTTGTCATAATGCAATTCTTATCAACAAGTCTCCTCGCTTTGTGTTCCTCCAAGACGGTCTGCAGCGAAATATTGCTAACGACGTCTCCGCTAACAAAGATAAAGTCGTCGTTGATCAAACGCGATGAATCCAGCTCCCGCATCACATCTCCAACTGAGGTTATACTAGGAGAATATACGACATGGACTTTGAAGGGAGAAGATTCCCGACTCCATTTCGACGACCTGTTGGAGCTGCATGTTAACTAGGAACGCCATGTAAAGTGTATCGTGGGAATGTCAGACTTTATGTAGCTCCTTATTTTCTCGCTATGAGCACAGCAATACAAAAGTACTTCTTCAACACCTCCAAGAGCTAAGAATTCCAGGGTGTAGTCTATGATTGGCGTGTTCGCTAGCGGTAGCAGGCACTTCAAACTTTCATCAGTCGGACTATAATTGGGAACGATCTAGGTGGTAGCATATTTACCCGAGGTGTTTCGAGAGTGAGAGGTCGAAATCTCTTGTTAAAGGAATCTGCAACTACCTAAGCCCCAATTCAAAGGTTAGGCATAATTCATAGCTATCCCAGCAACATTGAAATGCGAGAAATGGATCCATACCACTGCCTGTAATAGCTTTTCTGGGCCCTCTTCTACCCCACCAGCCTTCTTCGCCGGTTTGTTCTTCGGCGTTGGGGCCATGACTGTAACTTCAGAGAGGTACTAGAGATATCGTAATAGTCGTAACGATCCGGATGTGTAGCTATGGGGTGCAGGGCGATAGACCTGTGGGCGAGGTGGGGGCGGGGCACGGAACGTTCGAATCTCAAAACTTAGCGAGAGGATTTACGCCGGTATTAGGGGGGTAGGACCAATGAATGTGTCGAAGCTTATCCTAGCGCAAGATGTGCCGGGATCTTTGAAAGATGGCAGACGAAAGGTGCGATACGAGATTGAAGTTGAGCAATAGGCGCTGAAGATTTGGTTGCGTTGGAGTTGAGGTTGGAGTCACAAAGGCGAATGTGTTGCAGCGGGAAGATGTGTTGTCGGTTTGATTTCTTTCAAGCCTCATAGCACCAGCCTCAACCCCAGTGGCTGAAATGGAGGGATTGGAGTGGACGGAACTCTAAGCCGTCCATCCAATGAGCGGACGGGACCTTACATAAAAAGCTGAAGGCAAACGTGGATGTATGAACCCTTCCTTTGAAACGGTGAAGGACCACTGACCGGAAACTCTCATCCTGCCCTATCATATCCGAGCTAGTCCTTGGGCTAAAAACCTTGCTCGAGTCGTGAAGCTGCGAGACTGCGGCTTGATATAAAAACCTCAACTCCACGTTGTCCTGCATGTGTTGGAATTTAAGTCGGACCTTTCCGGATCCGCGGATAATTCAGATAATTCAGAGTCTCAGCAGAATACTTGGAAATTTTGAGAGTAGCATGAGTGATGGCATTTACTCGTAAACCGTATGCCATGTAGGGGAAAGCATGGTGAAGTATCCGATCCTGACAAATTCCTAGCTGTAGTGATAAAGTGAAGGGGCCGGACCGTGGGTATATCGCTGTAAATGTAGTGCAAAATGCTGGTACATCGCTTTGTCTGCTGCCTCGAGACGAGGTATAATGGGCTAAAATTATTTTAATAGATTGTATGAAGGAGATTTTGCGAGCTGGCCAGGGCTTGGAATCCTTGATAAGGCTGGCTGCGGAGGATACATGAATTTGCATATGGTTCTGTTAAAAGTGCCAAGCAGGGAGCTAATTCTCTGAATCGGACCTTTACTACACCATCGACCATAAAAGTGCGATCAAGACGACTTTCCGACTCAAAACAAAACAATTCAATATATTCCCTGCCCAATTGCAAACGTCTAAAAAGTGGCAACTGCCGTCAAAATCTTCTGTCAACGGGTTACACGAATTTCAAAACTGCTACGTAGATGACCCCATAACTTATCTGAATTCACACTATAGATGTCCTTGAAGTCAAGTGTTTCAGCCGGGCGGCTTCCATTTTGCTTAGGAATATTATCTTGTGCATGTGGCTATATAAACACTCCATGTATCCCAGTTGTTAAAGTTTGGGCAGCGGTTCTCTCCCCACAATTTGCTCGTCATTAACAATCAATGCAATCTGATCCGTGATCTTTACCCCGCTGGTCAGTGCGGAAAGGCGCAGACAAGGATTTCGGTTAATTTCTCGTTCTCATGTATGTAAGTTCCCTACCCAATAATTGCATTTTTACACATCGACATGCATACAGAATTTTGTTTTGCGGCACCCGCACAGAAAGTAGGCCTAGTCTAACATTTACGAAGCAAATTCTCAACCTATCCTTAAAGGCGATTTAGGTCGATCTTTGCGGTTTGGTGTTGAAGACGTCAGTGTTTGGGTTCTAGAATTAACGCGCGCGCAATCCTTGACGGGGCTTCCGGTTAACGGATCTCATGAGATCCAGCTAGCCCCGCGCCTCAGGGGCTCTTTGTGCTTCGAAGAAACTAAAGGGAGGCCTTGGAAAATAAAGTTCCACGTTTTTCGGTGCTTTCCGCAGAAAGGAGCTCAAAATAAGGACCCAAAAAAATATAACGACCCTTAGCTTCGGCACATTCTGCCTCGTAAGCTTTGTCGCCCTCCAGTGACGTCTAGCAGACCGAGGAGCGCCTTGATAACTGCAAGATTTTCCTGCAGGCTTGCATGAACACCCTAGACGAGCGCCATGGGCACTAAAATCTCGGCCGCATTCATCCCCGCATAATTCTTAAACCCTTATCGTGTTTACATCTACGAACTGGGCCCTTGTTATAGCTCTGATATATTCCTTGTTGGGTAAGCCAAAGGGCTCAGCCGTTCCGCAGTCTGATGTCAGACCATAAAGGTCTGAAGGTTTAAGGAGTTTCTGGAAAGACCAATATACCAGGCACTCTTATTAAATACCCCGGAACGTGTGAGAAACCCATCAAGGTGTGGCAAAGTTTTAGGAGAAGTCAGACCCGAGGGTGAACTCGGGGAGAAATGAGTGAACACGGGCAGCCAAAAAGCCCACCGCGGTTGGCACCCCGTCCTTCTGTACTTCAACATATTCCTCAGAGGACTATCAAGAAAACAAAAACGAGGATTTCGAACGCTTGTACTGCTTGCAAGGCTCGCAAAACGAAGGTACGGCGAAAATTACTATTCTTTTTCTGATATCTTCTGTTTTATCACGTTTGGTACCCACCCAAAGGAAAGATTTCGCCATACATCCATCTAAGTAACCCGAGTTGACCAAAAGCCTCAAGATTTTATGGATATTTGCCAAAATTATAGAGCCAGCTATTAACATACACCTGTCCTTCGAATCTATGTAGTGCGACAATAACAAACCAAAATGCACCGCTTGCTCCGTCAGACCGAACAGCGAATGCGTGTACTTCCCTTTTCTCGACAAAAGGAAGCGACAAAATAGCAATGTCGACCGCGACAATAAACATCAGGAACATGAACTACTTACAAGTATTTTCAATGCCACAAAATACTGTTCCAAAGAAGAACTTCCCAGTTTGTTAGAAGTGATCCGGGGTGACACTACTATCGAACAAATTGCGCAATACATTCAGGAGAAACTAGATAGCAGTCAAGATGGTTACGGCGCGGGTTCATCAGACACTCCATATGTTGACGAGGAATACGAACAAACAGAGACTGAAATCGAGGCCTTGACATCTCGTATTCCCCACCGGTATGCTCGATATAGCTTTTACGCTGTCAACTTGCTCTGTTGATTTTACATCTACGGAACAAACATCAATGAAAGTGTTTCACAGTGCACTAACTCGGGGAGTATTGTAGTAAATCATTTGATGCCATGGATATCGGGAGTATTGTACAAATTTCGATCCCATACGTTCCGTCACAGCCTTGGACCTCTGTTACTCGAAATGACGAATTCGTATCTCACCTAATCCAACTTTATTTTACTTGGGAAGCGCCAGTGTACGACATTGTCGACAAAGTGCCGTTCCTTACCGATATGAAAACTGGCGATATAGAAAACTCAAAATATTGTTCCCCAATACTCGTAAACGCTATGTTGGCCACCGCTTGTGTAGGTATCTCATTTGGATTCTTTAATTTTCATTGCGCAAATAGCCCTTACGAAATGATTGAAATGATTTAAACAAAAGTGTATTCTAACCTAGTGGGCGGAACTAGTTGCATTCCGACAGAGAGGAGTCATTTGAGGATGATAGAGACCCTAGAACCTGCGGCGGCCAATTCTTTACAGAGGCTGAACGACTATGGCAATCCGGACCTCGCTCAATTTCTCTCACAAATATGCAGGCGTTAGTCGCCATGCATTATTACGAAACGCATCGAGCGAATGACGGTGTCGGATTGAATTACTACGGAATTGCCATGGATATGTATACAGAGCTGCTATCTGATTATTCCACGAATGAGGATGACGATACAACAGAGCGCTTAGAAGCGTCATGGTCGCTTTGGAAACTATGGGTCTGTCGCTGGTACGCTTTGTCTCCGGGTTTGGGTTACTCAGGCGCTAATCCAGTCTTGTTTCCTGCTCAACACTCGGATATTTCCACGTCCACATCTCTTTTATCTTATAGAAAACTAATGTTGTCTGGGCTGATACTAGTTTTGCTGCCTTAGTTTTGAGAGAACCTTTCAATCTGCCTTCTCCTAACATTCCTCGGCCAAAGATTCCAGAACAAGTTAATCTCAATGATATATGGCAGCCATATCCGCAGCTAACGAGATCTCGTCATTTTCGAAAGGTAGAATCGATACACCATTGTATTGACTTCGCGTTTATTGTGCAAGAGATGACGACGTATCTTTACTCCAAGAGTGTGGCAAAGCCCGATCCAAAAGGCCTCATCGCCATTCACAATAAATTTCTGAACTGGCACGATGATTACATGCTTTTCGTCGGTCCTATGGACGGAAATATTGGTCCTCATATTACTATAAGGTAATTTCATCGGAATATTAGAAGAACAACCACTCATTTTACTCTCTGACCAAGGGCTCTAATTGATTACATAGACTATGGTACCATGCGGTACAAATACATTTGTTTCGAGGGAGCCTATCTAATACCGCCGTGATAAGTCCGGAAAATTCCCACATGATTGCTTCAGCCCTCGAGTCATCCGCAGCCTCCGCGAAACTACAAAAAACATACTTCCAACTTTACGGAACCAAAGCCACAATCCTCCTCACTTACAACGCATACCAATCATCACTCATCACCTTGTATTTCCTCGATTTCGATGATCACCGGGAAACATTTATCGAACACGTAAAAATGCTTTGGAGGCTGGCGAAGAAGAGGGATATGTCAGCGTTCCAGTTGTATACCGTGGGTTCCCTTGCGAAAATGGAAGGTATCAAGCTTCCTGACGAAACCTTGGAGATATTGAAGGATCTGGAGCTAGCCCGGGCTAGCTTTGAAAGACGCACGAGTACTATTCCGGTACCTGCTCTCAGTTCCAAGTCTGCAGCCTTGAGAAAGTTCAAGGATGAGTCGTTGGGTTTGCAGATGGCTCAGTCGGGGTCTTCAGGATCATCTAGAGGAAGTGGAAATGGGAAAGGTAAGGCTCCGGCAACAGGTCTCTTTGAGGACATCGATCCCGTACTAGGAGGTTTAACGGAGTTTTACCAGAAGATGCTCAATCTCGATTAAAACTGTTCACATTTCAGGGAATCAATCCCGAGAACTGAATCCTGAAGCCGTGTTGACACTGTTGTATTTTCTGGCGTATCCTATAATGTTATCCTCGACTCTAACAAATAGCTTGATCCCGACTTCCTGGAAGCCTTGTCAACACGTCAACGTATCATTTTATGCATATCCTTTGGACACCGATATTATTCTGAATGCATGATCATATAATCAGCTATTCTACTATAGATATCAAACTATTTCACTCTAGACTACGATGCAGAGTATCTTCGCATGAAGAATACTCAGCCTACATGGTTCTTGTTTTATGTTGCGGGATTATTGAGAGCAGCGGAATGATGGAAAAGTCTTCTAAATCATTTCGGTAAAATAAACTCAAATCAAATGTAGAAAAAGGAAAATAAAAATAAATGAAAAAAGAAAATCTTCTGTAACAAACACCATAAAGTGCATACCAATTGAGGTTTGCATATATTTTTCTAGTATCAGTATGGAAAGTGCATAAAAGCTTCGGCCGTACGAAGTAACGTAATCAGAGAGCCAAAGTGGCTTCGGCTGTCGACAGGGTCTAACCTCGTATTCTCAAATCAAAAGGGAATATTAAGCGATGCATATGGTATTGTCTGCGTGAAATTTTGTCTGAATGTTCGTCCGAAGATTCCTATAAACGACTGATATACATATAAGTGACGTAGGAGATAGAATGTAGGCACGGGATATCTCATACCGATAACCACTAATGCGTGCGAGGAATCCGGATTGACGTTATCTGGCTGTACTCAACAATTTTTCTAGTTCGGTTGGACGAAGTAAAATGCATTATTGAAATCCTTAATTTATTCGCGGTCATATTTTCTGGGTTCTCTTATGGGTCAAGTGATCTACTGCATACTTGATTGATGCAACTATAGCCATTTGAGGGCCTAGATCGCGTCACCTCTTTCCCGTTTACGAAAAAAAAAAAAAAAACCTTCAACATTCTTATTGCTGCACCTATGTCACGGAACTCTTCACTTTAGCTAGGGGTACTCATCGTGGGAAGTTCACCATTTTCTTTGTACTCTTGTTCACCAGACGGAAGGAAAAAGCAAAATTTGCTCAAATTGTATTTTTAGATTGGTAATCAGTCCGCCGGCTCGCGGGGTGGATAGACTATCGCTGGCAGCATGCCAGCTGGCCAGCTGGATCTTTCGGCTATACCTTCACAAATTCCAGGGAAATCTACGATAACCGAGATATCAAGGAGTGCTCCAGACTTTGGTTCCATCTTGCTCGAAAACTGGATTAGGGAACGCCGGGCGGGGTAACATCACTATCGTCGAGATCTAGCTCTTGTTCTAAGAA
Organism: Dactylellina parvicollis; assembly: GCA_036971385.1. Taxonomy (NCBI): domain Eukaryota; kingdom Fungi; phylum Ascomycota; class Orbiliomycetes; order Orbiliales; family Orbiliaceae; genus Dactylellina; species Dactylellina parvicollis. The sequence goes on from JAJTUD010000005.1 coordinate 791,510, forward strand.
AACGGAAAAGCCTAGACCCGCCACTTTCATGCACCTTCCTCGAAATCCCGCAGCCGGTTAACGGTTATTGTTGTGTCCAATATGATTTGATGGGTTAATGACCCGGGCCGCGCATTGGCCTTATCTTCCGCATCAATTTCTGATTATTATGGCCGGCGCCGTGCTCCGTTAATGTTGTTTTTCTGTTAAGCTTATGTTGTTAAATGTGACTGCTAATTCTGAACAATATTCTCGATAGACACGGTGTGTTTACTTGATTTCCGACATTAGGTGTATTGCCCATGAGGCATTCGTAGAGAAAGAGACATAATCGACCAGACAAGAATCTTGCTCCAAGTTAAGTTTCTTCTATCCTGGCACTCCTGGCAAGTCCCTGGGCAGTTGAATCGGAGGTATAGGGGAGGGGATGCGGAAGCCCGACAAGTCAGTACTACTTACCATATATATCTTAATTAAGCTGTCCTTGGAATCTACATTTTGCGCATGGGCCTACAAATTCTCCTTGATAGCTTACTCACCATTTCTTGTGCACCAGAGCACGCGCTCTTCTTCATGATATATCTAAATCACGCTTTCACCTTCGCACTTTCGCGATCGATGGGGCTATCTGATTGGGTTTGAAGTGTTTGATTTACCATTTGATATAACTGAGTTCATACATACTGCTTCAAAGCCTCTTTTCTTTCTCATTGGAAATTACCGAATTATAATTTATCGCTTGTTTAAATCTTTATTCCGAACTAACGATTTCAGCTCGAAAGTGACCCCCATACCACCTAATCCAGAAAACAACTATTCACAGATCTGTTCAACTTCTTGCCTGTTTGTCGCCGCATACCATTTTCTTAAGCCGCTGTTTCATGAAAACTTTTCTGGAATACGATAGCATCAATGTACTTTTCTCCTTCCACAGTCTTCAACCTCCCCGCGTCCTTAACCCGCCCTGATCTCGAGAATCCCAGCCGGTCCCAAAGCCTACAACTCGCGACATTGGATTCAAACACGAGATTAAAAATACTTGATTTGTAGCCCTGGTAACAGCACCTATTAGTCTCGCACTTCTAATGAGGCTTTCCTTTACGCGTATATGGTGTCAGACTTCGAGGACTCCCGAAACATCGATTTCTCAATATACGGGACAAGCCGCCCGATCACAAGTCTTAGAGGGCCAATCATAACAAGGGACACAGCTTACCAGCAGAGGCGCATAGACCAAAAAAGTTTCCGCCATTACTCCACCGACACCTCTCGCCCTCGCGGACTTTGTCGTCAAAAAGGCTCCATTGCACACATGCGAGCACCTCCCTAAAATGACAAAACGCGAACGCAAAAAAACTCCATCAATAACCACGCCTCAAAAGCCTCTAAAAAAACAGTACTAATTCCGCCCCAATAGATCGAAGAATCGCTTCGAGTTTACTGGCGCGCTAGATGCCGTAACCATCTCGACTGATACTAAAAAGAAACTCACCTGGATAATTCGGCTTCACGTGAAAACTCCCCAGAACTAGCCCTCCCTCCTTATCTTCCGTCACAACCGCCGCAAAACTCCCAAACCAATACCCTTCGAACGCTTCCGCGTCCATATATTCGTCCATTGGATACGTATCCCCGCGCTCAATCTCACTGTTCATCTCTTCGCAAAGTGTTGCCACAACGGATCGCGACGGAGCGGCGTGGAATCCGTTTATGTAAGGCGTTACCAGAGTTCTAGTACCATCTTTAAGAACTCTTGAGACTGGAAGCAGTGCTTCCGGTTTATAATTGAGTTTCGCGGGACCGGAAAGGTATTTCCGTGGCGCGGATGGATCGTCAAGGGCGGCGGGCGACATCGTGAAGCTTTTCTGCGTTGTTCGAGGCAAAATTGCAACAGCACGGTACAAAGCAAATGCAAAGACGCAAGAGCTAGATCGGGAATAATTGAAGAAACAAGTCAATTGAAGGAATATATGGAGTGTCGGTGGCGATATAGGTATGGGAAGAACTACAGAATCTTCTCATCTCTCCTGGGTTTGTCGGAGTCGCTTTTATATCCGAAATTTCAGACATCTCCATCGGCCATCTCGAAAAAGAATTCGGTGAAGGATCCGGATATCCAACAAGCAATTTAGATCCACTCATAGCAACGTAACAAAAAGCTTGAAATGTTTCTTTCGAGTTCGATAATGGTACTAACATCATTGACCTATCCCTAAATAAGAGATGACCTAGCGGATTCGTCTAGAAGCTACTGGTGCGTCTAATTAATGTGCACATCTGCTTTCCACATTGCATTGCTATGCTCAAACGTAGAACCAATTGACCTGAGCGTCCACGCATAATTCTTTAATTTAGAACCAACCTATTCGACCAATGGGTATCAACAAGCAAGACGATTCGTAAAACTCCATTATTCCTTTCCACAAATTTCAATTGACGCAAAATATTTGTCCCGTGAAACCTCTGACAAGTAAAATATCAGATCCATCATCTATGCCCTGAGCATAATCCTCCACACTTGTCCATTTCAAACCTGTCCTCCACCCCTCCCTCCGCAAGATCCACAACAGGAACCATACTCGGCCTCCCGTGAGCACACTGAAACGGAAAATCGCACTCCCCAAGCCTTCTTATCAATTCTTCACACTCCTCCATAGTCAACTTGTCGTTGAACATTATCGCACTCCTGCAAGCCCGACTGCTAACCACCTCCACTACTCCCTTTGTCGCCCCCACCATCCTCTTGACCCAATCTCCACCCGCATAAAACCGTCTCCCTCGTCCCATTTCTTTCAACTCCGCGATCCAATTCCTCACAAGCCCGACCACCAGCGTCGGCTCACTGACGCACCGGTCTGCGACTAATTCTTGCGCTCCCAAAACATCCACCCTCGCTCCACCGTCCCTCCCCAGTGCCGTAATCTCAAACTCAAAACCCCACTCCCTCATCTCATTTAGGTGCAACCTCAAAACGCTCGCTTCGTCAGACGCAATCGTAAAGCTCACAGCTTTTCTCAACGGCTTCGGATCATTGTCGTAGTCTCGCCACAACTTCTCCACCCGAACTCTCTCGTCCGCAGCGTGCTGGTCTACAATCACCAGTAACTCGGGGGACTGTAAAAGCAGTAAAATATACTTGTCATCGACCTGCGCTATCACACGTGCCGTTTTGATGGATGCCTTGGATATCTTTGCCAGATTGCCATCGCTGTTCGAAAGGATATCTTCTGTGGATGTGGAATTCCGAGGAATCGCTGCCTCTGGATGTTTGTATACTGGATTTTGGAACGACTAGACACATCGATTAGTAGATCTCCAGTATTGAAGGTTATTTGCAGATGGGACTACCTACCGAAACGACCGAAGACGCCCAGGCAGATGCAGTAGCGGAGGGCTGCTTGTCCGAAGACATCAGGGTGACCCTATTCCTCGTCGTCGCCTGCCTCTGCGTCGTTCGAATCTGGTTTCCAGTACGAGAGTCCAACGGAATGTACTCGTTTGTCGCCGGATCCAAGTATTTGACAGTATCCACCCCATAAGGAGCCTCGCTCATCTCACTCCTCTGATCCTGTTCCACAACTTTTCTCATCATCTCCGGTTTGGCCTCAACCTCCACCCTCCTCGCCTTCGCCCCGTTCGAGCTCCTCAGCTTTGTCGAAACCATCATATCCAGTGCCGAATTCCCCAATCTCGTATCCGGCCTGCCACCCGACTCCCCTCCAATCATATCAACATCCTCCTCCACCTTCTTCCTCGGTGTAACCCTTCTCTTCCAACCCCCAACTCTCAAAAACTCATCCACCACGGACTCCAACAACCTGGTCACATCTACAAGTATATTATTCCCGCTCTCCAACTCCAAATCCTCCACGTTCACCGTATTCCCACTCGCGGTTCTCACAAACACCACAAAGGCCGGATGTCTCTCCACCCCCTTCCTAACCACCAACCTCTTCCCTTCCTCGGGCGGCACATTCTCATCGAGCATCCCAAATGAACTCGCCGCGAATAGCCCGTTAATCTTGGAGTACAGTATCGAATTGCCCCCCTTGGCGATCGGTGTTCCGTTCAAGAATATATACTGCCGTTCCGTATCCGCCACGGGCGTTAACCCCATCGTACCCCTCATCTCGATCCCGTTCCACGTAGCCTCCACGTTCTCCCACGGTACCCTCGCGTACCCCGCGCATTCCAACACCTTGCCCCATCTCTCCCTCCCTCCTTCTTCGGCGTTGAGATCGAAAACCGCCCTCCTGCCGCCCTTGTCGTCCCTGATCACCACCTTTACCTCTCGCTTCTCGAAGAGCAAGAGTACCTCTACAACCTTCCTCCCGATATCCTTCCACTCCCTGGCGACTTCCACGGTGCTCATATTCTCCCTGCCCATCATCCGGACCGGGAAATTGCCGAAGAGTCTGTCCACGACTACTTTCGTACCGCTGGTCCGGAGGGTCAGGGAGTCGCTTTCGATCTGGCCGCATATGAGGCGGGAACCGTAGTGATATCTGACGGCGTGGGTGGAACGGTAGTGTTTACTCCGGGAGTATATCGTGAGAAGAGAAGACGTCGCTAGCGACGAGATGAATTCGCCCCGATGGCCAAAGGTCGCGTGAGGGGAGAAGGTGGATTTGGAAGTAGCTGGAGAGCTTCTTGTTAGACATTGAATGATTCTTCGAAATCGATATACCGGCTTCGTGCCTAGATGCGCCCGACGAGGAGAAGTGAAGAAACTCACAGTATCTACTCCCCAGGAACACCATATCGGCGGGAACGACGCCATCGCCGTTATCCTCCACGTTTACCGAATTTTTGAGAATGTTGACGGTAATGTTTACGGTAGTGGCGTTCGCGTCGAGACCTAGATGCGAAGAATGGATGTTAGCTTTTTGAGAGCTGCTTATGGGGGCCAAGTGAATTGCGTACTATTCATCAATAGCTCCTGCACAGCACCCGCCAACGTGGTGAGGGATACCGTGCTCCGGATCCGCGATATGGCATCGGAGGAGAGGCGTTGGATCCGGAATTGGTCCATTATGGGCACTGATCTATCTCTTTGGAGCTACAGGGAGTGGCTCTGAGACGTGCGACCGGGGTATTCGAATCTGTTCTTCCGCGACGAACGAGGAGATGGGGTAAACCATGTTGATGGAAGGCAGCTCGAGATTGCAAAAAGTCCTCGAGATGGAAACAACTCCCTTGTCGCTGGTGGTAATGGAGGTGTAGTGTGCGACCTGCGCTAGAGGATGAGCAATCGCTGGGGTGATGTGACTGTGCGCCGACACGGGACTGCGCGTTTTGGCTGCATCTCAAAGGGGAACCCTTGTAGAGACGGGCTTCCAACAGCTCAACACAGCTTTTTAACGTCAACGCTTTATTCCGGGACCGCTCTTGAATATAGCGTATGAGCAATTTCATAGCACAACATTTCGAACACGGTGCTGGCATCTGTTCACGAGACTAGCATGACATCAGTTACTTTGTGTGAAAATCTTTTATTCTCATGCAATATTCCGCCAACGTCTAAGACCTTTGGACATGTAAATTATTACTCGCATGACCCAAAACAAACAAGATATTTTTCTCAAAACATCAAAAGGTCTGATACAGATGCATCTTGAAATTAATCTTTAATCTTTTAGCACCGCCCTCTTACTCGACGACGGAGATGTTCCCTCTCGGCAATCTCGGTTCTCCCTCCTTGTACGGCTCATTACTGTCCTCTCTCAACATGTCATTAATCCATCTGCCGTTCGGTTTGAGAACCTCACCGCCCTTGCCCATCTTGGCTGCCATGTACATGAAAGCCAAGCTGTTACCCACGGTGCCAACCTCGTCAGAAACGTTGTTCCTGGCAAAGTCCGACATGCGCTGGTAGAGATCCTTATCACGCCAGAGGTCGAACAAGTGACGAGCGACAGCGTCGGAATCACCGGGCTCGACCAAGTAACCGGACTTGCCGTGTTGGACTTGGAGTGGGATACCACCAGCGCGGCTGGCGATGATTGGGATTCCCTTGTGGAGACACTCCGAGACCTTGACCTCGAAGCCCTCGCGGGTGGAGAGCTGGAGTGCGACCTTGGCGCAGGAGAGGAGGGCATTGAGGACTGCGTTACGAGATTTGGTTAGTAAAACAAGTTTCAGAGCACTTTTAGGGAGAGATGGTAATTAACTTACGCTGATCGGATGGTGGGATACGCATGACGATAATGTCAGTAACGTAAGGCTGATTCTCCGGCAACTCGAGAAGGTTCAAGACCTGGTCGTAAATGATCGAAGCATCCGGATCATCAATGGCACCGTGACCGCAGCTATTCCGATAAAAATCAGTATATTGGGAAACACAAACTCGAAGAAATCCTGATTACGGAAAGATTACTCACATCAACAACTGCGGGATCTTGCTGATCGGAAGGATGTTATCCAACTTCTTGCGGAGCTTGACGTAGCTCTCAACGACGCACGGTATACCCTTCGATGGATCGAAACGGGCGACTTGAACGATATAGTTACGAGCGGGGTATTGCAGCTTGTACATTCTGTTCTCAGTGCAGAGGGTTCTGAAGTTGTGGAAGTAGTACCGGAGATCCCAGTCGCGGAGGTTCTTGCTCAAACCATCCAGCCAGTCGGTAGCAGCGCCCATGAGACCGACCTTCTCGGTTGGAACGTTACCTGGGACGAACTTGTTGACCGGGTGGGAGATGAAGACATCCGCTTGCTGGATACGGTTCCAGAGGTAGTTCCAAACGTCATTCTGGGCGGTGTTGGGGTTCAAGACGAGGTCACCACGGATCTCGATGTGAGAACGGTAGATGACGGGAACCTCGGGGCGGACCTTTTTAATCAATGGGATGAGACCAGGCATCTGCGGGTCGTCGATGATGATGACATCGGCACCGGTCTTGCTGAGAGGACCGCCTTCCTTGAGCCAGTATCTCTCGGCGTTGTAGGTGATCCACTGGTCCATCTGAGCTTGATGGTCCGCATTGAAACCAACGGATGGGTCGTTGACACCTTGGAGAATGTTGTGGTTGTTCTTGGTGATACGGAAAACCGCTGGGTTCGGCTTTGGAACATACCATCTGACATCGATACCGAGGAGCTTGTAGAATCTCATCATGGCGTGTCTCATGAGAGCGACACCGCCACCCTGTGGGGTGGAGTTGAAGAATGCGATCTTTAGCTTCTTGTCTCTGATCTCTTGGGCGTATTTTTCAACACATCTCCAGGTGGTATCCTTGACGGTCTCCTGAAGCTGCTTCAAGTTGACGAGATGGATCTTGCCATCCCCGTCAACTTCAACCTGGTTGCGGAAACCAATGGTGAGGCGTGGGTTGTGGTTGGGACCAAAGTACATCAACGACTTGCGAACAGCGGAATCGGCCTGTTCGTCAACACTTCGGACCTCGACTCCCTCCTGTGGTGGAGAGTAAGTAGAGTTGGCGGAAGCGTGGTCAGGATCGAGGGTGATGTGGACGTGGAAGGTGATTGGAACGATGTCCAATTCCTTCCAGATGATATTGGCAAGAGTCGGGCAGTGGTACTCGGCTCCCTCGGTGATACCGCCACCGACAAACTTGACGGTGTGTTCACGGGCGAAAGTGGTGAGCTGGGTGACGACGTATTTGAGAATCATGTTTGAGATATCATCCGGCTTGGTCTCAGGAGTGACATCGTATGTCTCGACTGAGAAATCGGTGGTATACGTTCCGTCGTGGATGGAGAGACCGATCTCGAGGAGGTTATCGAGGACTAGGGCGGCGATACCAACGTACATTGGCTACTTTTTATCAGCTTGACGTCCAGAAGATGATCAATACAAGGAGAGACAGAGCTTACGGTGAGAGCGGTTCCGACCCATCGTTCCTTGTCCTCCATGATGCTCGTACGTCGTCGGTAGGCAGCACCTTCCGGAGCGCGAGACTGGAAGTCATGATGCTCGTCTTGGGACATTCTGCGGGTTGGCTTGTCTGCGGTGTTCTTTCGATGGGGGGTGAGGTCGGCAGCCGCATTTTCAGCAGCGGGGTTGGCAGGAGAGTCCGACATGATTGATTAAGGTTCAATGGACAATCTGGGGGAATCTGGAGATGATCAGGGTATTGTTAGCAAGATCTCAAGATTTGTCTGGCAATCGGTCCTTCGAGTGGTTTGCGCCACAGCAGGATCCGTCTTTCTATTCTCGATCAAAAAGAAACCAGCAATGGGGGAAAAAAACGAATGAATGGATATATGGAAGAGGGATTGAAGACCGTTCAGTATTTATAACTGACGTAACAGCTTCAGCAGCGTGGGCGGCGCCTTGCGTTGTGTGGCATAAATTGGGGGTCGTGGTTTGGTGCAGCCGGCCAGCAGCGGCTGCGGGGCGACACCGCAAGCCAACGACGACGGTGGGGGGAGCTAAGCCTGCCAGCTGCCAGCTAACGTTACTAGCTCCTGACAATGATCTGATGCAGGGAACATGGCAGGCCTGAGAGGGGCAAACGAAGAACCCCTCGTCCCTGCTGAAGAGAGCACCGCTTCCACCATAATTCAATGACGAGAATTTGACGTGGTTGAGATTTTGCTACCAGCTTGGCCGTTGACAGCCTGAAGCTAGCTCGGGGCGGCCGGAAGCTACAACATCGGCGAACAAATTTGCAAAAGGATGGAAATACCTTTTCTTTCTTCAAACTGACGGGTCAATCACTTGTCTAGCAAGGCCAATCGACAAATGTTAAGACTGCTTTGGGGAAAAAAGGGATAAACCAGAAGGGGGGTGTAAGGGGGTGGGGGACGTGATTTATAGAACGGTTGGAGACGATCGTGGAGTCGAGTCGCTGACAATTCACAATCACTCTGCAGCTCGCATGATCTCGGACAGCGAGCCAACATTTGGCTGTGGCTGCAGCGTCTACTTTATACGATTGAGAGGCCACCTCAATGGAGTCCCGGTGTCAGGCCGAGGCCATGCCATGCGCATGCCATGCCATATGCAGTTCAAAGTTTTCCCTTGATCTTTGCCTCGCGATCGTACGATGACGTTGATCGACGGACGGCAAGTTGCAACGTTCGAACGAAACTGTTGGGCGATTGCCCCAGTTAACCAGAGCTACTAGAGCTACTTCAGGATAAGATCGAGAGAGCGGCCGTGCTCGCAGCGGGGTAGTTGACGAACAGGACGGCCATGGCATTGTGTGGCATTGTGCAGCTTTGCCGTGTGAGGGAAACAGCGTGCAATCGAGCTTAGCTTCTCGTCACCGAACTCCGACCAGAAAAATCCAACCCGTCCGAGCTAGCAATCTTTTGGCGCCGGGGCTTACGATATTGTGAAAAAAAACAAAAAGCTGGGGTTCAGAGGATGTATCTCGGGTGGACCTTTCCTACCTTGCAAGCCTGTAGCTCCCCTTCTCGCTAATTTATAAGTGCCGGAATCAACCAGCTAAGCGACCTGTGAAGTTCAACGTTCCGAGTCACAGCCGTTAATTGTGCAATCGACGGCCAGGGTCAATGGCTGCTTATGACGTTAAGGGTGGTTTGTACCGACTTTGGGGGATTCTGGCCGACAAATAGACAGTTAGTTAAACAGACGCTCGTAGACGGAACTGACCAGAGACCGAAGCTGCCTTTATACACCCTCTCAACAATCTCCGCTTTCCCTCTCGCAGCAGCAGCATATTTTGAAGCTTTGACCTTGTCATTATTCTTTTCGACTTTTTATCGGGGTCCGGCCAAATCCTGTCCCCATGCATGCTGCATCGGCGTGCGGACCCACTCCGCTCAAGCTCCCCAAGCTCTCTTCAAGCTAAAGCTCCCCACGTTCCAACCAGTCAACAGCGGGTCCCGAGAAAAAAAGAAAACGCAGAAAAGTGATATTTTGGTGGGACCACAATGATGAACACACCATGCAGATATCCTACCCAGATCCCAGTCCCTGACCTGCATGGCAAACTGCAACCTTTTGGAGAGGGCAAAAAACAAAAACAAAAAAAAGGCATGCAGTGCCGAAAAGAAAAGAGAGTTTCCATTAACTCTCTATCAATCTGAGGCGTTCGCCTCACGATGGGCTTCCGAGAGGAGGCAATGTACGGCGAATCAAGCACTGTTCACCCCACGGAGAAACCCCTCCGTCCTCGCATTCTCCGCTGATTTTAGTCCTGGATCGTTAGCTTCCTCATCAGAACTTGAAAGAACGAATGCAATTACTCGTTCTCATGGTATAACAGAAATTGGGTTGCAATTGCTAAGATTGAATGTACGTATGTACGTCTACATCTACAAGCTTCCCCGCAGAGCTCAACGTAGGAAAAACGCGTCGTAGACCGCACCCTCCCTTGCTTGTATGCACCCACGCAAAAGCTAGCAAAAGAAATCTCGATGATTGACATTCCATGCACTCGTTTTTGACAAAAAGGCCCTTTTTCCGGATCAACTTTACACCTATATCGGCCGTGCAAAACATCTCCATCCCTTCAGCCTCGAACTTTCGGCCTCCGATTCGAACGTTCTATATCTTCCCCCTTCAAACAAAACCTTTTAGCGCCGTGCATTCGAACAATCTGCATTGCATGACGCCTTGAACCCAAGGAACCGGCATTTTCTGCGCATTCTTACCTCCTAAACCAAAATAAAAGGTACAAGGTATAAATCTGATACCGGCAGCCCACAACAAGTACCCACCAAGCTAAGCACCGCTATCAAATCGTTCCCTAGTAAACCTAGAACGCCTTTTTTTGAATGTTTGTTTCGAATATAACCTTCTACAACCAAAAGCTCTATTGCATATGCACATGCGCATTCTCACACCTTGCAGCTTGTCCTTTTTTCCTGCACGATTTGATTCTAATCTGCAGTTACGACTCGTTCATATTGTCCTCCCCTCTCAATAATCAAAAAACCTATATTGATATCGTGGCCTTTTTAGGACATTGCATCTCGGACAGCGGCCGACCTCTTATTCTTTTATTTATTTTTGCTGTCGACGTATATTAATGATGCAATGGGCTTATCGGACTTAAATTGGAAAAGTTATAGTTTGGTAAACGCGTATTGTAGTTGTCTTTCATTCGAACTCCTTCCTGGTGAGGAATGGAGTTTGGAATCAATCACATCTAGTCGTTAAGGTTTTACTTTGACGCGTTCAATTGGATGAAAAAAAGGGGGAATAGTAATCCCATGTGAATATTTTACCAGTTCAACTGAGCCGTAGAAAGATATAACAGATAAGACAAAGAGCTGGAGCGCCGAGCCAGTGCGTTTACGATGAGAAACAGTGAATCAAACGAAAGCATTGCAAGCAGGGAAGCAAAACCAGAAACAAATAAAGACACACTGGAAAGAACCTTACGAGCGAGAATGTCAAGCAGAAAACAAATGAGAAACAAAGAGAGCCGACGGAGCCTGACACCATATCGTAAAAAATAAAACAAAGGAAGACAAAAGGAGTCAACCCGACATTTCCTTCTTTTCCCCTTTCCCTTGATCCCCCATCTTTTTTGAAGAGCTTTGAAAAAAACCTGGGTATTTGTCTGAGAGCGAAAAAGAGAACCGTTGTGAAAAAACTCCGAGTTGAGCGATATAGTGATAACCTTCAAGATTTTTGAATCGGTGTGACCGAGAAGGAAAAGGAATTACGATTCAAGTAAAGAAATATATACCGAAGAAATGATAAAGATGTAAGCTTGCCGACGAGCGTCTTGAGGAGGAAACGGTCGAAACGTATCAAACCCACAAATTGGAGAATGAAGTGAAAGTAAGCTTGCTGAATCGTCGAGCCGGAGGGTGAACAGGCACAGACAGTCGCTTAAAACCCTGACCGCGCCTTTCGTTCTTCGTAGCCTCGGTGCTAGAGGGGCACAGGTTGACCTTCCCCTCCGCAACCTGATGCGCGACGGAAACCGCTCTCAACCGCTTCGTATCCCGACCCCGGACTTGGCCCCTACGGGATACCTGTTTAGACTATTTAACAGTATCCGGCTCCGTATCCGGCCCCTGAAGCGGTATGCTCAAAAGGCTGGTGCCGGTGCTGCCCCGCTTCGTGCTGTACTTTGCGATCGATCTGCCGTCCGTGTTTCCTTCCTCATCCTCACCTCTATCGCCTCCGCTCGTGCTTCCGAAAAAGGTGGGCTGCGAAGGCGTAACGAGCGGGCTGCTGGTCGCGGCACCACCACCACCGAGGATGATGCTATCACGGTCCCTGTGTCGTTCCGCGAAGAGACTAGCACGATCACCCATCGTAGCGCGATCACCACCGCTGAGAACGCTCAGCGGGAGGGATTCCTTGCTGCCGCCCCAGAGGCTGCTGGGTGGTAATGCACGGATGGAGGCGTCAGTATCGAAGCTTCGGCGGCGTTCTCGCTTTCGGGAGGATGATGCCAAGGTCAAGATGCTGGCATCATCGGATAGCATGTTGCCTTGCGTCATCGTGTGGTAGGTTGTCGGGTGGGGTAGAGTTGTTGGTATTCCTGCGGAATTGGAAGGCGTGTGGGACAAGCCACCCGACGAGGTGGTTGTGAACTGATGGCTAAAGTGCTGAGGTGGGGCGTTGGGGTTGTGGGAAGACAGGTGAGGGTTATAGCTGGGGACGCCATTGTGTGCGAGGTACGTGGACGGAGGGGCTGTGGATTGGACGGTTGTGAGTGTCGCTAGAGATTGAACCGATTGCGAAGGAGATGAGTGGGCGGTGGAAGAGTTGTAGGTTCGGGCGTGAGAAGAGCCGGCCATCGAGGTCGCTCTGGTGTGCGAACCGGATGCCGCTATGCTGTGTGGCGGATCCGAGAAGACGACTTGGTTTCCTGAGGATGCCGGTGGTGCAGGGGTCGGATTGTGGCTGCTCGCACCGTTGGTGACCGCTCTGGGGTTGCCATTGCCGCTGTGTCTGTTATGGGATGACGACTTGAAGGCGGCTAGTCGTTTTATAAGGGTGCTGAAGGGTTTGCGACGTGTGTGTCGGTCTATCATCAGGGCGAAAAGATTCATGTTAGCAAATCGGTTGTCGCAGGTCTGCCAAAGGGTCCTCAGTTGCCAGGAGACGAAGCAATCTGCGGACAGACTGTCTTTGAGAATTCAGAACTGACCTCCGTTCCCGCCAGGCCCAGCAGGAGGTGGTACGATTCCCGTCGCCATGAGGGCTAACTGGGGTTTAGCCGTCCCTGAAACCGAGGAGTCTTGCCGGTTGTGGTTGTCCGCTGCGATGACACGCGGTAGGCGATTAGTGGCTAGTTGAAGCGGAAGGCTCGGACCAACGGTAAATACGGAGCGGGATGCTGTCAAGATGCGAGGTTCGGGATACACCCTGTTCGAGTCGCAGAGGGCTACTTCCGTGGCAGCCGATAGTCGCAGGACGAATGTGGGCGATGATGTAGTCGACGGTTCTGAGGCAGGTATGATGTCGTTCTTTGTGGAGGAGAAGGTTGTTGTTGTTCTGAGGTTTGGTCACTGACACAAACGTGGAGCGCAATTTGACAAAGACCTGGGACCCGGCGCCAAAGGAGACTCGCCAATGAAACAGTTCTCCAGTCGAGGAGGACAATCGGAAATGGAAAGAAACGAACAGAAGAGAATCAAGAGAAGGGAAAGATGCGGGTTGGACCGATAAAGTACGCGGAGAGGAGGAATCTTAATTTGCGACTTTTGGTCATGAGAGAGAGCGGCAGCCTCGATTATTCAGCGGGCTCCATTTCCAGTTGAGCGGAAGCATGTGCAAGGGCCGTGCTACCTGTTTCATCTTCATTGCCTTCCCGTTCGATTCCACTCCCACGCGATCCTTTATATAACCTGTCCAGAAGAACCGAGTTGATTACAATAGGCTAAAGTCTGAAAGGGCCCTATATAGACGACTTCTCTTTAATTGGGGACAGGAGCTATTTTACAATGTTACATTTATATAAATTTATACGACAGGACAATCAACCGTAGACTCCGCCAACTCAATCAACGGTTCGTTCAGCCGGTATTTTAAGATTTGTATCGGTTGGACATTGCGCAGATTTCAAAGGTTTCAACGGCTTTGATGCTCAACAGCAGAATTGATCAAGGCTCACGCTTTGTACAATGAAGGGCTAGTGGTACATTAAAACACTCGAAAGAACAAGTGTATAAAAAAGACAAAGGCTCTTTTACAAGGAAGGAGGAGAATGAACGCTCTTCTACACAATAATACTTTTATACACTCTCTGCCGGTCCTGTATTCGATATGTTAGCATCAATTCCTGTCATCATCCAATCACCAAAGGGAGAGACTTACCACTAAACCGACTATACATCCCGCCCTCGACCTCTTTACTCCATTGCGCCACCCGTCCCTTCTCAACCTCCGTCCTAGTAATTCCCTGCAGTCCCTCAGCCAAGCCCATACTCTCCAAAAATTTAACGGCATCCTTCCATTCCGCCTCCTTTCGTCTCTTGTTCCATCCCATCTCCTTGCCCATGGTATCGATAACCCACGGCAAACTCTCCAAAGCAGCCTGCGCGTTCAAAAACGCCAGCCTGGTCCTCCGTGCGAGAAAGTCCACAGCGGTTTCCGCCATCTCGTGGCGGACAGCGTAGAGGATTTCTCCATCGACGAAAGGATACAGCGGTGAGATTCTGTTGCCACGGACCGGGAAGCGAAGACTGGTAGGCGAGCATAGCGAGGCGACCGTCCAAGCTCTATCACCGTAGGAACTGGCGAGATGTTGGGCGACCACGGTATCGACTCCAAAATGTTGGATCAGATTAATAAAAAGCGTAGGGCTCCAGCCGTGGGATCCGATGAGCTTCAGCTTGTCGGTGTTGCAATCGCCAGAGATTTCGAGCATGCCATAAGTTCCTCTCGCTGCGGATGCAGCTTCAGAGTCACTGTCGTTTTCATCGACAAAAGTAGGATAGAATGGGAGTGGTTTAGGGCGGGGTGTCAACCCAAACTTTTCAATGGCAATGTCCAGGGTTTCTTCGGCCATTTGACGATAGGTGGTCCATTTTCCACCAGCGATTGTGAGCAGCCCGGAGGAAGAGATGTCGATAAGGTGGTTTCTGACAAGAGATTCGGTGTTTTTGGCTTTGGGGTCACGGACTAGTGGACGGATACCGGACCAGGCGGCCAAAACGTCGCCACGGCGAACATTGATATCCGGAGCCAGATAACGGGAAACCTCATTGAGAATAAATTTGATTTCTTCCTCCTTTGGAATCGGCTGCTGAACAATCTCAGTAGGAGCGTCGGTAGTTCCTGCAATTGTATTTCCTTGCCACGGGAGGAAGAAGATCACACGGCCGTCAGATGTGTTTGCGTCCAAAAGACCCATCTTTTTTGGACTGTAATAACCGGGCAGCACGATATGGACACCAGAGCTAGGAGCGACAATGTCACGGGCTCCGCCATCGTCCATTTTGCGGACAGTGTCGGTGTAAGGACCAGTAGCGTTGACCACACATTTTGCTTTGATCTGGAACTCTTTGGCGTAGGGATCCAAGACATCCTTGACGATGGCGCCGTTGACTTGGCCGCTTACAGGGTCTTTCAAGAGCGATGTTACATTTGCGTGGTTCGCTATCGTGGCACCGTACAAAGCCGCAGTCATTGCTATTGTGACGTTCATCCGCGAGTCGTTGTGGGCACCGTCTACAAGGGTTGTTAGCCATTGTTACACGAGCGAGTTGCACCTTTGGGGACATACCATAGTAGACCAAAGCTCCGCAGAGCCTCTCCCTTTTGAGCATGGGGAATGCTTCCAAGGCTTTCCCTCTAGTTAGAAAGTAACTGCTCTCGATACCTTCGCCGCTCAGCTTTGCTAAAGTGTCGTACGCCTTTGTTCCGGCCCAGTAATATCTGAATTGTCATTCAATTGTGAGCAAAATCCATCCTCACAACATCTCTAGGTATTATAAGTCTTCAATGGGCCACATACGGTGCTTTCCACCATTCGTATACCGGTAGCATAATCGGTAACCAAGAGCTCAAATGTGGCGCGGTAGTCAAAAACACCGTCCTCTCTTTCAATGCTTCCTTCACCAGATTGTACTGATCGATATCCGCGTCCCAGAAGGCTTTTTCCAAGTATCTCACCCCGCCGTGAACTAGCTTTGTGCTCTTGCTACTCGTCCCAGCCGCAAAGTCGTCTCTTTCCACCATGGCGACGGACAATCCTCGAGCTGCAGCATCGAGCGCGATACCCGAGCCGGTTGCTCCGCCGCCGATGATGAGCAAATCGTACGGTTCCTTCGCATTTCGCAAATTTTCGAGCTGTTTTTTCCGTGACGGCAGAAGAGGGAAGATTGGTGGTTTGGTGATCGATTTCGGGTGATCTCCGGGATAGGAACGGGGTCTGAGGACGTAGTATAAGGTGCCGGCACCTACTGCTGCTGTTCCGGCAGCTGCACCGGCAGCGTAGGCGAGCTTGCGCCTTATAGTCATGATCTTTTAGTGGGCCAGGTGGGGGGTTGGAGGGGTTCGGTTATAGGTGGCACATTTGAATGGTGGATGAAAGAAGAAAAAAATTCAAAGTGTTGCGGCCGATGAGATGAGGAGGCTGGAGATACGATTGCTGAAAACGAGCGTATGGGTTGGTCAGAGGTCGAGCGTATATATACGCTCGACGGAAGAATATTGTCGTCCGGTTGGCGTGTATGACGGAAAATTGGCGCAAGTTGAGAGAGGCGAGCTGAACCTAGTTCGTTTTTTAATTTTCTTCACGTGTCGAAGTGATGGGATCGTACTGGAAGATTGGAAAGCCCAGGTTCAAAACGGAAGGATGATGCAATGTCGAGCAAGGACGAAGATAAGAATGAAATATCTCTCACAAGCTTGCTCGGTCATGTAGAATCCTACGGACTGGAAGCAATCTATGAGGCGGGGCAAGTCGGATGGTGCGCAGGTGGTGCAAAGGGGACCTCCCCGACGAAAGGCACAGAGAAACCAGATATGTTATATATTGCAAAACATCTCACGACTGGTGTAGAATGTGACACCATTCACACGCCAGAATATTGTCTGCGTAAACATTATTTGCGAATTTCTTCGCGGGGAGCGGCCTAAAAAACCGCGTCAAGCTAGCAGCTCGTGAAGCTTGTCGAGGTGGACGAGGAGTGTTCAAGGATGATTGAGGTTAATCCGATGTGGGGAACGGATTCAATTTTCCACGAAACACACAGCCAGGGCTGTTCCGAGGTCCGGACTATCGATATTCCGGGGAGGCGAGCCAATGAGAAAGCCTTTTGAGGGTGAACGATATCGGCTTTTTTTTTGGCAAATATCAATAACAAAATTTGTACAGATACGTTTTTCGGCCAAAGCCCGCTCTATAAGTCGATCCGCGGTATCTTTGGCATTCCATTGATATCATCCAGATGGTATACCAGTAACTAATTGAGGGCGTCAACACATTCAAACTCTGACTGCTTGTCAATAGTTCGGCAAAACTTTGTCACTATTTCTCTCGTCAAAATTACTAATTATATTGTGGAGCTAGAGATTACTTCCCTTGGGAGGGATGGGTCTCAGGCTCGTATTTTGGGAAGTTATCCGTGCCTAAGTTTGTCACTCGCACATCTCACAGTATAAATGATCAGTCAAAGGTTTAGATATTGAATCAAGAAAAACATCCGAGAAGAAAAACGGAGCCACCAGTTTTAGAAGAATTAGAGAACAAAGAGACAGGGAGGGTTTACTAGATAGTTTATCCTACACGGACACGTAGAACGCATACAAAAATTAGATACTATTCGAGTAACTAGTAAATACTTCAATATAAATTAGTGTGCATAGAGCTGTAATAATGCCTTAAAATATTAATTTAGCAACCAATATAGCTCCTACGAATGTTCTAGATTCCGACAGAACTCTCTATTGAAGATTAAAAAAACAGTAGTATGATAGATATTATAGGATAATACAAGTGAATTTCTTTTCAAGGTGAATATGAAGCACCGATGGGTCCCTATATTCTTATAGTAGAATAACTGTGCCCCTAAACCTTATTCCAATGTAGAATTGATGTCGTAGCCCTAGAGGTCGGGTGCGTAATAAAATCCGTCGGTATCCAGACCTCTTCTACAAAGTCGATCTCATTGAAGAACTAAAAACCCATCGCTAGCTTGAGTTAGAAACCTAACTTGTGTGCTCCCTATACTCGTTATATCCGCTAAAGCCTTACCTTAGTCAGAGATTAACAATTGTGGGAGTCAATCTGATAAGCTTTCAAACAGGGGTAGTGAATGGCTTGGCCCGACGTTTAAATTTTGAGCTACGCGATGTGTCGCACGTAGCTAGCTTGCAGTGTCGCAGATATTGTATGGGGATTACTGGAGCTTTAATACCTGAAAAAAATGTACGACTAAGAAAAATGGCTTCAATTGGGTATCTGGTTATGCATGGCGCCCAGAGATAGAGCACTGACCATTAAGGACGACCTGTGGCGCCGTAGAGGCGTTATCCGTCACCTCACAGCCTTCGATAGTCCGCGGCTCCCAAATTCTACCCAAAACCACAGACCTTGAGTTGATAAATGCGAGGCTGTTAATTTTAGCTAACCCGCTTTAGAAGATTCACCTTTTGACTTCCCCTCCCTCTCCCTTTACTTCCTGTAAAGTATCGAACCCCGACGTTACCCAAACGCGAAAATCGAACATTTTGACTCGTACCCGTACGAGGTTCTTAGCTCCGGGAACCACTTTCCGCCTTTCCAATGATGCAGAATCCTGCACCTACCGCGTTGAATGTGGAGTTCTGGCCGGGTCCGTCGCGGCCCCAGCCGCGCCGATATGCCAAAGTCACGAACTGGCAGCCATACAAAGCCTTCATCCTCCAGAAAAGAGCGGAGAAGGTATCGCTGGACGATATTGTGAATCTGCTCAGAACTCAAAAGAACCTCGATGTCGAGTAAGTGACTGTTCCCCGAGCTACCGTTTGAATATCCTAGGCATCTCGGTATGCATTTGCCACCATTTCTCCCGGGAATGGGGCTGCTACTTTACACTCGACGAATCTTCTCGCCGACTAGTTACACGCTCGGCTAGTCTAGACCAATCTTGTCCTTAGTAAATTAGATCGTTGCTAAGAATTCGTTCGTGCTTGGTAGGCTGCACCAATTAAAACATGTCTTACGGACCTGGAAATCCACAGTTCGAATCAGTGCTTCGCACCGGCGCTTTATCGTAAGCAAATCGGCACAGCGCCGGGCTGCCGGGAAGCATAAAACAGTATTCAAATATGCAGATACCCTGGAAAAGATCCCGGACGACAAAATTGATAAAGTACTGAAAAGATACAAAAACGAGGCTCAGGGTAGGTAGTGTGATCCAATTATGGCTGCATCCTGAAATGCGGGATCCCGTTCGCGTTTTTGATCGATTTTTGTTTTATCCAGTAAGAAGACTATCCACTGACCAGGGTGCCGGTGCAGGATCGCAGGATGTCCAGAACGAGGATCTGATTGTGCAGACACCAAGCACAACTGCTCCAAGCGTGAGCTCGCATGATCCAGTGGAAGAAGACCAGCCGCAAGAACCCCAGTTTGTACTTCCCCCAGTACTAAGGTCGGCGCCCCGATGGCTTCAGGAAGACAGTACCATGACCCCGATCGAGGAAGCCATGATGGCAATGACCTTGATCGGTGGGGAAAGTTCAATTCCTGATCTTTACAAGGTGGGCAAGCGCGGACACACGGGCAAATAAAAAGTGGTCACATTAATAATAGCTGTCATTCCGCCAGGTGATTGAACGATCTGTACCCGAAATACCACCTGAAACATTGGATAGAGCCAACCCGGAAAAAGCTCCACGGGAAGCCGAAGCTCATGCATCTTCAAGCAAAAGCACAGAACGGGATGGATCTACTAGTCAAACAAATGAACCCGAGCAATCGGATCCCATTGCGGATCCAGTCAAAGTGGTCGACGCCGCAATGAAAGAGCATGTTGAGCAGGGAAACTCAGTTTCGCAGCCGCTTGAAACAGAATTTCATCAAACTACGACAGTGCTTCGTCCAATATGCATAGCATGGATTGATAAAGTTAAAAGGAATGCCATGAATACGATATCACAGCAGCCGTTGGAGCCTGAAGCAACAGTCGAAGAGATAGAACGCCTGGGTTATACACCAACCGAATCCTCGGAGCCTTTACCGATCGCAGTATGCGCAGAGATATTGGAGTCACTGGAGGGAGGTGACGATATCTTACCTAACCGTGGTCACGAAATGTTGGAAATGAGCTGGGACCCGGTATCTAAAATATACTACGGCGCCCTGCCGGCATTTTGGGGTTTATTCGCTGCAACTGCTGCATTCAATTCAATAAAGCTATACATTGATGATGTCTCCCGAATATTTTACCTTCCAACTCTGGTTACCAAGTACGGGAAGGAACACTATTTTGTGATGCGAGCAATGCAGTGCTTTGGTATGTGTTTGGGCTTGGTCTGCCACCCCGCACTAGGCGCGGAAGTACTCGAAATCACGGTTAGAGGATTCGATAAGCTGGGCATGAGTCTCCACCACCACGCGCTAGAAACCTTCTACCAGTTGGCGCAATCCCTACCTTTCAGCAAAATGGACCAACACGGTACCCGATTGGCACAGACTTACCTTCAGAGGTGCCAGGTGAGATACGGACAGGATCACGGGAGGACTATATCCGCCCTTGCCTTAATCGCCCGTGGTTTGATCAACCAAGGGCATAAGCCCCTCGCGCAGGGAATACTTAGGCAAGTCAGAGCCCGCTTGAACACGATGCACGAGTCCGAAAAGACGTCGAAGCAATATGCGGATGCTCTGCGTGATATCGGAAAGGCAGAATTCTACGCCGGGATGAATGTTCAAGCCGCCAAAACTCTTATGGATGCTCTGCAGCGAAACGATGACTTAGAGCATAGGGCCCCGGACTCGTCGCATTTATCTTTCTTGATGGGTATGATATACGGTCAGATGAATCAATGGGAAAGCGCCATCACCTTCTTGAGAAGGTCTACGATGTATCGGACTGATACATTTGGAGAGTTGCATCGAGCTACTGGCAGTTCTATGGAAGCTCTTTCTGTTGTTTGGGAGAGAAGAGGACCGGTCATGTACGACAACCCCCTGTTGGAGTTGCTGGGAAAGGTGTTTCGGCATTACGAGAATAGGTTTGGGGAGGACCATCAGAGAACTTGGAATGCGTGGGTCAAGTATAGCTCGGCATCGTTGATGGCGAAGAGAGATACTGATGATAGGCTGAGGGAGTTTGTGGAGGACCCATAGTGGGGTTTTTTTAATTCTTTCGTGCATATTTATTTGGCTACCCACTTCGACGACGTGAGCTCATGGTTGCTGAGTACAAACAATTTCAAACAGTATAAATGCCAAACGTTTGAACGCATGCAACAGGACATACGAATCTCTAAATTAGTAATACAACTACTCGTGGTGTATATGCAGACGACACCGATTATTTGAAACTCACTGATTCAAGTTGGCTTCGTAAGCGTAGAAGTCAGGTCTCCTGAGAAATCCTATCGACAACCTCGGTATTAAGTAGGAGAAAATGACTGAGATCTTCAACTTGCATGACATTGTCATGTCTTGGATCTTTGAGATAACGAGAGCTAACGTCTCCCGTGGTGGCACAGACTTGCCAGCCTACGCTTTCTATTACAATTAATTTCTGATGCGAAATGACGATTTGCTATGGCGGAGCGACCGAAGTCGAGTGGGAATTCTCATTACTGCTCGCCTCCTTCCGTATTCTGAGAAAAGGGCGAGTTTTTGAACCGGGAGATTTTTCAACTTTCGAGTTCACAAGCTTATCAGGCTTCCATCCTGGCTTCCAGCCAGCTGCCATGGATCGAATGGCACTGCCCCACACGTCCTCGATTAATTGGACCCGACGTAGCAATACGGAACTACTAAGCTGATACAGGTTATTTAAGCGAGCCCTCAAATGTCAAGGGACCGTGAAACTCTCGTCTCTTTCCCTAAAATCGATTATGAGCGTGGGGTGAAGCCGCCGCGTTTTCTCGTTTTATTTCCTGGAACGAGGTTCAACTATAATCCTCGTCAAAAAATCGTGCGAACTGGCACAGAACCTAGGGTGGTTCATTCTGAACACCAATATTATTATATTAATCCTCTTATTATATTCTAGTTTAATATCCATGGACGCCCTACTCAGTCTTTCGCTATCCCAACCTTTTCGCGATAGTATTTGCCTGCGACCATCTGGACGCTTGTCCAAAACAGCTATATGGGATAGATAAAACACAACCCTCAAGTGTACCCCAACATATATATGTCTCCAATGGTAGACTCCGATAAACTCGCCACTTTGGGGCTTGCTCTCCAATACGACTTTAAAGATTTTTTCAACAACGTTACGGCAGTCGACCTCGCTGCGGAAGTCTGCGAGTCGGTCCGCCAAAATGTGACATATCTAGGCAAAAATGTGACAGAGCTGGTTTCTTCATACTTGCACAAAAACTTTACGAACCGAGAAGTTGTGGAATTGCTGGAGGGATTTGAGGAGTTGGATCACGATCGTTGGCCATGGCTAGCTGTTCCATGGATAACTCTCACAATTGTTGGTGGCATTTTTGTCATCATGAGACTCTTCACGAGAATCCGGTACTGTGGAGGGCTTAGAAGAGATGATTGGCTTCTTATTTTAGCTTATGTGAGTTCTCGCCTCGAGTATAGCGTCGTTTGGTATGTAACATTGAACTAATTTACTAACTCTGGCAAAGGTGTGCTCTCTAGGTAATAATACAGAGGATATCTGGCTCGCGGTCGAGGTAAATTGGCCGGCGCATATTTGGGATAAAACACTGGAGCAGGCTCGCCTACATAGGCTTGTAAGTCGACATCCCTTCGATTTATTTATTAACCTGCGAAGTCTAATTACATTTTTTAAAAGTGGGGTCTCATGGACGGCTACTGGTTTTACGCCGGAAAAGGCGCCGTGATGATGTCGCTGCTCTTCTTCTATCACGACTTGTACCCTGGCAGAAATTTTCGCATATCCTGTTGGGTCATGATGTTTCTGACGATTCTTTGGACTATCGCTGGATTGCTGCTCGCCCAGTTGCCTTGCAAGCCATATGATAGTTGGAACTACCTCCACGTATTTGAGTGTATTCCAAACTACGTTGAGATTTTCAGAGTTCACACAATCCTAAATATCGTATTGGATTTGCTAGCCCTGTAAGCTATGACCCGGGTACCCTCGAAACTTCATGCATCGAGATTAATGATCTATATATAGCATCCTTCCCATGCATATCGTTCGCAAAATCAAAGCTTCCAAGCAAGACAAAATTGCACTTGGATTCTTGTTTGGTCTCGGTATACTGGTAGTAGCCATGGCCATCGTACGCCAGCAATCTCTCATATACTACGGCGAGAGCATGGATCTTAGTTGGCGTGCGATACCCATAACTACGTGGTGCTGCGTCGAACTTCAGACAGCCATCATATGCGCTGCCATACCCGCAACTCGGAAACTCTTTACGCAGCTTGGAACACGTATCACTTCCATCGCCTCGAATGTGACAAAATCGCGGAAAAGTGGAACGCAAACTTCGTCAACCAGGATATCAACAAGGCGATTGCCGTTTGAATCTTTGACCGAGTCCGAGGGAAGAAAACCGCAGCGGCCACCACAGCGAGGCTTTTGGACCATTCTTGCTAGTCGTACTGATGGAGATAGTGAAGAAGCGGTGATGGAGCTGGCGCCTTCACATGGGGGTATTGTAGTTTCAAAAGATTATAGAGTAGAAGTGCAGAACGTCGAGGATTTTGAGATCACTCCGGGTTCTGGTATTCGTAGAGGAAGCACATATCGGCTGGACCCGGAACTCGGCCTTCCTCGTCGGCATATATAAGTCTTCAGCCCTTTGTATTAAATGATATTACAACGGAGTTTGGGTTTTGTCGAACCTACTGTTCGAGTTCGACGGTGTTTGCACTGCAATACGAGTTCTGTTACTGGATTTTGAAGCTCGTGGGGTTTAACTCTAGATATAGATTAGGGCAGAAATATGGAGGGTTACTATTTCTGGAACAGTCCTCTCCGAACTATCAATAATTAATTATTCTTGACGTTAGGGAACCAGGTTTTTGATTATCTATTATTACTAACTTCAATTCTCGACATTATATCCTAACATCAATTTGTACCAAACGTTGACCTAGAAAACAGAACTACCAGTCGCACCAACGAAAAAAGGGAAACAAGCTCGTACAAGAAAAGGTTGGGAGGCAATATTATTCGAAGGAACAGAAGGATCAGGCTCCAAAATTCGCATGTTGGTGTGCACGAAGGCGGAATACTTTCGTTCACTTATGTAACACTTCCTTACCACTCTTCCGTAACTTTTTAAAACGGAGGAAGGGCCCTATTGTCTCTGCGGTAAGCTGGTCTTTGGTCTCAAACTCCGTGATTCCTTCAACAATAACTGTTTGACCAATCGAACCCTTGAGTTCATCTATTTTGATATCGAATCCGTATATGACTCTGGCGAGTGTCAAGGTTAGTTCCAACATGGCCAAAGGTCTTCCAACGCAGCTCCTGGAACCGGTCTGGAATGGAAGCCAAGCTGATTTTGCCAGAACAACCGATTCCTTTCCCACAATACTCTCATCCCATCTATCTGGGTTGAAAACATGAGGATTCGGAAAGTAGTCGCTGTTATGATGAATGCCGTAGATTGGGACGCCTACATCGGTACCCTTGGGGAGTTTAACGCCTTGGACAACATAGTCTTCCATGGCCTCTCGCCAGAGAATACCACCAACTGGCGATGACATCCTGAGTGCTTCTTCGACAACAAATTTCAAGTAACGACATTTGGTCATCTTTTGCCCAGGCCAGATGTCATCCTCTGATTCAAAGTTTGAGCGGAGTTCGGTGCGGAGTTTCCCGAGGATCTCGGGATTGCGACTGAGATAATAGAGGGCGCCAGAGAGAGACGTGGAAGTAGTATCGGATCCAGCAATAATAAGAACACGAGACTCACTCCAGATCTCATTCAGAGTAAGACCCTCATTTGTTTCCGGGTCTCTAGCATTCAGAATATAGCTGAGGATATCCTTGTTAGGGGTACCGTTGGCTTTCATAATGTCTTCACCGGCAGCCTTGGCAGCTTCTCGATCGGCTCGTTGTTGTGTCATTGTTGAACTGAGGGATAGGAAACTCTTAATATTCCTGATATCCTTCAGAGACATAAAGAAGAGCCGAAATATGGCGCGAATCCGAAAGAGAAACTCGTTTCGTCCGATGTCTGGAATGTGGATGAAGATGCCGACACTTCTGCTTGCAGAGATGATAGCATCAATCACGTATGAGAGACCGTTTTCATCTTCTAGAATTTTGAAAGGCTGACCGAAGACCAAAGCTGCCATAACGTCAAATGTAAGGCCAGCACCTATCAAAGAGATTTTATTAGAGATTATGTAGAGCCTTTTAGACTAGGAAAGTTCTGAAAAGATCATGCAACCTACAAAGTCTTGACATGTTTTTGGTAGCGCCCCACCCGTCACCAGCGGTTTCTTTTGTCAATATTTCGCAAAACTTGTCGACACGCTCTTGAACAATTGGCTCATAGCTTCTTACAGCCTGTTCACTGAAGCCTTGTCCTACAATTCTGCGTCTTTTGCCGTGAAAGCTCTTGTCGATAGAGGAAAACACGCTGTATACACCACCGCTCAACAGGAGTGCACGGTAACCTGCGGATTTCTTGAGCGGTCTTGAGGCTCCATAGATTTCTTGAAAGGAAATATATTTAGACCTAATATACTGGAATTGTGGAAATGTAGAAGATGAAGTATACCTTTGATGGCAATTGCAGAGTTGAAAGATACTCGATTCGGGCCGTATCTGACAACAGGGCCTACCATTGTTAGCGATTCTAGTATAAATCTCCATTTACCAACAAGGGGGATGCTAACCATATCTCTTGTGAAGCTTGTACAAATGATAGTGGTTGTTTCGAGTCCAAGCGTGGTAGCCACCATATAAATCCGTAAGCTTTCCCAGGAAAGGGCCAGGAATACGGGCCAAAGGATGGAAGAACACTCGGTAGATGATAGTGGCTAAGATCTTTGTTTGATATAATATATTAATATTAGTCTAATCTAGTTTTTTCATTGACACATGCGTTCAGCTCGGAAAATCTTATCGATAAACCGGGCGGCACTATATGCATTTGAAGTTGAGGATACCAGACAATCCATACCGAAGCAGCTCCGACCCCGAATACCAAGGCTCCAGCTATAAAGACCGTGTCTCCTCGGCCAAAGCTGAGAGCCTGAAAGAGCATCTTGACGTTTTCTCCCTTTTTGGGTTCTTGCACATCAATTTTCGAGATGCGGCTGATTTGATGTTGATGATTGGGGAGAAGATAAAAAGGTTAGTCTCGAGTTGGAAGAGTTCTGTAGAACCATTTCTGAATTAAAGCAAGCAAGGAGAGAGGGCTTGCATTTTTATGTGCAGGTTGCATCCCAGCTGCCGAGCAAAAAGCGCGGAATGACGGATTTGGAAGTCTCATAGCTGCATGTTTTTTGAGCTGCTGACTTCTTGGAATCGAGACAAAACTGCAGCACGGCACAAAATATAGCCCCAGATCGTTTCTAAAACGGCTTTGATGTTTGTAGGTATTTACTTGTTATGAGTGAAATATGATTTGAGAATGCACAAGCCCAGCGGGGAGCCATTTACTAGATTTCACCAATCTTGAATCCCCAAACCTGGCCCCAGTCTCTGACTTGCGAAAATGCTCAACTTAACTGCTTCAGACTTTCTAACAAAGTAATTCTTCCTTCCAAAATTCAATTGATCAACCGTCTCCTTTCTGTGTTATGTGTGAAGAGCTCAGTGGAACGGCGACAGATGATAGACTGACGCGGGCATGAGGTAGTCCGTGGAGTTTGGGTTCAATTGGCAACCCTTGGTTGCTTTTGGGTGTACCTCTTTGCGACCTTCCAGTCAAGATGTGCGGGTTGGACCTGTGGGAATTTTACCCTGGTCATTTCAAACATGGGGTTGCCAATTTTGTGCATGTGAAGAGAACAAACCGCGGGACTTCGTCACAAAAAAACTACGTCCTCTAAGAAGCAGAATACCCCAGACAGTTGAAGCTATCAAAACCTTTTTTAGATGTTTAGGAAGTGATCTTCGGTAAGCTTATGAAAGCCATATTTCAATCATCGAATTCTCTTCTTGCAATATTTATCGTGCTAATTCAATATTCGTCAATATTACAATAATGAAGTATATGTATTGTGGATTCGATGAAACCCCAACCGAGACGCAAGTCCAGGCACCCATGCCATGCTGATGATTAAGCTGACCGAAATCCCCACAAGGAACCCTACCTTGGTACTTGGTACGAAAGAATTGATTTGAAGACTGAAGTATTAACGTCCCAGCTGGACCGAACCAACCACCGATTAGAAGATGCCGTCAATCTCTGCGGCTGAATTCTCCAGCTAGATGGTGCATAGAAGAGTACCAAGTCCTGCGAGAGGAACACCAAAATACCAACACACCTGGGATAAACATACCATCTTTGGATCTTGGATGACAGATTCCAGAAGTTGCGGACTATTTACTAAATCAACAAACGGGTTAGACTAAAATTAGACCATTTTATGAAAACCCATTAGCTTATATCGACAAGTCCAGGGACTTGCAACCAAATGCGCAGTGTACATGTACATAGTGTACTCGCACAGGACTCGTTACTGGTGGCTGGTTTCGCAACCCGGCTGCTCACGAGGTGGATTCTAGGTGTCGCTAGTTTGGCTTACGATATTGCAAAATCAACTATAGAATATGTTTATTACACGTCATATATAATTATAATAGAGTATTATTTGAAACAGCGGCTGTCATATATACCGGAGATTCAACAATGGCAATACCAGTGCCATATAGGGTACCAAAAGGTCTATGTATACAACTGGGCTGACCCTTCGATTTGAAAAGACGAATAGGTGCTCACTTCGAAGCTTGTAGGAAACCCTTGCTACGAGTATCGAGTATCACGATCACAGTGTAACATCATACAACATCTCACCTCTTGCTTACGAGACTAGATGATCCGAAACATATTATCCTTCACGCCCCGTCGCAGACCCACAAATTTACCACCTTCCATCTCGACAGCGCTCTCCCCCCCACCATCTCTATTCCTCATAGAGGCCCTCAATAACTCATCCGCCTCTGCGACTGTCATCTTTGTCTGGCCCACTTGGCTCTTTTCCGTTAAAGGCGCTTCCGGTGCCTCTTTGCTGGTTGAATTCTGCATCGGCCGGGAGGATTTGGATGCTTGAGATGAGTACATTTGTTGGACGTTGCTGCAGGTGTCGGTCGAACTGATACCCTGACGTCCCAGCCAAAGACTCGAAGAGCGTTTTAGTCCGGATTGTGAGACCACGAAACTCCGTATTCTCATCTTGGTATCTTGTTTGTATTCTGAAATCGCGTCGTCTCACTGAACGTGCAAGTTGGATGAATTGGTAGAGTAATGGTCCGAGCTTCTATAGCCGCTCAAAATGAGCTCGAGCTTGGTGCTGAAGACGCTATGATCAAAGATTTGGTAACACAAGATTTCAAGGCTGTACGACGATTATCGTTGGATGTGTAGAATGAAGTTCCGAGCAAGATGATGTCACACAATGCAAAGGTTTCGAGCACATCACGAACGCAAACTTTTGCCGGAAAACACAACAGTCCTCAACGCATCGCAATACTAGTATAATACCATGCCTACCAAACCGACAAGGTAATCAGATCGCATAAATCCACCTACAGCTGGGATACTGTTATTAGTTATGTGGAGGGAAAAGTTTTAAAAATCAAAAGCAGAGCAAGGTAGATTGAGTGGGATACTGGCTACTGGTTTTAATTGATGAAAAACCTGTATTGATTAATAGGTTTTTTTTTTTGTTTACACGTGCGTTTGCTTAGCCCTGCCCAAATTCGCCAATCGAATACAGCGATTTTAAAGAAGGGTGTTCAGAGCTTAGGAGACTTTGTGTAAGGCCGGAGCAGATTCTAAAAACCGTCAGCTCACTCGGAATAAAGGTCCGATGGTTCCCAAATAATACTAGGAAATAGTAAGCAGGCTCATTCATTCATGGTAGTCATACATGGAGATGCAATTGCAGGAAATCGATTATACCAGAGTTTTACTGAATATAACTACACGAAGGATTACACGAGAAACAACCTCTTGGCTTTTTTCTACCTGTCCTATATTCTTTGCAAGTATGAGTAAACATCAAATAGTTGTCATCTTTCGTCTTCGCTAAAGTTATAGAAGCACCTGGAGAGGGACCCCACGTTTATCATTGGGTACCATTTCTGGAACGTTCAGCAAGTTCCAAAAGTGCCCAGCTTTAAGCCTTATCAAAGTGGGAGAAGGGAGTGATAAAAGAGTAACTGAAACACCGTGAGATTATACGTCTGCCTGGTCTCGAAACCAGCCTCACGCAAGCAACCCGTCTGCCCAGTCTCAACCGTTATCATAAAATAGAAGCTATAGGGAGCCATAAAAAGGGCCTAAAACTTCTGTCCAAATCAGCACCGTGAATATAGGACCTAACAATAATAGCAATAGGAATGGCGCTAACCTAATAAAGCCTGTAATATAATTCTTCGAGCTTTGATACAGGAGTTCAAGGCTGCAGCGCTGGGTCACAGTCAATTGAGCCTGGGGGCCCTCCAAGAACATCTAGTTGGTCTAATGTTCTGACAGACGCATTTAATATGCCAATATACGTTACATTCTGGCTCTAACGTTCGTCAATGGAGGCCCAATGCATTAGCGTTGATTTCGCTATTTTGGTAGTCTTGAAGTACATACACAGCCCTAGCCATAACATCTTAGCAGGTGCTCAATTATTGGGTATCATTCTCAGATATAGAGCAAACTTGGATCATGTTAATGTAAGCATGGTGTACCTCATAGAAAGTTGTTCCAGTGAGATGACTTTTAGGTAATCTCGAAGCTAGGAACATGTAACAGGACGGACTGTTTTATCGCCATTACAATAAACAACACAACTTCTCTGGGAAATACAACAGAGATTGTGTTCCTGGGAGTTCACGGGCACATATCGATCCCTTACTTCAGCAGTATATACTAATGTGAAATTTCTGCTACTTAAGCGGTATAACATTGACGTTCAATACATACCCCTAGTACCAAATCTAGAAAATTGGACTTCGATACGAACATTACTAATTGAGCGGGAAAGGCTTCACTAACAGACAAGTTAAGATATTAACATGTCAGAAAAACTCGTGTCCTTCTGTCTCTCATGCAATGACAATATATTGCTGATCCGGAGGCATGCCAGCCGTAGCCTAAGCTTCCATGAGTTAAGCCTGAATTTCTTGTTGCAAGATTTGCAGGGCATTGGTCGGACGGGAAACACCCATCCGATTGTGGGGAAGCAAGCATACAGTGTTGCTGTTCCTGCGTTTGGCAAAGAGATTCTCGATATTCCAAACGTGTTTACGTCTAGGGATCCTGTTCTTCATCCAGGGTTTAGAAGTTTGAGATCAACACCGGAACAATTCGATCCGAAAGCTGCGTCTGCATATGTGCGTTCCATGACTGAGCAGCAACATGGGTTGTCTATATGTGTTGACGGCTAAACTCCTAGGATGAAGCACCATCCTTACCAGGTAACACTGCAAGCTCACGCCCGACTTGAGGTTAGCGAGGATTCGGAAATACAATTTACCTTAAGGTTCGGCGGTGGATGTGGCGTATTCAACGAGGTCTGCCTTTTACCGCGACACTTCCCCACAAGACCTTCGCTTCGAAAACCTCAGATGTCGGTTTTTCGTGCCGACCTAACAAGCTAGACTATACGTAAGGGACCTGTATTCCGCCACAGCCTACTAAAGCTTCGGGTCCAGTCTCGCCGGCATCTCAGCCGAAATTAGCATATTTGTAGCCATGGTAAGAAACATAAATAATTTTCTCGCGGATCGCTAGTTGGAATGACCCGGAACGAAAATCCAGGAGCTGTGCTCTACTGTTTTCCCATTACTAAATGCGTACCTACTGCTGAAAGAATTATAAATATGATTGTCTCCACAAGTTCCCCTGCTTGGAGGTTAGAGCAGTCGATTGCTTTCTCTTGCACCCCCTACAATGAAGCTTCAGACAGCAATATCAATACTCGCTGCCGTTCAGGCAGTGGCGGTCACCGCCCTTCCAGCTCTCTCGGAACGGGCTCCCAATCATGCCCCTTTTAGCAAAGTGTCTGGAAGAGTCTTCGAGATTGACGGGAAAGTCCAGTATTTTATGGGAACCAACACATATTGGATCGGATTCTTAACAGATGACGCGGATGTCGATCTTGTTTTCAAGCATTTGAAAGAGGTAGGAATCAGCCTAGCATATTAGATGATGTTATGAACGCTAGTAGCTGATGTAGCTTTTGGAGCATGTTAGTCTAAATTGAAGGTGCTGCGTGTCTGGGGTTTCAACGATGTAAATGAGATTCCACCTGCAGGAACAGTGTACTACCAAGCTTTGGTTCCTGGAAAGGAGCCATATATCAACCTTGGGCCTGATGGTCTTCAGCGGCTCGATGTTGTGGTAGACAAGGCCGTTCACTACGGAATCAAGCTGATCTTGCCGTTTATCAATAACTGGGTACACACTTCCCCAATCTATTCAATCGCGGCGGCCAATGCTGACTTACTTTTTCTACTAAATTTAGGGTGACTATGGAGGTATCAACGCTTACTCCAACTATTTCGGCACCAACGCGACCAACTGGTACGAATCGGCTCCTGCCCAATCCCAATACCGAAAGTTTATAAAGGCGGTGGTCCGACGATACAAGCACTCCAATGCTATTTTCGCCTGGGAGCTAGGCAATGAGCCCCGATGCAAGGGATGCTCCACCGACGTTATTTTCAACTGGGCGAAATCTACCAGCGAGTACATAAAATCCTTGGACGATAGACACATGGTAACTCTTGGAGACGAAGGTTGGCTGGTTGGAGGTGGAGATGGATCGTATCCTTACCAAGGAGGTGAGGGCATCGATTTTGAGAGAAATTTGAGCATCGAGACTTTGGACTTTGGTGTTTTCCACCAATGGCCTCATGCATGTGAGTGATAAGTTTAAACATATCGCACTTATTGTAATTTTCTAACGGTGATTTCGTTTGTAGGGAGCATGCCATACGAGTGGGGTTCTCAATGGATTCGGGAGCACGATGCCATTGGCAAAAGAGTAGGAAAGCCTGTCGTGCTCGAGGAATATGGTGATATCACAACAAACCACACTGCGATAAGATTGCCCTGGCTCGACACGGTTTATTATGATACTCGTAAGTCTCCAGTCTATCCTCGCAAAAGCTATTCCATTTTCGAGATTCGTATATTGACGGTAGTATATAGAAATCGCTGGTGATATGTACTGGCAGTATGCGGACTTTCTATCTACTGGTCCCTCCCCAGATGATGGAAATGCAGTTTACTATGGAACCCCGGAGTACAAGCCTCTGGTTATTGATCATGCAGCTCGCATGGTAGCAAAGCCGGTGGTTTAATAAGTTCATTGCGAACACGTGAAATAGATAGGCGTATACGATACTGAATGGGACCACTTGCCTTAAATACCATAAGACGGTGAGAGTCTCCAACAGTGTGTATTATATACCGAGCCCACATGTTCGGCCTTGGAGTGGAACTCATGTGCCATGACGATGTAATATAGAGTGTCCCATTCTTCGAGTAGATTTCAGCCAGCTTGTCAACTCCATCCAGTTTTCCCAGTTCTGCAGTCATCACTCTATTCGCAGTGCGAAGCATAGGATTTCACAAACTACCCAAAACCTTAACGGTTTAGAAAGTAAATCATCGAAACAATTAGCGATTCATATCATGTTGAAGCTTTCTTACTTCCGGTCTCCGATGCCAGTCATTCGTTTTTCGGCCTCATATTCGAAACCCAGGTAGGGATGCCAACAATCGAGCTTCTGCAAAGAGTTGGACTCTGAAACAACACATTTATTCTTCCGACGGTGTAACCGTTGCTGGCACAAGGCACCGTTCGAATACATGCTGGGCTAGCCGACCGAGGAACTTGCCGTTCGGTTGTCAGTTTGAGTTCTGAAAAGAGGACCCTGCAGGAGATCGAGTGCGCCATGCAATGATTTGCATCATGTCCGGCCGTGAAGATCTTGAGATCTTAAGATCCGAAGGCCGAAAGCTGAAAACCTAGAAATATCGATATGTTTGTCTTTGCTACGCCTTTTGTTATACGTAGTCTCAAACCCTTTTTTTGAAGCGTAATTCTACTGCTCGATGATATATTCCAAGCAGTGCTTTGTCTATCCACTGCATCATATCCGCCTTGTCTCGGGGCTGTGTGCCGCACCGCCTTCGGTAGTTCGGTGACCAGCATAAGCTTTTGGTAGTCAATTGGTCGCACGACACAGATCAGTACTGTGTTCGTCCACTCGCCACAACTTAGTACGAATCGGATTAGCTAAGACCTAAAGAAAACACCAAGAGTCTCCGGGATCGCAACCCTTCCGTATTCCGGACAATCGTGGAGACCGGAACATTTGATCCGCATTGAGGATATGGTATGTATTCGATGCCTAGCATAGTTACGTATTCATTTCCGCTTGGTCCCGAGGCTGAAGATTGATCTTATTTCTATATTTACAAACAACCGATTGCTTCCTTCCCCTAATCATAATCGGGAAGTTCAAAGTCAGACGAGATCATTTAATTTCGGGAGGGTTTCCGACCAAATCAAACCCATTTTTCCTTTGATACTTTATCACTATAAGTCGGCCACTTTCTCTTCAACTCAGTTCGCATTTTTGGTATACGATTTATAATTCGACGTCATTTCAATATCGAAGGGATGGGAGGATCTAGTCTTACCGGCCTACTTTTAAATTTCGGCCTCTTATCGGCAGGTTACGCGGCCACCATCACAAGTGACACACGCAGCCTTGCAGTCCTCGACAAGCGTGTTGTTCCAGACGCTCCCGACGGGTACGCTCCCGCCCCTGTCGACTGCCCCTCAACGCGTCCTCGAATTCGATCCGCACGCACGCTCTCCAGCCAGGAAACATCATGGCTTGAAAAACGACGAAACAATACGTTACAACCGCTCAGGGACTTTCTCACAAGAGTAAACATTCCCGGGTTTGATGCAGGAGCGTACCTAGATGCGAATAGAAACAATGTATCCGCGTTGCCAAATATCGCAATTGCGTGCTCTGGGGGAGGATACAGAGCCCTGTTGAATGGTGCTGGTGCATTGGCTGCTTTCGATTCGCGAACGAATAATTCCACATCCACCGGACATCTCGGCGGGCTGCTTCAGTCCGCTACTTATCTAGCTGGGTTGAGCGGTGGCGGCTGGCTTGTCGGAAGCTTGTCGTTAAACAACTTTACGTCCGTTGAAGCCATTGTCAATTCGACACCTGATCAGACCGGATCGTTATGGCAATTTCAGGATTCCATCTTTGTAGGACCCTCGGAGAGCAGCGTCCAGCCAATACACGGCACGTCTTATTATTCGAGCTTGCTCGACATAGTCCATTCCAAATCCGATGCCGGTTACAATACATCATTGACGGATGTATGGGGCAGGGCGCTGTCCTTCCAACTTATCAACTCGCCAGAGGGTGGTCCAGGTGTTACCTGGTCGAGCTTGTCCGACGACCCCGTTTTCAATGCTGCGGATACGCCAATGCCAATTCTCGTGGCCGATGGTCGGGCGCCGGGGGAGAAGATCATCTCGTTGAACACGACGGTATTCGAATTTACGCCATGGGAGATGGGGAGCTGGGACCCTACTGTCTATGGATTTGCTGCAAGTCCTCCCGCCGCTCGAGATACTTTCTGTTGGTACTAACTTTCAATTCGTAGCCTCTTCGATACATTGGATCCAATTTCTCCCAAGGCGTTATCCCTCGAAATCAACAGTGCGTCCGAGGATTCGACAATGCCGGCTTTGTTATGGGCACTTCTTCGTCTCTGTTCAACCAATTTTTGCTGAACTTTGACTCCGTTGCGGGCGACATCCCCAGGGTGTTCCAGAGCCTCGTTCAGAGCATATTGGAAGAATTTAGCGGTGATGAGAACGATATTGCTGATTGGACACCAAATCCTTTCTTTGGGTGGAATAATAACACCAATCCGGGAGCTCAATCGCCACGCCTGACTCTAGTTGATGGCGGTGAGGATTTGCAAAACATCCCTCTGCAGCCGCTCATCCAGCCGGAGCGCGAAGTTGATGTCATTTTTGCTGTCGATTCTTCTGCGGATACCCTCACGCCAGGTGCCAACTGGCCGAACGGAACCGCTCTGGTCGCCACTTACGCCCGATCCATCAGCGGCAGTATGAACAACGGAACCGCTTTCCCCGCAATCCCGGATCAAAATACCTTTGTCAACCTCGGCCTCAACACCAGACCGACGTTCTTTGGATGCGATGTCTCCAACTTTACCGACGTCATCCCACCTCTGCTGGTGTATATTCCCAACCACCCGTTCATTTACAACTCCAACGTGTCCACTTTTACCATGTCCTACAATATCTCGGAGCGAAACACGATTATCCAAAACGGATATCTAGTCGCCACACGAGGCAACTCGACTTTGGATGAGCAGTGGCCCCAGTGCGTTGGATGTGCCATCATGAGCAGAACCTGGGCAAAGACCGGGGCAACGGTTCCCGACGTTTGCAACCAGTGCTTCGAACGTTATTGCTGGAACGGAACGAGGGCTTCGGAACTGCCCGCGGAGCCCTACGAGCCCACAAGCATATTTACCGAGACCTATCTAGGTAAAAGCGGTGGAATGGCGCTCGTACCAAGTTTGTTTTCTTTGATGGTGGCGTTTGGTGCGGTTGCTATCATTGGTTTCTGATGGAGTGAACATTTTGAGCCTTGGAGTATTTTGTTATAGAGGGCTTTCCCGCCCCGCTTTTCCGCCCCGAATTTATAAGTGTATCGTTATACGGATCTGCTTTGTACAACATTATAACTGGGATCATTTGTAATTATTATGGCCATATTATCCAAAATCAAATTAGTATTATTATTTTTCATATAATTTGGTAAAGACATTATAAAGCGATGGGAGGTAGCGGTCACTCTCTTAACCCTCTGTTGAGTATACAAGTACCGTTATGACGTTCAAGCAGTCTTTCGGGTTCCAATGCTGGTTACTGTAAGATAATTCTCGTATCACCGTTGGGTTCGGCCACGCATTTATAAACGATTCTGTGTTAGTACCCGCGTAATTTGATTGTATTTTAGGATCATCCATCGAGAATATTATCTATATTTTCCTGTCCAAAACTCTTTCCGTCATATTTGGGTGCTATACGAGAGATGTTGACTAGGCTTCCTTCCGCTGCTGCAGATGGTGTGCATATCTGCACGCAGAAATGTGGGGCACTTGAAAACCCTCATGATCAAGCAGTGCGTATCCACGAATCAGACCATGAGCAGGACATAACGCTAAAGGTCAAGATGCCGACCCACAGGTACAGTTTTCGCGCTCGTTGATAGAATTTCTCGCAGTTCCCGCGAGATGTTCAAGGACTTAAAATATTGTTCCCAAGATCATGATCCCAAACCCGGTTGCACAACACATGGTATTTGGGCGGCTTGAAGACTTTGCCCTGGGCCATCAGATCGCGATCGAAATCCCAGTCGTGCAAACCAAATCTGGGACCACAAGAAACGGGTTCCTACGGCCCTGAGTTATTTTGCACCAAAGCGGCAGATGCGCCGAGGAATTACAATTCTTATCAGCAGTGTTTACAACCTCAGACACCAAATATTAAGCCCCAAAATGCGCAAGGATGCCGCCTCGCTATCAGTGTCGGCGATTGGTTACATATGCGAGGAGCTTATCTTTCAGGCAGCTGGGTTTAGCGGTCTTGGTCAAAAAACAAGATTTTTGGCACCAGTAAATTGGCATGCGGGAGCTCGGAAGTGCACGTTTGGGTCACTTTCCTGGTTGATATGCAAATAGGCGAAGAAATGTATCGATTTGCACTGGGAAAAAAGTAACCAGGCACGAGGGCAGAAAGCCATTGATGCACAGGAAGCGCACCTGTACCTCTACTCGAGGCGCATCTGGGGTGATCTTTAAATGGAGGTTGCAGTCTCTTCTTTTTCCTTTCTTTCTAGCCCTCACGCGATACTTGTTCAACCCTCTGTTCTCTATCCTTCGAATCCTTCTTCCAGAGTCGCCTTTTTTGTAGTTCTGGTGAAAACGACAAAATCGAAGTTCAAGATGAGCGCCAACCACGACAAACTCGAAGATATCCCGGGTACCGAGAAGATATTTGAGGGCGACCAGATCGAGATTGTTCTTTTCCCCCACCCGACAGACTCCCCAAACGATCCGTTGAATTGGTCTTGGTTGAGAAGATATTGGCACGCCGTGCTGGTTCTATTCTACACTGGTATGCAATTCAATTCACTCATAACCCTAATAACCTTTGCATAGCTGTAACCTAATCAAACCTAACCTAACCTAACCTAACTAACGCTCAAATAAATCTCTCAGGCTTGACTGCAGGTATTGCTGTTACCCTAAGCATCAAGATTGATTAACCCTAACCCTAACCCTAACCCTAGCCACTGCGAACTGCGCGGGATCGACATCAGATCCTGTCGGAGACGAATTGGTACGATATTTCAATCCTTTCTCTACTGTAATTGAAGCAATTATATGCCCAAATTCTTGTCGGTGCAGTCTCATCGCTAAAAAGAAAGAAAATGCCATTATGTGTTGTGTGATTTAGCAGCTAAACACACCTGCAACCCGTTCCAAGAAATCCAAGTGCAACAAAAAATAACATGTAGCTACTGCATGTAACGGACGGTAACATAGCTAACGGAATTGCTGGAATACAGGGAATAGGGTACGACATCTATAACGATGCCGCTGGCGTCCTTTTTGCTGGAATCGGTTACTTCTCTCCGTTCATAGCCGCTCTAGCAACCCTCTATGGACGACGTGTCGGGTACCTTGTCTCCATGATCCTGGGTCTTATCGGTTCAATCTGGTTCGCAAAGGTTAACACCATTGGAGACACCATTGGAAATCAACTCTTTGTCGGCATGTCCGAATCTGGGGCGGAAACAATTGTTCAGCTATCCTTGATTGATATATTCTACTCACACCGAATCGGAACCGCGCTCGCTATTTACATTCTTGCTACTTCCATCGGGACTTACTTAGGTCCACTAGTAGGAGGCTATATTGCTGGAGGACCGCTGGGGTGGAGATGGGTTCCCTGGCTAGGAGCCATATTTTACGCCGTGTCGTTTGTTATCTTCTACTTTGGCCTAGAAGAGACGTACTTTGACCGTGAGCGGTACCTACAGCGGTACGCGAAGGATACACCTGGGGTTGTTGTGAAAGGAGATGAGGCTACTGAGGATAAAAAGATAGACGAGAAAGCACCAGCGGGTGGTGAGGACCCGGAGAGGAAATTGACCCCAAACGAAACAACCGCACCACCAGAACCGCTTGCCAAGGGAGAGAAAGATCCGAGAGTCAAGAAGACTTACTGGGAGAACGTAGCCCTGATCACCCCGGCGAGCAACTTGAAGGGGTGGGGTGGTAAGCAGTACCTCCAACGTCTCATCCAAGGCATGCGCGTGTTCGCCTTCCCTGCCGTTATATTTTCCGGTCTCCAATGGGGTGCGCAGGACGCCTGGTTGTCCTTCTACCTCACGACTGAGGACGAATTGTGGTACGAAGAACCATACAGCTATAGCAATTATGGAGTGGCCCTGATGAACGTACCTTGTCTGATCGGTGCGATCATTGGCTGTATCTACGCTGGTCCGTTGAGTGATTGGTTTGTTCTGTGGATGGCAAAGAAGAACAACGGGGTGAAGGAAGCGGAATATCGTCTCTGGCTAGGTCTTGCCAACTTGGTGATTTCTCCGGTAGGACTCCTGGTCTTCGGAATCGGTAGCGCTCGAGGCTGGTACTGGCCTAGACCGTACGTCGGATTGGGATTTATCGGTTTCGGGTGGGGTTGTGCGGGTGACATCTCAATGGCTTATCTGGTCGACTGTTACCCGGAGATGGTTATCGAGGGTATGGTTGGTGTAGCGGTCATCAACAATACCTTGGGCATGATCTTTACGTTTGCTTGTAGCGATTTTATCGAGTCGGCTGGTACCGAGAATTCGTACATTATTATCGCGGTGCTACAGATCTTCTTTGCAGCGTTAACCGTTCCACTGATAATCTGGGGAAAGCGTATCAGAAAATGGACAGCCCCGAGTTATAGGAGGTTTTTGGAGATCAGAGATGGATTGGATCGACATTAACGATTAGTCTTTATCTAGTTTGATCGGTTGCATTAGCCGTAGCAATATTAATCAAGATGCCTTTTCCTATTACTCTGGAGCTAACAATAATACCGTGGTGAACTAAATTGCAGATCAATATAGTATCGAATCACTTGGTCTAGTAATGTATGTGAACTAGTTTGAGTGAATCAAAAATCTACAATGACGAATTCCACTAACTAGGAGGAAGGAAATCTCTCTTAATATTGGACCTAATCATATTATAAGTAGTCTCACGAAAAGTAATACTATATTGCGATATTGGTACTATAATCAATGGCTGAGACCAGGAACAGTGGAAATCATCTTAAATCTAGTCAAGTCACTTCACGATTTTTGGTACTCTCGTATCCAGAAACCGGTCCACATAAACTGCCATACTGCCCTGACCTGCTATGAGCAATTATGTGAGGGCTGTAGTTTTCAAAAGTGCA
This sequence comes from Dactylellina parvicollis, assembly GCA_036971385.1. Taxonomy (NCBI): domain Eukaryota; kingdom Fungi; phylum Ascomycota; class Orbiliomycetes; order Orbiliales; family Orbiliaceae; genus Dactylellina; species Dactylellina parvicollis. The sequence goes on from JAJTUD010000005.1 coordinate 831,232, forward strand.
AAGCTAAAGTAGGAACGACAAAACTGCAGAATCGATAAATGCAACTTCCACAGCGAGCGCCACGAGATATTCATATATCTGCACTTTGTCTAGCTACTCGCACCAAGATTTAAATACCCAGCCATGGCGTCTTTACTCTCTATTCCTATTGATATCGTTCTGACCATCTACGAGAACTGCAGCGGTTTCGCTGATGCTGTAGCGCTGAGTGCTACCTGTAGGTCGCTCGCATCTATCTGGGCCAAAAAAAAGCCCGTATTGGCAGCGTCAATTGCCCTCAGAGTAGTCCCTGCGTTCGACGATGCTCTTATCACTGTATGTGATTACCCTAACATTGCTGCATGTCAGCTCGATGCTGATACTTAATTGCAATACCAAAGGTTCGGGCGACGGTGCTCGCAAAATCGCACATCAACACATATTTCACCCCTGGAGACTCTCCTCCCTCAAGATTCAACGTTACCCCCAGATCCCTCTCCTACCGCATTTCCAAACCGAAATTTGCAGAGATTCTCGCCGTCCTGGATCTCTATACATTTATCACTTGCGCCATAGATTTGGCACACAAAGGTGATCCCGGTCATCTAAAACGTCTCGCAAGGATTATATCAAACCGGACATGGAAACAATGCGTCCCTTACAAAATCCTCCCGGAAGACCCGTTCGAAGGATGCCAACCTCGTCGGGATGATATCCCCACATACGAGCACCGTGTTTTCTCCAGCATGTACCGCGTTTTCCTCGCGGGCGCGATACTCTCTTGCGCGTACGTACACCCCATCTTGAGCAAATCCTCACCGCTCAGAAAGCAATACCTACCATCCCCAAAACCACCAGGCGAATCGGATCCGGATGCAATGATTTTAGGAGCTACCGGCTTAAGCCTAAACAGTACACGGTCTTATTATTTAACGGGTGAAGAGGTTCCGTACTTGAAAAACTTTTTGGTATACCATATTTCGAAGGAGACGAGGCATGATATGAAGAGTATTGAGGATTTCACTCCACTGCTGGATTATTTGGTCGAAAGGGGGAAGGAAGAGTATCATACAGATGGCAGTCCATCCGCCAGCGGAGGCCTGCCCGAATCAGAGCTGTCCGATGAGGAATATAAAGAAGGGAGTGTAGTACAACAGCTTCTAATGCTGCAAAACGCGTTCGAAATTCTGCGCCGTGTAGTTGCGGATGTGGGGGGATACGATTCTTGGGTGAGTCGGGAGCAGCGCCCGGGATCCCTAGATTACCTAGAACCAGGAAGCTCCTATCAAGAGGACATCAACTCCCAAGGATCCGACCGAAGATCCCAGCGTAAAACTCGGAGTCTAGAACTCTTCATGTTTGGGGTATACCAACCCGAGATATTTACCTTCCCAGCATCGAGGAATATGTTGCAGCCGGACACTTGGATCTATGCGCGCCCGGGTAACTGCATCGTCAACGGTATTCGAGCCAAATGGGAGATTATTCCCATTGCAATCTTGATCGAACACGTACTGTTTAAACTGCACAGAATGTACGGGATAAATAATATGAAGGGGTTCGTCGATATGGACTTTCTTCACTTTTCGATGAGGACAAGATGCGGCGTCCGGTTTGAACACTCGGACTCGGTTGGGTGGGAGTTGGTTTTTTTGGCTTTGTACATGGCACGAGGGAACGCGTTTTGGAGTTTGAAGCGGCACGTGCCCAGAATTGGGTTCTTGGAGGTGCCGCTGGCGCTGTGGAGTGAGAAATAGTAGGTTCCCGTAATAAATGGTTCTGCGTCTGACTGAGGCCGCAAACACGGGACGAGATAATTTATGTGCATATCGCAAAATTGGTGGTACGCAGCATCGCGAAGAAGCTGAGCAGCGAAAAGCAAATTCTAGTATTATTTAGCGGTTTCTAAGAACAATAAACGGTACATTTGCAGAACTGAACCTTGTAATCTACAAAATTGTCTACATAAATATCAAGTAAAATATATAATTCAGATGATAATCAACTTGATGACTTTTCAAATTTTGTAAAGTAGGTGATATATAAAATCCAAAACAAAATCACACCGGAATCAAGCCGGAATATTGATAACATAATCGGAACACCCTACTGTAGCATTCACACCCTTATACTTGTATCCGTAGTTTCCACCGATCGGATCGTAAGCGATATCAAAGCAGTTCAAGAACTTCCTTCCCGTGTTAATGTACCCGTTGAGCGAGCTCGTGCCAAAAGCAGTTGGTTGCATCGGGTTGGGAGAACCTTGTTTTTCGCTCATGTCATACTTGACAGAGTACTTGGACCCATCCGGGCCCGGAATAGTGATATTGAACACGCTTTTCCCCTCAGTCCATTGTGGAGTTCCCGAAAAGTAGGAGTTGGGGATACCGGTATCGACCAAAACGGTTCCTGCGGTGTCAGCACCACCGTCGACATTGTAAACCATCGGTGGTGTACCCCAGTCTCGCATTCCACCAATGTCCTGCTGTGAGAGTTTTCTAAAGATGTGACCTGCGGTATTTTGGCTGGTTAACCCCAGCCAGACTCCGTCTGTCGTGATAACGTAACCTTGGCAATAGTTGGCGCTCAACGGAGAAATAGCCTGGCCGTTGAACGATATGGTGTCTAGAAATGCGTTATTGACGGGAGCCACGCCTCTGCCGAACCCGATACCCATGTAAGCGACCCGGAGCGGGGATGATACGCTTCTGGTAGTCACACTGCTGGTGTTTCCGCAATTCTTCTCGCACTCGCAGGGTCTGGCTTCCTTGGCAAGCGGGCACCGGTTGTTGTCGGTATTCCGATCAAATGTCGGACAGCAGATTTCTCTGTCTTTGACGAGAATCTTTGTGCGCATGGTGTACGGTCCGAAAGCCATGTCGACCCACTCTTCGTAGCCTTCTTCGAGCCAATGGCTGCTGCTGTAGAAGATACTAGCTTTGATCTGCTTTGTAAAGCTAGTGCTGGGGAAGAGGTTTATGTTTGCAACCAAGCCCGTGGAGCCAGTGTCAATAGTGGCGACAATGGGAACGCCAGCAATGGTGACGTTGACCGTTGCATCATCAGCCCAACTGTTAATTGGGGATGCCCATGGGGCAAAGTAGGCCTGACTGCAAGACTTGGTATCCCATTGGAAGCCCTGGGTGGTCGTAGTTGGGCAGTCGGCAGGATCTAACCGGGTGGCCTGTCTTGCGACATGACTAGGGTGGGGTTTAGGGATCACGATAGCGGATGCTGGCGCGAGAGTAGCCGCGAGGCAAAGAGCAAAAACAGATGCTTTGGAAACTCTTGTTTTTTTTGGTTTTTTGGATACGAGCTCTTGAGCTGATGGCGCTTGGTGCATAAAGAAAATCATGATGAAGGATTAGAAGACTACAAGATGTCTTCAATGTATTTTTATTTGGTTGGATGCAGACCTGAAGATTTTGATTTGAGGTCTATATATACAGAATGCGAAAACATAAAGTTTGCAAGACTGGGACATCAATGATCATCAAAGTTACATTTGTAGATGTAGAGTTTCGCGAGGTAACGAGATGATCGAGAGTGTAAATATCGTTTCTGTCTATATGCAGTTGAAGCGTCTAGTTAAAGTTCAAAAGTCTCTTTGGTCTTGGGATGCCCGCATCTAGCAATGAAAGATCTGAAATTATGTGTTGCCATGATGTTGTAATCTGTGTGTTGCGGCCGCACAGACACGAGCGTGTCCCCTGCAAGTGCGAGCCGGCCCAAAATCGAGCGAGCAGGCTAGTCACCAGTGTTCAGGCACTCAGGGTCCAGAGGCTGACCGATAGCCAGGGGTACGAGGCAGATCACCAACCTCCTCGGTATTTTAGATTCAACTGTTCCGACTAGCTTGCTCCAGAGGAATGGTTCCTAGAGTACCTAGACTTTCCCAAAGCTCGATGTCTGGGATCCGACGCAAATGCAAGTGCAAATGCCGACATACATGTAGATGCAACCAGAGTGTCTTGGTGGACCGTAACACCCATCGTGCATCGAATCACCAGAAGACGTCAGAAGTTGCAAAATAAAAGTTTATATCGATGGCACCGTAGATTCAAAGGGTCCAGAGAAAACTATAATCACGGCGAAATTTCTGTGGCCTGATGCTGCGAAAGGCGAAAGGTTCTATAAAAAGTATACCGCTAAGGAGAAACATTTTTTTTCTTCCACGGTAACCTTTTTGATGGTGTCTGAGTTCACCATCAAACGAAATGTAACCTCAAAGCGTCGAACAGTCAACCACATTCAGACGATTAGAATGTGACGGCAAAATACAAGTAGGTCACGGGGAATAGAGACGGGATGTCCGGCCTCGATGGCACAGGAGAAGAAGTATTTTTTGAATGCGAACTTGTACCAGGTGCCAGTCGAGTCTAGCAGAAGTGGAGGAAGTGGGTGATAGGAATGTGACAATGAGTCTAAGTATAGGCAACTCTAGAGCTTGCAAAAGCAAGTGACATGCCAGACCCTGCAGCCGATAGCGTAATCCAGACCTTACTAGGATCGCGATACTACCTCAAAGGCTAAAAAATTGGTGGACCGGAGGAGCTACCAGAGCTCAAAGGTGAACGCCTCCTCACTTTTCAATGCATAGGAACCTTCTAGCGGCACGGCATCTGCGACATTTTCCCTTCTGCTGGTGGTGATACTTTGGGTACTTGTTTTCCCGTAGCGGGGCTATGAATCCCAGAGGTTGCAGGGGAGAGCTGAGGGAGCCCAGCTGCGGTTTGGATCACACCTACCCTGACATGACCTCGACGAAGGAAAAAGAGGGGAATAAGGCGGATTTGTCAATATTGCTGATGCGATATATATTCAAGCCGAAGGAGCATCTACATGTCCGTTTTTTCTCCTCACAGTCTACAAGATACAGCACGTTGCCCATCACATTCGTTATCGAATCATCATTTAATACAATATCGTCACTCGTTTTCCACCTGCAATATAGTTGAGCAGTAGCTCTTTATCTTCAAGTCGAAACCCCACCTTTACCGCCCGACAGAAGAAGAAAGTGATAGCCGTGCATATACATACGGTTCAGCCTCCTCGTTATTCGCGATAAGATCGGATCTAGCCAGAAACCGGCCAGTTTGCGGTCTTCAGCTCGTTGGGATCAAACATCGCATTTGCTGCCTTTTTGGGCGCAATTCAGCCTCTCGCTTTTCCGCGCAACACCACACCAAATTATCGCCAACTTTTGTGTTGGATTATAGCTCGAAGATCTGCTAATTTTTGAGCTCGAATACTGCGCATAAAAATACCCTACGCGCCCATCTTCTCTCAACTTCTCTCGTTCTACCAACCTCATCTCAAGCCCCGCGGGAAGTTTTTTGACATCTCTCTTCATATCGAGAGCGCACTCCTTCCGTTACCACAATGCAGGTCAGAACGTTTATTCTGATAGCGACAAGCTTGTTGCCAGCTGCCTTTGCGCAGACTAGCTCGACTTGTAATCCTCTGAAAGGATGTAAGTATATCTCCCATATGAAAATACAAACCTCTAGGCATCTTCCCTTGCACGCCATCATTCCAGCTCCTTGAACAGTTGCTAATTCGCTGAAATAGGTTTCAAGGACGACCCGGCTCTGGGAACGACGTACACCTACGATTACACAAAGAACCATGCCGCAGCTCCTCTGTTCGATATAGTATCCTCTGCGTCTAGAATCTCGTACCAAGACGATGGAATGCACATGTCTGTTCAGATGAAGGGGGATTCGCCAACACTACAGTCTCAATTTTACATCTTTTGGGGTAAAACTGAGATTGTCATGAAGGCCGGTCCCGGCGCCGGTATCGTCAGCTCTCTGGTATTCCAGAGCGACGACTTGGACGAAATCGACGTTGTAAGTTTTAGCATTTGTGGTATCTAGGTAGACTTGGAGCAAACACTAACATGAGATGCAGGAGTTCATTGGAAACCAGCCAGGCAACGTCCAGACAAACATCTTCTCCAAGGGAGACCAGGATGTGCACATCTACGGTTCAAACTCTCCTGTTGGTGATGCTACTGGAGTTTTCCACAAGTACACTGTCGACTGGACCCCCGAAGCTATCACTTGGTATATTGACGGAGCTGTCGTTCGTACTTTGACCCGTGCTTCCCTCGGAGATGTATACCCACAGACACCAATGCAAATAAAATTCGGACCCTGGGCGGCTGGCGACCCGTCGAACGCGCCAGGAACCATCAAATGGGCTGGTGGTGAGATCAACTATGCCCAGGGGCCATTCGACATGGTCGTCGCTTCATTGACCGTCACGGACTACTCCACCGGAGCAACCAAGTATCGCTACAAGGACACTAGCGGTTCGTCTGGAAGTATCGAGATTGTTGGAGGTGGTGCTGTTCAACCACCCCCACCCCCACCACCTACTTCCAGTGCCCCCCCTCCGCCACCACCTACTTCCACCTCGAAGCCACCAGTGCCAACTACGACGTCAACCCCACCGCCTCCACCACCAGCTCCAACTACGACTTCCACCCCTCCACCAGAGCCCACGACTACTTCTAGTAAGTCAATCCCTCCACCGCCTCCACCGCCTCCAACAACCACCTCGATCTCAACATCTACCACTACCACTTCCACCACCACCGAGGAGCCGGAAACGACTTCAATCCTGGATCTGCAAACCAAACTGGTCACTACCTCTTCCTCTGTTACTACATCTACTAAGGCTAGGACTTCATCAAAAGTAGAACGAGAGACGACTTCGTCTGAAGAAGAGCCAACTAGTACTTCGAGCCTTGTCTCAAAGTCTACATTTGTCGTTGAGACTAGCAGCCGGTCTATCAGCCGTGCGGAGCCTACCACCCTGCAAACTAGCGTCGGTACCGGCTCGACGAACGAGCAGCTAGCAAACCCTACCACCGTTCCAAACAGTGGTAGCACCGTCCGCGCTGCCTCACCTCTCATCATCGCCATTGCTGCCCTCTTTGTTCTCTTCTAAACGACCATTCCAACTTTTGCGATATAAATTTCCTTTTCATCTCACGACTGCATAGAATAATAAGACTTGCTCGTACGCATTACAGAGTGATGAATTAATGCCTCACATCCTTAATTTCTCTCGCCCCTCTTCATTTTGTATGGTTTCTCTCTTGTATGGATTTTTTTTATAGCTCTCCTTTGATGCACTTCTGTATGGCATTAGCGATTGGGTTTACAGGTGTTTTTGTCCCTTGGGAGTATATTTTGTTAGATGAATAATTGCAATAATTAATTGGCACGAGTTTTTGTCTGGTTCATTCTGATGATTTATGCTGGATTGTCTTTTTGGAGGAACGATGCTTATAGTTTATTACCAATTTAAAAGCGACTGCTATCTTTAGTTGTGTGCTATCAGCCTAGAATATTAGCCAGGCCGGAGTGTATAGATTTAAGTAATGAAGGGGTATATATCTTTTTTAACCGGAGCTCTTTTGGGGCAATACGATTGTACTGCGGAAAAAAGGGTTTGATGAATTTATCTTGACTGTTGCAGGTTGTAAGTGATGTTTAAAATGTTGACGCTTTATTTCATTCCGGTATATATCTATTGGTAGCTGCGAGTGAACTCCCTTACTTGGTCAGGAGATATCTGTTATTCATCAAACGGCCCAATCAGCCCCCCTCAAAAATTTAGTATAAGTTCGAAACGAGTAGGTTCGTCAATTACTTTGCGAATTCTTTGGACGAAGAAAAGGATGTTTTACTGGAAAATGATATTATGTATACTGGACATCAAAAAACACTGTCCACGGTATGATATATATAAAGCATGTCAAGCATCACGCATTTAGGAGGTCATACATGTGAAAGGTAAACGAGAATACCAAAACAAAAGCCTTGCAACATCAAATCCAAAACACTACTCCCTCAAACCATCCGCATTCTTGTGCGGTGTCACAACCGTGCTACTCCCTCCCCGCACGTAGTATAACGCCGTAGAGGCCAACCAAGCGACTCCCATAACTGCCGCAACAACGGCATAAGCAATCTTCCCGCTGTTCGTATTGTTCGCTAATTGCAATCCCAAACCACCGTTGATAATTCCCAAAATCATGAGGATTCTGCCCCAGTTCGCGTGCAAAGGCGCCAATATAGTCCTCTTCCCCCTCGACTTGAACAACCAATGATGTACCCACCCGATGATGGGCTGGAAGAATAATCCACCCATCACCACCATTCCAATGATCGGATGCGTCTCGGAGAGCAGTTGTAAATCGCGACCGAGCATGACACCGTAAGCCAAACCGGCTATAGCGATAGCCAGGGCGCTCACTTGAACAATCATGTGATTATCAACCTTTGCACCCGACGGCAGGACGCGAAGGATGATAGCCCCCAACGGGAAGAGAACGGCAAAGGCGAGCCCCATGAGTATACCGTGTATCTTGAGCATCTGCGGGATCTTGGCGAAGGAACCGCCTTCCACGGCTCCGGATCCGAGATTGTCACCGTCATCCGTGACCGGGTCGCTGCCGGACGTGGGGGCGGAACCGGGACCGGTCGATGTTCGCGCACCACCACCGCCACTACCACCGGATGTGGGCGAAGCCCCCGCCGATGAAGACTGCGCCGCTCTCTGCACGAACGGGTTCGAACTATCGCCACCCGTGGCCCTGGTGAGATCGAACGTGAAGCCTCCCATTTCGTCGTGTTGAATGATATTCACCGACGGACTGGAGTTATCAATGGCGTCACCGCTCCTCGACGCCCATATCCAATTCGAACGGGCTGATTTCACCTCTAGCCCACCGTTCGCTATCTGGATGCAGTTGCCACAACGGACGTTGGCGATGAGGGCGTTGTCCACTATGCCGCTACCTTCCAGGAGTTCAAATTCGGCTCTCGAGTTGAATTGCGGCTGAGTGTGGCCCGTTCCAGTTCGTGGTGATACGGTCACATTACCGGCACCGTCGGTGTAGACCACAAATATGTGGGCTCCCGTCATGCCGCTGCCGATACCGAGTGCGATCCATGATTTTCCAGTGGCGGGACCGCGGATTTGAAAGTAGATTGGACCCGAGTTGGAGGTGGATGTAGAGTCCGGGATGTTCACTGAATAGGAGATGGCGGTATCTGATGGGCTGAAGCGGGCGAATTGGGCTCGCGCGAGGTGGGACAAGGAGGCTGTAAAAATATTATCAGAAAGGGTCAGTTTGGTAGAAGTTGCAAAATAGGGAGGGATTGGCACGAACCTATCGCCGCCGCAGTTGTCCACCGCATTGTGATGTTTGTTTGTATATATTTCGATCCTTGAAAACGATGGATGTCAAGAGAAGTGGAGTCTTTCTCCCCCCGGGCAAAATTTAAGGTAAAGTATAGGGTGTCCTTGGTTTGGCTTGCTCTGCAAGTGTCGTTGGGTATATGTATAAGGCTTACAGGCGAATGCGAGCGAGATGTGGGATTGGAATGTTGTATCCGACCAGAATGGCACCGAAAAGGCACGTCGTCGCGTTTTCTAAACTCCCAAAGCGAAGTTTCAACCGAATGCAGGGCGGACAATGGCCTCAATATAAATAAGTTGCCAGAGTACCCCGGAAAAAAACTAGAAGGGGGGGTCAGCCTCTCTTCTCCTCCTCCTGTTAACCTTTCAGCAATTTTAAAGCTTTCCCACTCGTAACTAACGCCCAGCCCAACCCTTTCCAGATCAGCGAGTCTGGGCGGGGCGTTAAGTTTCCTGGCTATGATGCCGCCACGCTCGCCAAACCGGCAACCTCCTTTTGGTTCAACGACCGTCAGCCGGTGTTCGTTTTCGTCGAAAGGAAAGAATAATCAGCTGTCGAGAGATAGTTAGGGGGCGCAGTCTCTACATGTTGCGTCTTGCATAGATTGGCGACAAATCGGGCGCCGTACCAACGAATTTCAATCCCTTGTATGTATGTATACATGCATACACTGTCAGGACGATAATACCGCTCGGTTGAAACCGAATTGGGTGGGCACGAAAGCAGCCTAGCCGCAACGTTTCTTTCGATTCGATACATCTGAATCGGGCAATCGGGGGACTGTAATCAGGATACATGGCGATCGTCGTTCGTTCCCCAGTCCCACGAGCCGGCCTGGATCCAGCAGTCCCATGCTCGTCAGCAATTTCCCTTTATTGCTTTCCCCCCCAAAACCGCTAGGTATCGGAATAAATGACAGTTGCCAACTGTTGATATTCAAGATTTCGTCCCTTTGGTGGGGACTCCAGCTATCAATCAACGTCTACGGAAATACCAAGATCCTTAGATGCATAGATGCCGCGTAACTGAGGCTGTGGGCGCGGGATCGTAAACCCACATTCCCAAGATTGGACTTCTTACAAACCGCTGACCGAGCAGCAAAAAGTCGAACCCCAAAACTTGGAAAAATCTGGCGAATCACAGCGGCTTGTTTTGTAATTGATCCAGATTCCCATCCCAACCCACCCGCAATCGTGGGTTGCCCACCCTGCCAGGCCAAGGGAAACCCAAATTAAGCCCCAACTTTAAGGCTCATGCCCGAAGCGAATGCACGCTGCTGACGACGCTAACCTCTCGGGGAAAGCTACGTCACACAATGGGAAAATACCATAGATCTTCACCAGATTTTTGGATGTCTAGGAATGCTCTTCGATGTAATATCAACCAGATTGGACTTTAACTATCAGGAAAATAGCGTAAATTTATTCCGAGCTCCCAGAGGAATACTCCGAAATTACGGCCTAACGTTAGATTCGGGCCCTTACGTTGACCCCCAAGCGGCCATCAAAACAGTGTACATTTCTCCAACCGCAAAACAATAATAATAGGTACGCTAGTATATAAGCAAAAAATTGACATGGCGTTGAAGCAATAGTCTCGGGGCTATTGCAGCAAATACACGCGTGTGAAACTCCTGCGGATGCTAGCTTCGGGCTCTCGCAAAATACAGAACCGAAAGCTGACAACTGACAACGACAAGGTCAGTTTTAGAATCATGTAATCGGCGGCTGACAGCGAAAGTTGAGTTGCTTTAAACAAACGGGAAGAGAATTCTTAAATTGGCAAAAAAGTCTATACTCCCAACGAAAGGCAAAAAGAATAAGGACGCAAGGATCGATACTCCGCCTCACTGACTAATCGATATAATCGACCCAAAGAACAACATTTGATGGAAAACCTAAATCTAACTTTGCAGGCGGTTATATCAACCGGCAGCTGATAATCTATGCAGTACCTGTTTGATCTTGTCCATCAAGTCAAGGATAAGGAATGGCTTTGTGATCACATCGTCCTGTCGGAGTGTTCAGAATAACGTTTAGCAATGTCATCAACTTGCAGACACAAGGGACTTCTATCCCTTCTTCACCATTTTGGAGACGCTAATTGGATTGTCACTCACCATTCCAGCGTTGATCATGAATTGCACTTGCTCAAACCTTGCATTCGCTGAAGTGCCGATTATAGGAACGTGGCCACTCGTTTTTGTCTCATATTCTCTGATCAACCCGGTAGCCGTCGCGCCATCCATCACCTGCATATTCGAATATTTCATGTCAGCTTCTTGCACCTATGGCTAGGAATTGTTGGGCCGCCCATATTCATCCCTGGAATTTGCAAGCCTTTTCAAAGCAAAACTTACAGGCATCTCCATATCCATCAAAATAATTGTGAAAATCTCACCGCGTTTCATGTATTCCAGTGCTTCTTCGCCATTGTTAGCGATCGCCGTCTCACAGCCTTGCGCGACAAGCTGCTTTCTCAGTATTTTCTGATTTAGGATATTGTCTTCGACCACCAAAACCCGATAACCCTCGCCCAGCTTAGGACCCCTCCGGATAGACCATTGATCCCCAATCCTAGGGGCTTTGATGGGTGGTATTTGGGATGGTCGACGGGGGCGTGTTATGAAATCGTCACCTGCAGATTTCGCATCGCTGCCAAAAGAATAAGTTCTTTTGACAGAGTCCTCAGATACCAAGTGTGTGTGAGCAGCGGCTGGAGCGTCGGTTTGCTGGGCGAGGAAGAAGAACGAGAAGGTGCTGCCAAGTCCGAGTTCCGAGTCAAAATGGAGCTCTCCACCGAGGAGGAAACACAGACGTCGTGCAATGAAGAGTCCCAGGCCGGAACCACCGTAGGAGACGTGAGTTTTCGGTGCTTGGTGGAACCGCTGACCAAGGAAATTCTTCATCTCTTGGGAAATCCCTATCCCGGTATCCTATCGGCTTGAAATAAGTAACAAACGATGCCATGATGATAGTCTCACCTACCCGAACGCTGACTAGCATATAAACCCCATTCTCCTGAGCCGGGGCAGTCGATTGCTTCCGGTTTGGCTCCGTTGACGATGTTTCCTTATCTAAAAAGTTATCGGTGAATGATGGCCTTGTCTTTGACGAGTCAAGCGAAACGCAAATCTCCTTCTTCCCATCTTTCTGGCTCGTAAACTTGATCGCATTCGTAACGAGGTTGATCTAGAAGGGCCGTCAGCGATGAGAAGCGTTTAAGAATGGCCACTTTGTGGAAATTTACCAGAATTTGCATCAACCGAGCCGGATCAACAAGCCACCAGTGATGAATGCAATTGTTGCAGAACGCGTCCGTCATCTGATATCCGATTCAAAATTAGGACCTCTCAATTATCTAGCAAAAGATCTAGCACCGAACAAACGTACCGTAAACTCTGCAGTTATCCCTTTGCTCTTGAGTTCTGGCACAAATATCCTCATTCCCCGTCGAATGATTTCGTGCGGCTGAGCGGGTACAGGATCCACCGTCAACAGTCCAGCGTCGAGTTTTGACAAATTCAAAATGTCGTCGATGATTTTTTTCTGGTGCTCTCCACAAGCTAGTATTGTTTCCGCAGCTTCTTGGATTGCAGCGAGAGCAGCCGGGTCGGCATCGATATCAATCAAGGCATCCAAGGTCATCTGTATTTCGTCTGCAGACTGAAGAATCGCCGAAAGAGGATTTCTGAGAAACTGTTAGAAATACAGCCGATTTCCAATATAATTGTACGTGGCTTTACCTTAATTCATGGCTCGTGCTATATATAGGGTAATACGAATAGTAAGATCAGTACAGGTGTTTATGACATGGAGAATTTGCATAGTAAGTTCACTTACACGTCCTATATTGGATTTTACCATCCGTGGCGGTAGATAAGTATAGACCCCAGAAAATTACACGTTGGTGCGATAATGTAATACTTACTATAAAATTGTCCTGCTGTCGTTTCCTCTCTACCGCTTCTGCCGTCAGCTCACGTTGGTACTCTTCTGCCATTTTGATACTTGTGATGTCGACCAATGTTCCAAACCATCCTGTGAAATAGCCATCATCGTCATAGGAAGGATGTATCGAGTTCCTGCACCAAGTCGTAAAGCCTCTGCTTCCTGGAGTAGGATCATTTCCAAATCTGAAATCCTCAGCCATGCTACCTCGTTCTTCTATAATCTGGTTGAAAATGTTGACGATTCGGTCACGGTCCTCCACGTAAAGATATTTGTCCCAGACGTCTGCCCCCCCTTTTCGGTCCATGCCGCATATCCGCCACCAGGCATCATTAGCGAAAATGATTTGCCCTTGCTTGTTAATACATACAAGGCCTAGAGCGTTTCGTCAGAGAGTTTCTTAGGTTTCAGCAATCGGATGGGCTGATGGCCAACATACCAACAGGAACACTTTCTGCGGTCTGCGCGCTCGCACTTACTGTTAGCTTCGACGGAAAACATATGAACTTCCGAGCGCGATATGACTCACCCGTGTGAAAAGTGTCTCGCTTTCTCTTAGCTCTTTTGTCTTTTTGTCTAGACTTTGAGTTATCTGAAGACTATGAGCTCGAGCGATTTCTATAACCGACAGTTTAGCACCATTCAGTCCGATACCCCGAAAGCTTTCGTAGCAAATAGCGTACCAGCTAGTCGACTTTCCATTTGCAGCCTCTCTTCGTCTTTTACACTCCAAATTTTGGATACTGAGGCTGAAAGGATGTTCTGAAAGCTGTTGAGCCACTCCAGATACATTGCGTCATACGGCCGACGGTGGTTCTGTCCGATCACGACAAATGCTTGAACTACTCCAGAATGTCTCCGAACTGGCAGAGTAATGGCATCATGGCAAACTCCAAATCCACGATATTCCGTTCTATCTAGAAGATGAAGCTCAAATACGGAAAGCGGCTCCCGAATGGCACCTTTCTGCTGCCCATATGTGTGTATCAATCGCTCTCGAAAAACTTGAGTTTTGCTATGACCCATGGTGTCTAGATTGATGTCTCCGCATGCTTTTGAGTCAAGCCCTCTGCTTCCCATGTATTCGCATCGGCGACCATCTTCGCTGACGCTATAGAGGATGACGAAAGGAGAATCACGAGGAGTTTCGTCCAAGGCGTCTAGAATTGCGCTCCAGAATCCGTCTTTGTGACCGAATTCTTTTGCTTGTAAAATCTTTGAGCTCAGAGTCTGCAAGCTTTTTGTGTGTCGTGTCTTTATTATTAAATCGGTCTCAAAGACTGCGTATGTAAAGGTACCGAGATAGAAGCCACCGTCGTCAATCGCTGGTGATAGGATAAAGCTCACGTAGGACTCTTCTCCTTCTATAGACCTGTTGAGGAAAAAGAGTGCAGCATCTGGTCGACTTGGATTAATTTAGAATCTGAAAACAACATGGCATGCAGTTTTACCTCTGACAACCGTTTCTCCAAGCAGAGTCTTGTCGATTAGCGGGACAATAAGGTCCTGAGCATCCGGCCAGGCTTCTGCCATAGTCTTGCCCAATATGTACGGATGTCTTTCCTGGGCTACTTGCAAGCCCCATGTCAGATTGTAGATGCTGGTATAGTCGTAGCCAGCGTACAAAGCTACTGGCTGATCCATATACATGACAGTGTTGACTACAGCTCTCAAAGAGGTGGACCAGGAACTCATCGGGCCGACTCGTGTTTTGCCCCTGGCGGGGTGTTATTTCTTGATCTCAGGAATGGCTATCGATTAAGAATGTGGGCTCACCAGTCGATCGAATGTAATAAATTAAAATGCTTTCTTGCTTCGCCAAACGGAATCGAGCAATCTTCGGATGTCCAGTCAAGCCGAGGAAGGAAGCCGCCATTAGAGCGGATCAGACTCTCTTGTGCGAAGGAAAGCGAATGTGAAACTTTCAGGGCGGACAGAGATCGGGTTGCCGCAGATTCCCCATTGCCCTGTGATTTCTGGGACGATGGTGGATCAGTTCTCCAGCTTGCACTGCTCACATTAGAAGTGGCGAAATCGAACGTGCCAACGTAGCAACCTTCTCTACTCCCATTGAGAGTAACAGTACGCAAGTTGATCTGGTAGTTCCGATAGGTGGCTTGTAAGGACGTTCGCTTTTGGGAAACCGGTCCATCTTCACCAATGGCTGATCTTAGTACTCGAAGTAGCCTGTCGCGACAGGTACCTAGAATATTGTCAACGGCGATATTGGCGTAAACAATGGTATCGTTGGTGCAATCTAAAACGAATGTAGGGCGGGTGTCGGTTTGGATAAATTCGAAGAGGTAGTCTTGGACTGCGAAGCCCATCGTGTCGGAAAGACCACAGGGGACAACGAAGCGGGACGATTAAGCGGAGCACAATTTGGGGTCCGGACGGGTTAACGGGCTACTAGCTGGAGTTCGAATGCATGTTCCCAGGCTGTCCAGAGTTGACGAGTTTGACTGAAGCTACTCGAGCCGTCTGGTTAACGATCGATTGAAGATGACTGAAAATGGTTCCTTGTATCTGACTGGGAGCACGATGGCTTTTAATTCCGAATCCAACTGTATTTAGCTCTGCCCTACCTCTAGGCCTCTTTATGGCAGAATTACCAGCTGTCGCCTGGCGCCGCATGTGGACGCATGCAGACAGGATCATCAGCTCGTGCGCAAAAGCTTCGCAAACATGCATCGATCGCATCTGGCAACACTTCCAACACATGCGCATCGACCCTGGCATTCCCGTTCCCGTTCCCGTTCCTGGAATACCATGTAATCCACCTTTTATCGGTGCTAGGGATATAGATCAGGGCTGGCCGAACGGTCTCACGAGTCAATTACACAACGTCGCGTTCTCGCGATTAATTTTGAGCATTGTGTTGCATGTTGCGGTTTCGAATTCGCCATAGCTTTGGAGTCTTCGAGGCCAGTATCTTGTCCAGTCTAGACAATTCGCGCAACACAAAACCTGTCTGGTTATGAGACTGAATAACTTGGCCCAAAACTGTGGATGGGCTGGTTACGATACTGACGTCATGACTTGCCTCGATCGATCTAGATCTACCCAGCCAGCCAACTTAGAGATTCCCCCTGGCCTCTGAATGTTGCCACACCAGAGGGATATCCTGAAAACATGAAGTAACCCTGCGATACTCCTACATGAAGTATGTCTAATCTTTATAAAGTGACGGCTTGGCCACTTTCTGGGTTTACCAAACTCTGTTTGATCACTGGGCCAAAGTGAAACTTGGAACCTCTGTTGAACTTAGCTTGGAACCCAGCGAATTACCCAGCATCAGAATGGTATCAGTCGTGGGTTTTAATCATGATGTCTTTGTAAAACTTATATTAAGAATATGTGATTAGAATGAAGGTCTCCATCGAAGAAAAATTACCCTTATCCATAAAGATCTCTGTCGGAATGGTGTTTATATTATATTTTATTATTACATGTCTTCGGTACATAGCTTCGCAGAAAATCGAAAATCGATTGCAGCGTTGTAGTTCATACGGAGCTTATTCTGTACATTTGTTATAGGTAAGGCATGTGCCTAGATCCCTTGTAAGGCAAAACCCATCCTGATCATATAGCCATGACGAGCAAATATAGCGAGTTCGATATCTGAGTTTATAATTACCTGAAAATGGCAATAGCTTATGAGGCTATTGCTATACTCGTGGAAACACCACCCACGGCTATCACTGCAGCGACTGGCGCGACGACGGCGGCCGCGGCCGGTGCCATAATCGCTGAGATCGCTCCAACATGCATGCCGGAATATAACCCTAGCAACGAAACAGCCGAGTGCGTACTCGAACCAGAACTACTCAAGGGCGCGCTACTTCTATCCCTACCTAGAAGCTCCCCCCGCTCAACTTCTAACAATGGGACCGTATTTCTGGGACAGCCATGCTTCCTTGGATCGTTAAATATTGTTCTCTTCTTCCACAAATGGTACTGAAAAACATAAGTAGCAGCTACACCGCCTGCCGCTGCTACTGTAACAGGGAGTATGGCGGCAGCAAATGTGGCGGCGGCGGTTGGAACTGCGACAGCGGTTGTGGCCCCAAAAAATCCAGCAATCCCTCCAGCAGGAACAAGCACTGTGGTCGTAGCTTCGGCAGCAATAGCAGCGGCACCCATGGCCGCGGCACCCCCGCCAACTCCTGCCAAATGTGCTCCTTGGAATAGCAAGTTGGACTTATGATGGAGCCGGGAATTATCGGTGCACGTCAAGACTGATAGTATCTTATTGTATCGAGTTTTGTGCGTGATATTGAACCTGCGTCCGGGAGTCGAGCTGGCGAAGGCCTCCATCAGAACGAGTAAAGTTGCCGCCCAATGTTGGCAGTTGTTGAAAACAATCGAGTACTTTGACTTCCTCATGGGATGGGCTTGGATTAAACCCGTTATGTCATTAAAATATCCGGTCCAACTACCAAGAGGATACGTGGGTAGCTGGGTATCATGTACGGTGATTGGGAACGAGAGAACATTTTTTTGGTCCCTGCTAAGTTCCACTTTTAGGGATATACTAGGGCCTTCAGTAGGTGTGAATACAAGAGCCCAGTGTTTGATAGCCGTTAGTTCTTCAATGGTTTTATCATCCTCCCCAAGTGGCTGGAACCGAATGCCAACGTTAAAGTTTCTCATCATGGGTAAAAGTTATCGCGATTGGAAGCTTGGACCGCAGATTTAGATTTATCGAGAAGAAATGTCTAGGAAAACATCTAGACGGCTTCAATGCTCCTACTTATAGACATAACAGACGAAAACTCCGCAGCCTCGCGACTCAATTCCAGGCGCCAAAAATCACGGCTACCATTAACTGCGGGCTCATGGCGGGGTGGACTATGATAAGCTTGCTTGTCTTGGCAACCGACCCACCTTACCACCTGCATCCGTTGGAACATCACACCGGCGAGCAGTAGATACTTGCATTGGATGCATAAGCTCTTGATAAGTATCTAAGGAGGTATCCAAATTTGGGAGCCTGATTTCCCAAGAACGAAGACCAGTTGTAGTTCGGCGGCTGTCCAAACGGCGGGCTTTTATGCGCAAGACAAGGCTGTGCATGGCAGGATTTCGTGTTGTGTGTGGTTTCTACCAGGCTTCACGTATTGGGCAAAAAACACGCCTCTTAAGCTGTTTGCGGGCAATATTTTGTTTACGTGGGAGGGGGGTTTTCTGGAGCTTTCTCAATAGTGTGCACCGCTAGCGCGCTGGAGAATCTCGGGATATCTTGTGTCAAGAGAGAGGTTGGTTCCGAGACCAGGATATCTGCTAAAGGGATATAATTCGGGCGGCTTTAAAATCGCTGATTGGTCACCAAATACTAATATATTTTCTCTTCTCACGATTTCACGGGATTTTGGGGTGAGCTGCACTAACTGGATACGGGAAAGGGATTTCCATGAGGGGCACAGCGGGTTGGGCAGGCATAGTGCGGGGCTGACAAAGTTCAGCCCAAAACATGACTTCAGAACGCGAAATGCACAAATGGCGACTGTGGCCGGATTCCTAGATTCGTACCACCGCCGTCATCCTTCAATACTCTCGCGAGACTTCTTGTCATCCGTGCTCCTCAGATTGCGTTTACGTGAGTCACGGAGCTTCAACCTTTTGCTAACGCGTACGTGGCAAGAGCTTGATATCTCTAGAAAAGACGTAGCGCTATACCCTGGGCCCGCGACTGGAGATGTATATATGATGAGGTTCCAAGAAGCTGAAAGATAGACTTCAGAGTTTCGTTTTGATCATCATCTAGCAGCCTTCCCTTTTAGCTCCACTATTTACCACTTCGCTTCCATTGTTCTTGCCCTGCTCCCGCTTCGAGATTTCAATTGAACACTCACAGGCAGCGGAAACAACACTTCTATCAGATATATCACTTGCCAAAGTGATCAAAGATAAAAAATGGCTGCTCTGGTCAACTTCGTCAAAACCACCTTTACTCGCCAACGGCTGGAAGCCAGATGCGTTGTCCTGGGCTTGGATTGCGCGGGTAAAACAACGTTCCTCTATAGATGTTTCCTCGGGGAAGTCATAACCACCATTCCCACCATTGGCTTCAACGTCGAGACTATCAAAGTTGGAAAGAAAGATATCACATTTTGGGATGTCGGGGGCTGTGATAAAATCCGGCCTCTTGTTCGGCATTATTTTTCTCCTGGGATGGCGATCCTATTCATCCTCAACATTCACGATGATAGAATAGATGAGGCGAGAGAGGAACTGGCTTACCAAGTTAGAGAGGCTGTTACAAACTTCGGCGGCGTAGCGTTTGTAGGCGTAATGCTCAACAAGCAGGATCTACCCGGGACTACTCCTGAGCTTAAAGAAAAGTGTAGATTTCTAATGGAGAGTCTTCTCACGAGCTACAAGGTCAACTACCGAATATTTGACTCGGACGGGCTTTCCGCAACTACAGGCACCGGCCTACAAGAGGTTTTGGAAGGTATCGCTGAAGGAATCCAGACTTGGAATCCGAGGGACCCCTTTGCCCATCCCGACATTCCCGCTGTTGTACCGCCACCAGATGTTATTCCGTCAAAAGACGAGCTCAGAAAACGGATTAAAACGTTAAAGGAATCTCGAGAAAGTATATACCGGAATCCGGAAGCCTTCTTATACAAAATGGTGAGGGGAACGCTCGAAACGTGGGATCATGCAGACCATCTATATGTCGCAAGCGCGATCCTCGATCAAGTTCTCCAAAACCCTTCCCAGACCACGACACCCCAACAACCCGTTTTTGCTGCCGTCGATGAATTTTTAGGGAATTTGATTTTAATGTTGCGGGAAGCACCTGGCAGATTCAGAAACACGGCGCATAAAACTTTGACCACATTCTGGGTGTACCAGGTGTACATTGCGCTGCATAAACTGCAGGAGCCACCCCGCGGTAACAGGTCGGCCAGTTGGCCAGATAAATTCTTCGCTCTGCTCGATGCAAACCCGGATCTAATGTACGGCGGCTTGTGGAAAGACTATTACACAAAAGATCACCTTTTTTCACCAAAAGCCAAGGAGAGATTTGTTACTCCAGACGTCCAACCACTGCCATTATTTTCTGATCAAAAAAGAGAGATACCGCAAGGGTATGATTCCAAACAGCTAGCGGAGGACCAGAACGCCCGACGTCTCAAGAGATGGGCGTACGCAACTCTACAAACCGTCAAAGCGACCAACAACCGTCGCGGACTGGTTGTCAAGAACGCCTTAATTGATCTTCAGAGAGACACCATCCGCCAGCGGACCAGGAATCAGTTGATCGATCCATATTCTGAGACTCAGGCTTATTTCTGGGTTCAGATAGTTCATGCTGCCATGGAGGGAATTTTGAGGAAGAATCCGACTTTCGACTTCACGAGAGTTTCCTATGAGACTATCGACATACTTTACCCAGATGCATTTGGCGCCGATGACCTCTGGAAGGAGTACTACCAGGAAGCTGATTGGAAAGGTATCGCGGGTAGGGTTAATTTCATCAACCCAAAGCGGGGCAAGATTATTCCCAACTTTTCACCACTTCTAGATCTGAGGCAAGATTGGAAAGCTGCTGTTACCGAGGTTGTGATTCCGACGATGGAAGAATTGAAACAACGGGCCAATTACATCTCAGGCTATCCGGTGCCCAAGAAGGAAGATAGCCCTAAGGATCATGAGAAACCCGACCCTAAGCCCACCAGTGGGGTATCTCACGATGACGACGACGACGACGATTGGGTTGATGTTCGAGATATCACTGCCAAGACAGCTGATGTCAAGATATCTGATGTTGCAAAGAACCCTCCAGGTTTCGGTACGACACCTGAACCACAGCTTCAGCAGACAGGATCAGCTAGTCACCCGAGCACGCTCTCGAGGCCCGCAACCTGGCAGGACCACGCCGAACTTCTTCACAAAATCTTTGATACATTACCTAAAACCCAGGCCGAAATCAGTCATACTTCTATTTCAAATGCCGCTTATAAAAAGGTCAATGAAGACCACTCACAACTCACGAAAAGGGCGTTCTGGGTTCGTATGGTTGTAGAGGCTTACATCGATACTTATGCGCCACCTCCCTCTGAGAATGAAGGTAGCAATACATCGGCAAGCGCGCCTGAAAAGAAAGAAGTCACGATCAGTTTGCATGATTTCTTGTCTAAAAACTTGGAGCTTTGTTGGGAGGATCTTTGGTTGGTGTATTTCACAGAGTTAACGTGGAAGAGTATGACGGCTAGCGAAATGATACTTGGCTGTGATAGGAAGCAGTTGAGGAGTGTGAGAGGGTGGAAAGACCAGGGTACTCATGCATAAAGGGCAAACGGTTTATTTCGCAACTTGATCTGTTATTTGTTTCAGCGTCCATAGTAGTCTCGTGTCCATAGATCCGCACTATCAAAATTCTTTAAAATATGTATCCCGCATAACAAAAACGCGATTAGTAAAGAGGACAATTCATCGTGCTTTAAAGTATAAATCTTGAGTTGATATACTGTTATTTCCGATTTCAAAGTAGATTTATAGACAGTTAGATTGAGCGGTAGCATGCTTGAGCGATCTCGCAGGAATTTAATATTCAAGAGCATCCCACTGCCAAATATATATAGAGGCTCTAGCTTTTTCTAAGGAGTGCTACTTTAAAGCTTTGTTTATACCCTAGAATGGAGTCTTCGCTTTTGCTATGGCGAAATATTCGCACCGAGTGTGAATTGATCAAAAAGGTTACATTCAATCATAGATCCGTGTTTATTATATACAATTGCCGCAATTAGTCATCGATACATAACTTTCGAATTTAAAATTATTGTTATCAGCTACCATTTCAGTCTAAGAATAAGCATGTCTATACGGAATACCCATTCGCGCCATTTGTCAACGCAACCATGGCACAGTCCTGAACTTCGCCGCCAGTGACAACTCCTTGCATCTCTACACTCTTCAGCTTTTCTAATCCTTGTGGATATTTCTTGAAAAGAAACAGCTTTGTGTACTGGTTTTTCAGATTGCAAGCGGCGATATAGAAGAATTTGTCCTGTGCTGTAACCGCCACTAATACGCTCTTGGCACCAGTCTGATGGTTCGGTGTCGCAACCGGCCATAGGAACCTGTATAGGATACCGGATTACTAGCTTAGCTTTCTGGTTGGCACCTAAACATATGAAGGATATATCTTATTTCACTTACACCATGCTTGCGCTATTCGGCATATGAGTAGAATTATGCACCCTAAACCGACTGATTCCGTAGCTAGTCATAGTTCGGGGATAATAATGGAAAAGTCGTTGCGTCCCATCGAAAAAGACACGACCTGTCGCTTTGTGCCCGTTAAACCAGAGGGAGGTGTCCGAAATATCACCGTCATCCACAGGTATTTGTTTGAGGTGTAGGTTCCCACCGGTAGTAGTAAAAACAACCGTCTTGCCGTCAGGAGAGAGAATTCGCATCAAATTGAGCGGGCCATTGCTCGAGGGATCAGTAACTTCACCTCCGCCATCGCTTTTCGTGGAGTTGTTTGCGACAAAGACGTTTTCGTTGGCTTTTGATGGATCTGTGTGATTGAATGATACTTGTCCAAGTGTATCTTGGTTTAGTGGGATAACTTCTTGAGCATCGTAGAGGTCGTATAGGCTTCTGTCACATTTTTAGTGGCTATGAGCAAGGTATTCAACATAAATTGTTGAACACGGGATCACACTGGGGGTCACACTGGGGACTTACGGCAGTCCTAAAACTATTTGAAAGGATGTCGCAGCAATGTATACAGCGTGCAAATACATGCGAATAACTAGCATTTTACAGTCGTATTTTAGTCGTTGCACAAATTTTAAACCAGTATTAGTATTTCGATATTGCAGATCTTCTTTGTAAAGGAGATGTATGATGGATTCATTTCGGGTTACAAAATCGTAAATTTGAAGGAAAAGGGAAATTCAATTAACGTTTATCCGGACCACGTAGCCGAGGGCAGAACTCTTAGCTTGATATCCTACATCCGCTGTTCCTAGCTTAACAAGTCAAACTTATAAATATTGCACGCAAAACTCCCACGTGGGTGACCCCCGAAAATGGGATCCGCGAACCGTCTTGGCCTGGAATATTGCAATATATTGCCACAGCATCAACGCCTTCTCCGACGGCTGAACGGAGTAAAATTGGTTAGCCCAGTCTAATGGCTGTTAACATGACTAGTGGCAAACCTGAAAAGGCTAGAGATAATACTAAAACTTATAACCTTTACGATTTACCACTTAAGTGAAAAAGGGGGAACGCAGTAGCGTTATCCAATTTGCACCAATCTACGACGTATTCCGTTTAAAATTGGATTCTTGGTACTTGGAGAAAAACAGAAAATCAATCCGGCTTCGCATACCAGTATACCATCCATTAGAGTTTCAATGACTCAGGTATCAATCAGCTGTAGCTAGTCAATTTAGACGAGAAGGCGGTCGAGGCTCTGCGCCATAGCCCTCTGTTGGCTATTGTTCACCAAGTATGCAAGCCAAACAAAAATACAAACTAGGCCCTGACTACGACAAAACGATGAGTACGTCCGGCAATCCCATCCTGGCTCCAGTATCGTACGGGCAATACTTATTGTTTACAAAATTAAAACAGGAGCTGTTGGTCTTCGAGAATCTCGTTTCGTAGCATCCTTTTCATATATCTTGCAAGGTCATTTCGATTCAATACTAATTATAACGACTCCGTATAGCTATATAGTCTAGGAGAGTCGGCTAATAGAGAGTACGATTGAGTACCGCGGCGTCGTCAATGGCGTCTCCGGCCTTCCTTTATTTTCTTACAATTCTTTTCAGCTATATAGCATTTTCGACTGCGATACCACATCCCGCGGGTTCATCGCCTTACGGGAATTCAAGTCGACAAAATGATGGGTCACAGTCGACTTTATCGATCACCGTAGACGGAAAGTCGTCGTCCGAGCCTTCTCGATCCCAGACAGAAAACCAAGCGCAGGCAACATACATTCCGAGCGTCCACTGGGAGTTAGAAAGGGAGGATATAGCCCATTTAACTCCAAAGTACCAAGTAACATTCATGTATGGTCATCCTAACATGAGCTTTGAGAGTGGTAAGCTTGATATCGTAATGCCAAAAGTAGGCAATGTTTATGTTGAATCTTTGAAATCGTCGCTTTATATTTATTATTGTGTTCAACCAGGGTATTCTAATCCGTGTCTTCTTGATAGGTATTATGCATGCTGCATTTACAGATTTCAAGTTTAAATACCCTGTTGTTCCCCTCGAACACTCGTCACACGTAGACGATGTTTTTTGTCAGAGCTCGACTTCTATGAGAGTCAAATTTCGCACATCTGATGCATACCGAGCAGCACAGGACTGGCCCTCTAATAATTTCGTCCTGGCAGGGCATGGATATGATAGCTGTCACACCGCTCTCGACACAGAAGATAGATTTTGGGTACTGTAAGCATATTTATCTGATATCCCCCCTTCCAAAATCCTTTGAGGAACGGAACCCAAATTAATTACGTTGTTCATTAAGTAAGCTAATCAAATTTCGAACTGCTTGGGTTAAAGAGTTACAGCTGTCAAATATTCTGATAGTGGTATGAGCATCTCTTGTGTCATCAAACACCTACCCATAGAAGAGGCAGCCGATGAGGTTGATTTCACTTATGGGGCCTATGCAATACAAGATAAAAAGCAAAAGCTGCATCAGCGATCCTTCAAGGTGCAAGAAGGAAATGATAACTCACAACAGTATCAATACAAAATGCCTTGCACTACTGCCATCTTGCAATCCAATAACCTCTCTAGGGACGACATTCAGAAGAGAGCCGCTTGCAATCACGATAACCTCTATCGCGAGATGGTGAGGAGAACGCAGGTGGCATCAGCGTTCTGCTCAGATCTCTTATACGCACGAGGCACCTCTACTATTTTGACAACTGTTACAAAAACATCTAACTTCCCGGCGGTTACGATCATGAGCACAATAGTCAAGTCGGAGCCATCAAAGAAGACACTCACTGTGACATCAGTAGCAACGAAGTTGGTTCAGGTCAAGGCCTCTACTGCTATAACTGTAACTTCCATTGCGCAAAAAACCCAAGTACAAAAGGTCTCCGATACTTTGACGAAATCAGTATCTGCCAATTTCAAAAGATCTGTCTCTGGAGTGCCCCAAAGCTGGTCCACTTACAACTTCTCTCTCCTATCCAGTGCCTGCTCCTGCGTCGTCTCCGTGACCTTAGCAGCAAAGGCGACAACGATCACAACAGTATTACAACCATCGACCATCCCCAAAAAGACCACTTTGGTATCCACCTACACTGTCACCTTGCAGTCGATTACCAAATCCACGAAAACGGTCACCACTACTACTTCAACCGTTACCAAGACGTATAAAACCGTCATCACGTCCTATATAACATCGAAGACTACAAAAGTAATCCAAACCGTCACTGTTTCTGTCTACCCGAGCTACTCCGGACCGTCCGTTCCAGATTTCGACGTAGAAGACCTGGAAAAAGTTGGCGACTTTGACGAAATGCTTGACGACCTTCTAGGGTATATGGTCGTTAACGGGACGTCCCTGGAATTTTGGAACATTTTCGCCCCTGGTTTGATGAATCCAACCACGTCAAGTCTCATGCTAAGGAAGAGGTTTGATATTTGGGGGGCCATTACAGACATCTTTGTGGATCACATCGTAAAGCCCATAAAGGAATTCATCGAGGATGTTGGCGACATGATTCTTGCGGGCGTCAAAGCGCTAGTGAGCTTGATACCACCAATACCCATAACACCCTTATACATGAATTTTGGTTTCGACCTTGACCCGGCTTATCTTGATTTCGACTGGGCTGAAGCGGACACACCGTTCGGTGATGGCGTCGAAATGATTTCACTCAATGGGTTAGGAATTTACTGTGTTGACTGTGGTTTGAAGGGCCACTTCTATGTTCTGGGAACCTTTTCGTATAAAATCTCGGATAATAAAATTACCAAGGGTTTATTAGAGTGGAGCACCCAGTTTTATATATCGCTCCAGATTGCTCTTGTGATGACAAGAGGAGTCGAAAGAGAATGGGAGAAGACTTTAATAGAGGCACCCGTCGGTGGCATCGTCATTCCTCAGATTATATCTATCGGGCCCAAGGTTGAAATATCCATTGGAGCATCTGCGTCTGCTAAGGTCTACGGAGGTATCTTAACTGGGGTGAGTGATCAAATTAATTGTAAACGGCATTGGAAATCAAATTCGTAAGGCTAACCTCGTTCTTCTAATCAATAGTTCGTGTTTGACTGGTCCCCTAGCGTCAGCATCGATTTCATCAACCTGCAAAAAAGCTATGCTAGAGGCAATTTTGTGCCTCAATTTGAGCGGGTTTTTAAGCTTGAAGCAGGGCTATCTGCGAAAGCGGAAATCTATGCTCAAATGAAAGTCTCATGTGGCCTTGACTTCTTCAGAGGGGCTTTCGTAATCGAGGGGTCAATCAATGAGCAGCCAGGAATCGAGGCGGAAATGAAGTATGTCATCGCCGGGCTCGATCAGAGCACCACGCAAGACGATGATGACGATGAATGTGACGGCGTCGGTGTCGAGATCAGCTTCGTTAATGAAATCTTCCTTGGCATCGAAATCGGCAGTGGAAAATTCAAGCTTCCGATGCTCAGCTATGAGAGACCTCTGGCAGATTTCTGCTGGCTATCTGACGATGACAACAATGAGGAATCGCCTTCCACAACTAGACCATCTTTTCCCACGGGTACACCACAGCCCTCAAACGTCCCAATAAGTCTCGAGTCTCAAAGCGTATTCGGGGCATACTGTCCAGACTACCACGGTAAACTAGTGACCAACAATGGCCAGAAAATCGAAAACATTATTGGTTACAGCTTCCATTTCACCGTTATGTGTGGCTGGGTTCCTATCGACAAGAATAGCGTCATACATAGCAATCAAAACACTCTTGGGACATGCTGGGCGGCTTGCAAGACCGCGAGAGATAAGGAGCTCGCATGTACCAACGGAGTTGTTTGGTATCCATCCAACAACTTGTGTGAATTTGAGGTTAGCCGGGACATCGATTACATCTACAATTCTAGCATGTTGGCTGGGATGGACTGGCACGGATACGAAGTCCAGACAGTGGCGGTAAACTACAGAGTCACTTGGCTGACTGGGGCTTATAACCAGTGGTCAGCGCCCTGGGCCTCGGCTGGGCCAATCAATGGGGTATACGAGTACGCGAACAATGCGAATATTGCCTTTATAATCATGGTAAATATTGATTTTGCTGGGTACAACATCACCTCTTTACCCACCATCAACATGGGGAGGTGTATCGATGCCTGTATCGAGTACACAGGACAAAAGCAATGTGTCGCCATCACTTTCACTTCTGATAATGCCTACACCGTATTCAGCTCATCGGCTAATAGACTGAATTTACAATATTCGGGAACGTGTTATCTCAAATACGCAGCCTACACCGATTCCATGAATGTTAACTATAACAAAGGATCTAGTACGCCGGCACGGCAGTGGACTTGGAGCGCAATATCGGGTAACCTTGGATTGAAAGCATCCGATACGAGTAAATGTCCTGGCCGAGATAGACAGTACTTCACAGCGGAAAACAAAAAACTCTATTTCATCAGATGCGAGACCGATATCTGGGGTTCTACGGCATCCACTCAAAACACAGTGGATTTCGACAGTTGTGTGGAGCTTTGCTCGACAACCTCGGGTTGCGTCGCCGTAACCTGGTGGCCTGACGAAAGCGTTAAATGCTATTTCAAAAACTCCTTCACGAAGAATAGTATACAGGTTCGCAAATGGCCGGGGACGATAACCGCGATATTGACAACCTATGTGATTCCTTCATAGTTTAAATTTAGCATTGAAAAAAATATTGGCGGATCGCTGGTAATGGTCTGAAAAAGGGGTTCTAAGTATTGTAATAATTTAATTGAATACTACTAGCAGGCTGGTAATTATTTTGGCATTTAATATAGAGCAAGTTTGAAGCCACGGCGTGTATATAAGCTACTTTTAATTGTCCTAGGTTGTCTTGATCAATAGGCGGTATGTGTATGAATAACACTAAGTACTTGTTTATCCGACACCAGTATCGGTATCATAAAGCTTCGAGATACGATGTCTCATTCATATTTTCAAGTGAATTATGGTGTGGGGATTTCAAACTATTGCAGTGCAGTGCTTGTCTACTAATGGTTTACTTCAAACGAAGCGTTCTTATTGACTAATGTACTACTGTCATGATCAACCAAACCATGGTGAGTACAAGAAACTTTGGCTCAGTATGCCGATCTATTTTACACATCACAACCCCTGTATCGCCGAATCGGGTATAATATCACGGTGGTTAAAGTCGACCGTAATTGCGTCATGTTTGGGATTTTAATTGCCGAAACAGAAGCTATGACAAGCAAGTGCGGGAGAGGCTGAGGATCCGTTATCTGTCCACGCATACCGCACAACGCGATTTTAATCAAGTTGTAGAAAGATAAAAGCTGTTACTCATCTCCAGTCTCGAAGCTAGGTTCCAACCCAAAATCATATCCTTCAACACATATAGCATTGCTACTATGTCGGTATCGTCATTATCGCCATGGGGAGTTCTTGCTTTGCTCGGTTACCTCGTTTACAGACAGTTCTTTCAAAACCAAACCCGAAAAAATCTCCCTCCAGGTCCAAAGCCGCTCCCAGTTGTAGGGAATGTCCGCGACTTCCCCCCGACTGGCACACCAGAATTTCAACATTGGCTCAAGCATAAAGATCGTTATGGAGGACTCAGTTCGGTGACCGTTTTGGGCATGACACTCATTATTTTACATGATAAAAAAGCGGTACACTCCCTTCTGGAGAAAGCTGCGGGCAAAACATCGGGGCGACCTGAGATGGTGTTTGCAAACAAGATGTGTGGGTACGAGTCTATTGTGCTTTGCCAAGGGTATAATAACACATTTCGCCGGTATCGAAAGTTATTACATCGTGAGCTCGGTACCAAGGTCTCAGCGGCACAGTTTCACGACGCTCAAGAAGTTGAAGTAAATCGACAGCTTGTACGGGCATTGAAACATCCGGAAAAATGGTTAGAGCACTTCCAGACGTAAGTCTTCATGGCATAGGGCTAGGCCGTAACCACTATGAGGAAATATTGATAGTGACCGCAATTTTCATTACAGTACAGCTGGCGCCACTGTCTTAAAAATGGCTTATGGTTACACTATTGAGCCAGATAAACCTGACGCTTTGATTGCCTTAATTGAAAAGATGATGACTGAATTTTCGCTCGCTGCGGTTCCTCTGGCCTGGGCAGTCGATCTCATCCCAATTCTCCGGTATTTGCCCGAAAGTTTACCTGGCGCTACTTTTAAAAAGACGGCCCGCCGATGGAAAATGTCTATTATGGCGGCAGCATATGTCCCCTACCGATTTGTCCAGCGCCAGATGGCTGGAGATCATTACCGACAGTCTTACGTATCAAAGCTTATACAACAGTGTAAGACTGAACAGGGCGAAAATGCAAACCTAAGTCATGAAGATGAGGAAGCCATTATTTGGACAGCTGCGAGCCTCTATGGGGCTGCTGCTGACACTACAGTCATAAGTCTCACCGCTTTTACTCTAGCAATGCTCTTATTTCCTCAAGTACAACGCAAGGCGCAGGAGGAGATTGACCGCGTAATTGGCACTAATCGCCTACCTAGCTTTGAAGACCGAGAAAGGTTGCCCTATGTAGACGCTTTGGTCAAGGAGGCCTTGAGATGGTGGCCAATTGCCCCAATGGGCTTCCCGCACACCGCTGATGAGGATGTAGAGTATGATGGCCTCTTTATTCCGAAAGGAGCATATCTCCTCCCCGCTGTTTGGTGGTTTTTGCACGACCCCCAGGTATATGCACAGCCTGAAGTATTTGATCCTGAGCGCTTCCTGAGCCCTCGGAATGAACCTGACCCGACTTCTGATGCCTTCGGTTACGGCCGGAGGATATGCCCTGGACGATTCTTCGCGGATGCAGGGCTTTATCTCAATATCGCAAAATCGTTGGCCACCTTCAACATCAATAAAGCACTGGATAAAGACGGAAAAACAATTAGCGTTGATGCGAAGGCGAAACCTGGAATATTAAGCTACCCTGCCGAATTCCAATTTCAGGTCACACCGAGAAGTCCGAAGCACGTGGATCTGATCAGGAAGGTTGAGACGGAGCATCCATGGGAACCAAGTGATGCTGAGCTTCTCGAGAGTATAACGGACTACAATACCAAGTAGCTCTGTTATATGTACTACAAATATCTACATGAACTGAGCGGCCAGTTCCATTAAGAACATCATTAGCACCAGCATTAAAACTGGTCCCCTATATGACATGTATTCCAGTAGGACGAAGAAGAAAATAATCAAAATTAACAATGAACGTTGGTCGTGAAGCAACTGTTGCCCCAACACCTTCGCTAAGACTTTGAATTTACTATGGGCAAATTGCGCCTCAGAGGTTGTCGCAGCGCGAATGCGCATGCAGTCCATAATCAAATCCCCAATTCAGAGCTCAGAGGCCAAACCTTCAGTCTGACATGAATCCTCTCCATAGAACTCCTGGCGATCTAAGACACATTCTACAAGGCGAAGTCGATCAGACATCTTCCAAGGCAGATCGTATATCTCATAAATTTGCTACATATATCAAAACCATATGCATTGGCCATTGATAATATGCGACTACATTGAGAAGTGGCTGGCTGTTCGAACTCCACGAAGTCGACAAGGGATATTATGATCTTGGAGACAGAAAAATGGCGTTTGATGATAAATCGAAGTATCAAACATCCGATCGGCTATTATTCCTTTATTGAGCCTCAGTAAATTCAACATGAATTCAACAGAGTGAATTTGGCTTCCAGTGCAAACGGTTTTCGTATGACGAACTACTTGGCGTACACTGGTTCGTGAAAATTTAACTGAAAAATAAGTTTATTGCCTTCCGATTACAGTGTCAATTCCAGATGATTTCTAGATCTGTATCGTTTGAAAGCATTTAAAAAGGATCCAAGCACCCTGTATCCTTGGTGCCTCAATGGCGCGTTTTCCGATTTGGAAGGATATAAAATCGGCAGGACTGGTTAGCAAGGACCGAACCGCTGGCCTCTGTCTCAGCCAAGTCGCTAATATTGGGTGCCGTCGGAATCGATCAAACCTCAGCTCCGGCTCCGTTTCTCTCAGTAAAACTTGTTTTCTTGCCAAGAGTTCTTCCTATTGTCTCCTAATCCTGCATCTCTATGGATAAGGTTTTATTTTCGAATTGGAGAGGGCTCCGACTTGTGTTTTGAGATCGGGATTTGAAAACCCATCCACAAAAGGACTAAGGGGCTGGCTGGGGGCGGGATATGATATGCGGGCTGATAGTTTTATTTTTATGCTGATTTTAATGTGCCACCTGCACTTCTGTCTGGGATGACCCGCTGACAGCGATCATATCACTATTACCCTGGGCGGCTTTTTGGCTTGGCTTTGACCGCGAGGCTGCGATTGGTGACATTGGCGGCTCATTGTCAAAACCATGAAACCAGGGATTTTAAAGATAGGCATGTGCATATTGCGCACAATCACAGAATATGGCCCATGCGCATATATTAACCCGAAAAAATCCTGCCCGTTTTTCGTAAGAAATTGGGAACAATGAGAATGTGCCTATTAACAAACATCCAAAATGTCAGGAAACACGGACGGATTGTGCTCCTTATTTGACCAAAGAGGTAGGTCTTCAGAATGAAGAATTCGAATAGAAAACAATTCGTAGACGTTCGGACGGGCAAAACTGAAAACTACTGACCGTCTCCCTCAAAACCGTATAGTTGCAATCATAAACGACACTTTGTACTTCACAAGCGGCTCTTATCTTTTTAACAATGACAGAAAACCTGCCAGCGATCCGAAACTCCACAAACTAAACCTCGCCAGCAATTTAAATATCGACGGGATAATAGGTCAATCGTTAATCGAAACCGAAGATGCGCCGCAAGAGCTAACAGACAAAGACGCTGGCTTGGGAGTGTTTTTCTACAACGAAGAGAATTTCTGGGCTTACGCAGCAGTGAGGAGGGGAGATGACATTCCTAATACTGTCAACCAAACAGACACTGTCTGGACCTATGGTATATCCGAAAAGCGATGGACCGATGAAACAATTGCGGGAGGACAGTACCAATGGTTTAACCAATCGAACGGCTTTTCAGCGACAGCCCCGGATGGTCGGAGTTTTTATGGTGGGGGCTACGGGATCGGCACTTATGGGAATAATCCAGGAATCGTATTATTCGAGGGTAATACTACAACTCCTAAATGGAGCTTCATAAGGGAGTCTCGCAGTACGGAAGGCATCCCGACTCCGGGAACCGTTGGCGGGTCGTCGGTATATGTACCAGTTGGTGATCAAGGCATTCTCGTAGTACTAGGTGGATACGACGTGAGTACTATTTTTGGGACGTAGAGTGAAGTAACCTGGCTAACACCCTCGCAGACTACCCAGAAAGGCAACATGTTCGCCGAAGGGAGTGGACTAAACTGGGATCTTCGGCCTCTTTCGGATATATACGTTTATGACATCGCGTCCAACATCTGGAACGTTATAACTGCAACTGGCACCATACCTACACAACGTTCCGAGTTCTGTATGGTTGTCAACAGCTCTCCGGACGGCTCATATCATAATATTGTATTCTACGGTGGATGGAGTCAGTTCTATGGAGTCGCATTCGCAGATGTCTGGATCCTCTCGCTTCCATCTTTTCAGTGGGTTAAAGTCGACGATCAGAATAATCCCGATACACGAACGTCCGTAAATAACCTTGACAACCCTGAGACACCTAACGTTGGAAGGACTAGACAGAAGTGTAATCTCTATAAGAATACTCAGATGATCGTGACTGGAGGTATTGTTTCTCAGGTTGGCGATCTCAAGTTAAACATCGACGCTTGTAATTCGTCGCATCCTCCGATAATGGCCTTGGATACAAATACCTTTGTTTGGAAAGCGTCTATAAGCTCTGAAGAGCAAGATTATGAGGTTCCAAGCTTTGTGAGAAGCGCTTCTCGTAATCGGTAAAGCCTCCGAAAAAGGAAATCATTTCACTTTATCATTTACTTTGCTAACACGTCGACTAAATTTCAGGCGCTCCCCACAAGCTAATTGGCCTAATACTCGTCTGGAAAGACTGTTTGCTACCCTACCGTCATCTTCTCCGACAACATCTTCTGGAGTCTCATCAACCTCCAGCCCGGAGCCTACCACATCAGTATCTGTGCCACCAAGTAGCGGTCTATCGACAGGCGGAATAGCGGGAATAGTTGTCGGATGCATCTTAATTCTGCTTGCCATAATAGGCGGTTTATTGTTATGGTTGCGTCGTCGAAACTGGCAGCGCAAACCAGAACTGCCTGGGCCGTACGCCGATTTTGTACACGGAGTCAGCGGGCCAGCGGTGTGGCCAAAAGCGGAATTGCCGTCAAACCCACTACGACCAGCGGAATCGCTATATAACTCGGGCCCTCCTCCATTGGTGGAACTTCCCGCAGGGTTAAACCATTCTGAACTACCAGCGGGTTTCGTTAAGAATGAGAATTCAGGTCACGCTGATACTCAGCCGATTCTCTATGATAGTGAAAGATGATTGCACCACACCGTTCGCGGCACCGCTAATTTTCGGTGCCGGAAAATCTTTTAAACGGGCCTCTAAATGAAAATAATGCTCAATTATCCCGTCCAAGGCTAAAAGGGGTCCAGTTTCTAGTCTTCTCCGAGACAGATGTTCAGTGTCTATTCATTATTTAGCCGAGATCTATAAACCTACTTGAAGTTAGGCATATATGCATGGGTTTCCCCTGCTAAATGCGTTACAGGTTTGATCTATCTTTGTAAATTACCCTCTCGACCAGTCTCCTTAGTCGTATTTTTGTA
Organism: Dactylellina parvicollis; assembly: GCA_036971385.1. NCBI lineage: Eukaryota > Fungi > Ascomycota > Orbiliomycetes > Orbiliales > Orbiliaceae > Dactylellina > Dactylellina parvicollis. The sequence continues at coordinate 865,344 of JAJTUD010000005.1, forward strand.
ATGTTCTTGATGTCTAGAGGAGTTTGTTGGTACATATATGTGTCTGTCCGATTTACGCACCTGCAATAGAAATCGTGCAAACTGCTGGCCTTTTATATCATGATCATATTTATAAGGCGCGGAATATATTTCAAGCAATATCCAAAACAAGCAATCATTGCAATACTTTACTAGCCGTTCTTAGATGCCATTTTTAGTGTTCAAGATTTAACATTTTGAATACCTAGTCTGTAGTAACTACTTTTATATATAGTGAGCATATTTAAAACGCATATTCAATCTCATACCGGGATTCACAGTCAGTATTTAGTTCACGAGACAATACCTGGCCTGATCCCGTCAGATCGAACTCTGATTCGATACCCAAATCCCAGAGTGTATCGGCACCTTAGCCTAACAACAACACAGCATTTATTGAAATCAAACATGTTTTCCAACAAACGGTGGAATATTAGACAAGGCGAGTAGCTATGTTCGAAATTTGGCATGGTCTAGGTTTGGCAACCTGGGATTTCAAATTTCCCCGCTACACGCGATATATACCAGAGGAAAGAGCAAGTAACCTGAATAACTCGGTTGTTTTACCAATTTAAACCTAGTATCTGGCGCACAATCATCAGTGAATCGACGGGCGAAAACCGGAGATAAGCATCATTGAATTTGCCTCTGCCCTCCAGGATCGGATCAATGACCAAGAGAGAACAAGTACTGTGCCGCACAAACAAAATGTTACAGTGTGGTAACTAATTAGTAAAGAGGGGTTCCTGGGGGCGGGACGTTATATAATTAATGTTGGGTTAACCGATTCGATTCCTAGTCTGAGCTTTGATAATCGCGTATGAGCCCGGGGGGTTCTGGATCTCAATTGAACTCTACACTCATTCACACTTGCGAAATCAAGACTAATTTTAACAAAAGCTTGCAAGTTCACGTCTCACGAGCTCGTGTACGTGGCTATATATTGTGGTTGGAGTTAGTCGCACTATCGTCACAAAAGAAAATCTGGACCAGCGTCCGGGCAAGTATCGATACGTACCCTTACCCTAGTTAGTTCCAACGATAAAATTACCAATGAATGGTTTTTCTATTGTTGGACCATTGATCTCTAACACTGGTTATAGCAGAGCAAAAAGGAAGTCCAACATAGTAACAACCGCCGGTAGGATCGCTACATATGCATGTAGATGTTACGTGCCTGGGTAGATGAGAAATCGGATGCCGTTAAGTTTGCGCAATATATCTTGAACAAAACCTCATGGTTTAACCCATGCGAAATTCTATATTTTGTTTGAATCTCGTCATCTATAATTTTTCTATTGGCTTCGTTTTTCGGCAACAAAGTTACCATTAAAAGACCAGTGCCAGAGTGGGATATTGGCGGTGCTATAAAATTCGAAGTATCAATACGCCCGCCAACTGCACAGGAGTGACAGGTTCAATCCAAGGGATTACTAGCAGTCATACATTATTTTAACTTCTCCCTTTTGTTAAGGTCGGACGCTGAGAAAACTCAGAGCATTTGAAATATTTTAGTTCTATATTACGCGCACTTCAAAAGCAATGGCAGCTGACATCACCCTGCCAAAAACTTTCGAGCTCGACCGCACGACCCTTATAAAAGTTAGCCTAGCTTTAACGTATTCCACCCCAACATACCGCACCATGACCCCGTTCGAAGTCGTGAATGACCTCTACTCTCTCATCCGCAGTAACAAGACTCTAAACTACACGCTCACCGTATCCCAAGTTCTCGGCGCGGAATTCCAGCGAACGGAACGGGAAACCCCTATATTTCAACCTTTGGGGGAACAGCCCGCGTACCTAGTATCTAGTGTTCTGAAGACGTATTTCGATACGCTTCCGCATGAGAATATGGCGTACGCGTTGATGATTCCGGCGGTCATACTACCGGTTCTGGCAGGCATCGCGGTGATATTGAGATTTTTCACGAGGCACTTTATTACAAAGACGGTTCGCTGGGAGGATTGGTTGATAATACCTGGCTTGGTGGGTGAACCGGACATTTAGAATCTGTGTCAAAATTGATATACTAAAGCATTCGCATTCTAGGCTCTTGCGATCGTTCTCTCCGTTTCGATTGGTACTGGTAAAGGGTTGGGAATACACATATGGGACGTTCGACTCAGCGACTTGCTTGAAACATGGAGGGTATGCACCATGTTAGATCTCCGATTCCTAATATTCTTTTTCTTTCTTACTTTTCTTTCCGGGAAATAGTTTCCGTAATACTACTATTATCCGTTTTAGCTGCTACCACTACCATATATAGACATATTCAACGGCTAACTTTGAACATATCTATAAACAGAACATTGTAATCCGCCAGCACTTCATCATATTCTGCCATTTTTTCATAAAATCATCACTCCTAGCCTTCTACTATCGTCTCAGCCCCAACCAGACGTTCCGAATAGCGGTCATAATCACAGCAGTGATCAACCTCCTTCACACACTCGCAATATTCTTCGCGACATTGTTTTCTTGTCAGCCCATAATCTGGACCGATGCCTTATTCACGCTCAAATGCTCCGTAAATCGCGTCACACTAAGTTTTGTAGGGGTGGTTATATTCATGGTGTTGGATGTGGTTATAGTGTGAGTGCTTCAATATAGTTACAGCTGGTCAGACCACCGCTGTATCAAATTGCTACCTCGAATTCGAAGTAAAATCAAAAATTCAGGATCTAATATACAAATAACAACATGACAGCGTTTTACCGATTCCGATAATCTGGAGACTGCAGCTCAAGAAACGTGAAAAGATTCTGACACTAGGGTTATTCGGACTTGGGATCCTGTAATTTTTAACCCTCATTCTCTGCAAAGTTGCGAGCTGTCACTGACAAGTGATAGGGTCTGTATCTCGAGTGGCTTCAAAGTAGCGGGACTACACGCTTTTGCCTACGACGTAGACAGTACATGGCAAGTCTCCAATTTCCAGTGGACACTGTAACTACCCCTATCCCTTCATAACCCAGCATCAAACCGAAAAGTAGATTTAACCATTTTGGTAAACCCCCAGGATTGAACTGAACCTCGGAATAATCTGCGCCTGCGCTCCCTCTTTCCGCCACCTAACCTCCCGCACCCGCCTCAAACGCCTCTACCAGGAACGCATCCAACATAAACGCATATTCCAGCCGCACGACCCATCCATCTCGCTCGAGCAGCTCGAATTGCGGAAAGCATCGGTGGGCAACTCGGATAGATTGGGATCTTCCCTCGCTCTCCAACCTTCCAACGCCACCAGCGATTCGAGGCAAACGTTGGAAAGCAGAAATGTCTACCTACGTCCTAGCAATATTAGGTTATCACGGCAGAATATGAAGATTTTATCAAAGGATGATTTAGACCTTATCGAGCAAGGGGTGGGGAGTAGTCGTGGTATGGAGCTGAATGATGATGATGACGATGACGGGGATATGGAAAGGGAGAGTGTATTTACGCATGATTTGACGAGGGCGAGCTCGAGGGCCCTGCCTGATGAGCTTGTTGGTGGGTTTGAGATTGTGAAGGGATCCGGAGTGATAGTCCGCGAATGATGCTCTCATAATTTGGTGTACGGGCAGGTATAAATACCTTCAAAGAAGTTAATATCTCTCACATGTCTTCTTTGAATCTTATTTGATCCATTCTGGAATATGATTTAGTACGGAGATGTGCATATTATTCATTGTTACGAAGTAATACATAAATTTGTTAACTTGTTTCAATCTCATCAGCTAAATATGTCGCCTAAACTACAATTGAAACCATCCAACCACCACCACCGAAATTCTCATTCTCGTGAGCTTTTGATCGTTTACTTATGTACTCGCTCCAAATTTTTAGCTATTCAAATAATAATGAAAAGCGATTCGCACCACCATTACACTGTCCAAAGCTTCAAAATTAATTAGAAAGCCCCCGGAGTACTCTTCGTAATAGCATAAACACTATCGTCGTGTACCAAGGGCGGTCTGCTCGATGTCTGAGGTTCTTCAACCACAGACTTGTCGGCTGATCGTTCCGTATCCGCGTGAGGCACTGTGTTTGTTGTAGTCGTGATTGGTTTCTCTTCCAACGCTTGCAAATCAGCAAGATCCCCCATATGAGCCGCATCAGCGTGAGGGACACTGTTTGTTGTTGTCAAAATTGGTCTCTCCTCCCTTGAATAAACATCTGGAATTTCTGGAACGGCCTTTCTGGATTCGGGTTCCTCTTTCGCCGGTGAAAAGGAGTTGAGATGTGCGGTGACAATATCTGCAAACGCCTCTGCCTGTTGATCGATCGATGCCTGTGGGTTCTTCAGTGCGAACGCCTCTACCTCTTGATTGATCGATGCCTCTGGATTCTTCTGTGCGAATGCCTCTACCTGTTGTTCGATGGAAGACTCTGGGTTCTTCGAAGCATTGCTGGTAACGATATCCGCGAACGCCTCTGCCTGTTGATCAACTGATGCCTCTGAGCTCTTCAAAGCTGTGTCAGGAACATATTGCTGAAATTCAACAGCTGGCTCCTCTTGCACTGGCTGCGGTGTGAGAGCTTTGACGTTGCCTAGATCTGCAATGAGGCCTTGAGACCAACTGGTTTCATCGACCGGAAGTGGCGAGATTTCTCCAGCCGTTATGGGGTCACCCATCCCATCTCTTACCACGGTTAGGAGGTCGCTATTTTCATCAATTATAGGCTTTGGAGTTTCCGTTTGGGCGGTTTCGGGTTCGGGGTTAGGAACTATATCCGATACCAGCGAAGTGTAGTCTTTTTGATGTTCCGTAGCCACAGGAAGTTTCGAAGCAGTCAATACCGGTGAAGTCGTTCCTTGGCTGTAGACACTGCTCGCAATCTGTTGCAGGGGTGGGCGACTGGAATCATCACTGTGGATGCTCGAAGCCCCATCTTCGGCGGTCCCTGGAGGCGAAAGAAGACTAGTATGTTTAGTATCCGAAGCTGCCGTTGAAGTTGTGGGTAGCGTATTCTGCTCAACGATTTCCTGAGAGACGGGAAAGCCAGGTGGACTAGATTCAATGTTGAAATTGGTCGGGTGTTCCGGTCTTGCGTTTGGGGAATCCGCAACTGCGAGGTCCCGCGTGGTGACTGGCTCCACGAATCCGCTATCTAACCTAGCGCACTATTGTTAGTTTGCGAAATCCTTCCGAACTAACGATTGAAAGTTTGGCAGGTTTTCCCGACCTTTCCTATCTCCCTCCGCAAATTGGTCTCTTCCGAAATTGGGATTTTGTTGTGCAGTTGGCAATTCGTTTAGCGTTTTCGCAGCGCCGGAAACTGGATCGTTCTGCTTGTGTTCGTGAATTGTGCCCAATGCGGTCTGGTCTACCGACGATACATTGGATGGCTCTTTATTCACGAGAGGACTCTCCGGTACGGTGGCATTCGTTCTCGGACTGACGGCTAGATAATCACCGTCGTATTTGTCCAGAGTGAACATTTTATCTTTGCCGTTCGCGGGTACACTCAAGGCTTCCGATTGCGGTGGAGGAGTCACATCTTTCGGTTCGGTGCTTGCGGAGCTGCTGGCCGTCGCCGGTTCACCGAGATTGAAGGACTTACGGAATCCAGGGTCCCGAGAATTTGGCGGCTTGTTAGGATCGGCTTTGGCAGCACTCGGTGGAGCTGCAGCTGGAGAAGTGGGTGATTTGGAGCTGGAAGAGGCGTTCTTCTTGTGCCCAGATGTATGAAGTATCGACTTGATCTTGTCTCTGAGAGTCATGATTGCGAGCTCTAGGTCGGTCGCGGAAAGTCCGTGAAGTGAATGTGGGGATGTGTATTCTCTGCGGGTCCGTTGGAATGAAGGAGGGAGCCTTTGAATGATAAGGCCGTCTCAACGTAGCGCCAGCTGCAAGTCGAATGGACTAGTCAGTGGACCCGAGCTGAAAGAAGGCTTGAGGTCGAGACAGAAGACGACGTACGAGCTGCCTAGCTTGACGCTGAGGTATGTAGAAGTGCCTTTTGCAGAGCAAGGGCGCACAGGGTCTAACGTGAGACTGGTTAGATTGGATTTACGCTGAAGGCTAATCGAGAGCTACGTTTCGAGGTTCGAAGGGCGACGGAACAGAAAACGTTCGAAACTCAAAGGACCGAAAGAGATGTTATTATGTCACATCATACGCGCCCCCTTCGAATTCAAAGCCTCCCAGAACCTGCCACAGCAATGCAATAATGGCCCTAACTGCTATAATTGCGAGCGGAGAGTGACGTTCCCTCGAGCTTTCTTGCAACAGGAACAGAAACGTCGGGCAGCCGGTAAGGCAAGGAAACATGGGCCTCCCCACCAAACAGGCATCTATGACGTACCGTCGGTCTCGCCTACGTAGGTGTTCAGGCAGATGGGAAGGAGGGCACCTCCGACCGACCGTCCGTCCGACCAATGTGATGCCTGGGATGCCTTCGATGCCTGCTCTGTCTGCATTGGCTCGGGACGACAAACTGAACTCCATCTGCATCTGTATCTGCATCTCAACACACAGCATCTGGAACCTTTGCAGCCTGGCCCTTCCAGCTCGCCGGCGTCTCTTGAAGCACCTCAAAGGGGCCTGTCGTCTATAAGAACATATTTCTTCAGCGCATTGCTATTGGGCCAGGCACAGTCATCAATAGAAATTTGCTTGTTTCTAGGCGTAAACATTCCCAGACTTTAGAAATCCATCACAGACAGGATTCAGGCCGACAGCTCGGAGTTTCCAAGATCAAGATGGATATGAGCGTTTTCAAAGTTTTCAACATCAGCGACCAGACCACTAGCGCCGTCTACCATCTCGCCGAGGTTGCCAAAGATCCAACAGATTTAATCTCGAATGCTGTATACGCAAACCATTTTCAGCACATCGTCATCTGGCTGATTGTCCAGTTCTTCTATTCTCGCTTCCTCGGTCCCTTTGTCAACCATTTTTTCACCTCCATCGGCTTCGACGCGTTGGGTTCCTTGTTTGGTAAGTTTGCTCCGAGCAGCTCGGATTTGAAAATACAACAATGTGGAACACATTTCTCACGTTCACCGTTTAGGACGCTGGATCTCATGGTATTACAGCTCCACTGGCTTGTTCGTACGGGCCTTTGCCTGGCCACTTTTTCAAGCCAGATTTAGGACCGACTCGCTGCACGATCCAGAGACCTGGTTCTGTGTTGTTACCGCTGGCATCAGCTGGGTTAGTAGCTATATCTTTGGATAAAGCTTTTAACCAACACCATCAGCTCAATATATCGCCACTTCACAACTTATCAAGTCTATAAAGTTGGTATTCTCACACTAGATTTAAGGTCTTGGATTGCCGATGAACTGTAATTTTGGTTTCAGCAATTCCAGAACTCTATAGACTACCTATGCATCACAATCACACAAGCTATATTGAGCCCATATTCCTTTCGCAGCAGCTTCTTATAGTGCAAACAATTGTATTTTAACGGTTCAACGGCGTTTCTTTTCTTCTTTTATTTTCAAGCCAAACAAAATTTCAAGGCATGCATTCCTGTAAGGCGCCGCTCGATTCCCATGTACGCTTACTGTAACAACATTCTCAATTAAAGTACCTCATTGTCGCATGTCACACGGATTCAAGGCGTAACTGTTGCCATACAACACACCATGGAGGCTAAGAAACCGGTCAGTCGCAAATGGCACGGACATGTAGACATTGGCGATATATGCCATCTCCAGCCTCACTAAAATGTAACCCATCTCTTCCCAAAACCTCAAATCACACGTCACTCAAAATACCACAAGCACGATGGCTAAACATACGTTTGCCATACTTCATTTCCTCGCCACCATCTTTCTCCTCGCTGCTTCAATCCTCCTAATCCTCGTCTCTCTTTCCGGTGGAATCTGGCGCGACTTCTCGCTCCTGACTGTCAACCTCAAAAATGGCTCACCGTTCGAAGTGATCCCTTTCTCCCGCGACCGCGACTCCTACGCCACCTACGGCACGTTTGGCTACTGCATCCAAAACATCGACATGGGCCAAGGTTACCAAAAGCAAAGCTGCTCAGATCCCAGTGTGGGATATCCCATCACCAAAATTCAAACCGCGATCGATGGCACCAAGTTTTTCGCTAATAACGAGGGATTGAACGATTTGACCAAGGTCATGATCCTACACCCCATCGCCGCGGTTACCGTCTTTTTGGCCTGCGTGTTCTCCATTAGGTCCGGGTATGTAAGGACCGTTTCTTCAATCGTCCTCACGTTCGTGTCGTGGGTAATGGTCACCGTCGCCATGTCGATCGAGCTATACATATTTGTGATTGTTCACGAGCATGTGACTAGCAAGGAGGCGGGAGGGGGCAGCAGGGCGGTCTTTGGGGCGGCGTTGTGGAGTCTCGTTGTAGCCTTTTGTCTCCTAACCTTTTCGATGGTAGTGACGAGTGCTACGTTGTGGCAGGGTAGACACTGGTGGAACGGGAAAGAGGTTAGACAGGTGAGAACTAGGAGAAGTGGAAATGTTGCAAGAGGAGTCGATGGGGATAATGGTTCGACGGATAGTTCACCTGCGAGACGTTGGAGTAGGGATGCGGACCATCAACCGTTCTGGAGGCATAGAACCGTGAGCCACCTTCACTCATTTGATCAATTTTATTGAAGCTAATCGTGGCTTTAAATAGGACCAGCAGGCATTAGTGTTCGAATGATAAGATTTATATCGCACCTAGCTATCTATGAAATCTGTACGTCTAAAGGAACCAAATTTCCAACCCATTTCTAAAGATTCTAATCTCTAACCCTCTGTGGAATCCAGCCCTCTCCGGGGATATATCCTCCTTTTCTAAACCCAATGGTAGCCGCACAAACCGAAACTCCTTTTACCTTCTAAGCGGTAGAATTTCTCTTTTTCATAATATCCTTATTCTTCATAGATGTTCGCATTGCTACATTGCGATGTTAGTAACCTTACTCGACTTTACGACGATGAGAAACACTTACAAATCTCCCAGTCCCTCTCTCGCAACCGCATCCTTACTGACCCAGATAGCGCAGCTTGTTCCCGGGCACGTAAAATCCCCCCATCCGTCATTGTCAATGACGACTTCGCCTTGAGCCCACTCCAACACGTCCGTCCAAACCTCTCCGGCATGCTCAGAGCCAACATTCATTCTCTTCGTTCCCGGCTCTGCGTTCGAGAGTACTGCAGCTAAACCGTATGACTAAGCCATCGTATTAGCACCATGAATCATGAATCCAGATCGCTACTAGTTCCTATAATACCTTGTCATACGTGCCCTTCCTGACCCATCCCACGCAGTTCGGTTCATCCCAGTAATCGTTCTGTTCACCGTACGAATAGAACTTTCTCGCGGCCATCATAACCGGCAACTTGCCACCACAAGCCGGTCCCTCTTCGTTATCCGGGTTCTTGATCCCGAACAAATCACCGTAAAACACGCAGGGATACCCGTCCACGCGCAACAAGATTACGGCGTAGGCCAAACTCTTCATCCATCCTTCCATCTTGATGAAACTCGCCTGTCCCACCTGAGTGTCATGGTTACCCACCACCGTGACCGCGTTGACGGGTACCTTTTGCACCAACGTTCCGTCGAAAAGTTTCCGCAGATCCGCCCTTTCAGACGTGCTGGCTTCGCAAAAGTTGTAGAACAGCGGGGCATCGAACAAGGAGAACTTGCGTCCCATCTTGTCCAGATATTCCACCATTCTCTCCGTCGAGTCCTGCCACCATTCGCCGACGAAGAACCAGTCACCGCCTAACTCTGTATCCAAGTGGCTTATGAAATTCTTTAGGAATGATTCTGAGAAGTGGCGGGCGGCGTCGAAGCGCATGCCTTTGAGATTGAGCTCGCGGGATACCCATAGACCCCAGTTTTTGACGTCCTCTTGGACTTCAGGGTGCGAAAAGTCAACGTCGGCAAACATGAGGTAGTCGAAATTGCCCTTTTCCGTTGTGTCGACGGAGGTGGACCAGTTATTGTTGTTGACTGCAAAGATTGCCTTCTTGCCAGTTGCATTATCACTATCGGTATCTCAAGTATTAGAATCTTTCCTCCTCAATATTTCTTTTGATGTTTATATCAACACCACCATGAATTGCAAAAGCAGGAAGAGAACCAACAACTAAAAGGGTGCACATACTAATCTGTCCCGCTGAAATGGTACCAATGCCACTTCATTTTACTATACTGGTCTCCTCTCCCGGGAAAGTCGAACCCAAACCACGCATCAATCTCATACGGGTCGGAAATAACGTTCGTCCGATCATCAGGGTTCACCTCGACGACCTGGCATTTTTCGGTATGATCCGCGCCGGCTTTATGGTTCAAGACCACGTCAAAGTAGAGACCCACGCTGTGTTCCTTTGCGATATCGCGCAGTTCGATAAGGTCGACTTTCGGACCCCATTTCGTAGGCGTGGCGCCCTTTTGGTCAAACTCGCCAAGGTCGTAGAGGTCGTACTAGGATTTGTCAAAAAGTGAGAAAGAAGCTAGGGAGAAATGAGAAGACGGTATGTGGGCATAATGCGAAACTTACGATATCGTACCCATTGCCCTCCGGAGAACTAGCTTTGCAGGCCGGTGGGATCCAGATATTTGAGACTCCGACCTTTGAGAGATCGGGAACGACTTTGGAAAGGCGTTTCCAATGTTTTCTGTCTGCTGGGACGTACCTGTGATTGGGTGTTATGTTAGTACATTAAATTAAATTACATGCACTGTACATGTGTAACAAAGGGTACAACTAACCACTCAAACGCCTGCAGCATCAATGAATTCACCGGAGTTGGTGGAAGGTCTGCGCTCAAATCAACACCGTTAGATACATCTTTAGTTTTAGTCGCAGTGTATATTGTATGCTCACCGGACATCGTGAAGTTTTAAACCTGGTGTCGCGAGTTTAGGTAATTATCAATTGGAAAAAGGCGATCTGCTGAGAATCGTCTAGAGAGAGTGTAGCTACAAAACAAGGGACCTTTTCGCCGGAAATACATTTTTTTATTCCCAAAAAAAAAAAAAAAAAAAAGTTGACTGGACCGACTTTCATTCCAGCGCTAATAGGCAACGTCATTCTTCATGACGCACGCCAAGTATCGCGAGCAGGCGCAGATTCTACAACATTCAACACATACTACAGCTATGACTTTGCGTTTAAATAGCTTCAAGGAAGCATTGTGGTATCGCTTGGATATTAATATTCGTAAAGATCGGGTGGTACAATGTAAATATAGCCGTAAAATAGTAGTAAAACGAGGGTATAAGCTGTTAATAGCAACAGATGCAAATAATATATCAAGTTTTGACACGCGCATACTTGGACCATTCAGGTGACTTCCAACCGTAATGTACGGACCTCTGTAGATAACTGTTAGCCACCCCTCCGAATAGATAAAATTATGCACGCCTTTACGCTGGTGCCTTACCTTGAAAGACTTGTACACCTTTCCACCCTTCCCACCATTCTTCACTAAGAATTCTGCAAGTTCTCCATGACCCTCTCCTTCTGCCACGTCAACAGCCGTCTCTCCATCTTCTCCAGCAGAATTTATCTTGACACCAGCCTTCAATAACACTTTCGCGGCCTCTAAATCTCCTCTTTCGGCTGCTACGTGTAATGCTGTCCACGTCCTCCACATTTTCGCGTTTGCATCCGCTTTGAACTCCAACAACAACTCCAACATCTTCACATCCCCATTCTCCACAGCCACATGCACCCCAGCCATCCTCTCCATCCCCGCGATCTCTGTTTTTGCTGCCTTCTCCAACAAGATCCTCGTAATATCGTGGTAACCACCAGCCACAGAAACTACCAAAGGTGTCTGCATATCCCACCGTCGCTCGTTAATCCCCGCCTTATTCTGAATCAACACTTTGACCACTTCCTCGTAGCCGCCTAGCACCGCCAGATGCAAAGGCGTAGACCCCCACCTCTCACCCGCCGCCTTTGGGTGAGAATATCCGTACCCCCTAAATGCCGACTTCGAATTCACATTCGCGTTGTTCTCCAAGAGAAGAACGACCATATCCCTCTGCCCCGCCAAAGCGGCGTAATGTAACGGCGTAAACCACTCCTCACCGTTCTGAGACGCATTCACATCAGCACCGAGAGCGATCAACCGCCTTGCCATAGGCAAGAGACCCTTACTCGCGGCGATATGAAGCGGTCGAAGGTACTTGTCATTCGGAGCGCTGGGGTTCGCGCCTTCGTCCAGTAACGTATTCGCGATGGGGATCAGGTCGTTGCGCAAAGCTAAATGTAAGGGTGTGTTTATGTTAGCGTCTCGGCCGCTGACGCTGGCGCCATTGTTTATCAGGAATGTTGCTACCCCTTGCCGCTTGGAATTGAGAGCCGCGCATAGGGGATCGGCGGCTTCCGGGATGTTGAGTTTGGCGTTGTGGGAGAGGAGATATTGGACTATATCCACGTTTCCGGACGCGGACGCGAGACTGAGGGGTGTCGCACGACGGAGCGATTGAGCGTTCACAGCAGCGCCAAAGGTGATCAGGGCTTTAACGGTATCGAGACAACCGTTCTGACATGCGTAGTGGAGGGCGGTCTTTTGTTCGGAGCTGCGTTCGTCAATGTGGGTGAATGCGGTACAGGCCTCTAACGGCTTTAGAATCGCATGATCGTTACGGAGAGCGGCTTCGTGGATGGGACCGAGGTCGTAGATGAGCTGTTTGTCTTTCTCCTTTGTTGGGAGTATTTCGACGACAACTGGATCCTCGCTGGTAAGTCCGAGGCCGAATTTTGACAGCCAGTTCCGGTCGTTCGCTCCATTCGCTAGGGGGAGGGATTCGAGCGAGGGAACCTCGTTGAAACTCGGCGGAGCCTCGAAATTATCGCTGCTGCTACGATCGTGCTCGCTGGCTTCATAGTAAGTCGGAGGGAGAGTCTCAACTCGAGCGAGTGAAGCGAAATGCTGGTCTCCGGGCGACCCGTGGCCGTTCGTATAGGTCCCGTTTGAGCCGTTCAGGTTTGCTGTCAAACTCATTGTTCTTTTCTGTGAAGACGTCGCAATCAATATTCGGTTCGATTTACAGGACTAGGAATCTGCAGCATACTTTATATCTCCAGTCTTTGCAGATAGTGTAGGCAACAAGGTTGTTCGCTACCCAGGGGGGAGTAGCAGTAGGATCATAACGTTTTCGATCACCAGGAAACCAACTAGCACGGAACAGTACAGTTAGGCCGCGTCGCCTGTATTGGGCATTGGGTATTGGGTATTGGGTGAATCATCGCATTGTTGATAGGCACGCCGTATCTGCACGAGGGGTGGCAAGTGGGACCCTTTGAAGGCAGTTCACAGTTAAGCATCAGCTAAAAGCTTAGCAGCTTCCATTTTCAGTGACCAGTCTACCATTTTTGCTTCGCGACGGGGGTGCTGATTGGTTGTATTCGAAATGAAAGTTGCTAATTGGTTGGATGTTGTGGAGAAGAAACTTGCCGGTTGGCGGGGAGCCTTGGCTGGAGAAAGCGTCATGATGAATCAAAGAAAATTTTAGGCTTGGAAATGCACCAAATGCGACTCACCGCTTCAACGCTGCTTACGAACGAGCGTCATCAACGGAAAAGAGCCTCAGCCCGCTCATATATAAGTCGCCGGCTACCTTACATCTCTCACAAACAACTAGAAACCTCCTTACCGATCACCGAGATCTCGAGAGCTACCTGACGATACCAACCATGTCCCAACGCGTTAACCAGCCTTCCGGCTCGATAAAGCTCACCAACGTTTCACTCATCCGCATGCGCAAAGCCAAAAAGAGATTCGAAATCGCGTGTTACAAGAACAAGGTCCTCGAGTGGCGAAACGGTGTTGAAACGGATATTGACGAAGTTCTTCAGATCCATCAAGTCTTCTTAAACACCTCAAAGGGTGCCATTGCCCCAACCGCAGATTTACAGAAGGCATGGCCCGGAAAGAGCCTGGAAGAAATCATCCTAGAGATATTGGCAAAGGGCGAATTGCAGGTCGGAGATAAGGAGAGAGGCCAGCAACACGATATGCTGCAGAAGGAGGTGATTCAGATTGTCACGGAGAAGTGTGTGGACCCTGGGACCGGGAGAATCTACACTACTGGAATGATCGAAAAGGCTTTGGAAGGTTTGATGGGCAAGACCCAGAGTAATGCCAACGGTGAAGGTGCCAGTCCAGCAGCAGCAGGTGCAGAGAATGAAGACAAAGGCAAGGAAAAGGCGAAGGAAGGCGATAAAGAACCACCTCGATGGACCGGAGTCGTTACCACAAAATCGGCAAAATCACAGGCACTTGAAGCCATCAAAGCCCTGTTGTTCTACCAGCCAATCCCGATCGCACGAGCGAGGATGAAGCTGAGAGTGTTCCTTCCGTCTGCAGTCGCGAAGAAGATCAAGTCAAATGTTACGGATATGTGCGATAGTGTAATCGATGAGGACTTTGGAGGCGATGGGTGGAACGCGGAAGTTATCTGCGAGCCAGGAATGTACAGGCAAATCACAGATTTGGTCGGGAAGGAGGCTAAAGGGAGAGGAAGAGTGGAGGTTCTCGAAACAACTATGGTTGCGAACGATGAAGATTGATGACTTCGGATGGTTTTAGTAGCATAAAAAAAAAGTCACGAATTTCCTTTTCTTTTGGGTGTTTCATCGTGGGATTGCATTTTCCAGGAGTTTATAGAGCGAGCCTGTGGTCATGAATTAATGTAACAGAATAACGTGTTATCGACACGCAGCCTGGGCCCAAGTCCACACTCGGGCGTAATTACGAATTGAGTCTTACTTTGGCAAGCCGTATTAAGAAAGACGTCTCTCGAGGATTTCCCGTGCAGACATCGATATTCTAAAACCTCTTTTCGCCAGTCGCGTGAATCGGTATAATGTTTACATTGATGAAAAACGTTAACCCCGTAATGAATATTATCCCGTCACAAAACAGAGGATTAATGCGTCTCCCAGTGAGATGATAGTGTAAGGAAAAAGGAGGTGATATAAGGGTAACAAGGATGTCATATAGTAAAGGCGTAAAGAAAATGCGTAAAGAACAATATACAGAAACGACACGCCTAACCACCCTTCTTCTTGGAGACACCGACGGTACGTCCGCGACGACTATTCACCACACGTTAGCCATATATCCCAGATATGAAGAAAGGAGAAACCATTTATCAAAGAAGCGTGAGAAACGTACCCAGTCGTCTTGGTGTGTTGACCTCTGACCCTCAGTCCCCAGTAGTGTCTCAAACCACGATGACACCTGATCTTCTTTAATCTTTCCAAGTCCTCACGGAGCTTGCTCTGGAGACCGTTGGCGAGGATCTGGGAGCTCTTGCCATCGACAATGTCGCGCTGTCTGTTCAGGAACCACTGTGGGATCTTGTAGGCGGTGGGGTCCTGAATGATGGTGATGATGCGTTCGAGTTCTTCAATAGTGAGCTCTCCGGCGCTGTAGACGATATTTCTCGTTAGATTTCATTATTTTTCGAAGAATTTTAGTGTTTAAAGAAGTATTTACCGCTTCGACAGGTCGATATCAGCCTTCTTGCAGACCAAGTTGGAGTATCGGCGACCGACACCACCAATCTTGGTCATGGCGTACATGACTTTCTGCTTTCCGTCAACATTGGTGTTGAGGAGACGCAACTATATCCGCGAGAATTCATCCGTCAGCATTCCTGTCGTGCTTTTCGTTTGTAACCTCCTCCTAATGTGCTTTCATCGATCGTGTGCTCCAAAACCCGAAAGTATCGCCTCCTCCCCTTCAGCCACCGGCACGATCTCTCCTTCGCCACCTCTTGAAAACCAGCAAATCGGAATCGAATGGGAATACTAACGATGTATTGAAAGTTGGATTTTTCGGGATTTACGAGCGACATGATGGGCGGATGGGGTGTCGTCCGGAGGGGTTGTCGGGAGTATAGATGTCAACTGCTTGAAGTTTCGAATTCAAGATGCACGATACAGCCCAGCAGACACACAAAATTTTAGCTGGTAGCACGCTAACGCTATATGGGCTAATGTGAGGGCTTGCAAGCCCTAAAGTCAGAACTTTACAAAAGAGGAAATTAGTATGGCAAACGATGAAGCTTGACAACACAGTCTCGAAACAACACAACGAACCTCTCGGCCAACTTTCTTTGCATGTGCGCCTGAGGAAGCATGGATGCTATCTATGATAACCCTGCGGTTTTCGCTATTATACGGACAGCTTACATGCATACAGGGAAGTGAGAATGTTTTGCTTCTTGAGAATAGGATTTCATCGATCATCTGGGAAAAGAAACTCTGCCGACATTTTGGAACAGTAAGATCTGTTTTGTGCCCTCATGCAGATATCGACAGTGCTTCAACCAAAGCCTATGCTTGAATCGATAGCATTGGATCTCAAGGTATAAGAGACCTGTATATTATTGTTGACTTGGATTTAATGCGCGGCGATCCATAAATACCAAAACCGCTCATGCCATCAACAATTAACCTTAGCGCCATGTTTGCGGAACTGCGGAGCCGTCGTCTGAATCACTATCATACTAGTTCTATCGAACCCAGCTGTCGATATATTGGCATATATGCAGCCGATATGTGAAGACCGAATTGTAGGATCAAGCAGAGAGCTTATCAATCCTAATCTGCAAGGTATCACATTTGTATATTGTCACAAGAGCAAAACTCAATAGGGCTTCGCACACTCTCAGGCATTGCTATAATTTCGGAATCCGTGGGATTCTGAGCTGAAACTGATCACCAGATACAAGCGAACTAGTTCATAGATCCTTTTTACATAGGATATTTCGAACTTACTAAGTATATCCATGTCAATACAGGCATCAATCGTCTGAAGTGGGTCATGTGGAATATTGAATCCTAGCATGGATGCCTTTCCAATGCATGAAATAAGTGTGCATGCAATAAGTGATAATGCAGGTACCAAACGAGTGCCATATATCAGATTAGAGTATCGTCCTGCAAATTACAATCTATGTGAAAGCTGATCCGATCCGGAATCTTCCTATTTGCCACGACGAAGTGTTTTTCGAGGGGAGATCCGAAGTATGCATATTTGTGAGACTTGAAATTAATTCTGACCTTAGCAATCTTCGTGCATATTACAGAGTATTCTGACAAAAGATGAGGGATTTGTGACTTAGAAAAAACTTGCATGCATCTTTTTCTTATCAATATCTGGAGGTTCTATTGCAAAAGACAGGATTCTTCCGGTTCGCTAAACTATACCGTACCTGAGTTGTGGTGGAGCCGCGAGGTTGGGGCCGGTGAGGGGCACAATAATCTACACGGTCCGGAGCAGGCACCGCTACATCGGACCAAAATCCACGGCTCGCTCGGTTAATACTCAGTGCACGTCCCCTCCAATACAAGGGCAATAGCACAGATCATCACCAGACTGATTACGCCACTGTCAGAGCCGCCGCCAGTCTAGATTGGCGTATAAACTTACGTATTTGAGGTCTTTCAGCGGGTCGAAGTCGTATGCATACGCACAAGAGTGGAGGTTCGAGTTTGCGCTGTACCTCTAGCTGTTGATATCACAAGTTGAATTGCCGTTTGCAACGTTCGTGTGATCTTGTAGATGCGGAAGGAAAAAAAAAAACCGGGGAACAGTTAACAATTGTTGAGATGGATTGAGAAAAATAGACTCCTGTATGGCCCATATGACCATATGACCATAATCCTGCTTGCAGACAAAAAAGTCATATCTGTTGAGTTACTTTTCCAGACTTTCTGCGAAGCGGGAAGAACCCGAGTCTAACCTACATTAAATGTGAGCTCCCATGGTAAGATCGAGACACCCCGGTTTCATGTCGTTGCGAGTGTGTTGATGGGTTTTGTTAGCAGCAAATAACCTCTGTTAGAAACCACCGTCGGATTCTGGAAATAATCTGTCGAACTCCAGGTTTTCTGGTTCTCCGCATGAGATTATTGTTCGGGTGTTTTAAGTTGTCGAAGAAAAGCTTAATAGATGCACAATGTCCGAAAGATTAAAAAGTGAGTTCAAGCCGTTTGTAACTTCAGACTGAGGTCAATCTGGGGTGCCACGGTGCAGCCCTTGGCTACCTAGGCAAACTTAAGACCAAAGCAAATCTTGTTTGATGCATCATGTCAAGATTCCAAACGGCGCGAGTTTTCAATTATAGAATACAGATATGACAAAATCGATAAAAACAAGGAAATCAAAAATGTAGTACCTTTTAAGACTGTCCTCTATGATTATCGAGACATTATGGCCGAAAATCTCCGTATTGGCTGTACGGTAGTATTCATTTTGAAACACCTCTATCGAGGTGGGTGAGCTCGTCGCACGAGTTAGAACCAAGGATTTCTGGCTACGCTTCCTCAAAAAGCCTTTAGTCTGGGTATAGGCTCCAACATCATACGATGCTGACGATAATCCAGCCCAAGTCTGGCGATTGTTTGCGATGGTCGCGTCTATGCTATAGACAGGGCGACGAAATATTCGATCGATGGTGCAGAGTGCAGGTACGGAAGCCCTGGCAGAACATGGTGTGCCTGTCAACTTTTAAAACGTCCTCAACGAAATGGGCGCTGTCTCAGCGCTCCTGTGGGGAAGGTCTGCCCAAAATGCAAATAACCCGGGTACCTGACAGGTCATAGTCGCAATGCAAGCCTTGCTTTGGGGCTCCGAGCTTATCTCTGCACAGTAGCTGGACGCATTTTTCTCCACACCAGGACGAAACATTGTGTTTTCGAGGCCTGGCTGCATCAGCGAATAGCATTCCTGCTTGAGCGTCTATAGAACATGGAAAAATTTTCGAAGCATGTATCTATTCGCGTGCATTAACGAGAGTAAATCATGCCTGCTAGCCCTGGTCTAAGAGAAGAAAAATCTGGGGATCGCAATTCTCCATGTCAAATGCAGCCATGGCTTCCGAAATTTCTAGCCGATCGCGCCCAGGAGCTGGCAGCTGCTCTTTTTGTGACGAAACAGAGGCATTTTGGGGATTGTTACCAAAATTTGAAAGACAACCACATCTCGATGATGTAAACCGGATTATGCGGGCTACGGGTACAATTTCGTCCAAGTCTTGAGTCGAATTCGGAGCACCCTTGATCCCAACTGCTTGCAGCTTGGTGTCAACTAGCGCAAGTGGCTTTGTTCTTGGTTCAGCTGCAGCGGGCGCACTGGCCCAGAATCTTTGAAGGTATGCAGGGTGGCTAGCCGCTATTGCACGAGAGAAATCGGTGAAACTGGCCGATGATGGACGAGCCAGCCGTATCGAGGACGGGGTCCGTTGACAGGTCTGGCGTCCGGTCGAGCTCGTGGGCCGGAATCCCCATTCGGTGGAGGGTCGGTGTTGTGTTGTCTAAAAACGAGACCCAAGTCTGCGAAAGGTGATACAGGCTAGACATCGAGCTCGCCTCTGGTCAATAGCATGATACTTCTGTGAGAATGCCTACATCCAGATGATCATTTTAAGCGATGAGAAGAAGCAAAAGGCTCAAACAGGCCTTCCTCGATCTTCTGTGCAGGCTTCGACAGTTGCCTCAGGGGTCTGTGCTGAGTGAAATTTTTGGGAGCCAGGATCCGGGATGTTCCATTGTCCATTAGCACAGGGGCGATGTTGCGCAACGTGCGAGGAGCATCGAGATGGCAGTCTAGCGTTTGGGGTCCCCGCACGTGAAGGGAAAGTCCTAATCAGGTACCGTGAAAATGTTCTGACATTGCAGTACCCAATATCCCGACTCTGCACGAGCTGGAGGTCTTACCGCTTGCCCCATTCATTCTCTCAAGCGAGTGTGGACGACCGTTTGGTATGGGGTACCCCGCTAACGGAGAGCTCGAATTTGAGCATATAAGCTGGCGGCAGCCCTCGTCGATGAGATAGTTTTTTTTTGTTCAGCATCATCACCATCTCGATTAGATTACCCAACAAGCAGCTTGAACTTCCACTAGCTATTTCAGATTCTATTCTTTCTTTTCTTATATCTCTTTGACGTAATCTCCTCTTTCCTTCTTAATAACCTTATTCGCAATGA
Source organism: Dactylellina parvicollis (assembly GCA_036971385.1). Classification (NCBI taxonomy): domain Eukaryota; kingdom Fungi; phylum Ascomycota; class Orbiliomycetes; order Orbiliales; family Orbiliaceae; genus Dactylellina; species Dactylellina parvicollis. The sequence goes on from JAJTUD010000005.1 coordinate 885,298, forward strand.
ACCGAGGAAGCGTGGTTGGTGGCGACGAAGCCACCAGCAAAGCTGACCGCCGGGTTTCTGAAGTGAACCCAAATATCATCAATGAAGCGGCTTTCGCCACAGATCAAGAAGTCAAGATGACCCTGAGAGAGGGCATCCGGCTGTATCCTCATGCCATCGGCTGGTCAATGCTGTTATCCACAGCGATCATCATGGAGGGTTTCGACATAGTTCTCATCGCAAACTTCTTCGGATTTCCCCAATTCAATAAGAAGTATGGATATCAGCAAGCTGATGGCACGTACAATATCCCGGCAAAGTGGCAGACAGCCCTCTCCAACGGCGCATATGTTGGCGAAATTATCGGTCTCTTCATCAACGGTATCGTTTCGGAAAGATATGGATATCGCAAGACTATGATTGCATCGCTTACCCTCCTCACCGGATTGATCTTCATTCCTTTCTTTGCTCCAAGCATCGAGGTCCTTCTTGTCGGAGGTATTCTACTTGGTATCCCGTGGGGTGTCTTCCAGACCTTGACAACCGCCTATGCTTCAGAAGTCTGCCCTACCGCCCTCCGAGCCTACCTCACCACCTTCGTCAACTTGTGCTGGGTCATCGGTCAATTGGCTGCTACCTCTGTTCTTCGCGGGTTCTTGAGCCGTGAAGATCAATGGTCTTACAGGATCCCATTTGCCCTTCAGTGGATCTGGCCCGTTCCAATTATTATTGGTTGTATTTTTGCTCCCGAGTCTCCATGGTGGTTGGTGCGCCAGAACCGAATCCAAGACGCGGAAAACTCAGTTCGTCGTCTTACAAAGGCTGGTAGCGGACTCGACGTTCAGAAGACGGTTTCCATGATGATTCGTACCAACGAGCTCGAGAAAGAGATCACTAGCGGCACGAGCTACTGGGATTGTTTCAAGGGCACTGATTTGCGCAGAACAGAAATCGCTTGCATGGTCTGGGGTATTCAAACCATGTGTGGTTCCGGATTGATGGGTTACAGTAAGTGTTTTCCAGCCTCTAGCGACTAGCCTTTACTGGATTCATACTAATATTTGACCTCACAGGCACATACTTTCTCCAACAGGCTGGTGTCGCCGTTGACAAGTCCTTCGATTTCACCATGGGCCAATACGCTTTGGGTATCTGCGGTACCATGTCATCTTGGGTCCTGATGACTAAAGTTGGTCGTCGCAAGCTTTATATCTGGGGTCTTGTCGGTCTCTTCTTCACACTCATCGTTATCGGTTGCCTCGGCATCCCGAAGACCAACATGGGAATTGCTACCGGGTCTGCCCTTCTGGTAAGATATAATTTCAGTGCGAAGATATACCTAATAAGAAAATCACATTACTAACTTCACATGTACAGGTCTTTACCCTCATCTATGATATCACTGTTGGACCTGTTTGCTACGCTCTTGTCTCCGAAATGTCCACTACTCGTCTCAGGGCCAAGTCTATTGTTCTAGCTCGAAACTTCTACAACATTATGGGTATCCTCAACAACATCATCACTCCTCGTCTTGTCAACACCGACTCCCTAAACTGGAAAGGAAAGGCCGGCTTCTTCTGGGCAGTATCTTGCCTCTTCTGCATAATCTACTGTTACTTTAGATTGCCAGAGCCATCCGGTCGTGCTTATATCGAACTTGATCTATTGTTCGAAAACAAGGTTTCGGCCAGGAAGTTCCACAAGACTACTGTGGATGCTACCAATGGATCTATTGGTGCTTCGAGCGAGCGAGTGGAGAAGGAGTCAATTGAACACGTTGAAAAGATATAATATAATTTTTAAAAAAAAATTCTAGCCAGCGAGGGGTGTTCGGAAATTTGAGCAATGCTTTTTCATGACTTAAGCATTGCAATATTTGTCTTTCAGGATTCAAGCATGTTATCGGAGTCAATTACGGGGTATGGGTTTGCTTTTCTTATGTATAGAATATCCTTATAATCTTTTAAATTGATTATCTATCTTTGGCTTGTGCTATTCTAATAACGCGCTACGTATATCGAGACTAGGTATGGGGAATAGACATATTATTCTAATCACAAGACTGGTCTAGCGGGCATCAAGTTATTGATATATGAGAAGCAGCGTGGGCAAAGTAGATGGTTAAATCTTTGTTCCATGTTAGCCTACTGGCTCTCTATGGATGCTTTGACGAATTAATGATTTCAGCGCAAAGTAAAATATTTCGGAGACATGACCCGTGCGAGTCCTCGGCAATCATAGTTCACCCTGAATTGGCAGGTGAAGTACTCGAGGCCTGGACATTGAAGGACTTCGCTATCTAGGCCACAGCCGATTGTGACATTCGACCTGTTTCACGACCCTGCATATTCGCGATAATGATTAATTCGAAATAAAAATTAGAGGGCAAATAAATATCTATAAACCCGTTCAAATACAATGCCCGAGAGCCCAGCAACGGTACTATCCGGATAACAGATGGCTGGCATCAGGCGGCACACAGCGTGGACAACGCATAAATTTCCTGCAGTCAGTTGCGACGCTGGCGCGCATGAAAATGGCCGAAAATGGCTAAATATAGGCAGGCCCACCCGCTAGGCTAACAGAAAGCGGTGAGAAAACTGCGAAAGTCGAACCTGTAACAATTTACCTGCGATTAGTTAGCGGTCTCGAACTTGAAGAATTCAGAAGCGAGAGAATTTTGGGGATTTACAAGTCCTTATCTTTGAGAAACTAAAAGGCGCAATGGAGGCTAAAAATCTATCCTATTTTCGGGATACTTATCGCATATCAGAAACATTGATTCTCAACCCAATCTGCAGATTTAAACAGTGATTGGAGACCAAGTTCAACCCCTTATCGTTCCCAGACCATTTACCATATCTTGATATAATTAATATCTTAATGTATCAAAGTTTAACAAGGCACCCCACATCCAGACAGCACTTTCCTCGTAGAGTTAAAGGGAGAATTTCGGTAATGTGATCCGAATCTCAATGTTGGATTTTGACGGGCTAAAAGGGCATCTTCCTTCTATTCCAGGTAGCCCGACTTTATGGATCTTTGGTTAAACGTGGTCCAAGCCATCCCTACCAAATCTAGGTATGAGGCAATACCAGATCTTCGTTGGAGGGGTTGAATCCTGTTGATCTTTGTTGTTATTGATCTTTAATTAGAACTGAATCGAGAGCACATAATGAAATATATATATATTCCAAGAGCTGATTTCGAAGATTTGTAAAACTTCTAGGAACCTAAGTTCTTGATTCTGGACTACACATACTGGGCCACTTACTTGGAACCAAATCTGCCCATGAGATTCGATTTTTATACCCCTTTTCACTTGTTATCCGTACTGTTTTTGTCGTATTTCAATTCTCATAATGACCCTTCAATCCTTCAGAATGGGGGGCTTGCGTAATTTCTTCATTATTTTATATGTACTGATCTTTATTAGACCAACGGCCAGCTTTATTCCCCAAGAATGGAAGACCATAGCTGGTGTTTTTGGCATTTCACACGTGGAGCAGACTTCAATGGCTATCAAGCAGCTCTGGGTCCCTTGGTTTGGATTCAACCTCGAAAATTACACCTCTCTAGAACTCTATGGAATGAACAGCGCCATTCACGAGATCGGTGCTGCAAACGCCTTGGTGGATAACAACCAAACAGACGGTGCCCTCCACTTTGATGGGGAAAGCTTTACGCAGGCCCAGGAACGATTAATAGATCTTGCTCAACAGGCAATCACGCTCACAGGACAAGGTAAATGGTTTGCGGCAAGATCGGCTATCGGCAAAGCTCTCCACACTCTTCAGGACTTCTACTCGCATAGCAATTGGGTTGAGCTGTTGGTAGCTCAGGGAGCCGAACTTATCCCGCACCCGGGTGTTGGGGTTTCAGGTGCCATGCTATATCCTTTGGCTTCCAATATTAGCACTTGTTTGCAGTGTGATGGTCTCGATGTGTGCGGCGATTGCTACGACAACTTGGAAACCACCAGCTTAACCTCCGGGTATTACTCTGGGGAGCCGAATTACAAGAAGCCGATACCCGGGAAATGTAGTCACGGTGGCAACTTTGACGGTTCGTCTACGGACTTCGATGTTGGCCTTTTTAGGCTCGGACAGGGTATCAACAAGGATTCATCGAGTTGCCAATGGTCCCCGCATAGAAATCTTCATTACGATGCTGCAGGACTTTCTATCAACGCTACCAAAATCTACCTCACGGATGAAATATTCAACAAGTTGCCATACGAACAAGCTCAGGTTCTATTTGGTAACAAATACAAGAAGAACTCAATCTCAGCAAGTTTTGGATCTTTGTGGAGTGCCATAAGGGATTCAATTGAGCCCCACAAGCGGATATCTCCTGGTCTTGTTCGTAGATCAAGAGCTACCTCTTCGGAGCATTACACGCATACCTTCGTTGCTGCTGAACATGTCCATCAACATGGAAAGGCTCTAACATTAGCTTCTGCATCCCACAAGATTCATCCCATCCAGCTTGTTAAAAAAGATGTTCCTCAAAACGAAACCACGGATTTCGGGTGGAGGGATGTTGCTGTCGCTTCGGGTGGACATCTACTCAAGATATGCGAAGAGGACGCTGACGACGCCATCAAGTTATTTGACATGATCTCTCAGCCCGGCCACACTGAAATTCTATCCGTAGCTGGAACAATGGGCGGGAACGAATCCGTTGTCGAGTTTTCGTTCCCGATTGACTCCACGTTAGAGTCGGTTCTCATCTCAGCTAGTGGTATTTCATCATTCGATTTATTTTTCCCCGACGGCTCTTCCTATCCCATCAAAGATTCTGGAGACAAGAATATCGAAGTACGGAAAGTCAGTACCAATATCGCCATGAGCATGGGATCGCCTATTCGACCTGGGATGTATCGAGTTGCATTACACTGCGCGGGTGACTACACACTATCGGTTTCCGGTCAAAGCGGGTTATATCTGTCATATTTTCAATTCGTTGAAGAAGCTGGCCGGCCTGGTCATGAAGGGCGGTTTCCGATCCTTGATTCACCAATTGTCGGCGAGATTCAAGAAGTGCAAGCTACCGTTCACGGGTTCTTCGAAAAAGGAGTGTTTGAGTTCCGAACAAAGGAGAACACATTAATAGCGACACAAGCGTCCGTTCACATCGACGAGGCATGCAATCACCACGGAGTAAGGTTTCAAGGCCACAGTACCGAAATTCCGAACGAAAAATTTATGGTATATTTCAAGGGAATCAATAATGCAGGGGAAGAGTTCCAGAGAACCCATTTGCATATGATTTCTCCATCCCTAGTCCGACTCCGCATGGAAAGACTACTTGACTTGCGGATAGGCGAGCCCAAAAAAGTAACCGTCGAAATTACAAATCACAATACCATCTCCGATACATTTGATATATTCGCAGTTGATAGCGAGAAGATTATTAGCAAGGTTTCGAGACGATCTATTAAGCTCGGTGCTGGTGCTACTGGATTCTTTGATTTGCAAATGTACCCTCCCCGAAATACGACTTTAGGAATCAACCATATAGCTATTTCGGCAAAAGGCCGCCAGACTCCAGGCAACCTCGCTACACAGACTATTATGATTGAGTCCGAGAGGGCACTCGTTAGGCGAATTGATATCATCCACCGCTACTTTGCAAGTGATACCTTAGAGCTTATCAACTCGCTTAAAAAAACACAGTGAACTATTAGGGTTCGGCCTTTCTTCAAAAGCATGCTTGCAAAGTTTGATATTTGATACTGAAGTTGGGTGCTAGTAGCTAGGATCGTCATCGAAGGACAATCATAAAGTTTAAAAGGCTTTCAGTAAAGCCTCTGTATATAGTAGGTTTGGCATGTAGGTTTTTAGTAATAATTAATATAGTATAGCACACTGATCTAAATTGTGTTAAGATCTGAGATGCATATCGCCCTCTATTTTCTGAAAATGTGTTGTCGGTGTTGGGTTCCGGGATTGCCCCATTGGCGCGATCAGGTTGCAGGGATTCTCAGTTTAAGGTCTTGGCGATGTCTTGACGTCAAATCGGATGGATCATTCAGAGCTCATGCTGTCCGCCTATAAAATCTTTTGCCTACCAGTGTTCAACACTAAAACCTTCTCTCCTATTCAAAACTTCTTTGCCCGCCAGTCTTGTCATTTGTGTAACAATACCCCAGTAGAACTTTTGAGTTCGACCCCATATTTAACATACCCCGCTGCCATCGTGGTCTTGATTTTGGAGTCCATTGAGCTCTCCTCCCGCAGATCTTGTATTCGTCACTGATCGCGATCTCTCCCACCAGCTAGCTCCCTCAACAAGAGTTCTGCTGGTTCCTAACCCAATGGTGACATTGTGTCTGATAGTTGCGGCGTCCTCCTCCCTTTTCCTGCTTCAATAACAATTAATCCGAAAAGGGAGCGAGTTACCGCTATCCTGACGTCGAATCGAACTGAACACCCCGATATTTACTTTACTAAACCGGTATAAAACCCCCCCCAAAACAACACGACAGACTTTTTGATAGTTAAAAAGAGGCAAAATGCCGACGTTGGCTATCTCGGAGTTCAACATTGTATGCACCGTTCTCGGTGGCTTTGTGCTCGTCTTCGGACTTGTATCTTTTTTTGTGAAGGAACGACTATATCTATCTGAAGCTTGTATGTCATTCCCACAAAGAAGAAAATGGCCCATGTCTCGCATACATATACTGCTGGAGACTACAGTCAAATGGTTTTACCCTACTCCACCAATTATAGTAAACAAAAACTTACACGAGAATCTATCTTTTGATACAAAATGTAGTAATCGCCATGCTTATGGGAGTTGCTTTGGGTCCATATTGCGCAAACCTTATTCGGCCCTTATCATACGCACGAAATAACTCGGAAGAAAACCTGGATGCTATCAACCTTGCCTTTTCCAGATTGGTGCTTGGTGTCCAACTGGTTCTCGCTGGTGTGCAACTCCCGAAGAAATATCTTATCCGCGAATGGAGATCACTCGGTATCTTACTAGGCCCGGTCATGGCTGTTATGTGGCTGATTAGCGGCACCATGGTTTATGCTGTCATTCCGGGCCTAACTTATGTATGTACATTCCGCCCATACTTCCTTCATCTTGTTGTTAAGTTTGAACGAGACTCCATTGCTTATGCGGTGATACTAGATCCAAGCCCTCGCCATCGGAGCCTGCATCACACCCACCGATCCTATTCTGTCAAATACAATTGTCAAGGGCAAATTCGCCGACAAGCATATCCCGGTGCCCCTCCAGCGCATCATTATTGCTGAATCGGGTGCCAACGACGGGTTGGGATACCCATTCCTCTTCCTAGCACTTTACGTTTACCGATATGCGTACTTGTCTGATAGCGCGGGGCATGGAGTATCCTTATTCTTCACCGAAACGATATTGTATACGATTTTACTCTCAGTGGCTTACGGCACAGCGGTCGGATGGCTCGCGAAGGATCTCTTACACTGGGCGAGCGAGAAGAAACTCGTCGACAGGGAGTCCTTCCTTGTCTTTGCGATCGCGCTAGCGCTCTTCATCGTCGGCTCCTGTGGCATGATCGGGACGGACGATGTTTTAGCGTGTTTTATCGCAGGAAATGCCTTCACGCTGGATGACTGGTTCCGCTTGGAGACCCTCGATGATAGTCTTCAGCCCACCATTGATATGCTGCTCAACATTACGATTTTCTTATGGTTCGGGGCCGTCGCGCCATGGGCAGATTTTTTCCACACGCCTGAGATCCCTTTCGGGAGGTTGATCGCGATGGCGATACTCGTGCTTCTATTGCGACGGCCACCCGTTATACTATTGCTCCACAGATATATACCTCGGATCGACAACCTGAAAGAGGCACTATTTGCGGGGTACTTTGGCCCCATAGGCGTCAGCGCAATATTTTACCTCTTTGTCACCATTGAATTCTTGAGGGGAGCCGAGACTCTCGCTTTAGACGAGTCTCAGCATGAGAGTGTGCAACATATGATGACAGCAACGAGGCTGGTGATTTGGTTCGCTGTTGTTGCTAGCGTGATTGTTCATGGAATCACCATCCCAGTTATCAAGGTGCGTTTTGAATGGCTCCCCCCAGCCAAATATATGTCATTCCATTCCCTCAATTTTTCTCTTCTAACAACTCCTCTGAATGTTTAGCTTGGAAACGCGATCCCACTGTCGATATCCCGTTCTGTATCCCGAATGACGGATAACATACCCGGATTGGGTGGATTGATTTCTCGCTCCCCGTCTAGGACTCGGAACAGCGTTTCAACACTCCCAATGACCGACACCGGTGTTAGCGATCGACGTGTTGAGGTTTCCGATATCTCAGCTCCAATACCACCCGCTGCGGCACGGATAAGCGGGGACGCTGAAAGAGTGAAGACGCTGGCATGGGATGAGAATCTTGAGAGGGGACGCGATTTGTTGGGGAGACGGGTCGCGCCCGAAATAGTATAGGATTCACGGACGAGAGAGAGTGCCCCGGTAAACCGTTTTTTTTTTGGCTACATCGCGGACGCAAACGGCGCTGTGGGGACTGTTACGGGTGAGACGTAAGACGAAGGGTGTCAATGTTTCTTTGTGTTTGAGGAAAAGCTATGTATGTACAAGAAAGATGCCAACGGCACTCACCAAAGGGTAAGTGAACCAAAGTAGGAAAATATGTAGACAGAATGATCGATAGGACCAATGTAGTTCTAATTTCATAACGCCGTCTGAATGCGACTCCCGTGAATGCATGCTCAATGTAGAAAAAAAAGGAAATCTAAATGAATGAGTGGATGGAATGTCTGTTTTGACATTCAGAAAAGAAACTCCAGATCAAGAAACCACCATGGGATATCATGAAAGAAAAATTGACACGCTAAAAGGCACGGGATAATAGACAAAGAAGATGAAAGTATCAATGAAGAAAGGAAAATGCAATGACAAGTAAGAAAGAAAGGAAAGAAAATGAACAAGTTGGAGTTAAGAGAATTTTCATAAACGAGGAATCACCTGCTCGGGCTATATTTTAGAGCTTCCCGGTAAAACTCATCCTCGTTTTCGGTTTCCCAATCACCTTTCCAGGTGAATTGGCTATTTTTTCGGGTGACTTTCCCAATGGTGCTTACTTCGCTCACGTCGCTGCCTGCACCACTCATTGGTCGCGTGTAGATGTAGTTTTCTCGAACGATGGGGGTTTCTTTAATCGGAAACTCCATAGGGGACGAAGGTGGATATTGAATGCTCGCGATGCTTCCTGCCCGTGATTTGGGAGAGACTGATACACTGATTGTGTCGGCCTTTTCGTTTGCGAAACCGTCATAGTCTGGATCGTAAGAATCCAAGAGTCGTGAGAGTTCAATGTCGTGTTCGATAGGTGCGCGATATCGGATAGGCATGATATGCATTGCCTCAGCGAACTGCCTTTCCAAAAATGAAACGGACGAGTTTCGAGCTTCCAGGTGGGAGAGGAAACGCTTGTTTCGCAGCTGATTTTGAAGCGAATCCCGCTGGGGAGAAATTTTGTTCGAAATGGGAGTTCTGGGAGCGCCTGGTTGGAAGGCATGTCTCGAGTCGACGGAGAGGAGGCCATCATGGTAGACTCTCAAAGATAGAATAGATGATGGGCAGACAGGTCGTGGGGTCTGAGCGGTAGAGCGACCATTTGGGCCTGGAGTATCGCGTCTGAACGCCATAAATTCGTTGCGCAGGGTGTGTTCTTCGATGTCTAAGAATCGCTCTTTCGCTAGGCGCTTCGTTGAAGGCTTGGGAGAATGGCTACCGTTCTTTACGCTGATGACGCTAACATGACCATTTTCTTGGTCGTCTAGTCTCATTTCATGGAGTATTTCCTTGGCTTCCAAGACAGCAGGGTGTTGGAGTATGACATTCTTCCGTCGGTGCGATTTGAGGCTAGCTTCTACCAAGAAGCCCAGTGATTCCTTCATGGCTTCCCTTACTGATGTCCATCTATCATCGATCTTTTCTGGTGACAGATTGAGTTGGCTGACCAAGAACCATTCAAAATATTCCGCAGCAGCATCGTCGGAGCTAGACATTATCGATCCAATGACATGCTGGAATTGGGCGAACGATGTTATGATGGAAGAGATCGTGCATCGTTTTGTCGGATTGCTCGAGGCGGAAAGCACGGTCTGAAGCGAATGGCTGAGAAGGGGTGACGAAACATACTGCCAAAGTGCTGCCGTGGTCGAAGGCAGCGCCAGGTAAGACGTAGAGGTGAATGTAGGAATTGCAGGCATGTCCGCCTCTGAAATCTGCACGATATCCCAAGGCTTGTCCGTATGCTTGGTGGGGAAGCGGGGATATTGTATGATTATGCACAGTCGGTGTGTTGTGCGAGTGTATCTGCGTTGGGGGTCAGCGACCGCGCTCTAGACGGAAGCGGATATCACGGACGGAGAAATGGCTGCCTACTTGTTTAACCGGACGGATCGATATCTGGAAATGTATCTACGGGTTGAAGTATCTACTGAAACAGCGAGCCTTCGAATTTCGTTTCCAGTGTTGTTGAAGGCACAAACGAAACGACGACGTGTGCGGAGTCGAAGGGTCGCCGACAAGAGTTATATGAAGGAGGGTGGTCGAGGATGAATCGGAATCCAAATGAACGGATGTAGCGTAGCACCTCGCACGGTATCGCAGTAGACCAAGTCAAGCAAGTGCGGTGTCGACGGAGGGAATGACGAAAGGCCCGTGACTCAAGATAGTCAAAATGTGGCGAAAGGAAGGAGAATAGGATGTGAAGAGAGGGCTTCCAAATGGGCTTCTAGAATATCCAACGGTTGGTCGGTCCTTCTGCTTTTAAATCGTTGAACAAAAGGCGAAGGGGGCAATCGAACAAGGGTGCCATTCCCCTTTGTCATCCTGTTTTCCTTTTTCTGCTCGCTTTTCAGGCTAGTTGGATGGCTGGGCAGGGAGGGGGCTGCGAGGTCAGGTCAGGTATGCAGGCCACGCTGCATGTCTAGGAAAAATTCACCAGCGACGATTTGGTGCTAAGGGGCCGGCGGAACGAACATCATAATAAGCACCTTGGACTGACGGGTCGGACGGGACTCTCATTCGATATCGTCTTTGTTCCTTTTTTTGTCTATTTCTTTCATTCGCGGAAACAAAGATGGGTTATCATTATGGCTGGTGAGGGAGAGGACCGGATCCTGAGCATTTGCCACAGCTTATCAGTCGAGCTCTTTACCCGATAGAAGGGACCCATGAGGGTTGGCCGTTGGGTTCACGGACTAGAAGGCAAAATCGTGGCGTGTTCATGTTCATGTTCATGTTCAGAGTACAGTCAGTGGTTGTTGGGATTATGGAATAATTGATCCGTCTGCTCGCGGCGCGTTCGTGCATTTGGAATCAGAGTGACTGACCCCGAACCCACCTGTACCATCGTACGGCAACCTGGTAAAATCTAATCACTCCCTCCTCCCATTTTGTTGCGAAAGCCTGACTTTTTCCTGTTGGACTGTCTAGCGTTCCCACCAACGGAAGACCCGAGTGGATGTATTCGGGAGGATGGCGTCCAGGTGCGAGGTAAGACCTACCGAACGGTGCAGCTCGGAAAAGCCACTGAGAGTTGCCTCGGTGGCACGAGAGCAACTTCGCTTTCGTGCCTCCCCAAACGGAACAAAGAGCCGCTTTCCAAACTCGCCGGCGTGAAGTTAACCTGGACGCCGGTCAACGAAGAATTTTTCTTTCATTCCTCCCCCGAGCGCCCGATCCTTCCAACCAGCCAGAGTTCTTCGAAAAACATAGGATGACCATGACGCAGATTTGAAAGCGAAGGAAAAATATCAATTCAAAGCCTTCGCTTTTGGAATTGGGAATTTATTTCCACCATTCTGAAATAGCATGACTTACCCTCAAGCAAACTTGCAAACGCCAAGGCATAGTTGTTTGTTTCGATTCATTGAACAAGTTCAACATGCAAGAAGCGTAATTGCAATCAATTACATCTTCTCTTCCGGATCAATATTAAAGATACTCTGACTTCGCCAAAGGTGTCCCAAAATTTTGACAAATATACGCTCGTAGGGCATCTCCACGGAAGGAAGTTTCTTCTTGCCAACTTCCGGAATTCTCAATTTCAGTTTCTGCGGCAAGCGAGCGTAAACCGTGGCTGAGTTGCCTGTCTACCCGAGAAGATTCCAAAAGTTACCTAAATGGGTCTAGCGGACGAGTAATAATCTCCTTATCAAGGCAGCGACGCCCAGCAAAAGGTCTGTTTAGGTAAACATATCCTTTTTTTTTCTCGTGCGCCCATGTTATTCAGCGGGATATATCTGCATGTCATCTGTCGACTGATACCACGATACTCTGTAAATATGCAGGTACTCGAAAACTAACCGATTTGATCACCGGAAGCTCAAACACCCGGCCTAGCGGCAGAGATTTTGAAAAGAACACTCTTGGTAATTTCAATAAGGTTTTCTCTCAGTCCAGTGAGAACACAAAATGTGTCTTTTTTTGTTTTGTTTCTGAAGGTTACGGGAGTCCAGAACCAGGACCAGATCTTCACAATGAATCCAATCAGATCTGTTGGAGCTCCGGATCTTTTAATTTGATATTTTTGGAACTGACCTTGGAACTTGGATAAGCTCTAAGACTAAACATGGATATCTAGACGGCTTCTTGCATCAGGTCCAGGTGCTGAAGGTGGTAATTCAGGCATTGTGTCGGCTGGAGCTCGAGCTAACTTGGGTAGTTTGATCCCATGGACGGCTGCAATTAACACTCACACACTCAAGAGAGGTTTGGTTCTTATGAATTGAGATGCGTACAACATATATAGCAATTGTTGTTGAAATCCTAGCTTCTAGCGGATAATCCATACGCTTAGACGACTCGTAGGCTTGTGAGAATTCGGATGTCTCCACTCTGAAAGTAGAATTTAATCATTATTATACTAGTGTGTATATATCTCTACCGTCCCGTGATGTAAGAAATATCAATATGCAAATCAAAATATCAGTAATGAAACCCCAACGCCGCTCTATGAACATTATATTACAGTAAAAATCCATCATTTAACAAACATATGATGCGCCAGAAACAAAGAGAAACTAGTATCCGGACCCTTGGCGGGCCCGAGGGAGAGTACTGAGCTTGGATTGCGCAGCCTTGACAGACCTTCCATTCCCGAACTGACCATTCAGACGGGATACCGTATTTTTCCAGGAATCAAAAGGATAATCCCGTCTGAGTTTGGCTAGACCATCAGACTCTGTCCCGCTCCACCGTTTCCTAGAGCTAATTCTAGGCACATCTTCGAAATTATCGGTCTGTGCTTTTGGAAGATCGGGGGTAAATGACCATCGGGGAGTTGGTTCAGTGTCCTCCAGGGGGCTCTCCCTTGGACTAAACGGCGGCGATATTGGTGTCGACTTCGGTGTCGACTTCGGTGTCGACTTTGGTGTCGACCTCGGCGTCGACCGCGGTGTAGTATTTGAGGTTGAAGCATTGGAAAAGAAAAAATCGTCATCGTCATCATCATCATCATCACCATCGTAGTCTGAATCGCTAGCGGTAGAAGGGCTTGGAGAGGGTTCAAAGTTTTCTCGTCTGCCTTTTGATAATAACGCTTGAAGTCTAGAAAGAAGCTTACTATCAAATTCCAATTGGTAATCGTCGTCATCATATTCAGAGCTGTATGACCTTGATGATATCCGTTGACTGCTTGCTTGTAGTCGTCGGTGTTCTTGTCGTCTGCTTTCCGCGTTCCTTCGTTCCTGTTGGTTCGTTTCTAGTTGCCTCCGCTCTTCTTGTCTACGCTCCCGCTTTCTTTGTTCGTTCTCTATTCTCTCTCTTTCTTGTTTTTCCCTCTCTCTTCTTTCCCTCTCTCTTCTCTTTCGTTCTCGCTGTTCTTTCTCTATTGCCTGTCGCTGCTCTGTCTCTCGACGTTGTTTTTCTTCGGCTTCAGCCCTCTGCTGTATTCCTCGTTCTTGTTTCCTCGGCGCGCTGCTCTCACGTTTTGTTTCCCTTTCCTCTCTTCTAAGTTGCTCCTCACGCTCTCTTCGAAAATAATTCCCGCCGTCATTTTTATCTATTACCAATCGCATTTGAGTATTTTGACAATGAAATAAATATGGGACTCAGGGAAATCAGCTTACGAGTAAAAGAGAGTTTTGCGCATTTGCGTTCGTAGCTGATTCTTGTTTCTGGATCACTTAGAGCTTCATAGGCGGCGCCAATCTGGTCTCGGGCAAAACATGTTAGCATTCCCCTCAAGAGGTCTTTAGATTTAGTGATTAATGTTCACTTACTTCTTGAAACTTCTCTTTTAGCCTTTCTTTTTCTTCTTCCGAGGCTGCTGGGTGTTTATCCGGGTGTACTTCTAGACAACGACGATGGTATGCTCTTTTGATTTGTGCAACACTAGCGTCGTGTCCGACCTGAAGGATGTAGTAGTATGAGACAACTGCCTTAGTAGCCATCGTGTGTCCCCCCTCTTGTCACGGTTATAACAGTGGTGTGTAGTTGTCCTACTCTCAAAATAGATTCAACGAAATATTGTTTTCGAGAATTGGCAATGAAGTGTAAGACAGGATTAGACGGACGTTGGAGTGGATATCCGGACACCCGAATGAGTAAAAGCTCGCAAGAAGCTGACCCAATGTGCGACTTTGGTTGGTGTAGCGCAAAATGGACTGGCGAGACAAAAAACTAAGCTCATACGGGCCACTTAGGGGAATTCTAGTTATATAGTTTTTGAGCAGCTTGACCGGACTACTATATTTAGTACTACAGTGCAAGTCTTTCGATAACAAGGTATTAGGGAATATCTGTAGACTTTATCCAGCCCCATTGTTTTATCCCCGTGCAGAAGCACACAGCCGCAGGCGAACTGACGGTAGAAGGGTGTTAGACTTGATATGGACGGAATATAATATAGGATGCACGAGAATCCCTGTGGAAAAACGAATAAACCTTGTATCATGATCCGCCTGACCATTGACTACTACCGTATTCACAAAGACCGAACAATCCTTCAGACCAACTTAGGGTGGTCTCTTTAGCGCGAGAAGAGCTATGTGACACGTCTGCCTAAATATCACTGGCCACGATCATGATTACGGTAGGTGGGGTCTACGGATCCATGAAACAGTTGAAGCCGAAGGTAACCTGCAATGGCTTTGAAGGTGTGCGGATGAAGAAATTTTCTTCATGGTTATCGGGCTGTAGAACTTGCATCGAGGCGCAGATCCCGGATAGGCTGCTACCTTTTACACGCAATGGCCTTCATCCAAGGCATTTTGGAGGTGTCCAGAGCATGTCCTTGTTCAAAGCGCCTCTGCGGCACAGGACCGCCCAATCACATGAAACGAAATTACAATACATCACGGGCGTCTAGAATTTTAACGACCTATTGGAGTGGTATCCCTTTTGCCAGCATCAAGAAGCGACCTGATGAAGTTTCCAAAAATAAAACTGTCATGAAAATGTCAAGTTGATTTTTGGTGATTTAGATAATGATGTGACATATATTGGGAGCAAGTCGAGATAACGAAATGGTGGTTAAGAAACAACGCAAAATTTGCAACAATCGTCCCAGTCCGCCAGCCGTTTTGTTGCACAGCTGATGGCTACGGTTGGGCTACAAAATTGAAACACTTAGCCATAGAAGTCTCACACCGAGAAAACCCGCACCACTAAATAAGATCAATGAGATTTGTCGTGACTTGCTGGCTATATGGAATTGTTGGTGTTTATAGATTTAAAAGATCCATACCGTTCAACTTTCGAAACTTTCCGCTTTGACGGCCTCCGCAAGCCAAGTTTTTAGCCCCGGCTAACCTTGGTAAAGATCTCCACGTTTCTTTAACGTGAATGAAAGTTGCTAGGTTACACATTGATAAAAAGCTAGGTTCTGGGACAAGCTCCAAAAGCATCAAGGCTGTACTGCCCACCCTCGAGGAGTATCTCAAATAGGCAGCAAGGTTCAGCCCTTAGATTTTGCAATGAATCTACGGGTCATCTGAATCACCCAAGAGGCTGATTTATGTGTGACTTGATCCCTTGCGTTACTCATATTCTGTGTATCCTTGTCGCTACCGGCTTTAATTGTGGCTCTGACTCTAGTATCGACCGCCATGTTTTTGTCGCGTGCTGCGGGATGATTTACTGGCGCGGTAGGAACAAACTTCGCTGGAAACTATGGTGTTAGTTGGTAAGGACTAAAGATGTAGCGTTCCTGAATATAGTTTTTCAGTCTTTGTATTACTAGCAAAGTCTTGGTGTGACAGCAATTTAGGTTGAAATCTCGATTCCAAGATCATAGGATATGCTTGGAGGCCAATCAAGGAATGATCAACTGCCTAGAAAACCCAATCAACTGGAACCGACGCTGTCAGAGAGTCTGTGTGGTTTTCATTCGAACATGTTCTTGTTGCAGTTCTATGGATGTAATGAGGATATCCTAGATATAAATAGTCCTAGTATTCGCCTATGCATAGGTAATAGAATAGCTATTTCCAAACACCAGATAACAAATCTAGATACGCAAGTCTCTTACGGATCGGTAACCACATTCTGGCACTTGTAGTGCACCGTTATATCTAGTTATTCAGGTCTTTAGCTCACATTCTTGGGAGTGAGTCCGTCCATTGAGAATGCACATAATGCCGTTCTTCAATCTTCTCTTCATCATTTTTATCTCGACTGCAGCAATCGTGCATCATAGTCTTGCAATACATCTACCAAACGAACCCCCCGTCACTGCAAGAGATATTTCGGAAGCACAGTCTATCAGGAGAGGTGATTTGAATATTCCCGTTTCTATGTATTCATGGGATAAGACTAATACGTTCCTTTCAGAAGTAGACCTCGAACGTCGGCTTAGCCCTAACTGTAACGCTGTTGTCCTGAGCATTTGCTACGCCAAATGTATATGCCCGGAATACACTACAGCGTGTCAAGCTGTTATAACGGGTTGCCGCAACTTTTGCAACGTTTCTCTTTGCGGAAGCCTCACACTGCCGCCAAGTGCTACGAAGACCGCAACACCATAGCTTTTATGATCTGATTTAATTTGGAGACTCCATGTATTACCCACTTATATCCCAAATTTACTAGCTTGGATTAAGGAACGCGGTCTGTTTTCTTTCTTCGTATTTGTATATGAATCGAAGATATTTAGATATGGCATGGTGTTGCAACTCTTACTTGGGCATCAGGCGTTCCACGACCACCTGTTAGCATATATAGATCTAATTTCTAAGCAGTGGAATCGGTAAAACTGGCTATGTTTAAAGACGATGCTAAGTGCTCGATTAAATGGTGTTTTAGTTGTAATAGAAACTACCTAGCGAGATCTCATTGGAGATTTGGAGACTAATTAAATTCAATTGGCTACCTCGATATGAAATATCTAGATTTTGTCACAAAACCTAGGATTGTTCGCCATTAATTGGTTTCCGTCGAAAGTGCGCCATGGGGCCCCAGTTATACCCATAGTTTTCATAATCCAAGAGAGGTGCCCATTTAGGGTCTTTGTAGAACCCATTAGGAACAACATATTCAAGTTTTTCGGGTGGTCGAGTTTCTCCCACCACCCGCGCCTTCTCAACTCCATCTTGCAGCACGACAATTTTCTCCACATGGCCATCAAAGTAGCCCCCCGCCACCATGATGTGGAACCAATTATCAAATCCGTACTGAAAAGATAGACTCTTTTCATCTGATATTGTTGTTAAGTGCTCCTCGAGCTTCAGATCAGCGCCTTCTTCACCATCAGCAACATCACGTCTCAGTTTCTCGATCGCCAGCTGAAGTTCCTCGTCATACTCGAATGAGACATTGAAAACTAGCTTCTTGATTTGAGGTTTGCACCTTCCGCCGTCGTATCGGTAGTCCCCACCGGGGTGCCGCGGGGGGCCATTGATGGCCAGAATATGAAATCCTTGAGGTCCGTGGCAGAAGAATCCGTTGCAGAGCTGGAATAATGAATAGCTATCTGAGCCCATGCCTCCTACACCGTAAAAGCGCCCTCTATTTCTTTCTGCAAAGTTTTTAATCTTGTAGTTCACCCTGAGTTCTTGTATTTCGTTGTAGGGTTCCCCTGGCGGTAGTGGTAGTGCACTCCATACTGGGTAAATCGATCTGGTATCCGCAAGGACGTCGAGGGTGTATCTAAGCCCTCTTGGCTTTCGCTTCATTTTCGTAGCCGTCGAGTCATATATCTGCAACCGAGCCAGGAAATCTTGGTATTCCGAACGAGTTTGTCGACATGTTTGCAGGATCGGAAGGAGAGTGTATTTCGGAAAGGTATTTGGATAGTATATCGCTACATACCCCTGCGCTAGTTCGAGCTTCAACAATGTATCATCGTCATCAGCAGAGGGCTTTGGATCAGGCCAAACGGGCTCGCTTGGCTCTTGGCAAATGTCAAAGAGGTAAGAATATATGATTTCCCGGAGTTCTGGTGGCAAGAGGAGGATATGCGGAGGTGATGTATTATCGCTAGGGGTCTGAGAAAACCGAGCTTTCGGATCAGAGGAGCTGGCATCGAGGCTGACTTGAGCCATTGAAGATTCTAGAGCCGCGGAAGATTTGCGGGTGCGATCTTTAATATGTGGTTCCGTGACCCGGCTGTCCTGCTTCTCTTGGGTAACGAGGCAAGTGGTGGAGCTGTCTTCGAGTTGTGCGTTTCCCCGCCGCCGAAAAATATGGTTTGCCGTAGACTTAAAACGTTCTTGGAATCTGAGAGTGAATGACATGATTCTTGAGAGTGTCCGGTGCGTGTTTAATGCTTTGTTCAAACCGACCTGCAAATCACACTTAACGCTGCTGAGTTCGAGCCTGGATAGATGCTTGAAGGATCTGAACCTAGGTGTCAGCAACTTGCCAGTGAATTGTTGCGCTCCCCCGCCTAGACATATTGTTATTGTACGCGCGCTGGATCCTGTGGGAGCCAGGATGGAAAGTGCAACCCCAGTTACGAGCCAAGAAATAAACCTCCCAACTCGCAAAAGCCCCTGGTTTCTAGCGCACCGTCTGCGGAACACAGGAAGACGAATGCGCGTATGTTTACGTATATATTCACGGATCTCGATGGGTAGACAAGCACACATATTCCCACCCTTTTTCCGTCCCAAATTTCATGAAGGGTTGACAACGTAATCCGTTCACGCGTGGTGAAACGCTTATAACTGCCGCCAGGCTGTGCAGGCTTGGTAGGAAGAGCTCGACAGACACAGCTTGTGATTTTTATTTAACTGACACATCTTACCTTGACATTAGAAGTGAGTCTATACGCGTTTACAGTCGCCTAGAGCTAGTTTGAATCTGAATATTCGCCTTTTCAGTGTGTCGGTATTGACAGGGGACTCGGACCTGTACAATATTACAATCATATGCCTCGAGCTCGTCGACATCACAAGAAGTCTCGAAATGGGTGTCCGGAATGCAAACGGCGGCATATAAGGGTACAACCCATCCAACCATTGACGCTTCAAGTTGACCCAGCGCTGACAACGACCCCCCCAGTGCGATGAAAGCCACCCGGTATGCACAAATTGTGCGGCAGCAGAGATACGATGTTCATTCCTTAGCGAAAATGAACCGTACATTGTTCCAACTTTCATATACAGCGACCTACAGACTGTGGCGTCCGGGTCAGGTTCTATCTCGACTACTGCTTCACCGCCTATCCTAACTCTCACCCCAACGTCCGACCATGTCCCGTCCGCTCCTCCAGTCAGGGACCAGGCTGACGTTTACGATGTTAACATGATGCACATCACGCTTTTCGATAATCTGTATAGCGAAGACTTCCTCGCGATGGGAGAGAAAGGCCCAGATGCCATACCAAATGCAGTATACATGAAATATACTCTATCTACTCCATATCTGCTACACCAAGGTCTAGCACTTTCCGCTTTGCACCTCAGCATCAGAAATATGGGATCTCGTTCTTTTTACCGCGAATACGCAACAGGGCTTCAAAATCGCGCCCTATCACTGTTTAACGAAAGCAACCCGGTCCTGGAAGTGGGCCCAACCAATTTCGCTTCCATATTTCTATTTTCGTCCACGGTTTGTGCTCATTTACTATGCGAAGCACTCCATTACCACATAGAGACCCTCGAAGTTTTCATCGATCGATTCGCACACGATATGAGTGTTTATAGAGGTGTAGTAACCATTATCCACAATCTCGGCCATATGCGCGAAATGGAGTTGGCACCTGATATCAGAATGTCCCAAGTACTTCTGCACATGCCCGACCCTATCGGCTCAGAGTGCGATCAACTGCGCAATATGATAGATTCCCGGCAGATGGTTCTTTCCTCGCGAGAGGCATACCAAGAGTCGGTCCGGCTTCTCCAGCAGATATTTGATTCTCTGCATTCTTCAGCCAACATACCTCGAATGGCTGTCGTTCTTGCATGGCCAATATTGGTTCCACCTGATTACGTGGACTTGCTGCGCCAACGACAGCCGGAAGCCCTTGTCATCTTGGCTTACTATGCCCTGATATTACATTTCGGACGAAAATTCTGGCTTATAGGAGAATCGGGTGGCAGTTTTCTTATCCGTTCTATTTGTGCAAACCTAGGCTCGGGTTGGAGCGAATGGTTGAAATTTCCCAAAGCGGCACTTGAGGTGACTTGAACTGATCGAGCCATCCTAGGAACTTCAATGATTCGAAATAGCAACATATCTTAATGTTTAATATAATAACGGCTTGTTCTTTAATAAAATTACAGGAGTCGTATGATGCTGGACTAGAAGATGTATAACTATAGGTATCCTATTTTATTTTAAGATTACAAAGTAGGAACCGATCATCCCTTATTGCGCAGACGTCAGGTCTCATAATTCAAGCATTTGGTATAAAAAGACACGGATTATTAGCTCATCCTTGCCCCGAGAATCGTCGTGGATATTCTGCATGGATAAGGCTGCGGACACCGTCCTATGGACAGGCATCGGACCGGAACTTCGTTGGGACCGAGGTCACTAAAAGGGACCCGAGCTCAACGCTAACCCCAAATATGGCCTTTACGCGTAAAGCCTGCCCTAGTGGGCTATACGGAAGCTAAACTGAAAATGGTAATACGCGTATTGAAATTACTTCACAAGTAGGCTCAACCAAGGCCACGACAAACACAACAGCCATACCTGAGGTACAAATGTTCAACCCAGATATCATCTGGCTATTGTGTCCAGGAAAGGTGCCTTGAAACTCAGTTCAAGTTTACACGTAATCTCCTTTATCAGAGGCAGACTTGACCTAATTGTAAATTTAAATTTATAAAAATTGGTTCCCTTTATATTTAGTGGCCCAGCAAGCCATCTTTCACATCAATCCCAATATACGACCAGTGGTAAATACAAGATTCTCTTTCTATTAAGCTCTCAGCATTTAGCTTTGGGCAGAGCAAATTTTCTTTCTCAGTCTCTCTTCTAATTTATCTTATTTACTATACGTTTACTAAAACAATCATGACTCAGCTAAAGCCTGTCGATGGAACGGATTATTACCTTTGGAAGTTTCTCCCGTCAGTTCTCATCGCTGTAATTTTTCTTATTTCATTCGCATGCGCTACGGGAGCTCTCTGTTGGCGTATTTATCGGACAAGAGCATTGTACTGTATCGTTTTTGCGATTGGCGGGGTTTGTATGTCGTACTCCTCTCTCATCACGCAGCTAACGCTGGTTGATTCTCTAATTATAATCAATGCCGAGTTAGTATTGAGATCTCAAAACTAATACTCCGACTAACAATATTCTCTTCTCTCTAATATAGTTCAAGTAATCGGCTACGGCGTTAGGATATATTGTCACTACAACACCAACCTAATCTCAACCTATGTCGTCCAGAGCTCTTTGATCCTCCTCGCACCCATCTTCTATGCCGCATCTATCTACATGGTTCTCGGACGTCTCGTCAGCAGTACGGGTGGGGAGCGCCTCTCCGTCATCCGCGCCACCTGGATGACAAAAATATTTGTCGCCGGCGACATCCTAGCCCTCACCGTACAAGGCAACGCCGTCAGTCTTACAACGAAAGAGAAAACCAAGGCTATCGGACAAGGGATCATTACGGCCGGTCTATTCATCCAGTTATTTATTTTTGGGTTCTTCGTCTTCGTTGCGGTGATATTTCATTACAGACTCCAAAGAGCGATTGCAAATGGGGCGCAAACGGAGCCGGATGTACCATGGAGACAAGGGTTGAAGATGCTTTACGCTTGTAGCTTTCTGGTCATGGTTAGATCGGTATTCCGTGTCATCGAGTATATTATGGGGGTCGACTCGTACTTGCTGACGACCGAATGGCCAAGTTACGTCTTCGATGCTGCGCTCATGCTCATGGTCCAAGTCATTTTTGTGGTTTGGTTCCCGGATAGGTTTCAGTACAGGCGGGTCGAAGGGGAGGAGGTTGAGATGCAGAATAATTCCACGCCAAAAGGTGCCAGAAAGATTCTGAACGTGTTAGAACGCTACACTTCAGTGTCACTTATTTCATCCCGTCGCAAGCAATGAGTGGTTCGAAAGAGATATCCCGGTTGGCACAATCTAGATAGGGTTACTAGCTTTGTTCGACAGGTTTAAGAATTGGTTATTGGTTCTTGGTTCGAGACTCGTGATTATATTATTTGCTTCTACCCTCCAGACTCTTTCTTATATAAATTTTTTTTCTTTATTTGATGTTTCTTAATTAACGGTTCAGTGTGTGTACCATTAGATAGGCATTACTATATCTGATATTTAAGTTCACCTTCCTCTTGAGAAGGAACGTACAACTGACCCCAGACTGCCTTTGTTTCAGTTTCTCAGTGTACGCCGTGAAAATCCAATAAATCAAGTCACAAAGCCAAGTCAAAAGGGAATAATCACCGTTTTTAATTTGATTTTAAAGCTTCAAAATATCACTACAAAGTATACGTAACGGAAGGCTATTTGATACATATAGAGATCTCAGTATAGACGACATTCACCAAAATTCAATTTGTATCATATTGAAAGTAATTTGAGTAATATTAAAAAGCAAAGGTCAAAGCTATAGAGTTATAGACAATTGAAAATACGATCAACAAAATGCCTTGCAATGATTCATTCCTTGTAATGAACGCCAGAAACGCCAATAGAAAGATGCGCTGAAATATATGATGAGTGCGTTGCGAAGCTGCTGGCTAAAATATAAAGGAAAAGTGTGAACCCGAAATTTCGACGGACAAAATTGAAAACTTGTAAGGAAATCGATACACCAAGGCGCTACGTAAAGCCTAATTTAGTAATGCCCCTTCCAAGTCTTCATTGGCTTCTCTAGTCGCTCTCTCTCTTCCGAAGAAAACAACCCTAAGAAATCCTTTGGTTCTTCGGGTTCTTGTTCCTTCACTTTCCACGACTTCTTCGCCTCCTCACCTTCTACAAACTCCACAACATCGAGCATTTTCTCAATCTTGACCGTCTCTTCATCCTTATCAACCATTCCTACCCTGTTGACAACAACCACAGCACCCTCATCCAGGAAGCCATCCTCGTTCGTAATTTTGATACCACCGACTGCTGTTCCCTCATTGTACTCTTCATCGCTGATGCAGGAGTGATACTGTCCATAAGCGCCACCACAGGCGAAACAGAAGGCAAAGCCGCAAGAACAAGTCATGTGGTCACACCCGGTGTGGCGTGCGACCAGATTCTGGCAGTTGGTGCACTGGCGGTAACGATTGGGATATTCCTCATACTCGTCGTCCTCATACTCATCCACTTGCTCATCCACCTGATCAGCGGGTTCGTTCTCATTTTTCTCCTTCTCGTCTTCGTTCTTTGTAACGGGATTGGCGTATCTAGACAGCATGAATTCTTTGAAAAAGCTGGTCCGAGACGGGCAAGGGGTGTCGAGGCCGTGGAAGTGAGATCTGCACATAGTGCATATCGGAGTTTGACATGTCGAAGATGGGCAGACCGCGAGTTGGAACTTGAGTTCCTTCTGGACGATTTCGATAACAGTCTCTTCGGCTTTTGTTTCGCTGGTAGTGGCCTCGGTAACAGCTTCGGGGACAACTTCCGGAGTAGTTTCAGTTGTCGTTTCGGTAGCAGTCTCAGCGGCAGCTTCAGGGGTAGCTTCAGTAGTAGCTTCGGTGGAATTCTCGACAATAGCTTCGGTGTTAACCTCAGCAGTGACTTCAGCAGTGACTTCAGCGATAGTATCGGCCGCTAATTCAGTGGTGGCTTCAGCGGTGGCTTCAGCGGTGGCTTCAGCGGTGGCTTCAGCGGTGGCTTCAGCGGTGGCTTCAGCGGTGGCTTCAGCGATGGCTTCAGCGGGGGACTCAGTGGTAACGTCGGCGGCAGCTTCAGTTTCCGTGACTTCAGCGATGGGTTCAGTGGCAGTGGCAGTGGGAGCTTCAGCGGTAGCTTCGATAGTGGTTTCGACGTTTGGTTGTTCAGTATGGGCCTCCGGCTCATCCTTCTTGATTTCAGCTACAGGTACAACTTTCTTGACTTCAACTTCCCTTATGACTGTGTAGGCGGTCCGAGGGATGTACGCTGAACAGGTGGGAACAGGACAAAATATTTTCTCTTTATCGTCCCAGTAAGTTTGTATCATCTTCAATCGCTCCATGTAACCGACAGAGACAAATGGTTCGACTATTGGCAACATAGAGTGTCCGTCCTGCTTAGGGAGTGGTTCACGATGTGGCTGTTATGATGAAGGATAGATTAGTGATTTTGAACTCAGACGAAGAGCCGAATCTACAACGTACCCAAGCGATAGAATTGTCAAACCAATCAATTAAACAGCTCTTGCAATAAGCAGTCTCATCCTCTCCGGGGTTACACGCTGGGCGTTCTTCCTCGGTGACTTTTGCACGTAGCTCCTCATTGTCAACCTCGTCGTCGTACATTTTAACAAAAGCTCCGCTGCACGCTAAGCAGTAGGCTGCAGAGCATTTGGTTCTCCAGTGGTGGTTCGAGCAGGTAGCACAAGTCTTGCGGAACGACACCATATTTCGTGGTGGCTTTGGAGGTTCCGGCGCAGGGGGAGTTGGAGGAGCTGCCATCTCTGTTTCGGTATTAGCTGGAGCCGGCTCCGTAGTTGCAGCCTCTGCAACTGGTGCTTCTGGGACTGGAGTTTCTGCCGTTGGAGCTTCTGCTGTTGGAACTTCTACCGTTGGAGCTTCTGCCGTTGGAGCTTCTGCCGTTGCAGCCTCCGTTGTTGTAGCCTCTGTTACTGGAGTCGCTGCTTCCTCGGGCTGAGGTGCTTCGTGTCGGACTTCTGGCTCTGGTGCCTCCGCCGGCGGCGTTGGAAGAGAGGTTTCCACTGAGCTTATTTCATCTGTGACGGTGGCTGTAGCACCTTCTGGAACTGTTCCCTCCTCCTGGGGCTCCGGAAGAGTGATATCTACAGCCGAGTCGGCTCTCTTGTCGTCCTCCATACCTTCTGTAGCAACCCAGAAGCCTTTGATGATATCTTGTTCCTCTGAGGGGATGACAAGGATGGTTGAATGTTCAAGTTGGGGTTCTGCGGTCATCGTTTCTGGGTTTTCAGTTGTTGTGGATGTTGATTTGTTTTGAGTTGCCAGTGTTGCAGTATCGTGGGCAACAGCAAGACTAGTAGTGAAGGATTCGAGGTTAGCTACTCTGCCAAAGAACTTTTTGATCATCACAAAAGCGATGATAGCATGTTTATATTTATAAATTCTCTTCGCGCTGTTTAAAAGTATGGAGAATATCGTTACGTGGGGTACACGTCAATTCAGCTGTTTTTCATGATTCTTTGTCATATGCAATGCACTATCCTGCAGCTTGCCGAAGAACCAATAATGCGTCGCAGGGGAGGTAGTACAAAGGTGAAGTGCTTATGCACACCAAAAATACGAGTGCGGAGTCGATTTGCAAAGTACCAGGATCCATAATATCTCCATTTATTATGATCTGTACAGCCTCGACGAGGCTGATTTATTTTCTATGGTTCGGATAATCGATAAGAACAAGAAGAAATATGACTTACTCCGCAGACCCTAGTAAAGGGTTTTCTGGAATTGGTTCGCCTCCAGCCATTGTTTTTAGAAACCCGAAATTAAAGACAGAATAAAACGCACGAAAGCGACGCCCGGGAGTTGCTTTGTGATTATCGATCACGGTACTCATTAACGATAAAGAGGATCCAAAGAGACAGTAGAGCCAGGAATATAAAAAGTCAATCGACAATAATTAATTACTGTAAAATGCTATAACATTTTTGAAATACTGATTGTATTTTTGGCTTGCTGATGAGAAATAATAGATGAAGGATCAGTCTCTTTCAGCTGAGGAACCATCTCTTTAAATGCATGAATCCACCCAGCCGTCTCCATTTCTCTCATCACCATCAACTGTCGACTTTTCGTACGTATGACAGCGTCGATGACTCGTACACCAACAATTGTGTTGATTCTGCCCGTTTGAGTCATCGAGGTAAGCAGCTCCAAAAATGCACCCAATCAAAGCCAAACGAGCGGGGAAACTAACACGCGAACGGAATGGATTCGGCAGACCTGCATGGGCTTTTCGCAGAGGCTACAGCTCAAACGGGTTCAATGCCAGAGGGCGTGCCTGACGTGCTGGTGGGACTCATGGTTCCAATCCATGAAACGACCTAGGGAAATTTCGAGATGGCCCTAACTGATCCTTCACGCGAGCAGCAAGGAACATCCGGTCCTGAGGCTCAGCCAATGTCACCGATTATTCTTCCCGATAACATTGAGCTGCACCCCACATCGATACCTAGGAACTTGGTTGTTTCTGGGTGAGAGTGCAGAATCCGAGTTGGGTTGGCGAAGTACGAGGAGTTCAAGGCATGCCACAAGGCAGCCTCAAGTTCGCATCATGGGCCGCGAAACATTCTGTCTACAACTAAGAAAATTTTGTTCTTTCAGCTGGATTCGTAGATTGCAATCACTAGGCACGAGTCTGATGATGAATTGAAACCTCTGAATTGAGACTGGGGT
The DNA here is from genome assembly GCA_036971385.1 of Dactylellina parvicollis. NCBI lineage: Eukaryota > Fungi > Ascomycota > Orbiliomycetes > Orbiliales > Orbiliaceae > Dactylellina > Dactylellina parvicollis. Next base: position 912,213 of record JAJTUD010000005.1, read on the forward strand.
TTTTTTTTGGCTTTGGACCAGTATCCTGCTTGGGTTCTCGTATACTCAACCCAATGGTCGAAAAGAACTTCCAAGGAGGATCCTCGCAGGATGACATATGTTTAACTTGTACTGGATTACTCATTGACACTACTAGTGCTCTCAACTCAGTGTTCTTATTATTGTATTAAATTTTGTTACCGACCTTATCGTGTTGATACATATCATCATCATCCAAATCATAATTAACTAACTTGACCGAGAAACAATCGATGAAAGCCCCTTAACTCGAACCCATCTCCCAAATCCAAATAGCAAAATATCCTTCAAACGTCAAGAAAATACACACAGGTATCCCAAATATGATAAACAAGAATCAGGTCAAACAACGCTAAAACAGCGAACAAAAGTGCAAATTGGATGGCGAGATCGAACACAAAACCTCGAGCCAAAAAGAAATAAAGAAAACTCCGTACAACGCAAGAGATAAGCAGTCGAAACCAAGTACTTGTCAACCCAGATCCTTACACATTCCTATCGTCACCGTACTTCCTTACATCCCAGGTGCTGCTATCGCGACTAACCTCTGCCATCTTCACTACAACTCCTTCCTTGGGAGGAACCTTGGGCGGCGAACCACCGGAAGAAAAGCTCGTAATGTCATCAGCGCTTCTTCCACTACCGCCAATGTTTGCTACAATGCTCTCCTGACTCTCCCCCCTTTCATCCTTCCCACCAAAAGTGGTGAGAGGATAAATGCTCCTTACTTTACCAGCTCGCTCAGCTCGGCTATGGTTGCTATTCGCACCCTGAGCACGCGAATGAGCTCCGCTGAATTCCATTGGTGTAAGGTTATTGGAGAACCCATGAGAGCTGCCAAAGCGTGGGAAAATCTTGATGGCGAGTGGCTTTAGAGACGGAATCGAGGCACAGATGATGCCGACATGCGTCTCAAGAGAGGTATAGATCCAGAGTTCCATGCACCACCAACTTTGGTCCCAAGAGACCGTGGCTTTTTGTATATAGATCAGACGAAGGATTGCAGAGAGAGGTGCACTAAGATGAAATTAGCACGCGTGTTTTCGGTTTAGTAAATCAAGGGAGAGGAGAACATACACGATACCCAAGGTAAAGACGCCAATCAGCGTTAACTTTTGCTTTGTGGGCATTTGCAGCCTCCATACGGTGGGGATGGGAAGCAACAGAACGAGAATATCACTGATGAGATTTGTGCTCCCATGTAGTAAATGCATCTCATTCTGAAGGGTGATGCACTTGTCGCCGTTCTTGGGAAGTCTCCAGTAAGCCTCAACGGGGAGGCACTGGAAGGTGACCAAGAATGTCCAGGCGATCGTCCACGCCACGAGGAACATCATCGTCAGGTAGATGGATATCTTGAAGGCTTTGGTGGTACAAAACCTGAGATAGAACAGGAGGATGGAGAACTTGGTCAAGCTGACCGCCCAGGTAAAGGTCAATTGAGTGGCAAAGGACCATATCCGGACCATCTTCACCTGGTCTTGCTTGAGATCCCAAATGTGAGTACCCACGCCGGCGGGCTGGGATAATATGCAAGTTATACTGACGGCCATGGCGGCGATCTAGTTGATATATTGGTTAGCGAACAAGTAATTCTCATCTGTTGATAGAGGAGAGGGGTCTTACGGTAGCGACTATGATGAGCCAGTCATCAGCTTTGAAAGCCTTGAGAATAAACGCCCGGACGTATAACCGCAGCGAAACCACGATTCCGCACATAACCATCATGACAATGATCAGAGGGGCCATGAAGTTGCCCTGTCGTTCAGGGTTCACATAGTTTGGCTTGGGCCATGACAGAATAATCGAGAAAGGCGGGAGGAGCATCTTGGCGGATTGATAGATGGCTCAATCAATGAGCGGCGGCCTCGAGGTTCTTTCCTCGGAACAAAAGATATCGATTGTCGAATGTTATGGAGAGAGTTCCTCAAAAGCCAGAGACGTCGTCAACGGGTAGAGTAGCTGAGGGACCTATGTACGACTGAAAGCTGGTGGCGAACAACCCATTAGGAAGGAGGAAAAATCAGGTGCCTTTTAAGGTTGATATGGGCCCCAGGTCCACAAACCACGAGGGCAGGACGGGTTGGGTATGCGCTTATATTCTGATTGCGTGAGGTGTGCGATCCCTTTTCGAATATATACTGGACGAGCCCGGGACCCGGGTTCGATAATGAAGGGGTGGGTGTGTGTGGGGCCCCCAAAAACAAGTCTGTAAAAACCCGTTTTTGCCTTCATGGAAACATTCGATTCTCCATCGACGAAGCGTCCCACGTTTTGGTGGCTTAGGATTGTCGTATGTATATTTTATCGGCAGGGGTTGTTGGAGTTCTCGCTCTATCCACACGAAGAGAACCTAGGGGTGGAGATTTGCCGCTTATGATAGCGACCTACACTTGCCAATATTAAAAAATTGTGATACACAAAATTGCTGGTGGCGCACTTGCTTTTTCGCCTGGAGTATCTTGGTTGAAAGCAGACCGGAATTATGTACAGCTCGGGACTGTTCACCGTGCAAATATGCACGGTATATGCATTGCGGCAAAGTCCTATTCCCTTACAAAATTCAACCTCAGGCGGCCACCCGGCGTCGGCTGCACATGTGAAGAAAAGGAATGGTGTGTTGGAGTGTGTGACAACTTCAAACCGCCCACCACAACAAAGATACCTTTCCGATCTTGCGACGAAACAAAAGTGGATCTCAAAGAATATAAGCAAGAGGGCTGGCTATATGCAGCTTGACCGTGAGCTGTTCCTTCCCGGCATTCTCAGCCGAAAGGTTTTTTGCTGTGCAGTTTTGAGCAGCGTACATTATCGTATCACGAAACAGATACCCCCTTGGCCGAATCTCTCCGACTCGATGGAAATTTGGAAATCGGATACACTGTTTGATGCCGATCTATCTAAGGTACCGATCTCTGCCTGGTAGAAGATTGCGGGCCCCCTTCGGCGACTTTGATAATCGGAACCGAAGTACTCGAAAAGTAAAGATTCGCAATACTAGAAAGGGAAAAGGGTTTTCAGGTTGGTGATGGAGAGCCCGAAGCAATTCGTCTGAAAAGAGTATCAGACCGGCGGCAGGGCACCAAAGCCTGCAGGAACACCAAATTGACGTTGGCACCTGCTTTTTCCGGAAAAATCTCTTTGCGTGCTCATATTTTGTTATTCTTTAGAAGAAAAACAAAGCGCCGATTGTTCTTTCCGGCCAGTCCACAAATTACTCGGTGTGCATACATACGGAACGGAGTAAAGATACATCTGCATTTTGATTGTCTATAATAATGGGGGCTTCAATGTGGCAATTTTCAGGTATATTCTAATGGAGGGTCAGATGGATCCCCACGGGCCAGCTTCTGGCTGGAATTGTCGTCGGACGAGGGCTTGAAGATGGCTACCCGAAGCAGAAGCGGGAGCCGAGTGTGTGTGGTGCCTGGCATTTTAAAGTCAGAGGCTAACTTGTAACGGTTTAGGGCACAAAATCAACTCCGACGACCAAAAACGTGGCGTACCCGGTAAATTTCCAGAATGGCGGCTTATTGGTTGTTGAAACCCCTCAAATCGAAAGTCAACGGCTGCCTTGAGAGCCGCCAAAGCCAGCAGAGTATGCGTAAAAATTTGTCGCCATTTCCACGTTATGGAAGCTTGCGGGTACGCAATAGAAGCCATTGTCTATTGTATCGCTGCATTGTGTTGCTAGATTTTGGACATAATGACCTTTCGGACGTTCCCGCCATCAATATTTCTAATAACCAACGAGTAATATAATGTTGGCGGTGGTGGGTCCTTTGAACGGAACCCCAAAAAAGGGATTCATCATACTGACCCATCCGAGGTTTGATCTGCTTTCGCCAATCCGAGTTTAATCGCCTCTAATTCGAGGCCTTTACATTAGTACGTCAAGTGTCAGTTCGTAGCGATCCACAATACATAGCTGCACCGAGAACCTTGGGTTTCGCGGCGCAGTCTCTTCAAACAACGTGTGGAATCGGGAAACATAAAGTCTTGTTGTCGCAAGACCTCAAGCCAAGGCGAAGAGCGCCGTATTCCCCGCCAAACCTCTCCCCGAAAGAATCCCGTCTTTGATTACCATTTTATGCCTAAATCTATAGTCAAGCGGCCTATATTGCTCTCAGTCCAGAGTCACGACGCGATTTTGATGGCCCTTGCCCAACTGTGGGTCCGGTCATCTGAGACAATGTCCCAGATGCTCGAATGTGGAGCCAGAATCAACACGACAAATGACAACACTGGTGGAGCAAGCGAACTCGTCGGCCAAATATATCTCACGAGCTTCAGCTAATTCGGATCCGGCTGTTCCACTCGCTACTGGGTGTTTGGGAAAATAAATTCATGCAAAATACATCACAGACACCAAGCCATACGGGGCCGCTTCATCTAATTCTGGCGTGACTATGCGTAACGTAATCGTCTGTTTATCCTTTTCCTATCATATAACAAGGCCAAGGTGCCTAGGTGGGCTTGCGATTGTTCGAACGTTCCCCCAACGCCCAAAAATAACGCCACTGTGACAGATATGAGGGGTATGTGATCATGCGTATTCTAGTGCTTCCGTCTCTACGCTCACCAAATTTTTGACTCAGATATGTCTCACTTTAATGAACTTGGCATTATAACGGTTTAGATGGGTCCGGATGCATCGATGTCGGTTAGAAAGGCATGCCCTGTAGCCAAGGATGCACGCGGTTCACGATAGCGAGATATCTCAGCAACATCGCCATTTTGGAAGGGATGCGTCATCTTGGAATGAGCTCTTCTCGTGATATATATGGATCTATGAGACGGAATAGCTAGTTCCGCAAGCGAAACTGACTGGGGAAATGGGGTAGCGGTGCGCAGCTGCACAGCACGTTGGTGTTTCAAAAATTGAATGGGATAAGAATGATTTTTCTCGTAACTATATCAAGAAGCAAGAAATCATAATATATCTCATAAAAAAGAAGGAAAGACTGCAATTCGTCAAAAATACCAAATTGCTCCCATATCTAGATAAGATTCATAAATTTAATTAATTAGAGATAAGAATTCGTTACAACGTACCAGGGATGAAGACTGGCCAGCAGGGAGCAGGATTACCAGATAAAAACCCCAATAATCGAAAACCTCAAAACTATTAACAGATTTTGAAATATGGTTCCTGGCATCTGCGAGACGAGCCATAGTTGCATATGCGAGTTCTATCAAGGCGAAATTCAGAGAAACAAGTGGCGGCTTCTTAGTTTCTTATGTGTTTGGGAGAACTTGGCCAATCGAGTTGCCTCTTCGGATGGACCAATCAAAGCTGACGAAAACTGAGGCTATTTCGTAAGCTTGTGAGAATAGTATAGCGAGGCTTGCTGCAGCGATGAATCTCGAGTAGCTAATAGCTGTAGCCTATAAATTGTTTGTATTATTTTTTATACAATATTCACTTTTTTTAGGGTTTATGGTGGTTTTAGAGCTCATAAGTGGAAGATCCCCAAATCAGTATTCTTACCCGCGGCCCGTGCATCTGAAGTCTATCGCTTGATGGAAACCAACTTCTTGGTGGAGCCTCTTCGGCACCACTCGAGTACTCCATTGGAATTTAACTTTTCCTTTCTTCCACAATCATTTACGTAAGATAGTACAGATTGAGCTGGTTTACTGACTTATGCTCTGTAGTTTCTCTAATCTCCCCTTACTGAACAGTTTATTTTTAGCTCGGTCGTTATTGAGGCCTGTGTCCCACAAATGATAACTCTCTTAGTCAAACATTGCAGTCAAAAAACGAAAGAAGTTAGCAAGTACAAGGTATTAGGGTATCAAACGTTGAACTTAATTAATTAATAGGTTCTTGTGCGACTTGAACCGGGGACATATACTTCATCCTGTGATCGGTTTACGCACCCCGCAAGTAAATTATAAACGGACTGTTGTTTCTGGATCTGACTCGGAATAGACCTTGAAGCATATCACCGCCTGGTTGTCCTTGTGCTTTCTAATACCGCTAACATCACCGTTGTTAGTAGTCGGCAGTTATAAAAAAAACTGAAGTTAACTCGCGATTCATGAAAACACATGTTATAGGGCGATGGCCTTGAATACGAAACGGTTCAGCATGTCATTATCTCCTAGCGGGGTGTTGTGTTGCCACTACGGCGGCTGGCAATCTCCTGGTGCTATTTTGTTCGTCATGGTTTTCAAGCAACGGCAGGGAGAGATTTCGAGGATTTATGGGAGGAGGGATAATGGTATGATATATTAGTATGTTATTATCGCTCAGGATGGTCATCTAGATAGCATCCACGAATGCAAATGTACGGAAATATACCAACGGAATTGGTTTTTAACATTAAATGTACATGCGCTGCGCTAGTTATAACTTTACAGTGCGATAGATATGTAATATACAAGTGGATCTTTCTTAGTTGTGATTGAAACAGATCTTTCAATCGATAATCTCGTCACCAAATCTTACGAACGAAGTGGTTAAGAGACTGTAGACCCAAGTATTTGTATTTCAAATTTAATGAATCCACAGATCCTTATACTTGCACAGAGAAAGAATTCTCCTACAGTAAAGCATACCGAAGATTGCAGTAAGTAATCTCTTCAAGAAGCTAAATCAATAAACTTTTTTTAGAAATTTATGTTAAACCACATTTAGGATACGAATGAAAAGCGTCTTCCCGATACCTATCCCTTTGATGCTACCGCAACGACCGAGGATGGGGTCGAAATTGTGGGCTCTGCTATATCTATCGATGACAAGGTTTGTGAATCTTGCGTCCGTGCCGGCTTAGATTCAGTCGATATATCGAATACAAATTCAGGGAATGATCACGATCGAAGTACAAGATCTGGAAAGCGATAAGAAGGAGACATATGTTGTTAAAGAGAGCAAAGTAAACCATTTGGTTCTACTGGGACAGAATACTAAGTTTGAGTGGGGGGGCTTCGGCAGGTGAAAATATTTAGATGATAAAAGTAGCGAAGAAGTGTACCTAGCTATCTACTTACTAAAGACGTGTCGAATATTTAATTAGCCACTCACTTACATGAAAGTCGGGTTAGGTGGGTGGTGCTGAAAATCTTCCAGGGCCATCTAGGCTTGACCACATAGGGCTAGATGAGAAGGAAAATATCGTAAAAATCGTGAAGGTTACATAGCTGCATCGTAGGGCGAAGTGACACCTGAATGATCATATAACTCCTAGACATTACATTATTTCCGTTATATTATGGCTTAGCATTGATATAGTCTACTGTTAGTATTCTTGGCCAAGATCAAATATAGTACAGGCATCGAGTTTGCGTGCAGATATTTGAGGTTGTGCGAGCTGGAGACAGAAGCTCGGAAGTAAACAACTCGTGACAATATCACGCTATTTCTAATGTAGCAGCTGAAATATTTCATACTTTCAGGTGGATTATTGGCAGCTGCAGATGAAGGTCTTGGTGGTCTCGTCAAGCTTAGTCTCAAAGCCCTGTGCCAGCCGGGTTTGGTTTTTGAGACTACTCGAAGCCGTCAAGCTTTTGGTGGAGAATAGAATGCAACACTAAACACATCCGATAACTTACAGTTGTACGGATGTCATATCACTAGAAGCCGGATTCCGACATTTCCAGCAGATGGTAATGTTGCGAGTAAAGCACTACGAGTCTGAAGCTTCTGGAAATATAGATTTCATTTAAAAACTAAAACTTTCATTCATACAAAATTGGGTATATCATAGAATGCTTTAACGAATAAAAGGGAAAAAATTGAACAATTCTGGACAATTAAAGTGCTACATATCAAGAGTCAAAACTGGCTTCCGCTTCGTAGCTTATGACTTCTCAATAACCAAGCTGGTCCTTCTAGCCTTTGCAGCCTCCAACTCAGAGCTTGTAGCAGGGCCAGACTGGGCATTGCCAACGTAAGATGTCTTCGCCAAATCGTTGAGCTTATCTTCATCCCTGTCCAAGCTTCGGAACTGGAGCCAGAAGAGAATAGCTCCCAGAGTAGCAAGGATAGCTGCAACGATGTAATTCCATACGAGCAGAGGATCGTTGCTGAGGCCGACAAATGCGAAACCAATAGCTGTGCTGAAGGCGCTCATGACCAAGAAGACTGAAGTAACCAGCGACTTCATATTCGTTGGGGCCTTTGTAAAAGCGTATTCCAATCCAGTAATGGATGCAAAAATTTCGGAAATGGCAATGAGAACGAAAGATCCAGTTTGAGCCCAGACATTGATAGGTGCAGGGTCACATTTGGGGCTCGCAGCGTGGTAACCGCAGGGCGATTTCTGATAAATGTAGTATTGAAGAACTGCAGCCCAGATCATGGCGAGAACACCAACAGCAAAGCCAAAAGTGATCTTCTTGATAGGAGTAAAGTTGATGCCCATCTTACGGAGACCAGGATATAGAACAAGGTCGAATACGGGGATAAGGATAATAAGCGAAAAAGGATTGAGGTTGGAGAGGATATCATTGGGAAGTCCTTTGGTATCCATGACAGCAGCTTGTGAAGTAAGGTTGCCGTTAATCTATAAAAGGAGACGTTAGTTGGGATGTACTACCGGGAATTTACCGAGATTCCGGCAAGGATACGTACCTGGTTGTAGGTGACCCAGTAAAGTGGGTACCAAAGAAAGACTTTGCATGCTTTGATACCGCGAGAGACCTCGTCAACCCATTGGTCGTCAAATGTCATCCACGGTGGTCGCTCGCCGACTGGGATGTTGGATGGTTTGGCTCTCTCCCAGAAAGCACCGTCGTTCAGGTTCTTGTAAGTTGTGACGGGGTTAAGGCTCCATCTTCCTCTTGCGGAGAATTTCATCAGTTGCAGGGCGCGAGTGAGAACTGAGTATGTTGCCGGAGTCCTGATGTATCGCTTTTTGCAAACAGCCATAACAATTGGGCAGAGCGAGAACAAGATCGTTGGGAGAAGCTATGAAATAGTAGCCGGTGTTAGCTTCCGCACTAGCAATCTGGTAGTATAGTGATTTCCAGGGATTCGAGACTCACGAAAGATAAATAGAAACCAACGTAGTGCTCCGCGTAAACCATACCGATTTGGCCCAGCAAAGCGCCAACGTTGATCATCAAGTAGAAGTACATATAAATCCTCGAGATCGTCAAGACTGGATCAACGATAACCTTCTCTCCAGATGGAAGCGTGACCACTTGTTTTTTGTCTTGGGTGTATTGTTCGGCAATAAGTGGGGAAATGTTGGATTTGAAGCCACCAGTACCTCCACCCATTACAACGATGCCAATAATCATTACCCCAAGGGAAGCCTTCGGTTGTGCAATAACTGATGGGATGGCACACACGACCAAAAGGATATGACCAACCATAGCGAATGCAATAGATACCATAATGGTCTTATATCTTCCCCTTAATATCGCAGAATAATTAATATCCACGGCTTCTTGAACTGGGAATCCAGACCGAGAACTTACCAGTGTGCATCAGCAACATAAGCGCCGACAAGTGGCATCAAATAAGCCCAGAACTGGTTGAATTGGGTAAGGCTGGTGGCCGTTCGCTGTCCCAAACCCAAAGCACCAGATTGTTCGACAATTCTGCCAGCACCAGTGATCGAGTTTGGCGGTAGCGGTTGCTGAATGAAATTTGTGACTTCAGAGGAGGGCCAAAGGTTAGCGATGCCAGCCATCAGTATCGTGATTTTTAGAACCATGATAACTTACAAACTTGTGTAACGCCATAGTAGGAGAATCGTTCACACAACTCCACAAAGGCGATGGTATACGCCGACCATGGGACTTTACCCGCCACTCTTCTCAAAGTAGCTAGCTCTTCCTCTGTCGGTGTGCCATCGTCATTCACGAATTCGGCATCATCATAATAAACAGGAACTGTAGGAGACTCTTGGTGCGCGATAATGAGGTCGCCGCCTTCAGCCTTGGGTGACTTTAAATCCGCCATCTCTGAAGGACAGTCGTGAATATGGCCTGGGAGGACTTTGGTTGCGCCTAGCTGTCGAGTGTACTGTGCCCTGGCATAGATATCTTTCAGAATACTACCACTTAGCAGTACTTAACAGGCTGCAAGAGAACGACGCGATTCCACGTTGAATTCTCGAAGGGAAAGAAATAGAAATCAGGCGGGGGCACCAAAGGAAGCGACGGGTGGTAAAGTTTCGCGATTCCGACGGACATTATATAACGAGATTCAGGCGCCGCATGTCCAAAAAATGGTGCAATATCCTGGTGCAAGCTCATACTGGTCTCCGCGCATTGCAAAAAAGGCTCATAGAAACAGAAACAAATTTATTTTTGCCCCTCTTTCCCTATGCTTAGGCTGTCAATTATTGGCAATGCCAATCGTTTACTGGGCGAGTGGCTTTGTAGAAGATTAGAACCTGCCAAGAGAGGGAGCGAGGTTATGCACATTCCTTTTAAATGCCTTATGCTTGTTTTATTGCCGAAATTGGTAGGTATGTCGGATAGGTGAGGGAAGCTAGCAGGATGAGGTAGCTCTTCGGAACTGGTGGGTGCTATGCTAGGGCTTCGGGACGAGAAAATTACAATATTTGACATATTATAGGCCCTTATGATGTAGCGTACCCGTGGCCTCGAAATGCAGGAAATCTTGCAAGGTTGGATGCTCGTGTGCCATATTTTGAGACCTCTGTCTCGTACCTCACCGCTGACATGTTTAATAAGGTAGCAGAAACGTTGGAAACGAATCGGAACAAAGCACAGAAAAGAGTAGCTGAGAAAATGCGGACGGTTCTTCGTAGAAGCTCCACCGTTGTGATAATGGCTAATAACGGCAAAAGGCGCCCCTATTCAAGGATTGGATCGGAAAACGTCTCAAAGGAGGCGGCGATCCAAAAGAAGATCCTTGGAGGTCCTCTCGTGCTGGTGTTGTGGGAAGACTGCCTGAATCGATTCCATACTTGGCAGGTTGGAGCCTTCGTTTGGTGACCTGCTGAAAAGGGCAAACCTCCCTGTGCGTTGCGCGGGCTGTCCTGGTAGCACACAGGAATCTGTAACCAGGCGACAATGCAATGCATTCATCTAATCACGATCCGTTGATAGCCTACGAGTTAATTTGGCACCAATAAACGCCAGGACGCACGACTCGAAAGCAATGGCGAGAATACGAGATCAGATGGTCAACCAATCCGAATTCTTGGTCGGGTTTACATATCGATATCGATTGGTCGTAACGTAACTGAACGAGTATCAAAACCCCAGCTCTATCGGCTGCGGGCTGGGAAGGCAACGCAACCCTCGGTTCGGCCGAACGTCAACTCGCTGACATTTCCTTGTCTAACAAGTACTCTGTGCTCTTGCAGAAGGACAAATTGATACCTGAGGAGGTCATCTGCTCAATGCAGCAATAGAATTCTGTCTGGTCGCCAATTTAACGAGGATTTGTGTTTTGGGATCGACCCTCAAATTGCGATCAATATCAGTCCTTAACCCAGCGTTTGTCCCCCAAGGCGAAAGTGATACGCATGCACCGCAGTGGACGGTTTACCTTTTCCGTCAGTCCAACTCTTCGATCCGTGAATTTACTCGAGTGTTCTTAGCACAAAAAATAAAACGAATTTTGGCTAACCGACGAGTGCCATATTTAGTCCGTATATATATACGTATACGTATGCATGGATATAGTTACATCACGTCGCGAAGGCACCGTCGATATCATGGTGCTAGTGGCGATGAGAGACGTCTCGACCTTGCGTTAGACTAAATTTCGATAACTGGGCTCTTGGAACTTTGATTGTTCGGAGTGAGCTGAGTATTTTTAGGGTGTTTGGGTACTGTAATAGGTACTCGAGAAATTAAAGTCGGTATGCTCATGACGCTTTAGACGCTTTGGGAGGCACTTCGTTGGTACTATTTGATTGTCGCTTGATTATGATGAACATCTATTAGTGAGCGGTCATATAGCTAGAAATCATGCAGAGACATTGGAAATTAAAGCTTTAAGCAATTGAAACAGCCTGCGGTCTTTTCGAACTCTTAGAAGCGGTTGTGAGTGCATATACCAAATTAATAAATTCCAAGAAAGACCAGCATAGAGCCAGGCACAATATGTAGCTGCTTCGGTCTTGAGAATTCAAGAGTTTCACGCAACATAAGTTCCTTCAACACAACAACTATTGCGGCCACTAACTGATGGAGGTTACCTTCTAGGTCCCTTGTTTGATTATGTTAAGACTGACTAGACGTGGTGGTTAACGGTTGAAAGTTAGAATATAATGAAGTCTGGTATTGTTAGAAATTATTCTAGTGTTGGACGAAAAAGATCTTAGGTAGCATGATTTGAATAGGTCTCCGCAAGCGAATTTCTGAATCTCAATATTGGTAGATGGGTATAATCTTGAATGCGAAAAATTTGAGAGTCCATACCCCGCTACAGAAGTTAGAAGAATCTGGGGTTGAAAATAAACGCAGGTGGTTAACGAGGTTTCAATTTATAAATTTAGAAGGCTATGCGTTAAAAGAGAGGCTGGTTTCGGGACTGACTGGCCCTAATTCTACTAAGATTGAGTAGTAGCGCTATCGTGCAAATAATATGTTTTCTATATATGTAGAGAGTGACCCATGTATATTCAATTATAAAGCTTTTAACGTGCACGCAAATCATTGGAGCAAGTAGCAGGTTTCAATCTGTCGGCACCTCCTAGCTGGTCAGAATTAATGTCATAGACAAAATAACGATTTCATCGAGATGTAGTATACGCAGTGGCTCCGACTCTAACGCAATGTGTGTTTATAGAGCTTTATCGCCCTTGGACGGGGCGACACTGCAGGCTCTCTTGTACAAAGACGCCCTGCATCCTGCGTCCCACGCTTTCCGTAAACCCGCATCGGTGACATTAAAATAGAGGTCGACGTTTCTGATAGATAAAATGCTGTTTTGGAGAGGGGGACCAGCCGGCCAATCTACAAATGTATCGAATATAGCGCTTAGTGATTAGCTTGGAACTGGATAATAGAAAAGCAACAAATTCTTTCATGATGGATAGTACGTGGGACTTACAACGATCTCCGTTACTCCAATTATTTATTATTATTGACCCTGGTGACTGAGGTATGAACTTTGCAAAGGTACCATAGTTATTACCATCGACTAAGTACTTGACGCTGGATTTTAGCCAGTCGAATCGGTATTCGTGGTAACCTTTCGTGGGGTCGAAACGTCCGTCAAACGGAACAACTTTGTAGTTGATCAAGTTTTGGTTCTTCGCTAAAGCTTGGACTGTGAGCTGAACTCCGGGTTTGGGTATCCCGTCGTCTTCGTTCGCGCCTGTAGTGTTATGGATATGACTTGATAAAATTTCGACATCGATTTCGTGGTTATCATCTTTATAATAGAATAGTCCGGAGCAGGTACCAGCAACCGGGCTAGTTTTGACTCTAAATCTGAAAGATCCGTACTGAATGCTGTCAATGTTTGTGTTGAGTTCAGCACTTGGTATCTTAGTACGGCTGGAGGGACCGCCAGAGACAAATAATTGGAGAGTCTGAGAGTTCGAATCCAGCTTAATGTTGGAAGGAGTGTATTTTATAATCTTAGGTGTAGAAGAAAGCTCATAATCGCTCGCCGCCCAGCCTTGCCTAGCAAGGGAGTTGGTGAGATCGTGGGCATTCAATTCGGAAGGCTCGAGAAAAGTATGATGTGTGAATATCTGCTTCGTTTCTGGGATATAGTAGCCACAGGGGCAGTTCCCCGAGGCTGAAGCCCGACCTTGAAGGGGTTTGTAGGAGCGCCGGAATCGTGGCGTGAGTTTCAAGAGGCTAGCTTGAACTGTGATAATTAAAAAGGTAAAGTATAAAAACATCTGTATCTCGGGCTTCATTATGGTAATACGAACAACTGTTACCAAGATCGAGTCGACAGATACCAATAGGGAGATGTTTGGGGATTATGCTGAGATCATACCTCTGATATTTGGGTTATGGGCTCGTTTTTGTACCTGAATAGTAGGGTCCAGATCGTCGCCGGCTGTGTGTATTTATTGATTTAGATAAACCAATTGGTCAAGTAATCTGGGAGTCTAGGCCTATGCTGTACTAATCCGGAAATTAGCTTTCTCAGGTACCCGTTTTGGGCCATACACTGGACCCATTCGAGGAACCGGCCACCAGTTGAGTCGCACCAAAAACAAGGAATTCTAGCAATTACGTATATCACCTAGTCACGAGCTTCATATTATCTTCGTGACTCTCCGATCTTCAGCTCCTTGCGAAGATCCTGCGCAACTTTGATCTCAATACAAACTCGGGCGTACGGGTGGGTGGCGCAGCTGTTGCATATTTTGTGTTGAACAGTGATAAGGTCCAACATTCGTATTCTGACTATTGATATTTGGTAATCGGTATCAACTATAGGGCTTTCCCCATACAAAATGTACGCAGAGTTGAGGAAGAGAAGGCAGAGTCTTCAGCAGTCTTGTCGTGATTATTTATTTACTAACTAGTATTTTCAAGTACTCGAAGTTATACGAAGCAGCGTATACGCGTGCGTTTTTATAATTAAGTCAGATTCGTTGGAGCAATCGAAATAGCGATCGAGTGCCTATACGTGCGGCAAACGTTCGTATTTTGACCAAATTTAAAATACTAAATGATGCTTTGAATTTGATGGGTGGTTGAGTTGACGATCAAGTCGGATGGACAGTTTTGTTTCATATAAATCAGCATCAGTAAAATGCGCTACTCATCACCATCAGCTACGAGGGTCTGTACCAGCCGCAATCAACTCCTCTACTTTATAGCTCAACAAACCTACAGTCTTTTCTCTCCATGCTTATACGGTTGTATTCTCTATTAAATTCGAAGCGACTACCCCTTCCTAGCAGTCAGTTTGCGTTAAACTGATATATCAGTGATATACCAGTTGTCAGAATTCTATTGGTTGGAGTATATCTTACTCTAGAAAACCTTAGGTTCTCAGTTATGCCTGAGATACCTAAATTTACCCAGACTCCAAACCGGGATTATTTTCCTCCCATTCCTTCTCGCTCTATTGGATCGCGAGCAGCCGTCAAGATGAGTCTCTCAACCAATCTCACAAATGCTATCAAGCTTCCTCCAAGTGCAACAACAATGCCAGCTTCAACAATGCAGCATCAAGTGGTTTCAAGGAAGATGGGGCTTATTATAGATGCGCTGAAGTCGGGAAATTCAGTAAAGGAGCTCACCGACCATATCAAATCTGCATCTTCCGCCTCTACAGATAACATGGTGACTGGTGCACCGGAAATATCCAACAGAGGGTTTTTGGGTGCACTGACGGATCCTAAGACTCTTTTATCGTCGGTTACAAACCCGGTAGCCGTCCCGGAAAAGTTGGCAGCTGTGACCAACGCCTTAAAGACTGGAACCCCGATCGATGATGTTACTAAGCTTCTTGGGGCGAGCGCTTTGCCGGTTCCTGTACCGCAGTCCGTCTCAAATGCTCTATCTATCATCACTAGCGCTTTTTCCGCAAACGATTTACTTCTGGACACTGCAGAGCTTGCTAGCCCGCTTCCAAGCCTTACACCTGGGGCAATTTCAGGGGCACTTTCGACTGTTACAAATGCTCTGCGATCTGGCGGGTTTTTTTCAGGTCCCACGAAAGCAGTATCCAGCGGTCTTACAGATGTTTGTCCGATCTCTTTATCTGATACCTTCGCTGGGGAAACTAGTATTCTGTCTCCCGAGGGGCTTTCAGGCGCTTTGAAAACGGTCGCTGACGCTTTGAAATCGAGCGACCTAATCCCATCTACTGATGAGCTAGCACTTGGTGACTCACCGCTGCCAGTACCTCAGCAAGTTCAGGATGCGCTCCGAAACATCACTGGCGCTCTGCATGCCAACGATCTAGTTGTAGATGCAACAAACCTCGCAGGAACAATTCTACCTGCTCCCTTGGCTTATACCGTGTCAGATACTCTCGAGACTATCACAGTGGCGTTGACATCGGGGGTAACATCGGAAGATGTTAAACAGCTAACGAAAGCTAGCGGTCTGCCGGATCCTCTGGCAAGATCTATCTCCGATGCTCTCGAAAAACTTGCTGCACTACCGCCCGACATGGCCCAAACAATCACAAATACCCTAACAGCTATATCGACGACCTTAAAGTCTAGTGATCAACTCTTAGATGCTACGGGACTCCCAGGAAGCGCTTTAGTCGCGCCAGTTACATCCACGGTGGCTGATACTTTAGAGGCTTTAGCAACTCTTCCATTGCGGATCGCAAATGCTGTTTCCGAAATATTAGAGTCCATTTCAAATGTTGTCAAAAGGAATGATATCAGTGATAATACTGTTACCGATGGCCCGCGACCAGCGACGAATACATCGAAGCCAATTATGAACGCCGTTGGAATTGATGTTCCTGATGCGGATAACTCGACAAATATCAACCCCCAACCAGACGGCCACAAGGGAAAGCGGATAGTTATATGTTGTGACGGAACTTGGCAAGATTCAGATCATGGAGATGACAGCTCACCATCAAACGTCACTCGTTTTGCTCGCGCGTTGAAAAGCGTGAGCGATGACAGGGTAGCCCAAATTATATACTACCAAAGTGGGGTTGGGAGTTCGTACGCCTCAAAGGTTGGAAGACTTATCGCAGGTATGCTAGCTTTTATACGAAGTAACTACCCGTTGCTTAACTAAAAGTCAGATAACTGTCAAGGTGGAACCGGGCTCGGCCTATCTGAACACGTCCGTGAGGCTTTCGTATTCATCAGTAATAATTATCACGTCCAGGATGAGCTTTTCATCCTGGGATTTTCCCGAGGCGCTTTCACGGCAAGATCAATAGCCGGGCTGATTGGTAGAATTGGCGTTCTAACTCGGAAAGGCATGGAAAGCTTCGGGAAGATATACGAAGACTACATAAATTTCAAGTTAAAGGACGACTCGTATATAGATAGCCAGAACTGGGAAAGGATAAAAGGTGTTGGCATAAAAGGAATTGGATGTTGGGTAGGTCTACGTTCTGT
This sequence comes from Dactylellina parvicollis, assembly GCA_036971385.1. Lineage (NCBI taxonomy): Eukaryota > Fungi > Ascomycota > Orbiliomycetes > Orbiliales > Orbiliaceae > Dactylellina > Dactylellina parvicollis. Next base: position 929,186 of record JAJTUD010000005.1, read on the forward strand.
GCGACATATGTACATTCGCATATTCTGCTTGGAAACCCCAAGTTCTCTGACATGATCTTCTCAGGATACCGTTGGAGCCCTCGGGATCCCCACTAGCCCTCTCATTGAAAAGTGCAAGTGCAACGACAAATACAAGTTCCATGATACAGATCTCACATCAAGTAAGTATAAACAATTACTTGGTCAAAACTGAAAGCTAGGCATGCTTCTAGTCTACGATGAGACAATAACCAACCACATGAATGTGTCGAATATAACATAAGCACAAGCAAGACGCTAACGAATCTCATTGACAGCCACTGAGAATGCATTTCACGCTCTTGCACTTGACGAACAGCGGTTATCATTTACACCGACCCTGTGGCGTTTGCCTGTTCCAGATGCATCAGACAGACACACAGACGTTGTGCCAAATCTCAAGCAAGTTTGGTTTCCGGGAGGTATGTTTTCTAAGCCAAAACTCGCGGGAACCCTTGGCTAATTATTTCCCTAATCCTCCATGCAGTTCATACCAATGTCGGCGGGGGCTACGCAGACCAAGAATTGTCCGATGTCACTCTGGTTTGGATGATTGATCAATTCTTGCCATTGCTAGGATTCGATTTAGATTATGTCACCTCTTTACACGATTCGGCGGCTGATCTCGACCACTGGGCCTCAGGATCAATACCCAACTCGTTTACCGGGATAATGAAAGCAGCTAGTAGCAAAGTCCGTACGCCCGGTGGGTATTTCGTTGATCCTCCAAAGTCACCGATCAGGCGGGCTATGACGTTCGGTGCTGGAGTTTTTGGGCAGCCCGGTGTGAAAAGTCGTACAAACGAGGAAATACATCCCAGTGTCCGGGGACGTATGATTACAACCAACGGGAAGTGGAGTAGTCGTGCATTGGCCGGATGGACGACTGCCAAAAGGATAGTGCAGACGTCGGTCGGCCCGGTCGAGAAGTGGATTTGGAGCAATCCGGAGACGGGAATTGAATTGTTCGAATCTAATTTGGGAAACCAGGAAAGGTTTCTAGCGGGGGCAGAAATTTTGGACAAATTGGCTTCGTTGTCCACTCTTCCGTTGTCGTCGGTGGAGACGCGTAAGAGCACAGATAAGGACGGTCTCGACAGCGAGTGAGGGAAGAATCGCAACAAATTCGAGATCCATTAGTGCTTTGTGTGCAAGCATTGCGACGTTCTGGGTCTTCTGTGAGCGCCCTGCATTCTTTCGTTTCCTTGCTTGTAACCTCGGGTTACAGTGCCATGTATGTTCTTGATCCAATTGGACATTTCTGTTAGCAGTCCCACCGAATGTCAACACGTCGTTGCTTTCACGAAAACCGTCATTGACTGTAAGTGGAGCAAATACTAACATTAATTTGTACTGTGCCTGTACTCCGAACCATGAAAGCGGTCTCTTGCAGGTGAAACGCTGGTTCCATTCCTTGTACCTCCAAAGCCGGAGCACAGAACATCGATTGGGGTCGTTGAAATGTGGTTATAAGCTTGACTCAAAAAGTGACTCTCGCCAAGGCATTGGGGCTCTTTGACGTCAGATCTATGAAGTATTCATCCAGTCAATTCAACATTTCCCCGAAGAAGTGGTTGCTGTTTGAGGTGGGTCCGCGACCCGATAGAAACTGTGTTGTTCTAGAAATTCAACATTGTTCGATTTAAAAACAAAACTTCCTTTACCCGGACCGATTGCAACGCGTGTGCAACTTCGGATTCGAATACCCACGAGATCCCGGTCGAACGCAGACAAACAAGTGCGTCCTTATACATCTGAGGCGCAAAATTCTAATGTTCCACCACAGCGAACGGTAGTATGTATTTGATGCAGAAAATGAGAGTTGTGTTTCTACTCGTTCTGTCTGCATCCCATCGAGGCGACTCCAAGAACTCGGCCGTTTTCTAAAGAAAGGACCTAGACCTGAGAGGTCTCAAGGATCCCGCAGAGTCCCCAGTCGGGTACCTTATCGATAATTCGCTAAGGTCCAGACCCCACTCCTGCACGAAAGCTCTATCCAGCCATCGATTGGATGTCAGCGCTCGCTCGGGAGAGCTACCTAGCAGGCTTGGTATGCAGGCTTGCTGCGAACGGCTTGCTCACCCATCGGTCCAATGCGTTTCGCCCCAACGTCAAATGGAATGTTGCGAAAAGCAAAGGAATTTCGGAATCGGAGGCGAAGAGATGCGAAAAAAGGTACACCGTACTATTGTACCTATATCAACCTCGGTCGCGGGAAATCGACAACGATGTGGGGCAAGGAGGTACCTCTAGCCGCACAGCCTACCAGGTTATTCCTGTATAGAATCCAAGTCGGCTGTCACGATAGAAAAGGAAGGCTGGAGTAGCTCTTCGCATTCCCCATTCTTTTCTACCGACTATCAACGAAAGCGTCCCGATTTCGTCTTCTTGACGTCTTCTTTGGTATTCATTATTCCTTGGTAATCGATGAATCCGTCCGAGTAGTATTTCTTCACTGAAGGACCCATCGCCTCTGACCCTCAAAAGTTCTCCTGCCATCATTCCAGGACCAGCGAAACGGGTATCCCGCGCATTCCAGATTTCCGTTCAGCAAAATTCCACGAGGACAGAGCACCCGAAAACTATCACCGGACCCCCACTTAAGATAAAGAGAAAGGTCAAGGGGGAAATGATTGAACCATTGACCCTCTTCACTGCTATTGCGGGCGTTACAAATCTCGCCTCTCGTCTAACGATAGACCTTACTCGTCTCACAGTCACACTGCGAAATGTGCCGGATCAGATAACTCAGGTCTGCAATGAGATGGTAGCATTGAATGCCACGCTTAATACCCTGCAACAAAGATTTAATCCTATGGAATCGGGATATTCGGAGGAACAATTGGTTTGTTTGGAAACTGTAGTATCATCAACCCGCGAAACTTTGGTTCAGCTTGCGAAATTGAGCGACGCCTGCGAGGTCACTGGAAAGAAGAAGCCAGGTGTAACTGGGATTTGGAAAAAGATGAGTTGGACTCTGAACGAATCTGAGATTTCGAGCTATCGGAGTGGTTTGGTTGGTTATACCGCGATGTTAAACGTTTTGACTGCAACCCTAGCGGAGTATGTTAATGAACCTTTGAACTCTCGAGAATGGACTCAGGTTGCTAATGAAACCCCGCGTATCAACAGTCAGCGAGGAGCAAATATTGAATCCATGGTCACAAAAACGAATGAGATGTTGCAAACTCTTGTGGAACGGCGAAATAGACTGTCTATTATGTCGGCGGAGAATTCGGAAAATATCATTCCACCGAAAACCTTGCAAAGCACGAAAACGCCAAAGGGTAAATCCCGATCGAGTTCGGTCGCTAGCAAAGTTTCTGAGTCTCGAAGAGCCGGGGATTTGCCGCAGACCAGGAGCCGGTCAGTGGCGCCTTCAATGTCAAGAAGAGGCTCTTCTACTGGCAACCCACCGGTGGATATCAGATCAAATAGAGGGACAAGTTCGACTCGCCATGGTTCCACACACTCCCGCGCGGGATCGGTGATGCGTATGCGATCGGCTTCAACCTCCCACCTACCGTTACCAACGTCTAGTCCCCCTCCATTACCAGCAGCTGCGAGTCATCTACATTTGGACATCCCAAGGTCTCAATATGCAGCTTCAAACCACGGTTTACCCTCACCGCCACCAGAATATACGGAGCTTGCGCCAGGAATGTTCGACGAAACTTTGTCCAATCCGCGTTCTCAACGTCAAATTATACGAACGGTCCGATCACCAACTCAGGCCTCAAGTACCAGATCGGCCAGTTCCCGACCTGCATTCCGGAGAGCTCTATCTTCCGGCTCCGCCGTAACCGTAGGGCGTGCAACTGCTCCACCGGTTCCGCCCATACCTGCTATGCCCCCAGTCCCGAACATTCCAACCGCTCACAAGCTTGAGTTTGCAGGCAAATGGTAAGGAACGATTGAAACCCACATATCACTACCGTTACTAACAGTTTGTCTATCAGGAGCGTCAAAGAGATACGCATAAACAACTCGTTCATGGGTCCTGGCACGCTTTTTCTGAAGAAGGATGAGCTAAATAAACGGGTTCTAATCAATCTGCGGCTTAACTGTAGCAAAGATAGCAGACTTTCTTACAGGTGTAAGTTATCACAATCATGCATATGTTTAGTCGAACAGTCGAACTTACGTACTCATATAGGGATTGAATCATCGTCAATAACCAGAACAAAACAGTCTTCAATGTTTGGTGGGCCATCCTACGTTTTGAGGAGTCTTGTTCGTGCGGATGATTACTCAGGCGCATTCACTGGAAAGACAATAATTAGGCTGGAAGATATCGACCACATTGCTGGGCAAAGGTCTCTGATGATCGCAATAAACTTGATCCAGCAATCTCCTCCTGAATGGCTCGTGGACCTCAAACCACCCGAAATACCAATGGCTTCACCGTTAGGTATCGAGATGCCGTCACCGGCTACTCCATCTACGGGTACCGTTCGAAATTTCTTTAGGACAATTCGCGCGCCCTCCGAGTCAAATTACACGGAGAGTTATGCACCCACTGAGAGTGTATACTCCGGTTTCACGTCCAACAATTTCTCACGGCCCAGCCCCCCACAGCAGTATGCTATGTACGCTGGAGTCACAACACCCCCCACACCTCCTAGATCGCCATCTGAGAGCTCTATGGGCACACGTAGCCGCCGCCCTAGTATCAGCAGCAGTATATCTACGACGGAAAGCCGGGCACCTAGATCTAGTTATGATAGGACACCTCCTTTACCTTCCAGGGCCCCAGTTGCTAGAGACGCTCATATGAGAGCTGCTGAGATGTCTAGATCTCACAGCGGAGCCGATCAAGTTTCCAGTGAAGCCTCATCTTCTGTGCCAAAAAGGGGACGACAGCGTTCTGGACGAGGGCCGACTTCTTGGTTCTCGTTTAATAGAAATTGAGGGTGAATCGATCCTGGAATCGAAAGATGCCCGGCAAGATGAAACGTCCATCTTCTTTATACCCAAAATCCAAACTCTTCTTGAGAAAAAAAAAAACCTGCATCCCTTTTGTGAAGAAGTATTGTTACGGGGTCGATGTCCATTTCACATTGGGTATTAAATACCCGAATGAACCTACCATTGTATTTTTCTTTGTTTTCGGTTCTTGCACTCGACGGTTGATCCGGCGAAGATGGAACTTACTTGATCATGAGTGGGCTTTCCCTCCACAAGCTGGATTACCTAAAGGCGAATTTTTATATTTTGCAAGGTGAATTTATGAAGACGGGACAGCTTTCTAATATTTCAAATAAATAATTTTGCGATAGTGTCTTTTTGTTGCATCAAGCAAGATATTTTAGTCATAGCTTTGGTGTTGTGTTACAGGTTAGCTAGGTAGGATCTTTGAGCATTCCTTGGGTTTGGAGTTTTGTTCACTTGTTTTCGAGGTTTTTGAACAGCGAGATCTCTGTTGTTCTTCTTCAAAAATTCTGTTTCCTGAAATGTATGATAGACTATTGAAACAATCAGAACGCTATGTAGGTTTTATAGATTGCATGAATCAATACACCTTGTGTGATATAAGATGGGACTAGAATGGATAAGCTCCAGCGATGCATGCTCAAAGCTACGAAAGCTTACTTATTGAACCCCAGGCAAAATTAACTTGGATACTTAAGTGAGTAGTGCCAGCTTGTGACATCGACTGTCGAGCTAACCCAACCCAGAAATCGGCACCAAAGCTAGAAATTTCTCAGATAATATGCACCGAATGTAAATTTATTTCCGCGAGAGAGAAACTAACGATTCGAAATATATTGATAAGGATATATCCTGTACATCGGTCTCTGGCATATCATAGCTACATGGCGGATTCGTGAATTCGACTAAGCGATATATTTGAACAAAGTCTTTTATCTTGACACAAATAGCGCTGAAACCTCCAGACTGGTTCGCCTAGGTTATCTTGAACGTTGCAGATGTGATCGAATCGAGTTTGGGATCGGGGTTTTACAATATGGTTTGGTTATGAGACGAAACGTTTGTGGACTGCTGTATGTAGAGGCATGCGCAGTCTTTGTCGCTGGATCTTCCCAGGATATATATAAGCATCTGTACATGTCGACGCAAATATTTTCTCCCGACATACTTCACAACCAACCTACATGTTCTGAAAATTGACAAGGTTTTAATAGAAAAACCCCATATTGTCGAGTAATCTACTATTACAAAGTTCCATTATAATCTTCTGAGATCCAAAATCTTCGGTCATTGTCGAGAATTTTCGCCCTCGATTCGAAATGGAAACCCTCCAGCACAGCAAACCTTTCGAAAAGGATACTTTTAAGTCGAAGGATTATACCCCCAGCTACACGTCCCAACAAGTAAACATGATTATAACCGGCAAGCCACATGATATGGGAGGCGAAGAACAATCCGATGACTTAGATCTTGAAATTTCAAACGCTTCAACACCACCATTTCCAGACAAGCTCCTGTCAACTGAAGAGCTTACTGTGGGCAGTTCGAATGTACCGGCGGATGATGTAGGTGCATCGGAGAATGAGATAGAAATAGACTCCCGAACTAAAAAAGAGCGTGTCATGATTCCAGTAGAAGGGGCCAAAAAAACTTCGATTGCATTTCTCGGCCGTCATGAAAGTTCTATGCTTATAAAACATGCAGCAGCAACTCCCCCAGATAATTCACCTAATAGCACCATCGTAACAGTCCTTCCCGAAGACACGTCGCCCGAAAACTCCGACTCTACTGGAGATTCGTCGCCCAGCCAGTCAGAAACCAAGACATCAATTCCTTACGTGATTTCTTCAGACCTGGTATCTCTTCAAAGTCCTCGAGCTCCTTTAGCACCTACGGTCCGTTGCACCATGCCGAAGACCGAATCCAACGTCCCCGCGAAACGCCCGCGAAAGCGAAAGCATAATTTTGGAGCCGAGCCGAAGCCCAAACGTACCAAGCACGTGGAGAACAAGCGGCCACCAGCATGCAAGCTCTGCTACGACAAGCACATCGGCTGCGAGCGGGATTCTGAGGATGAGCCATGTAAAGCGTGCCTCAAGCGGGGAGTTTCTTGCGAAAAGAACGACGTGAAAATCGTCAAGGGCGTGAAGATCGTCAAGGCGGAGGACGCTACCGATGTTGATACGCAATCGGCTATCGCTGGGGATTCCGGATCAGAGTCAATAACTGAAGGTATTCCCATTGATCCCGAGGCTAGAGTGACCGCGATAAGTGATCTTATCCAATCGTTGAGGACGGTTCTATTTATGCTTGTGGGGGGGCACAATATGGATAACAGAGGACTTTAAGGCTTGTGCTGATCCTAGATTCGAAAAGTTGCTGTAGTGGACGACGGCGAGCCTGGAAGCCGATACGATGGCAACAAAGATATCGTCGAAGATGAGAACGATGAAGAAGTTTCGAGTAACGGCAAAGAGAGTTCAACGGAAAGTGAAGGAAGCGAGGCTGCTGTCTCTGCAGCTTACGCTGAGATGACGAAACAAGAACAAGAAGCCGTCGAGATTCTCCTGAGCCTGAAAAATGCCAAGGTGGAGCTGCTAGATCGGCACACCAGTGCTTCATATTTTAAGGACATCCAAGATTTCCTCGAAAAAGGTAGAGAACATGGAAGGGATATTCGAGATGTGCAGCAAAAGCTCAATCAGTTGAAGTGGCAGTACCTCTGGCTGGAATACATGTACTCGGGACCGATTGGGAACCCGCCTTCTCGTTTGTGATCTTTCCGTGGTTTTTGAATCAAACTATCAATCTCCGAGGATGATTAGTCGATATTTTGAGGATCTAATGCCCTCTATTGATATCCTTGACTCTCTTTACATGAGATTCCATTATCACAAAATATTGTAAAAGATGATAATATAGGATAGCGCTTTAGACCTAGCTAGAAGTAATAGATAACACCTTTGTTGTAAACTGCTTTGGTATAAACTAGTGGGTAAAAATTGGGATATAGCTGTCGAGTTTTACTAGTTTCTGTACCCATCACAGATGTTCAAACAGAGAAGCGCACATTAGCTTGGTTGAGGTGAGGTGTCAAGTTGTTAGATCTTGTAAACTAGTCAACTTGACCCATTTCGGTCTCGTAGATCAAATTCTCCCTTAATTGTTACACTCTATATCCCGAAAACGTCAACATAAAACCATGAATCTCTTCTACTTATCAGTGGTGAAACGAAGAGCTTTGGCTAGAAAGTGCCGCAGTTTTACGTGGCGTTAACATCTGATCTAGTTGAGTAAATCTAAATATCCAACAGCTCTAGGCACGTTGAACCTTTGTTTAAGGTTACACGAGAATTCTTACAACTCTTTAGGCTGAAATCGGGTTATCTATGGTAGCCTTGTCGTTACAATGATACTTAGAAAGCACTAGTAGTTTTAAGAGCTATAGATAATTTAAAACCCTGTGTCTATGAAATAGCTGGCTGTACACACATCTGGAGGGTTTGGTGACGAGACTAGGCTGTGTAGACCTGATCGATAATTATTAGACCCAATAGCGCATAGCGGGGACGATTTCGTCGTAGGGGAACTAGGAGAAGAAGCGCGATAGGAACTTCATCGTTCTATTTCATACTCAATTAGCTCAAACGTGGCCAATTGGCAGTTGAATAGCATTGCAATTTTTGCGCCCTCGGTGGGCTACTTGATGTCAGATGCACATACACGACGAAGGGGGTTGCGCGAGTTTAGGTCTGTGATATTTAGTATATAAAGTAACGGGAGTGATCGTTGGAATTACTTGTTCAATACATGTTAACTGATATCAATGCAATGTGAAACTACATGTCGTAGTCTCTATGGAGGTGTAGGGAGTATTCGTGTTGAATTTTCGGTTCCTTAAGATATGGGTGAGCAGTTTGGTTTACGTGGGTCTAACAGCACCTTACTTAGAACCGAGACTGTGAGCAGTTGTTTCGTAGACTGGAAGGTAAACGGTACATGTCACGGTTTTAGTAAAGATGGAGCCCCGTCAATTGACTGTTATGTATTTAGGTGCATTAGTTGCTAGAAGAAATTTTTGTTAAACTAAACAATCCACCTTTATAACCCATGCAACGTTGTAAAAGCCTCACCGACCAAACCTGATCTTTGACGCTTACCTCTACCGCAATATCGCATTCTACCTTGCCAGTTCGTTCTTCTTACTCTCATCAATCAATCTTTATCCATCAATTGAGATTTTATCAACGAGTTACCATCATGGTATCTCGCAAACGCCGTGCCGCCGGCCTCAAAGCCCGCGCAACCTTCCTCGCCAAACCCAAGTCTGGTTTTAGAAACCGCCTCTGGACCGATGGCGACCCTAGCAGCAAGCATAAAAAGGTCTGGAAGAAATTGGAGGCCAAGGTTAAAAAGAGGCTCGAAAGCAATCCGGTTTGGCATGAGATTATCAAGAAAGGAAAAATGCTGGAAAAGTCGGACCGAGAGTTTTTTAAGAATCTGAGGGAGGCAAAAGAAGCCAAGGAAAAGGAGAAGCAGGAAGAATTCAGAAAGATGCTAGAGGAACAAGGAGTACAAGACGAGGGGGATGATGGAGATGTTGAGGACAATGCTGAAGAGAAGGATAATGGGGGTATTGAGGACAATGGGGAAGATGAAGACGATTAGGGTGCGTTAGCCTAGTAAACTACAGGTCGGGATATTTGCTCTAACGAGGCTAGCAGACTAGGCATTTGCAACTTTACGGACACCTTGCCAATTGCATATGCCGGAGGATCTCCCATTTGGTATTCTGCTGGAACAGCATCCAAAAATTACTCCAACGAGAAAACATTTCAAAAGATAAAACCAACTGCTGCGATTATTCTCTTCAGTTTACACCGATATCTGACGGGCAAAGCTTACTACTTTAATATCTTTTATCAATGCAAAATAATACGCATTCATCACTTTAGGAGTCTGTACAAAAATGAGCTTCTGAACAACAATTGATAAAGAGCGCCTGTAGACCACATTTTCTCAGCACGACTGAACCAGGGAGCTGTCAACCTCGGCCATTAGTTGAGCAGGATATCGGAGTCTAGTTTTACGAGAATAAGCAGGATGCAAGACAGTCTCGATGCAGGACCGCAACTTTCGATTTCCGTGTTGTGTTGTATTTTGTTGTTCGGACATAAACGGCTTTTAGGCACTAGATCCACGCACCAATCAGGGAGCACGTTGGGCAGACGGACATTCAGATTGGCCCAAATGACGACAGAGCCCGGCCTTCTGAGGCCTTCGCCGATAAGAAGGGTCGAAGGGTCGAAGGGTGGGCCGGCTTTCAACCGAGTGCTCTGGCTCCTGCCTCGAGCACGAGCGCGAGATACCAGTCAGATATTTGCTTGACACGACCAAGAGCAAGAACAAGATATATTCTCGAAAACCAACATTTGCTGATATCATCGTATCAATCGTATCAAGCACTTTCCTGGCCAGGGAGTACGGAGTGTCCCAGGAATCGCCAGTTACCGAACCGAAAATATGCTGAAGCATTGGAATCCGAGTTCCTCCCGAGATTGGCGCCTGGGAGTGAGATTGCTTTCAGCGGCGCCGTTTCTTCCCGAAGTCCCGTATTATCGGCTTCTGTATTTCGCTCAGGATGCTTATTCGGCATGCACGAGAAGAATGTTCTTGCCCAGGCCCAATGGGAAAATTCGATCCGAAGTCCTTGCCTCATTCTTTCTAGCGAAGAACGAGACCCCTGGAGCCCAAGCCAGGCCCGTTTCTAAATTTGAGAGGTCGCTATCTCTGCTGTGTTGACTTGCGGGAAAAACAAAGCAAATTTTTTTTTTTTGCACGCAGCCCACGACCACCAAAAGATCTACTCCATCGGCTGGCTGCTCTGCACCTCCATCTCCTTTCCTCCGTACCTTACTTATATCCCATCTTCCAGCATAATTTCACAGCCCGGATATCGAACAGACTCGAAGTCTTCGATACCCTCATTCACGCATAAAGACTCTCCGCTCTTTTTTCTCTTCAACCTACACATCACATCAAAATGTCGGCAACGATAGAAGAAGTCAAGGCTGCGGTTGCACCAGCACCGAAGACCGGCCTCGATCTGTACTCGCGGTTTGCGCTCGCTGGTGCCGTTGGTTGCGCGGTCACCCACGGTGCCCTCACTCCAGTCGATGTGTACGTATCGATTCCATCACCCGTTGCCATTGCGTGATGTCGAATCAATCGAAACTGCCCCGCCAACTTTCATAGGTTCTAATTGCTAACTGGCTGATGTAGTGTTAAAACCCGTATCCAGCTCGAACCCACCGTGTACAACAAGGGCATGATCGGTGGATTCAGACAAGTTATCCAAGCTGAGGGTGCTGGCGCCTTGTTGACCGGTCTCGGTCCCACCGTTCTCGGGTATTTCCTCCAGGGAGCTTTCAAATTCGGAGGATACGAGTTCTTCAAACAGCAGTCCATCAACGTCCTGGTAAGTCTCCACAAGACCTTTCAAAGGCTTCTGGTGTGGACCCATTTGAAAATAGCTCTATTGACTGACCGCGTAAAATGAAAATTAGGGTGTCGAAACTGCCACCAACAACAGGACAGCTGTCTACCTCGCATCGTCCGCAGCCGGCGAGTTCTTCGCTGATATCGCCCTGTGTCCTCTCGAAGCCACTCGTATCCGTCTCGTCTCTCAGCCAACCTTTGCCAGCGGTCTCGTCTCCGGTTTCGGCAAGATTCTGTCACAGGAAGGAATCGGTGCCTTTTACAGCGGTTTCGGACCCATCTTGTTCAAACAGTACGTTCAACACCAAATATTGATCATAAATATTTCAACAAACGACTGAACTTGATTTTCTTAGGGTTCCATATACCATGGCCAAGTTTGTCGTTTTCGAAAAGATCTCGGAAGGTATCTACAATAACGCTATTGATAAGTCCACTGCTAGCGGTGCTACCCAGACCGCAGTCAACCTGAGCTCCGGTCTCGGTGCTGGTTTCGCTGCTGCTATCATCTCGCAACCAGCAGATACCATGCTGTCCAAGATCAACAAAACAAAGTAAGTTTTAGAGCAACGGATGGAATAAAAACTGGTACTAACGAGATTGTTTTCTAAACAGGGGTCTTCCGGGCCAGAGCACCACATCCCGTCTCATCCAAATCGCCGGGGAGCTCGGTTTCCGTGGCTCCTTCACCGGTCTCCCAACCCGTCTCTTCATGGTCGGCACTTTGACCGCCTTCCAGTTCGCCATCTACGGTGATATCAAGAAGGCTCTTGGTGCCACTAACGGAGTCGAACTTGGTCTTGCTAAGCACTAAAATGTGAATAAAGGCTTAAGAAAGCTTCATGCTAGGATGAAGGGAAGATTGGGGATTTAGATAGGGAGCATGTCATGCGAGATGAGGATCTAGGGCCTTGGATTTACGGATGGGCTGTTTAGGGAGGAAAAGCTGGGGATTAGATGGGGTGGAAAATCCGGTCCGCCTACATTGAGGCGTGGACAACAACCGCGACAAAGGCGAAGTAATGACAACACTCTACTTCCCATGCGGTCGCTCTCTCGACTCCCTGTTGGGCCTTCCGCGTGTGATATTTTTCTTATTTCCTCATCCGTTTGAGTTTTACAGCCTACTGTCATGGTTTTTTTGTTTTTTATATCCTCCTTAATGTTCGCTGATGTCTTACTATTAGAATACCGGTTTTTTCTTCTTCTTTGCTTGGTTTTCAATCGACATATATTTAAAACTCTCCAACTTCTACACCTCTTATGTATATATGAACGAACCCACCCGACCCGTCGTTTCTTTGCATCCTTGGGCTAGCATTAGAGTATTGTTTTCATTATAGCAATTAATTGCAACCTTAGACTCAATCACGGTACTTTTACTGCAGGATCCATTATTTTAAACATAGTTCCGCCCGGTTATTCGTTGAATTAATTAGTACAATAAATTGTCGGGTACCCTGGTTACCAAAGACTCAATATTGGGTTGATATCAGACCGCCTTTCAGCGAGACTTGAGTCTTTTCAACCATTAGATGGCAGTTCGTTTGATGTCTATCACGAACTGGGCTTTGTTAAATGTTAGTTACATGGACGCGTTTCGTTGTCTTCTACGAAACACAATGGCACAGAACGATTCTGCTGCGTTTACCAGATGACAAGAACCTTGTGGTGTGACATAATGAGACAAAAATCTATGCTACATTAAATCTGGTTCTACCAATTACATCATTCCGCACAAGTTTTTATGGAACCGTAATCTATAGCACACTCCCCTCAACTATTTTTAGGGCGGCACTACTGTTATGAATAATGTGCCTAATGTTACTTGTTCCTCAGCCTTTATCATATGATTATCAATTCGTGAGAGATAACTGTCTCACGCCTAGACTTCCCAGCCTAGTCCAGCGGGCCTTTGAACAAATGATATAAGCGGCGTTCAAACTAAAGCATGCAGCATCGGAAACCTTGGATAAAAATAACTAGAAGTCTTTAAACTTTTAAGATAGTACAACGACAACAAAATAAGACAGATGGTGTTATGTGGACCAGGCTGGGATGTCTGGGTACGAGACAAGTACTATAATGTGCGCATTTAGATCAAACCTAGTGCATGTACGTATATAAGCACTGTTCAGTGATTAGTCTTAGTGGGATTTTAAGTGCTGCCAAAGGCAGCCTACACGTACAATTCCTGTAATTAAACTCATCTATAAGTATTAATATAGATTCTAGGGTACAACCACCAGTCTCTGCATAACCATACAATCCAGCTTAATACCAGAGTTCTAATGTAGTCCAAGGATTGTAAATTTAGATACTTGGCGCGACATCGACAGGAAGTGGGATCTGGAAAACAGTCGTTCGCGAATATTCTCAATATGCCGGTTGATCTCCTGACTCGCTACTGTTGTCATCGAGCTTTAAACCGCACTGGATTTTATCTTTGCTACAATTTTTGGGGAGAGAAAGACAAGACGTAATTAGCACACAAAATTCTAGGAACACATCAATGCTTAGATAAGCGGTACAAAATGGTCACCCATTTTGAAAGTTCGAAAATTACCAAAAAGCCCTTCGATTCTTTAAAAAAGCCCGTATTGGTATATGCTGAATAATAGAACATAGATACATGAATTGGTTGGTTCAACTTGTAATGTTGTTTCATAAAAGACCAACTTCAACCCCATATCTTCAGGGCGGCAAGCCAAACAGAGCGACAGGTTTCCAAATATAAAACGACTGGTTACAACGTTGGTTTTAAATTTCGGCAGAACAAAAGTTAACTTTGCCAATTTTGTAGGTCATTGGTTTATACCTAACTTCTATGCCAGCCGGGTTGGTTTTCAAAACTGTAGAGCTCTTAGCTTAGTCTAGAATATGTGGTAAATCTACTGGACTGGTTAACGTGATAAACTCCTAAAAGCTTAGGGCGGGAGCTACAACTTGGTTTTCGGTCAACTGGAGCAGCCTCATCATTGGTTACTCCCATGTTGATTGATCTGAAACATTTAGCAACTGTTGGAAAAAGAATGTTAGTTACTGAAAAGCCAGAGGCAGCTTCGGTACCCTTCCCACTACTAGAGCGTTAATATACCCTCGGAATTTCAAGTCAATTCTACAACAAGATCTGTGCCAACTTGCAGACCTCCCAGCCCAATCCAACGGCCTTTTACACCGCCTAGCTATAGTGTTGAGTCATGTGTAAAGGGTTGTACTACCAGAGTTAGACTGCACTACTGGTGGGTTGGTGTCTAGGTACGAGAAAATGTTGAACTTTCCTCAAGTACTCTGTAAAAGCTTTATATATAGAAACATTCTAGTCGATTGATTCGAGTTTTAATACGCCCGCATACCGTCAAGAATTTTTACTTAAACTGAAAACGAGCAAATACGGCAGCAAGGCTCAAACGGCCGTTCATTGTAATCCTGTTACAGTTTACAGTTAATCAGGAGTCATGATGTGGGGGCCGAAAAACATATTCTTAGCTTTCCTTCAGCTTCAAGCATTACAATTTCCTATTACTATTGCATCCGCTTTCATTAGAAATGGATCCAAAGTTTCGGCAGAAGACTCCCCTACGGGCTTATCATCCAAGACTTCAGTTTCCAATCCAGAAGGTTGGGATAGAGGAGGCAAATCGATTCAATACTTTGGACGCCAATTCCAAAAGGGCCGATATGAGAAATCTTATGAGGAGCTTATAGCTAGTATCAACAAAAAACAAGGCTATAAACAGATCCCACACTCTACATATCCAAAACTTGGGAGAAGAGGGAATGGGAATGATGACGGTAGCGGTGGGGGAAAACGTCTCGGGTCCCCAACGGATACTGAAGAGCAACCGCCGCCCAAACAACCTAGAATTGGTCTCAATGCGGACCAGGAGTTAGCTGATGCTATAAGTGCTGGGGATGAACTTAGATTAACCGAAGTAATGATGAGGGTTTCGGCACTTGATGATATTCAGACGCGGGACCCGCAGCAACATCTACCCCAGATAAAGCCCACGCCACAAGACAAAGACGCAGGATTAACTGAATATCCTCCTCTACCTATTCTTGAGAAACTGGGTTTAGTCAACATTATCAAGCCTGGGACACTATTCCGCCCTGCCAAGTTTGATATAGTCCCCGAAGGATCAGCTCTCAAGCCAAAGACAATATTTCTGTCGCTCTCATCAGATGAAAACAGGCACTTGACCATAAAATGGAGTGCCTGGGAAATAATGGACATTTATGAAAGTATGGTACCAGACTTAATGTATTGGGCATGGTCGCTTCATAACCCCGATAAAAGTTCATCTCTACAATATATTAGCTTTTTCCAGATTGAGGATCCCAATACGTTAAATGTATTGAACACAGTGCACAAAATGCTGAATTCAGGGTCCACTAGCTTTATGGGTTCAGTTAACAAGCTTACCATGGTGGGGAGTACAGATGGAAACTTTAAGAAAGCTTGGAATGCAGTCCGTGGAACAAATGTGGTTACATCTTGCATCAAAATGCTATGGCTTTACCGAAAGCAGCTGGAAGATTTACAAGTTTTAGAAATTCATTTTATTGGATACAAAACACCACAAGGTCCAGCTGCTTATATTTTGCTTACTCTTGGAAGAGATCTGGAAGACGATGTCGCAATGCCGGATGCTGGAGACTTCGATGAAGGCAAAGATAAAAATAAAGGCAAAGGGAAAGGGAAAGAAAGAACAGGAAGACTAAAAGGATCAAAAAATAAAAAAGGAAATTTTAAAGGAGGTGGACAGAGCGGACAATTCGGATCTGGACCAAGTACCGTTTCGGTCTTGGAAGATGAGTTCGAAAAAGCTAGGCACGAAGGCGAGCATGCTGAGAAGTACAGAAAGAGTCGAGAATCTCAGTTTCTTAACTCTGACCAGTCACAAGAAGGCTCCGGACTTGCAATTCTCCCCCCCAATGTAAGGTTCGAATATTCCTGGAGCGGTGGACAAATATATCCCTTCGAATACTTTCTCAAAAGTATCGGCCGGTGGGATGGCGAAAAGAGTATCCTAGGAGATCGGAAGGCATCGTACAGAAAAGTATATCTAGTAAATGATCTTGAGACATATCGCACAATGCCGATTTTGAGGACTAGCTCATCTTATACTGATAAACATTTTGCTCTTTGGTGGAGTAAATACGCTTTTAACGACCATAACGAGGACTTGGTAAGTTGGCTGTACCAATGCTGGAGTATCGGGTCTAATAACCACCCAGAAGACTCCGAAAGCGAATACGATGGTATCAATGAGGTTACTCTTCAGAGACCTCCATCTACGGACTTGAAGTATATTACCATCTGGAACATCGAAAACTTAAACACTCTTGCAGTTTTACGTTATGTCTACGCAAGCCATTACGCCTCAACATCCTCTTCAATGGATGAGACTTTTAAACTCGATCTACATGATTTCGAAGAAGGATCCGGCGAGCTGGAAGAGAAGTCCTGGAACGCTCTTCTAGGCGTCAATGAGATCAGAGTAATGGTAGAAGTGTGTGCGACATTTCTAAAAGGTATGAGGGCAGCAAAGGTTTCTGCTATAGAATTCAAGTTTCATGCCGATCTTTCCAATATCGTAGATCAAGACGAGTACCCAAATCCGGCCTCAATTCTTCTGGAGCTTACGATAAATGATGACGTCAAGGGGGAACTCGCATCTTCTGAAGATGAATTGAACGAGCAAATTGCCGACTTTCGATTGTATGAACTGAATCTTCACGAATTTCCCCTGGAAATTGTATTAACAACTCAAGAAATTACTCATAACCCCTGTAAGAAGATATTGGAAGGAACTGATTACCGTGCCTCCAGTTTTCCTTCTTATGTCCAGGTTGTTGCTACCCAGACTATCTCTGATGTGGCTGGCCACTCATATCAATATCATTACGAAATATCCATGTCCTCTTCAGAGTACCATATAGTCCTCCTTGATATAACCAAAGCCGATGGAGAAGCAAGCGACCTAACGTCAGTTACAGATATTTCAAACAAAGATATCACCATGGCTCTCTTCTCAACCTGGTTCTTTCAAGAAGGATGGTCGCAAATTCGACATATCACATTTCAGAAACTAGATGAAAACACATTGCCATTCCTAACGAACAACGCTGACCAAGAAATATTGAACAAAGGCAGAGTAATCAAACTATATAACGATGCTAGCGACGGTTGGAAAACGATAGAAAAAGCCTTCTTTCAGACGAAGGAAGGTGGGGTAGTAGAATACTTAATCAAGAGGCAGCCCCGGTTCCTGAGCAACCCATCTATCGAATTAATCTAATTTGGACGACATGGTGCAGGATCAACTGGAGGCGACTTCTTTATCTTTGTTCAGTTTGCTTCTAGCGAAAGCTTGTCCTCAAGACCCCCGCTATCCATACCCCATCCTAATGGCAATGAACTCGATTTCATTGGCTTACCCATACCACCAAACTCGCATTACCAGGCGGTAGAACCCTTTGAGCTGGCTGAGAAGCTATTTTCCAAGGGAATAAACTATGGCGGGGCGGCCTTGGAGATTGAGTATTTTTGGACAACGGTAACCACAGATACGCTTACCGTTAAGACTACGGATGGTTTGAGCATTGATTACGCATACTACCCTGCAAAGGATGATGAGCTATCATTAGGTTATACGATTATAAGCCATGGCCTCATGAAATCTCCATTCCTTGAGTTTTTGCGCTTTCTGGACAAAGAGGGTAGAGGATGGGTGCTAAACGAATTTTTAAGGAAAGAAACAAAAATTCTGAAAAGTGGAAAGGAAAAACTTGGGTATACATCGATCACAGTACAAGGCAAAAGGGGCGATATTAGCTTATACAGGTTCGCTATATCATCCATGAAAGCTGGGCATCTTGTAGTCCTAGGAGAGCCCAAATTTGCTAAAGACTCTGAAGTAACAGATCTTTCGACATCTTTAAGGGATGCCATGTACGTGGCATGGAGAACGCAGTTTGTGGACTATCCCGGGTTATCGGCTCGCAAGACCAAACAGAGGGACTACGGAATTCAAGTTATAACATTCCTCCAGGTTGGGAAAGAAACTCGCCGGGTTTTGGCCTATATTTTTAAGAATTATAACGATCTCATCTCAGAAGGTGGGCTGTTAGAAGTTTCTAAGGGTTCCATAAACACCTTAAAAATGAGACTCATGGACCGGCCCGTTTCAGCAAGTACCAAAACATATCCGTTACTTAGGCAGGCTAAGCTTTGGCTTACTCTCCTTGGATTAGCTGAGGTCTCGGCAGCCGGAGATATTTTCATCAAGTACAGATCACAAATGAATCTATTTAGTTTGCTACCCACGATCATCCGGGCAATCATGGTCCGAATTCGATTGGATGGTGGTAATTACAAGAAAACCGGGGAACCGGATTTCGAAATTGTGGTCAGGTTTGGGATCCCCGGTACGGAAGCGGAAAAGTTCACCATGAAGAGAGCCGACTTTCTTGAACAGCAATATAATACTGAGTGGCGCACCTCAATTGTATTTGGCGAACTTTATAGCTTCCACCAAATGCTCAGCGGGGCCGAAAACAGGGCCCAAGACGAGCTATCACTTGATTTGAGAAGATTCCAGTGCTTGATGACAGTATCCAACCAGAAACTCCCTCCAGAAATCTCAGATTTCATTGAAAAAGCAACATTTGGGATATTTATCGCCCGGAAAATTACATTAAAAGACGAACCGGATTATATAGTAGTATCGTGTAGGGATATAACTCAAGACTCAGCTTATCAGCTCATGTATTCTCGAGCCTCCGGGCATTTGATTCTTCAAGCTGGTCCCGATTTTAACGATATAGAGTCGCCCTTGGCCCTTTCTCAAAGAATAGAAGAACTTGCGAAGGTTTACTACGAAGCTTTCAGATATTACTCGCCGGAAGTCCCAGATAGATCCCTACGAGGAAAGGAGCCCCTCTTTGATGTCCCTGCTCTCCAATGCGTTACTATAGATCACGTATCCGAGGGCACTCGGCGCATTATTCGATACCTCTGGTTGCGGACTTTAAAGATTGCAGGGAAGCCTGAAAGCGATCAGCACGAAATTATCAAACTCTCAATGACACGAACAAACCGATTAAACCCTAATAAGGACAATAGAAACGATTGGAATATAATAGTAGGCTCTTTAGAAGTGGCGGCAATTTCGGAAATGCTGCGACGTTTCCCGAATGGAACAGGCCAGAGACGAATTTACCGCTTCGACGTCCACGAGGGGCCCCAGACTGATACGTTCAAGATTTTTTTACACATAGAGCCCTCGACCGCGATTCCCAATTTAATACCAGCCAGCAACTAGAAAGACAAGCGCTTGTAAGAGCTTATTGGTTGAGATGAATGCCGGGGTTCAGATCTCAAGTCCTATCTTTTGATATTTGCACGTTTGTTATAAGCCCCCAAATATATTAATACTTAAATATAAATAAAATTTATCACGTGCGCGGATCGGAGTTATTTTGCGCGCGTGCTACAAATACTTCCAGTGCTACCCGCAGCGAGTTTATACCCTCCTGAGTCCGTCCATAAATAATATTGAGAAAGAAATCCACTAAACCATCGGCGCATGTAGTTGACAAGGTCGCCCCTTTACTCTCTGTATATTTAATTTCAAATGAAAATCCTATAGTAATATCAACAATCTTAGACATTCATATTTTGTAAGATGGTTTTCAAGATTATCTTATAGTGCTGACACCGATTGGTTACGAGCGGCTGCCACAGCAACTATATAGATACTGCGTTAGATTAATTAGGAAAATGAATTAAGACTGCGGATATGCTTAGGACGAGGTTTGGTACCTTATATCTACGGGGAGTCATTTGGACATACCTTTGGGATGTAATTATTTTTGGCCGAACAGCACCACCGTCAAAAACAAACTCTACCAATACTGTAGATATTGTAGATCTGACATTTGGAATGGATTGAAAATACTGTATTTATGCCAGATTATGATTTTCAAATGATAACATCAAGTACGACCCTGTAACTAAAACTTTGCCTTGTGTTGTACCTGGCCAGCGAGACCACTGTAACTCTAGAACCATTGGAATATTTAGCCTCGAAGACCAGGCGGACTTAGTAGTAGGCGAGACCAGGCGGACTTAGTGGAGACTAAGTCGGATGGTGCGTAGCGGAGCACAACATGCCAGCTGCCCTGGCAAGTATCAAGTGTGTTATTACATACTGTAACAAGATGGCTGGTTGTATTGTAATACTAAATCACAGATTAAGATTCGATTCCAGCGGATCTAGAGCTACAGGATCTTAGTCTTTTAATCTAAAAACTAGGATCAGATATAATTATACTGCCTCTAATGGATTACCAGTATCAAATTCACGATATATACAGTATGAATATGGTTGGATTTTGGTGGGGAGTAGGGTCTCGTGGGCAGTTTTGGTTTTTTTTTGATATGACACGACCTAACGAGGGTCCAAATGCGTTGCCATACCAAATGACTTCCCGTATATATCGGTCTCTATTTCGCACCAAACCCGATTTGGGATTATCAACTAACTAGTTAGATGTTTTGAACCGTTCGACGCTAGCTATGAACGCAGAAATAACATCGATTCTCAAGTGAAAATAGAACGGGCTCGCTGAATATCATAACAGAACGATTCTTAAGATCTACCTCCGTCTCTAGGAAACCACGAGTGAAAACTATTCTGATGAGGCTGCGCGTCGTTGAAGTATGTTCTTTTCAAGAATTATTAAAGGCACACTAGTGATCGACTCTGGCATGTCAAGCACAATCGTAACCGATTATGGACCAACAGAGTTTAATCCATCACAAAATTATCAAATTGTCTTAGATCGAGCTCGTCGAATTGAATTTTCCTTCTAGCTCACAATAGGTTATCAGTCACCAAGTTTGTAACTTTGCGATTTCATTGATTGTTTTATTGGCCTGTTGATTGTTGGCAGTATTTCCCGATGCTCTGGCGACAAGAGTCGCGCTGACCGCCTTGAGCTTGAAACCCAAATTGATAACTTTTAACTTTGTTCATTCCACACAACTGCGACTTTAAATAATCTATCAGCATGTAGGAGACCTCGGAACCAAGGAAACAGATTGCAATTTATATATTGATGCGAGACTTTAGCAGTAGGCGATATCCCAAAGGATGCTAGTACCAAAGCCTCAGAATTTGGTATTATTAGCGAGTCTCGGGAGCGGTGAGTCCTTAGAGCTTGATCTTGAGGATCTCACTAGCACATCCGAATTCCCAGATGTGCGGGATTACCCCGGATTCCTCAGTTAACTCGATTTTTGGGGTTAGCGTTGTGGGCAATATTTCCAGCTGGTGATAGGGTAAAGTTAATTTCGATCGTAGCCTTGGCGCGCTTCCTCGAAAACCAATTTTACAATTGTCCTTGCATTTTCGGCCCATCCACAAAACCGCGGTACGAGAATGGGCTCGATTTTTACCTTATGATTGAGTGTCCAAGTCTTATAGGTGGTCCTTTCGAGGTTGTCTTTGGCCCAGGTTTCGGTCCTTGTCAATCGAGTGATGTGTTCTCACCCGGCGCATGTAGAGAACTGCAAGAACCCTGCAGCCCCGTATTTCGCCGGGTTTCTAGTCGCCCATTTAAGATTACCAGGTATCAACCGCGAAAAGCTTGAAAAAAAGGACTAGTTTCAACGCCGACGTTGCATTTGTGTAGGCCCTATCCAGAAGAAGGCTAGCGACGTGAGCTGAGTATAGCTCAACCGTCCACCGCAATTTGGTATCGCAAGTTGTGCAGCATCGGAAATTGGTTCACATGGATCGGTGCGCGCGCAGAAGTTCCGGTTGTCGTGTGTTCGAGGGAGGAGATATCTACTGGCGCGAAGCTTCAATGAGTATATATATCTGCCATATAGACCATCTAATTCCATTCTATTCATCAATCCAACAATATATCTAGCTCTCTCCTTGTCAGTAATATACTTTTGTTAAGATTGAAGACTCTCGTATTCTTCCCTTGTAGAAAAACATGAAGACCTTCATCAAATTGTTGATCGCCAGGTAGGAAACTTCTCCACACTGCTCGACTTTATTGCTGAAATGCACTTCCAGTTACTAACTAATGATTATTACAGTTCTCTAGGGGTTACTTTCGTGGTGGCATCGCCCTATCCTCAGAACTCCCAATCTTCCATCTCTAGTTCGGCTACCTCTTCTGCGCCGGCCAGCTCGTCGAGTGCCATCACTATCGATTGCCCCACAAATTGGCGAGAGCTTAACTGTCCCTATTACTGTTACGATGAGGTCAGCCATATTAGGACGCAGTGTCGTACAGAAGCGTTCCCCCCCGGTAGTGGTTTTCAATGTACCAAATGCGACGATACCTCAACCGCAACTGGTTCGTCTACATCTTCTGCGCCAACTAGCACCGCGACTGCTATCACTGTAGACTGTCCTACCAACTGGCAGGATCTTAATTGTCCTTACTATTGCTATAACGAAGTCAGCGGAATCCAAACTCAGTGTCGCACCGAAGCGTTCCCTGACGGCAGTGGATTCAAATGCACGAAGTGCGGCGACATTTCGACCACTACTGGCACATCAACCTCTTCCGCGCCGACTAGTTCCGCAAGTGCCATCACTGTCGACTGCCCCACGAACTGGCAGGACCTCAATTGTCCCTACTACTGCTATAATGAAGTCAGCGGGATTCAAACTCAGTGTCGTACCGAAGCGTTCCCTGATGGCACTGGATTCAAATGCACAAAGTGCGGTGATGTTCCGACTACGACTGGCTCCTCTACGTCTTCTGCGGCGACTAGCGCACCGAGCGATATCACGATTGATTGTCCTACCAACTGGCAGGATCTCAACTGTCCCTTCTATTGCTACAACGAGGTCAGCCATATTCAGACGCAGTGTCGTACGGAAGCATTCCCCCCCGGTAGTGGATTCAAATGTACTACATGCGGTACCATTTCGTCCGTCATCAGCTCGTCCGCCACCAGATCGTCCACCACCACTTCAGCGGTGTCGACCACGTCTTATGCGGCAACTAGTTCACCGAGCGCCATCACCGTAGACTGCCCGACCAATTGGCGAGAACTCAACTGCCCTTACTACTGTTACAACGAGGTCAGCGGAATCCAAACGCAATGCCGTCCGGAGGCTTTCCCCGCCGGTAGCGGGTTCAAGTGTACCAAATGCGGTGATATCTCAACCGTTTCGACTCCCACTTATGCGCCAACGAGCGCGCCAACGAGCGCACCACCCGCGATCACAACCACTCCTGCTTTGCCACAGCCAACTTACACTTCCGCGGCTTCCGCATTGGAAGTGTGCTCCGCATTGCTGTCTGGGATCATTCTCATGATGCTTGCACTTTAGGTTTAAGTAAAGCATTTCCGTACATCGTAACCAGGGGTATACCGGGTGGTTTTGTCGATTCATCTCTTAAGTCAAAGTTTGTGTAATGATAATGATTATGATAATGTAATGTAATGAATCGAAATGTTAATGACCTAATTTATGAGTTATGAGCAGAATGTTTCACACAGCTTTTATTGTCGAGTAGAGATGGCGTCCAAGAGACTTGGAGACTTTGATTAATCATGATACCTCGAAGCGTATATATCCAGATTTGGATGTAGAACCGCAAGGGGCCATCTCATTGCTGGTTGGTTGGAGCCAATCGTCCGTGTTGTGCAATTGTGTTGTGTGCGATTCCAGCAACCCGTCGCGATAGCCGAGGCACAAGCTTCGATTCGATGTTTCCGTCTTCACGAGCACCAGCACCGTCCGACCGGCTCGGATTCGGGATGCCCTCCAGCAGCATAACTTAAGCCGCGCTCGACCACCCGCCTCCGTTCCAGCCGTTATGCATCTCCAGCGCCCGAGCCCATTGTTATAAGCCTCCCCAAATGCCCGTATCCCTCGGCGAGTTCCTCTCCATCGGCCACTCCTCCGCAGAAGCCAGCGAAGACGACCCAAACCTCACAACCATGCCCGACAGCACCTCCCAAACAATCAAGGCCCCACCGCCGCCTCTACCCCATCACAGTCTCATCGAGAGCACCCTCGAGCTCACCGCTCTCACCGATCTCGGCCCCACCGTGTTCACAAACACTCGTCCCTTATGGCGTCCCCCAAACGCCCGCGGCATCTTTGGCGGCGCCGTGATCGCCCAATCCCTCGCCGCAGCAATCCGTACCGTTCCTGAGAACTTTGTCATCCACAGCATGCACTGCTATTTCGTGCTGGCGGGCGACTGGACCATACCTGTAATCTATACCGTGGAGCTCGTGCGCGACGGACGGAGTTTCGCTACGAGAACGGTGCAAGCTAGGCAGAAGGGGAAATGCATCTTCACCACAACGTGCAGTTTCCAACGACCGAGCGACGGGAAGAGCAGTCTCGTAGCTCAGGAGCCCTTGCCGGAAGGATTGGCCAGGCCGGAGGACTGCGATGACGGGGAAGAGACCGCCAGACGGATGTTGCAGCAAGGCAAGATGACAGAGGAAGGATTCGCGCAGTGGAAAAAGACGAAAGAAGGGGATCCTTTCGAGAGGCGGCTGCTCGGGATTCACAATAGTGAGTAGTACATCAATATCAATCAATTTTGCTAGTTGCGACGGACGCTAACGTTGAATCACCTCTTCTCTTCTAGATAGCGACCCGAACCCGACAACCAAACGCATCCGCTCCTGGGTCCGCGCCAAAGGCACGATATCCGCCCCGAAAGGCGCGGCACCGCATTTGGAAGCTCTGGCCTACGTCTCGGACTCGTGGTTCCTCGGTACCATTGTCCGCGTGCACAAGACCGCCAGCGTGGGCATGATGGTCAGCCTCGACCACACCATATATTTTCACGCACCGTTCAGAGCCGACGAATGGATGTTTTTGGAAAGCGATTCGCCCTGGGCTGGTGATCAGAGAGGGCTGGTACACCAGAGAATTACGGACAGTCAAGGAAATCTAATCGCCACTTGTTATCAGGAGGGATTGGTTAGGCTGAGAGATGTGAAGGGGGAGGATGCAGTTAGTGAGGCTGGCGGGAGCGCGAGCAAGAAGGAGAGCAAGTTGTAAAATTGGTCAATCGGCATACCGGTAGGATGAACGGGGCGTTGAGAGTTTTTGATTTCTGGTGTATAACAGTAGTCCCTTTTGGAAGGCGTAGACGCATGTCAGAGTTATCGATATATCGGAGCTTGTATCAACAGATCTAGATGTAAACGTTTGTTTTTTTAGCAATCTAAAAAATCATTTGTCCCGAAACAAGAGTGTTGAGTCTGATAACTGAACTTACTTACGACATACGAAGCGCAAGGAGCTTTATATTGTAAGACCCTAAGGATGGTAGATTAAGTTACCTCTAAATCTACAATTGGTGGTAGGCTTATAGGAACGAAGATCCAGATAGTGAGAAGAGTGAGTGTTCAATTAAAATAATTGTATCTATGCACAGAATTAAAGAAAGACTTTTCATATCGACAAAGGAAAAGTCATTGGAATATGCAAAGAACCAAAGTCCACATATAATCATCGAAGATTATAAAACTCAGGCTAGAAATAATCAACAATAAAAGAAAAGAAAAAAGCTAAGCAAAAATCCAACCACTCTTTCAAAATCATCGCCAAATAACATCGAATATAAAAAGACTCCGGGAACGCCCTCCATGACCTTACCTCGCTTCTTGAATATACACTCTCTAAAGACTATTCTTAAACCCTTCATAATCAAACTCCTCAGCCTCGCCGTATGCAATATCCTCTCCTTTATCCTCAAACACATAATCCTCCTGCATTAATCCTTCAGGAATGTGGTGTGGTGAATCACCTTCTTCAGGAGCGTATGCCTCGTCATCATAAGCGTAATCTCCGTACTGATCAGTCGTCTGCTGAAGTTGATCTTGTGGCTGCTGAGGATCATAGTAGTAATCATCGGGGTTTTCGTGATCAATAGCAGACTCGGATGCCGCTGACGGCACAACTGAAGTTGGAAGCTCTTCTGTCTTTTCATCGACGGTCTGCTCTGGAGTAACCTCAGGAGTTGGCGTGACCTTTTCATCAGCCGCTGTCACTTGGGCCTTTTTTTGTGACCCAAACCTTAAGCTCAACCTCTGAAACAGCTCGTCTTTCCACGAAGGCGCTTGAACAGCTGGTTCAGCCTCAGCTTCAACCGGGGCCGGAGCTGGAGCTGTATCCTTGTTTAAGTGAAGATTCAGGGGGCCATGTGAAAACGTCTCTGGCTCAGAAGAAGCTTCTTCTGGGGTCTCAATTTCTTGAACAGGTGCCATGGTCCCGCTCGAGACAGTAGCGGAGCTCTTGCTGCCTCCAGAGCTACGTGGTCTCGAAGCCGCCCTTTGTTTGCTCCCACTTCGGGAAGTGGCTCTGGGTTTGGACGCAGCCCTGGATGAAGGACGAGAACTAGCTCTTCCGTTCCTGCTGGGCGGCCGAGACGATGCCTCTTGGGACTTCACGTTTCCGTTCCTTGTTGATGGGCGCGAGGAATAGTCTTCCTCTACAACGTCATCACCATTCCGGGAGGATGGGCGAGAAGCATAATCCTGAGGTCGCTGTTGAGGAGTGTAACCAGTTCTCGCGATGGGTCGAGGGGACGGTTCTTGCGGAGACTGAGCGGAAGCGCCATTCCTTGAAGCCGGACGAGATGGCACCTTCTCTTTATTATCTTGGGGAGCAGAAGTTTCCGGAGTTTCCACTTTGGCAGGTTGCTCTTGCGATTGTTGCTTGCGTGCCCTTCTAGGAATACGGGATGGGCGGCTTTTCGGCTGTGACTCGGGGGCACTGGCAGGTTTGAGTTCTGGCGGTGCTGGAGCATCATCAAGTGTGTCTTCTGGGATCTCGGCAATGGCCGCCACCATTGGCAGAGCTGGTAATTCTGCATCGTCTTTTCCCTGTTCGAGCGATGTATGCTGTGGTTCTTCGGCATCCTGGTACGGCGATGTAGGCACCTCGGACTGTTGAACCTCAGAAGCAGACACCGGCTCACCATCTTGAGTCGACTCGTCGATAGCGGCTTGGTGCACCTTGCTCGGACTGGCAGGAACTTCTCGCACAGGTGGTGGCAGCATCATCTCTGGGATCTCCTGATACCATGTATCTTCCAGCCCTCCATCTCTGACGCCCATTTTGCCAACATCGACATCACCAGCATCAGACATCCGCGAGCTGTCATAATAATCGTCCATGGCGTTTTGGGGTTGCTGATAGTAGTCATAGGGCTGCTGCGGTACGGTTTTTCGATCCCTGGAGCGGTCTCTGTGCCTATAAGGAGCGACAGGAGGGGACCTCGACCCTACTCTTTCGTAGCGTGCTTGATCATCTTCACGGTGTCGACCCCTCTCCTCCTCTTCTTCTTCGACTGGCTTCGTTGAATCAACGTATTCGTCAGAAACTGTGTTTTGCAGCGTTTCCTGGTCACTTTCCGACTGGATATGAGCAAAGTTGACTTCTTCAACATCAGCATCGGTTTCGCCTATGACTTGCTGTTGAGAGTGTCCATCAGCAGGGTAAGGCAGGTCATCACGTTCTTTCGCCGCTATCCTTATAGCGTCAGCAACGTCCTGAGGCATGACACACTTGCCACCGACTTGAATACCGTAGATGACACTCTCATGGTCCAATCCTTTCTTTTGTGCGGAGTTCCAGTCCATTTCAGCCTGTTCTTCTGCTGTCATCAAAACCTGTTCCGCCTCAGCTACGACTTGGTTAACAACGGATGGAGGGGCAGGCGCGTAGGCAGGATGAGCTTCTGGCTGTACAGGTTTGACGGTTTGCTGTTGCTGCTGCAGCATGTACATCTCCCGCGCTACTTGGCTCTCCATGAAGCTCCTAACCATGAAATCCAGATTTTTCTGCTGCACGTAACTATTGACACTGAATGCAATCAACCCAGCAAACGGAATCGCGATCAAGAGAAGTGTCGGTAGAGGAATCGCTGATAAAGTATCAATGGTTGGTTTGATCATAAGTCTCAACTTCTCAGCCAAAGTCTCCGGAAGGACTTCCTTCTCAAGCGGTGAAGGGGACGGGGACAAGGATGCTCGCGGGGTTCGGGAAGCAGACCTCCCACGAGGTGAATCATCGCGCGGGGGAGGCGAGGCGGCTGTACTATTGGCGGAGTTTTTCCTCGAATGACCTCTTGAGATTGGAGATGCCCTCGAATCAAAAGACCTGTCAAAGCTTCGGCGCGCGCTTCTCCTCCTTCTCTCACGCGATGCGTTCCCTCTGTCCTTCGTTGGCTGTGGGCTTGCCGCGCGGGATACAATCGGTGAGATATCAGGGGAGATCGCTGGTGAAGAAAACCTGGAAGGCATAGGTGAAGGACCAGCCGTCTTAGGAGTGGTCGCTCTTCTATTCCTTCGGGGTGGCGAAGTGGGCCTAAACTCTTCAGGATCCTCGTCCTCATCTGGGTAATCCGGAGTCGGTTCCTTGAACGATAGCTCAGGCTCCTCATCAGAGATATCAACCGGGATATTTTCCTTGTCGTCAACACTCTGGTGGTGGTTTTCCTTGTCCTCATCATCCAACAGATCGTCACCTTCATCAGAGATGGCGAGCCCCACGATGGCCATGCTTTCAGCGTTACGGCTTGAATTGGGCCGAGATGCAGTCTTCTCACTCGCTGAATATTTGAAGTCCGCCGGTTTAATCTCACGACTACTCCGTCTCGACGAAGGATGTAACCGGTGAGGGTTCGAGGCTTTGCGTTCCATAGGTGGCGGCGAAAAGTCAGCAACAGTGTCCGGTCTGGGCGAATGTAGTTCGCTATCGACACTAGTTTCACGAGAACCAATGTTGTGGTGAATAGCTGTATTCAGAGTGAAAGCGCTGAGTCTTCTATCATTCGTCTCGCTCTCATCCGCTGTATCTTCTCCGAGAGATGGAGACTTGACAGGCTCAGATATTTCTCTCCTAACGGATTCTTCGTCCGTCGTCCAGGCGTCTTCACTTCGCATCCTTTCAGCTGGCTTCGCGTTCTCCCCGTCTTTGGGATCTTTGTCCTCCCAAATTGGGACGAAGGCACCATCTTGCTCTTTTGGAGCCTCGAAGATGGGAACATCTGTATCCAGCCCTTCTTCGTAAATTTCCTCGGCCTTGTCGACATCAGAGAGTATTTCGAGTTCACTGAGAGGCTCCTGCTTAACGTAGCTGCTTGAATTCCGACTCCTGATAGATCCACTAAGAACTCTCGGGCCTGACGGTCGCCGTCGACCGGCGGATTGTCTTCTGGGTCTCGGCATCTCTTCATCGGTGGTGGTTTCAACGCCAGCTCCGACGGGAGGCATGCGGCGTTTAAAGTGAAAGCTTCCTTGGAGGCTCTTCTTACCTTCGCTTTTTTGCGAAGAGGGCCTGGCGTGTCGGATGGGCTCAATATCCTCATATCCAGAGGTCACCGTGACTTCAACGTCTATCCGTTCCATTTCCTCCCAGCTCCGGCTCCAAGCCGCAGCCCTCATCAATCCATTGGACGCGAACACATTGATGGTATACCATTTCTCGTTGTGGCTGAATGGACGTCTGTGCCTTCTTGGTCTGTCTTGACGAGCAAATTCAGGCTTCAGACGTCGCCGGGAACAATTGGGGCAGTAAGAGTCCACATCATCGTCGGAAGAATCAAGATATGAGCCCTCAGAGTGAGAGGCACAGTCGTCCCCGCCGTATGTTGCCGCTTTTTTGAAAGGTGGCGGAGTTTCTTGATCCAATCCCAGATTTTCTGCAACCATGTCGACTAGGGCATCGTAATCATCGTTAGGATGGGGCAAAAGTAGCCCACGAGCGACGACTGTCGGGGATATCATCTTGCGCAAATGGTTTGCTAGGACGGACGATGCTGGCCCCTGAACGGGTAACGGAAGCAAGGTGACATGCAAGAGAACAAGAGGAGAGGGATCCGGAGATGGAGCTACGGGAACTTCAACCAAACGGCCCCCTTTGCGACTAGGTGACATGACACCCTTCGCAAAGCCGTTTTTACCTGTCTTCTTCTTCTTTTGAGAGGCGAATGGCGAGAATATTGGCCCGTCTGGGAACATGGAGTTCTTGGAGCCGCCCCGGTTACTCATAGCGGAAGACATACGGCTGCGGGAGACATAGGGGCTAGGAGATTCGCAAACAGCACTGGGAAATACCGTGCCGTTGTCACCAGCTACCTGTTTGGCAGTGTTTAGTGTTGCAGAGCGGATCGAAGGGCCAAAAGGGTTGGGTGCAGGCGTCTCTGCTTCGTCTTCGGAGTCCCTCGCAGTGAGACGAGAGTAGTTTCTAGGACCGGTGTAGTGGTAGTCTGGAATTGAGGGGGGGCGACGAGGGGATTCTTCTTCCGACGCGGTTTGTTCGAATATCGCGTCGATTTCGCTGTCGTCTTTGCTTGTGATCTCAAGAAGAGCATCGTGGGAGGATTCGGAGGGGAGAGCGATCTCTTCGGGAGGCGCAGAAGGCCCTTCTTCGTCAATTGGAGAGGAAGCCGGCTCTTCTGCAGCCTTTGAGGCTTTCTTCGATTTGGCCATCTTGAGTTCACCGACGTCGGTGGGAGGAGAACTCCGTGTTGAGGAGAGCGAAGGACGCGATGAAGCTGAGCGGGAGGATGGAGACATGGTTGTGTATCAAGCGCACCAAAACACGAGACTTTACGCAAAACACATCGACGAAAACAGAAGCGGACGGGACGGGACGGAAGCTAGCTCCGTAGACGGTAAACGATTAGGTATGAAGATATAAAAATGTCTCGCAACGTCGCGAATTCTAAGAGATAAGAGAAAGGGGACAGAGAGAGAGCAAGAGGAGGCTGAACAGGGTAGGCCCGGTACGACGGCGCCTCGAGGTCAGCTGCAAACGGCAAATTAACGGGAATATTTGGGGATACAGGAGAGCGGACACCAGCTGAGCGATGGTAGGGATGAGGTTTTATCACAGCATTCTTCACACCGGTGTTTTTCTTCTGCAGCTGCTCAAAACCGGCAGTTTGTTTACCTTCTCTCGCCATGTTGTGTTGTGCGCTTCCCGAAACGGGCATGGTCGCCATGATCGCCATAACAACCGAACATCGCTGCCAACACACGGCTCCACCTCCAACTGCCCCGCCAATCACCCGTCAAGATTGAAAATGCGAACGCGCCTGACGCCTTATCCTGATGTGATAGCCAGTTGACATTGGTAGACTTGGTATCGCTGTTGCATGCTCGCTATCTGCAGCTACATCCCATATACACACGGAGATGACACAGATTCATCTGCTAGAAAATCGAACAACAATACCATTGCATTACATCCAATCAGCATATCAACGAACGCCTATATTCACATAGCTAAGCACAGCTTCTTCGGCGACACCACATACATGTACTTGACCCAAGCAAGTAGGTGTTTAATTCGAAATAAAACTCCCGTGATAAACAGTGTAGACGCTGTAGTGCTCAAAAATCCGGTTGTGAGATTGTAAACATCAATTGCATTATAGATGCAGGTGCAGACCACTACTTATTCCACCCCCAGGATCTGTGTCTCCCACTTAGCTATCCCGCCAATCTCCGCGATTCCATCCTTCCCCGCATTCCCCGCCACATTTGCCCGATAATATACCTTAAATTGCTCCTTATCTTGCTCGTCAGTCCACCCAACTGCTGCGAGCGACCCACCAGGTAGCTGCCCGGTACTAATGGTCTCTGTCGTCAATCCATTTACCGGTCTACCCTGCTGGAAAGTTCCCAATCCCCCAAAATTAGGAAACGCTTTCCTGGATTGACCCTGGCCCGACATCATAGTCAAGCGGCCTTGCGAGTCCAAATACCAGACCCGAAGTGTACAGTTAACCGCATCATTGACGTATATCGTGCTGGCAAGGGCGGAACCCCTAAGGATCCCGCTGGTAGGGAGGCTTTCACCTGTCATACAACGTTCCAGTGTCAGTTTTTATCCAGATATGTACTTTGGGTTAAAACAGTCCAAATTCATACCATATTCAGGCCTCCAAACGCCGTCGTACCCCGGAAAATGCCGAATGTTCCCATTCTTGTCCTCGTAAAACAGATGCGCTGTCTCTCTAAGCGTACTCGTCGAGTTACTCGGTAGCAGATGCGCGATCGCAATCTTTGCTTGTGGAGAGCACCCTTCGAACGGCGGCGCCGTCACAAACCACTTCGGGCTCTTGTTATTATCGAATGCTACTTCCCGAATCCGGGATGCGGCGCGGTCAACGTAATACACTCGTAAGCTGTACCCGGGACCTGAACCATCCTTTCTACCCCACCAGACGGCCGCGATACCGGAGTCTCTAGCGACGAGGATGCCGTAGTTAAAAGTTGCTGCGAGGGTGCCCATTTGCCATTTCATGTCATTTACGGTGCCGAAGGCGTCGAAGAGGGTGCCATTCTCGGCCATGTAGAATAGTGATATCTATACATGGTCAGCATACCAGCCCTTAAAAGTTACATTCAAATGTCTGGAAATCTCAAGGCATACAGTGACTTCTCCAGGAGCACGAACGGCTGCAATCGTAGAGTTTGCCCTGGGAGGAGGATCCAACCCTTCCAGTTTCCCAAACTGTTGCCAATCTCCAGTACTCGTTTTCGATGCGATGTGTATATTCGGTGTATTTATGTCCTGGAACAGATATGTGATGCCATCATTATCATCTCGTCCTACTGTTGAGCCCTTCACGGCAGCGAAAGTGCCAGGCGTCGGCATTAGTGGTGCTGCCGTAGCTGTTCTATTCTCGGTAATATATCAGTTGCCGTCATAGCCTGAGGAATGTAGCTCGACTCATTCTCACCCGGGGGGGTTGGTCCCATTTATCCCATCGACATTAGGGTTTCCGCCGTCGCTTCTATTTCGTTTAGCTACCGTCGCCCCTACGCCTCCCCCTACCGCACCACCGACAACCAATACCGCAACTCCCACCAGTACGAAGAAGATCCACCTCTTCAATCCGCAGATTCTTCTTTCTTGCGAAAACTTCTCTGGTTCCCCAGCTTCGGGGTATATTTGTTGAAAATTGCCATGATCTGTGTCAGTTACTACGTACGTTGGCGAGTTATCGTAATGAGTGTACAGAGGGGCACTCTGAAATACAGGTATCGGTGCGAACTCTGCATGGTCAACGGCGTCGGCATCCATCTGCTGCACGACCATTGCTGCATTCTTGTTGATGGTGTCAGAAGTAGGATGAAATACTTCCAGTCCTTCGGAATCCTACTTTATCCAAATGAAATTAGTTGACGAGTTCGTGGCCGATTTGACGCTTTTTCGAATATGCAAAGTT
Source organism: Dactylellina parvicollis (assembly GCA_036971385.1). NCBI lineage: Eukaryota > Fungi > Ascomycota > Orbiliomycetes > Orbiliales > Orbiliaceae > Dactylellina > Dactylellina parvicollis. The sequence goes on from JAJTUD010000005.1 coordinate 962,897, forward strand.
TGAAAGGTCTTTGAATGTCGGATCTCGGATCGTGATTCGATTTTCTCCAGCGAGGATTTGGTGCTATTACCATCTGCAAGGGTTCATATCTCACCGATTGTCGATTGGATGCCATCTTCTCACCCACCAGATCTCAACGCTGCTATACTAGCAAACAGGTATAAAATATGGAAATTTTGTGTAGCGAAATGGAATAGATTAAGGACAGGCGAGACCTAATCGTGTGAGCCTCCCGCTTTTATTACGTTTCTGTTATCATGTCAGCCGTCTTAGCCTGCTAATTATTCTGTTTCAAATGCTGAAATATTTGCGGCTTAATTAACCCAAGTTGTTTGAGGTAAACCTGATGATTTGGAAACTAAACAACTGTCAGATGCATTCCGAGAATCTGAGACACTTCCAACTCCTTATTCGAACCCGAATATGCACACTCAGTTCCGTCACCTAGCCTTTTAGACCTTAAACATGGATCTAATACCGACGTACAGGTTCGCAATTAATCGTGTCGGATTCTGGAATGTGGCGCCTACGGTTCGGACGAGTATTGGTTAGATCCGAGTCAGACGGGATGAGCCGAGTCCGACATAGGAAGCTACGAAGGCTCTACGGAAGCTTGATGTTTAAAAAAAGGAACCGAAAACCCTGAATTCGCAAAACCTCGGCAAAGTCGCCGCCAAAAGAGAAATAAGCATTTAGGGAGTATGTTGACCGGAATTGGAAGCCATGTTTGCAATTCGAAGCAACTGCTTGTGATATCGCTCGATTGGGGCGGGTACGCATTTCCGGCGCCTCAATTGGCCAAGGGACTATGCATATATATGAATAAGGTTGTGCGACGAGCCATCTACCGAGATTAGTTCTATACGGATAGCTTAAGCTTAATCGAGTTCAGTTGCACAGAAAGCATTCTCCGAGTCCTCGAGTTTTAGATGTGTATTGCAATATATTGATACTAGTTTATGCATGTACACTGTATACTGTTGACAACAACGTTAACGAAATCTACACCTAATTTGGTCTCATGACTCCAAGAGGTTGAAGTTCGATTTGAGATCTAAATCACCTCAAGCTTTAAAAAAGCTTTCCTAATATATGCCCGACCGTATAGTCGGTTTCAATAAAAACGATGCGTGCACATTGTCTCCTACAAAAACGAACGAAAATGTGTTGTTTTTTCCTTAGAAACTTCCAGAGGCAGCCACCCGACGTTCGAAAGAGAGGCCCCGAAGGGGCTCAACTGAGAAAGGTGGGTGGTATAAGGATAATGGTAACAGTATGGGTTCAGTCAGGTTTAATTAAATGCTGCCAATGGTAGCCGTTCTAGTTTCTAGCTTGTTCAACCATTATCTAATAATAGTAAAAAAAGCTAATACTACATGGTCTCGCTCGCCAGGTAGAACACAAGGCAAAGATACTACATCTATGAAGTAAAATCTCCAAGCCTCTTGAAAATATTTAACACATGTCAGGGATTCTAGTAAATCAAAATCTGTCTCCACTATTCCGAATCATCCCGCACATGAAATTCTCTATCAGATATCGCTCTGAGACTATTCATTCAAGAAGTACCCCTGAATCTATCATAAAACAGATATTACTGGGTGGGAAATTCCAATGAGATTATACCCAATGAGATTATACCTAAAAAATAAGCTAAATATTTTCATCTTTCGGCATCTAAGTAAAGATCGGGGGCGAAGTAAAGATCGGGGGCGAAGTAAAGATCGGGGGCCTCTAGAGTCTATTGTTCCGCTAACTCGGAGTTCGTTCAGGAAGACCGGCTTATTATAAGCCGGATTGGTTAAAGCTTCCTCAGTACCGACTTCAGCAACAGCGTTGGTCAACGTTCGAGCACATCGCCCCACTCGAGTTTTCTACAACCGTGCTGCAAACGTGTAAGAGAGGACCCTTTAAAGCTTTGTGCATATCACAGCTGTATACGCAAGTATTAAGCGGCCGGCAGTCATTGGATTCTCTGAGCAAGGCTCCACTGTTTAAAAAGCAATACACCGTGCACAGGTAAAGAAAAACCATAAATCGAGCATTTCCATCATGGTCTTGAGCAGATCTAAGAGTGTAATGTTTTTGACCAATACCCGTTCAAGAACCTTTATTCTGTTGGACGCCGTTTAATAGCCAAGGTGTCTGGAGGCTATTAATCCATCAAACTGCGTCGCATAAAGCCTTGGAAATACGGCTAGTGAATAAAAGTTTACGATTACGTAGTTAGTATATGTACCACAAAATAAAATCTCTGGTAATGCAGCTTAAGTTCCAATTAGCGCAGCTATTTCTGCCGGGGTCGCCAGCTAGTATGGCTATGTTTGATACGGTAAAGCCATTGCAGGCTTGGGATGTCCGAATATCTCAGAATGGGTTTAAATGCTTAAATCACATGTGTAGAAGGTTGGTTTTTGTGGGGTTATTGAGTGTATAATCCAGCATACTGAGTATAGATCGCGTTTTGGGGACCCCGTATGTCAGAAGAAACACCGGTTTAAGCCTATAATGCGCAGGGTTAGCGTGAGCGTAATTTTATAACAGGAGTGAGGGTCGAGCGTGACATTCGTGGTAACCATATCAACTAAGGATGCACCCATAGGCCCAGCTCTTTCTACCAGGGCCCTAGTTTGGGATTCATGGAGCCAGTGGCTAGTGATAAGGAAGATTTAAATTCAGGAAGTTTTCAGTAACGGCGGTATGAATTGGTATTGACATTAGCAACTTTTCTGTTTTAAGTATATAGGATACCAACATTAAACTAAATACTTTGGAGCCGTAGTCTTGGAGAGGATACTGGCTACGGAGCTTCGCATCATGATTAGAAATCTTTTTGATACAATGTTAGGTGTCTGATGCTTGACCAGCTATCTCTTCAAACCATTTTGTTGTTGATTATTGATAATCGTTTTATCAATATTGATCGCCAGTCTAGATAGTAGTCATGTGTGGTGCAGAAATAAAGGGGACAATCAACTGCATGCAACGTCACCTGCGCAAATCCATTGAAATAATTAATACTCCTTTGCGGTATCTCGACAGCGAGCGGTTCAAATATCAATGCCTGTTTACATTCTTGTATTTCAAGATAGACTGTTTTTGTGTGAGGTTTCGAGACCAAACCTAGGATATTCCAAAATTGGAGGAATTTTAGGAACAGGTTCTGTCCAAGATCGATATCCATGTACCCTCGTCCTGTGCAACATCATTATTATCTGTGGAGCAATGGTAAGCTATTATCGGTTTTAAGAGCTTCGGCCTATTTTCTAATAGAATAAAGATTGTGATAACACCTGCACTCCTTCTACTGAATAGAATAATAGTTGGAGGAGTTGATCAATTCAGATTAAATGCTTGTGCCATATCAATTGGATTTTAGCTTTCCCGAGGCTGGATCAATCCTCACAATTTTATTGTAGACCAGCCTGGACTTGACGCTGGCGAAATTGATAAGCTTGGCGAAAGCTTGTGCTAAAAATACAAAAGTCGGTACCGCATTATTATGCACCTGGTCGTAACCTTCCCGAACTGTGTTGTCGGGTATGCAAGCAGCATCTGGTTGCCTGACCATCATGCGTACACCCAAGAAAATACGCCGGACCCAGCTCATATCGATAAGCCGACCAAGCTTACAGGTCCGAGTTTTCACCATCCTGTGAAAGGAAAATCATGGCTTTGACTCCTCTGCCTCCCCAAGATACCGACTCGTCCTTGCTGGCCCCCGATTAATAACGCTATATCCAAAATCCACAATGTCCGAATCAATGATGTCAGAGATGATCAGAGAGTCGCTCTCCCGCGCTGAATCGCCAACTCCACCACGCCCGCCCACTCCTCCAAAGCTCGACCTATCCCTGTATCTGGTGACTTCTTCTTCGCTCCTCCCTCCCGGCGTAACTCTCGAGTCGCAGGTCGAGTCCGCGATTAAAGGCGGCGTCACAATCGTACAGCTCCGCGAAAAGAGCCTTGACACCGCTCCATTCATATCGCTCGGAAAGCGTATTCACGCTATCACGCGGAAATATGGCATTCCGCTGCTTATCAACGATCGCGTCGATGTCGCATTGGCTGTTGGGTGCGAGGGTGCACATATCGGATGGGATGATATGGGTTCGTTGCAGACATTGTCCGAAATATTCAACGTGATGAGGCTAATATGCCTTGACAAAACGCTCCAGACTACGAAGCCGCACGCTCCATTCTCGGTGCCACCGCCATAATCGGACTCTCAGTCTCCAATCTCACACAGGCCTCCCTCGCAGCCTCCACCACATGTAACTATGTCGGTATTGGTCCCGTCTTCTCGACTCCCACAAAGCCAGATGCGTCGTCACCGCTCTATCCTTCTGGGGTGAGCCAAATCCTCCAACTCATCTCTACAAAGCGCCCAGACCTTCCATCCGTAGCGATCGGCTCCATAAACGCTTCCAACCTGCAATCTGTAATCTATAAATCCCGTCCCGTAACTGGAGAACCGCTCGCAGGGGTGGCGGTTGTTTCCGCCATAATCTCCTCTACCGACCCAGAATCCGCTGCGTCTACCCTGCTATCGCAGTTTAAATCCCCACCGCCCTGGGCCCCTCCTCCACCTTCGCAGACCACGATATTCACAGATTTTTACCTCCCCCTGATACTATCCAAAGTAGTGACAACGATCAGAGCGATAAAGGAACATAAACCGCTAGTACACCACATCACCAACTCTGTTGTCAAAAACTTTAGCGCAAATGTGACATTGGCGATAGGTGCGAGTCCAATAATGTCTGAGAATTTGGAGGAAGTCGGTGATTTGGCAAACATCTCACCGCATAGCGCGTGTCTGGTAAACATGGGCACATCTGGAACGGCAGATCGAGAACTTTTCAAACTGGCCGTAACAGAAAACAACAAATCTGGTAAACCTCTCGTATTCGATCCCGTGGGTGCGGGGGCAACTTCTATGAGAAGGGAGACGGTGAGATGGGTTCTAAACGAAACGGCCTATGTAGACGTGATCAAGGGAAATGAAGGTGAAATTCGGACTATAGCCGGAGAAGGCGTAATGATGAAGGGAGTGGATTCTGGGGATAGTGGGGCTGATGGTCTGGACGAGTTGGTAGCGGTTGTGAAAAATCTGGCTGGGAGAGAAAGTACGTTTCATCTAGTGGGAGAATGATATATCAATTTATGGTGATAACGGTACTAACTGGAAGATTCCATAGGAAACATAATCCTCCTTACAGGGCCGACTGATATTCTCTCGGACGGTAAACAAACAGTTCTTATCCGGAACGGACATAAGTTTCAATCGCTGGTTACCGGCATGGGGTGCGCATTGGGTTCTGTGGTATCTGCAGCCCTTGCCGTAGGAAAGGATGATAAACTTCTGAGCTGTCTAGCTGCTTTGTTGTTATATAATATAGCGGCGGAGAGGGCGGTGATGAAAGATGTCGTTAGGGGACCTGGTGGGTTCGTGACGGCATTTCTGGACGAGTTGTATGAGATTGGGGAGATTTGTGCGAAAGGGGAGGGTGGATGGACTGATATAGCAAAGCTGGAGTTTAGGTAGTCGGATTTGGGAAGAGATATATCAAGGTTGAATTTATCAATTAGAATACAACAAGCTTTGCTATATTTTGTTGACTTTTGCGATGTGCTTGGTGTGTGATTGGATAATTCGATATTTAATATTTTCTGCATAATGAAACTTGGCCTATTTTTATTCCGAAATATTTGAAGCAGACGAACCTATGGTCCTAACTAGTGATCACTAGCGTAAATATTTGAGAATCAATCTCTTCTTAAGATTTTGCGGCAGTCTGATAGTTATGCTCAATCCTCGTCACAATAACATCCTAAGCCCGACGCGTGGCAGAAGAAATTACCCGGGGAATACACATGACACAAATGTGGAAATTGAGGTGTTGAGTTTCTCTAGACACGGTTCTTATTTCGAGTATTGGAGGGACAAGTCCACCAACCTTGCTACCATAGGTGTTGTGGAACAAATTTAGCAAACCAGACCTTTGGATTGTAGCATCAGGTGAACCTTCATGACTTAGAATATTTAACATAGCAAAAATCAGACTGTTCCTCCTAGCTCAGAATTAAGTAGCTTAGTTCTGTATAGATAACTGAGTGGTTGTCTTGTGAGACTTAAACTAGCCCTCCACGAATAGACCAAAATCGGATGTGTTTCAATCCTTTAATTCCCTTTGTGATATGTGCAAATTTGACATGTTTGCTCAATCTCTGTACCATTTATTTTGGTGTCTAGAGATCTCTTCTTAAACCCCTTGCAGTTACTAGGTTTAACGGGGTCGCTCTGTCAGATGCACAACCCCAAAACGTCATAGAGGTAGGAGAAACCCGAATGAACACAACCCCTCTGCAACCCACCAAAATTCGCCGCATCTTGCGAAATATCTCAAAACATGTGCATGTCGGGTCTTCCGATGAAACTACTCATCTGCCTGAGACCGGTTTTTATATCCCTGTGTACGGCTAGCTGATCGTCAGTCCGTTTCGCTAAACTACGTTTCGACAGCACTTACAGCCGTGCAGCCGTAGAAATCGATCTCAAAAGCGTTGATATTCTTCTCCTGTTATACTCCTAATCCGGCTAAGGCGGTGGGGGGCTGCCATGCTCGTTTGAATATAACTGGTTTAGAAATGCGAATGGCGACAGAATGCAGTCAAACTCGCGATGTGCAGCAGAGATAATGGTTGCATCCTGTCAACTACATCGGTATCAGGGCATGCGTGCTGTAATAAGGTTTCTCTTGGTGCTGTTTGTTCGACCACTGCGATTAAAGTGGAGACGTCAAATTCGCGAGTTTTCTCACCCCGATTTCCACATCTGGCAAACCAGCTGCACATCGCATGCATCTGTGGATCCGAAGAGACGAGAATTTGAGAACCAAGAAAATATATCGGTTTTCGAGATTTGGAGGCGGTGGAGGAGGAAGATCTTGATAGGGAAGACAAATTGGGAACGGTAGATACTGAAATAAATACCATAGAATAGTCATTAACGCATCGCGACGATCTGTTTTTTTTTTCTTCTGATTCTTGTGGACCTGAGCACCTCGACCTCTTGCGAACCTTGTGCGACAATCAAAAGAGCGCGATGTTTTCCAACACCAACACATTAGCCCGACTTGTGCTGTCGTCGATATTACTGGCGCAATTGATGGAAGGGCTTGCGATACCGGAAGCTCAAAGACTTAAAGAAGTGGTAAAAAAGGACATTTCTGCGAGTGTAAAGAGGTCAACCACAGTTAAAAGAGATGGGGCTACAGGAATGGTTCAGCCGATTTGGTTGGTATGTTCGCCCACCACGTATCAGATGTCAGGCCTATACGTGCAGCAGCAGATCCAGAGTGACGCGTAGCTAACAAGGCCTAAATATCAAACAGAGCACTGACGGACTATACTACTATACGAATGTTTCGATAGGAACTCCACCTCAGCCGTTAACTTTGGCACTCAGCATGGATGGTACAACGTGGGCTCCGACACTGCCCGCTGGCGTGAGTGCGGATAGCTATTGTGCTGATAGCAAAAACGAGGCGCCGTGTTTTTATGCTGCGATATCAGGTTTTTGTAAGTCATGCTCGAAAATAGAAGTGTTGCTGGAACGTACTAATATATCTTGTGAATACCTAATAGACACTATTCCGGGATCTGTAACATACTTGCCGCAGGGTGACTACCAAAAGCTGGAAGTTGACTCCCAAGAAACTGTAGGTTTTTTGCTACATCATACATGACAATTTATGATACTCACTAGGCTATAGATTAATGGAATACTGGCTACGGAGCATATCAAACTCGAAAATACAACTCTGGGAAATGTTGGTATCGCTATTGCCAACAATTGGAACTCTCCACCACAGCTTTCACTGTCATCGATACCTGCAAACGGCGATTCAGGTCCACAACTGCTTTCGGTTCTAAAAAAAGACAATGTCACTAACTCTCTTACATACTCCCTCTCATTCACTAGCGTCAATCGTAACGGGACAAAAGACTATGAATCTGGGGAGCTGAGTTTTGGAGGTATTGACAATTCACAATTCTTCGGCGATCTAAGTACCTTTGAAAGTATCAACGATACCGCGACAGGGGTAGTTCCTATTAGCAATTTCTTTTGGATTAACAGCGAAGGGAAAAATGTTTCTATCGTCAACGAAGATGGCGAGGCAGGCCATCTAGGTAGGGGTCAAATTTCTCTTACACCGTAAGTATTGCCCAAAATTCATATAAAGTTTTTGAAAATTATCAGTCGATGCTAATAATATTTATAGATACCTCTGGCTTCAAGATCAAATATTCGAAATCGTAATCAGTCTCTTTAGCGACGTCATGAAGGGGGAGGTCTCAGGGTTGTACACACGGAACTGTACTGTACCTCTTGAGAACCTCAATATTCAGTCTCTCCAACTATCGGTTGATACAACTCTCATCACGATCCCGATCAGTTCACTTTTCTTGACAACAAAGAATGCAAAGGACGTTTGCACTCTCGCTATACGTCCGATTTCTGAGTACACGACAAGTATTAAAGCGGACTATATCCTCGGATTTCCATTTCTCCGTTCTGCATATACTGTCATCGACCATACCAACAATCAAACCCACATCGCACCTCGCCGCGTAGTCTCCGAATCCGCCACCTCAAGACTCACGCCGGTCGGCGAAAACAATGACTCAGTTTCCGGAACCGGTCCATTGCTTAGCACTTCCATTAGCCCAGTAGCAAGCACTATTTCTCGACCCTTCAATCAAGTTGAAACCTCGGTAACCGTCAAGCCGTCGACGACTACTGCCGTAAGCCCACCGTCCGCTACAACCTCTGAGGTAAAAACTCAGTTATTTTACCACGCTCCCAAATCCACCCCGGATATAGGTGTCATCGTAGGCGCAGTAATCGGGGGCGTTGTCGTTCTCGCTATCCTGATTGTATTTTATCCTCTCATCAAAGCTCGCCGACAGAAACAACGCCGTCAAAAAGCTCGTCAATCACGTGCGAGACAACGAAGCCGGACATCTACCGCGAACGGGCCCACTCCTGTTGTTAGCAATGCAAATGGCGGTGATGATGACGACGGAGATGAGAAAGATGGTGATGTTGTCGCTACCGCTATCGCGATGGAGGAGAGTAAGAAGACTGCGATCGCGGGGCCGATGGCGAAAAGAGATTCCAAGACTAAAGCGAGGGATAGCGTCACGGTGAATGTTACGAAAGTGGACTCGAGCTCGAGCCGAGGTAGTAGAAATAGTAGTGGAACCGGAGCCAGCGTGGTTACGTCAGGAGAGAGTGCAAAGAGTGAAAGTGAGAAGGGTGAAAGTGAGAAGTGATTTGATAGTTGAATTATAACCTTGGCGCACTGATCATGCGGGCGCAATAATTGTTGGGGCTAGCTCCCGCGATACATATATATTGTAATATTCCCTTCTATATACATTTGTACATAAACTATTCTAGGACCAAGAACAAGCGAGATTGCAGCTTTAGCTGGAGTTCGATACCATGCATTTTACATCCAGTAATATGCCGATTATAAGCATCTTGAGATAGTTATTGAAGGAATCGATAACTATCTTAATCTCGCATCAGGTTAGTTGGCAGCATTGATCCGCGATTTTGGAAGAAACAACCTAATTTGTTGTAAATATAGAGACTGAGAGCTGGATTAGACTATTGAATATCGATGTTGTTCAAGATATTTGAAAAGACAGAAATTGTTTTAGAAGACAGCATTAACTCTACACTCGACGATATTAACTTCTAACGTACTGATTATATAATACAAGCCGAAGACCTTAACAAGGGTTGAAGAGATTGTATAATCGCGACGAAACTGAATCGATATTTTTCTCATAGTTGGTACTACGGCCTAAGGGAAAATACAAGCTTGGAGGTTCAAGTCGTTAGTGAAAGAACAGCCGCCAAATGTTCGTTTCGCTGGATCCTTTCCGTAACGGCATCCCTGAGTATACACAGCCTGTAGCTGTTTCACGCAAGTATCCTTGGGCACCTTGAAACCGCCTAACCATATTTTCAAGGTGAAAGTAACCGGCTTGCCACCCACGAGTGCTTTTCCGGTGTAGGGATTTCCTGTGTCGAGGAACATTGAGGCCCCGGATAGGATCTGGCCACAAGCTTGATCTATTGCCTTTGCAAGAGGAGCATCCGCCAACGTGCTTCTTGGTGTTGGCTTTCCTTTGGCTAGAGCAATGCACTGGATCTTTCCTTTCGAGGGTGGAAATTGTTCGGGCTCGAAGGTTGCAGCTGGCGGAGGGGGGGCGACCTTGGTTGTGGTTGGTTTAGGGGTGGGCTTTTTAGTTGTGATTGCTTGATTCGTGGTAGCTTTGTTCGTAGTCACAAGCTTTGAAGTCTTGGTAACAACCGGAGCTGGGACTTCACCATTGTCGACGCAGATAAAGTAGTTTGGTGCAAGTCCCGAGCAATCGCCTTTTATAGCGGGGTTCCACTTGATCAGGTTGGCCCTCGTCAGGCCTGTAGCCGAAAATCGTGAAAGGATATTTTCACAGGTATCTGTTGGTTGCACGTATCTCCATCCGACGCAGCCGGCTGTCTGCCCGCTCTGGATTGGAGAAGGAGTGGGAACACCCGCCGGAGGAGCTTTTGAGCTAGTGGTGGTGGTAGTAGACTTAATGGGAGTTGTAGTTTTAGAGGTGATCAAAGCTGTGGTAATTGGAGCTGGCGTTTGGGACGTGGATGTTACTGATCCAGCGTCGATACAATATCCCCAGCCTTGCTTTGCGTTAAGGCAGTCGACTCTCAATGATGGATTCTATTCTTGGAGTTAGTAATATTCATTTGAAAGTATCGGGGAACAATCAAACTTACCCATTCAAGCAAGAGACTAACTTCGAGGCCGGTTTTCTGGCTGATTGTGAAGCAGGAGTCGCCTAGAGAGCGAGAGGGAGTGAGCTGACATTGAAGATAGTAAAGTGATAATTGGGGCGATTCTTACCTTTACCAGCAACATACCAATAGTCGCAGTTTGCCGCTTCATCTGGCTCAGTGTGTTCTGGCTTGGTTGGGCCTAAGTTCGGTCGTTAGTAAGAAATATTCACGCCATGATTTAAACCAGGTACTTACTGTTTTGCCTAATAGATATCGCTGGCCTGGCGGCAACCAAAGACGCCAGTAGCGCGGACGCCACAGTCAAAGACACGAACTGCTTCATTTTCAATATTAAAGGCTAGAATATTCAGGGAAAGTTGCAGCTTGTTATCGTTCCCGACAATGCAATTACTGAGGAAAGAAGGTGTTGGTCAGTTGAAGCTCTATTCGTATGATCTGCTGATATCTACAATATGGAAGGGAAATTGAGGGTTTATATAAAGCAGAAACGGAGAGCGACACATCATCACAAGGGCCGACGCTTACACAGCTCGCGGAGCCAATCTTCAGATGCTTTCCGAGATTCTAAGCTTGCTTGCCCCATGGATCTAGATAACCAGGGCAGCATCGGCACAAAAGCACACTGTTATTCGCAGCCGACGCATTCCGAGTATTCTGTGGATGCGCTGTGACTACTACCTTCCTGGTAAATGCAGTAGTTCGTGGTTCCAATCTATCAGATAACGGGTAACGATCGCGATGGAGCAGCTGGTCGCTGGTAGTCAGCATGAGAATGATTCGAGCTCAAAATCTTTTCAAGACTACTGCAAGGTATATACGAGGAGTGCATCCTTCGCGCTTTCCACGATGGTTTTGAAATCATCTTTCCTTATTAGGATGTTCGGTATCCTGGCACCCTGGCAATCAGATTTATCGATGTATCGGGTATGCGCTTGCGTTTGTCGGAAAGATAGCGTTCGTGGATACACTATATCCCGGTACAGCGCCCCCTGGACTGAGCACATTCCTAATTCGTTAGCGACTAATCGGGAACAAGTCCCAAATATTGCAAATAAGCCTCACAGGGTTCATTCTTCGTATACAGGAGCATGAATAACCCACGATAAAATCTTCCCTACCAATTCTACCGCATTTTATTTTACCCATGGATTAAGCTTTGACGGCAGGTCATGGGCCTTGCCGTTTCCAAGCCTCAATCGGGCGCCCCTGCAACACTGCAATTCGGAATCCGATGCTCGGAGTCTGCACAACTCCCCGATGCTCGGAGTATGGAAAACTCCCCGGATTGTAATTTTGCCACTCTGTCGGGATGCCAATCTTATGAAAGAGGATATTAGGAAGGCTCTTTCGAACATTTCTTGAACATTTCGATACTACCCTTGTACTCAACAAATAAGCTAGCACGCGGCAAGGCACCCACTATCTAGTTCCAGATCATGCGCTGGCGGCTTAACCTTCCCTGGACTAAGGAGCTCGAAGTCCACTAAATATCTCTCTATAACGGACTTAAGTTCACAATTCAACGATTAATCTACCCGATTTTTCGAAGTTGTCGGAAATTGGAAGATGATGCGGTAGCCTAGCGCCCGTAGGAGCAATCTTTTCGATGACGGTAATCGAGGTAGGGATAGTATGAATTAAAACTTTGCTTAGACGGTAATCACATGTCCGCAAAATTCAAATTTTACATGAAAGTAAATCGATTATTCAGCTCCTGCATATTCTTCCGCCGTAGAACATTGTAAATTACTTTAGATATCTACATTATCGAGAATATGAATGATATCCGTATTTTTATTTTCAGTCGCGATATCCATTGCTGTTCTTCCAGTCACATCTTTTGACATCGGATCGATGCCTTGAGTGAGAAGAAACTTGAATCTTGGAGGTGACATTCGGAAATTGTTTCTTGCTACAATGTGTAGCAACGTGCATGCTCTTGTGTCAGTTCTCACCCAGTCTGCACCCGCTTCTTCGAACATTTTGAAGACAAGCAAATCAAAACTATAATCCCTCATCGCTGTCCTGGAAGCTTCATGGGAGCCATCATCGTCAAAGAATAGATCTAGAGGCGAACGACCATCGTTATTGCGAGCGTTGATATCTAAACCGTGATCCAGGAATATGCGAAAAAGCCGGCGCTTGTCTTCCGCAGAATCTCCTTCTGCCAACCCGGAGTCGGCAAGATAATGCAGAGCAGTGTTGCCCCGACAGTCAGCAACATTTACAGTTGCACCAAACTCGAGCAGATCGTCGATTGACTTGTCAAGCTCCGCGGCTTTCATATACCAATTTGGCTGAAGGTACCGATTCAATCGCTGCAATGCTGCGTGGAGAGGGTAGTTTCCGAGCTTATCTGGCTGATTGACAAGTTTCTCGCCGTATTCTGAGAGGAAGTATCGGAAAGTTTGGCGGATCATTGGCGGTCGATAGGCTGGCTGCTTGATATCGTATGCTTCGAGAAGGTGGTGAAGTACGCTTTTGCCATGACTGTCTACAGCCAAAGCATTTGCACCTTGGCTTATCAGAATCTGAACTGCTGTGCCTTGGCCTTGAGTAAAAGCGTCGTGTATATAGCCGCCTGTGCTTGAATCCCAGCCGGAATCAGAAAGAGTGCAACCGGCTGCGGCATCGGCTCCTAAAGGATTTCTACACGCTGAGAGCAGGACTGTTCTTCCCTGTGGGTCCAAGCGCTCAAGCTCAAGCTCAAGCAGCCGAATATCGGAGAGAAATGGCACGACATAGCCGCCGTCTTCAAAAATGGAATGAATGACGCATCGAAGACCAAAACTCTCTTCAAACATAGATGGATCGTCTATTCTTTCATAAGAATCGAATTCCATCTCAGCACCAGTGCGCCCTGTGGATTCCCGGTCGCCGGGGAAAGCACACCCTTGCGGTATACGCTGCAGCGGCTGGCGATAGAGCCCATATACATCTCCGCCATAGCTCAGCAGTTCGAATATGGCGGCTGACAGCGATACTTTTTCTTCTTCTTGGATGTAGGGATTTATGGGCAGAGCTGCGGCGTAATGAAGAGAATACCACTCGCGCTGGTGCCGGACGTAGCGAAATCTCGGTCGTCTGTCACAGTCGTCAACTTCAGCCCAGTCTTCTTGCACCCGTTTGAGTACAGACGAGTCAGCTAGTTGAACGTTAGGACTTGTGCCCGCGGCAAGTAAATCCTTCAAAGTCTCAAGCGCTCGGTTCTTTATCGCACTGAAGAGGGCCTTTGCTGGAGGATTCGCATCTCGAAGGGCGTATTCGACATATGCATATTCTTCTTCCGCTTCAGAATCGCTGTCTGAACCGAAAAACTGCAAATCGGCTTCTGGATCTGTATTCAAACAACGCATCGGTCCGAATATGCTGGTGGGGCTTTTGTTTTACTGACTTGTTTTGTTTACCTGGAACAGATGAGCGTCAGTTTGAGGAGAACTGGATTGACCATGAGAAAGGGCTAGTGCAGATTACATGCATACAACGAGATTCATAGGAAAAACTAAAGCTTTCGAGGACTGATCAGTGTCCGCGTGAGAAACAAGCACGACAAGCTGACCTGCGTCCAGCAGCCCTCATCGCAGCAGAATCATGTTCCTCCTCTTTCCATATAGGCAGGTTGGCAGAATCAGGTCCTTGTTACTTGTCGGAGACCGGGATCCCCTGCAGGCCTGTTCAGCCACCAACAAAGTTAAAGCGTAGAAACCGGTGTTGCATATTGATTTCTCATTAAAATATCTGCAGTTATGAGATTTTGGATTATCAGAGGCACCAAGATCTAAGGCTGGTCCCTAAGTCTTAGGGAGTTCGACAAATGCTGGCGTACACCGTGAGATATTGCAATATAGGAATGATAGAAAAGTTATTTCCAGGAACTTGTACAGAAAAGGCACGACAAATGAATTGGTATATATTAACAGAAAGGAGAAATCCCATTTTTAAGTTTAAATAAACCATACTAGTACGTCTAGCTAGAATATACTAAGCTACTAGCAGCCCTCTAACATGTCTCTTCTCGTTGCCCAGGTGAATATTATGACCGGCACAGCCGGCGGAACTCCGCGCTGTTTGTGCTGCCATCAATGCTAAATAATGTTTGTTGTATTGTACATCTTTGAGGAAGAAATTGTGAACGTTCAGAAACTTTGTTCTCATTTCATCTCTGGAAGGTGGTCCGGTCCAATCCTTGAAGGTTTCATCTGTGCTGAAAAAATCATACGCGCCCTGGCCACCAATCTTACCGATAGCTTCTGGGGCCTGTATCTTAAGTCTGCCGAGTACTATGGGGTCGGGTTGATCCAGCGGAATGTTCATCTCAAACTTCAGCGCATTCATAAATTTGTTTGTATTGAATCGCTCTTGATCGAAACTCTTAGCTCGTAGGAAAGCTACGGCCTCCGCTAATAATTTGCCGCGCCGGACGATCTGCTGGCGCTCTCGTGGGACTGTTACCCGATTGTCGTTGTCGAGAGATAGTTCGTTGATAGAGCCACCTACGCTTTCCAGAGCGTGATAGAAGTTACCACCTGCGCCGGGAAAGATCCGGTCTGGGTCTACATTTCCCGTAAGCTTGACCCCCCCGTTGCCGGTCCACCCTAATATATTCTGGATATAAGTAGGCACAACGAAACCCGCGGTAAGGGTGAAAGCAGATTGTTTAAAATTGAGATCTGCCGGTAAGGGGCGGCTGGTGGCCGCCTGGTCCTTTTCAGGATACCAGATATATGAAAAAAGTTCTTCGATTGTGCATCGCCCTCTTTCGCGTGAGCCAGCGCAGCCCGGAGCAAGCGTATTTGTTCTAGAAGGGTTGTCTTCGGAAAGAACAGTCTCCGCTTCGTACGCGTACCAATAGAGCATCCTAGAAATTTTACAAAGATTTAGTCAAATGTAGAGCCTATATCTTTATTCAGATGGATCTTACTTTTCAGCCGCTCCCCGTATCTTGAAAGCGTTAATTAGTGGCAGGATAGAAAATAAGATGCCAATGGCAAGAGAGAGCGAACTGATCCGCATGTCGATATAACCTAGCGGATTCGCAATACTATGAAGCTCAGTTTAGACCAAAGCTGTGCCAGAACTGCAGAGAAAGCTGGGAAAGATCCTCCGCAAAGAATTAAATTCGGAGAGAGAGAGAGAGTGTGTGTGTGTGTACAAATTGAAAGATGGAGCGCGAGTGATTCAATAACTTCCGTTATTTCAGTTCAAAAGAGAGAGCAATTGCATAATCAGGAACTATGGGAGTGATATAACCCCGTAAATTTTCGTCCAAGCTACTAGCTCTGGTCCCAGCATAGAATATTGAGGTAAATCATCGCATGTTTTCGAAAAGAAAATACTATAGCCCATACAACAGCACATATGCACATACGCCTTCCCAACAAAAATATGGCATAAAATTTGAACTACATGGTCAACCTAGGAATCATAGGAGAACGATAGTGCTGGTCCCGATCCCAGGCAACACGCCGACCGCTCCGACGGTCGCTAAATGTATTGCAATATTGGGGCTTCCGGCCGGCATAGATCTAAACTTGGCAGGTATGAACCACGCGAAAGATACCTGAGAGACAGGCAGAGTAAGCGGGAAAAATATACGGTGTAAACGCAGGCACGGCATGCCCGGATTTAGGCTGGGGTATTTCTCATCTGTCCCGGTCGGAATCGATCGTGCTGCTCATATTTTGGATAGCTTTAGAGAATGGCATTCTGCCTTCTAGGACCGGTTTAGTACCGACGATAAGGAATACGAGCTTAATTTATCGTTTAAAGAAGCTTGTTACCGGCTCATGAGATTTTACAGGGTGTTGCCCTCGATCGAAAACCCAAAACCTGTCTGGTGGTAATGCGGTTTCAATATTGCATCCTGTTTCTGCGAATTGCATCCTGACCCCTGCCCTGGCTAGTGGGGCAGTGTAGCAAATTTTGGCGCGCTCGCGCTATTCGAGCGCCGAGGTATCCTGTGGAACGCTGACCTTCGATCGAGATAAGGACAGCAGGCCAGGCCGCCTCGGGTTGCCTATTGAAGAAGGTCGACTGCGTGGGTATTGGCCCTGTACCGACTTGGTAAAGGCTTGACAAGCGAAACTGACTGAATTCGTGAACATGCCGAGTTTTACGCTCGAGTTTTACGCGGCCTGCAGGCCTGTTGTATATTTGCCAATTGGTCGGAGTGCGTTAAATCTCCGCCGCAAACCAGTCTCAGCATCGGAACCTTCTGAGGAAGGTGCCGCCGATAGCGACCTGTTGACCACTTGAGCCTCAAACCATGGAACTGTGCAAGAATCTGGTCCATATTCCTATAATTCCACAATCTTCATTATATATAGATGAATCGGCGGACAGAGAAACCAAGATGTCACAATAATAGCAATTCTTATCGCTCATTAAATCTCTACTCCATTTCAGTTGCATTTCAGCACGGAGACTAGGGTTTATCCCTTTTGCCATCTTAATGTCAAGCTCCGTTTACTCCCCAAAGCCAACCGTGATGTTTACTTTATTCTTTTACCTCTCCTTCTTTATATTCTCAGACTTCTCCCTAGCGACCCTATCAAAGCCTATCAACCATATCCACGGCTCTACTTTACATTCCAGAGCGGCTGGTCGTATCACTGCTGAATCTCGTGTTGAGGCTGCGACTTCGAGACAGATCGCAGCCGCTCGCACCCTCGTGAGAGATGCTCAAGCCAAAGCAGCTGCCTATAATCAGAATCGTTTGGATCACCCGTTTCGAACAAATTCTTCTTGGGCCCGGCCGACCAAGCGCCAGGTCGTAGACGCTTCCAATGCACCGCCTCCGCTTTTCCTAGTGAGTGACGAGGTCGCCACGGCCGCAGCACTATTGACGGAGGTTGACGCTTCCACAGACGGTCCCCTGGATTTCCATCAGAACTTTACAAAGCGGGAGCACTTGCAGAAACGTGCCGGCGGATGGTGGCTGGGAAACAAACAGCACCGAGGATCCTGGCCGTGGGCTGGCTCCGCTGATTCGTCTTACCAAGTATTCCGAGACGTCACCGACGCCAAATGGGCTGGGGGAGCTGGGGGGGCTGCACGTTGTGTTCCAGATGGGAAAACGGTAAGTTTACAGGTTGAAAAGAATCCAGACATAAATATATAATGGTTACTAAGGACTCTATATCTAGGATTGTACGGCAGCCATTAACAATGCCATGTCGGCCCAGCAACGCTGCGGGTCTGCATGCAACGGATCGACAAAAAAACAAGCTATAATATACTTCCCACCGGGCACGTACCTCATCTCGCGCACAATCGAAATCTACTTTGGGACCCAGATGATCGGTGATGCAATAAATCCACCCACCATCGTATCCTCCGCCAGCTTCATTGGTCTTGGTGTCTTTTCCGTTGACCACTATGTCGAGAAAGGTGGCACCGGACCCGACGGTGGTTCTCTTCAATGGTACGTTAATACGGCCAACTTTTACAGACAGATCCGAAATTTCAACTTTGATCTACGCAAGACTGCGGATGCAACACAAGGCGGTTTCCCAATGTGCGCGATCCATTACCAAGTGGGACAAGCCACTTCAATTTCGGGCATAAACTTCTTGATGTCCGGCGCAAAGCAGAGAGGAATATTTGCAGAGAATGGAAGTGGAGGCCATATCTCGGACTGCGTTTTTCAGGGCGGGGGATTTGGTATATGGGGAGGCAGCCAACAGTTCACGACTCAACGTATGACGTTTAGTAACGTGGATGTGGCCGTTCAGCTCATTTGGGACTGGGGATGGTCTTGGAAAAGTATCAACGTTTTTGGTGGTACCACAGGCTTCAAGCTTGTGTCTGCGGACGGGACTGGTAAGCATAATACTGGTAAGTGACCAAACGCAATTCAGAGAGCTACTGAGAACTGCACTAAACTCATAATAGGTTCCATCATCATCATTGATTCTGTGTTCCGCGGTCCCAAGACAGCCATCGAGATCTTTCCGGTTTCCTCAAAACTCAAGTCCGGAACGACAGGGATCACCCTCGAAAACATCCTCTTTACGGCTGTGGGGAAGGGTGTCGCGGATAACCAAGGCAAAGTTTATCTAGCAGGTGGGGACAAGCCCATAAAGTACTGGATCTTAGGTCCCACGTATATAAACCAAGGCTCGGACAAGCGCACGTTCGAGACGGGCTATTCCTCGGACATCAAACGCCTCGACGACATGCTCACCCCAGATAACAAATTTGGGTTTTCCCTCAAGCCTTACTTTGAACGTAAGAAGCCCCAGTACACAGACGTTCCCTGGTCCAATTTTGTATCAGTAAAATCTGCGGGTGCCAAGGGCGATGGTGTGACGGACGACAGGGCCGCTCTTCAAGATATCATCAATGCCGCAGCAGAAGGGAATAGAATTGTCTATTTTGACGCAGGAACATATCTTTTGAGTGATACCCTGTTCATACCCGGGGGCTCTAGGATTGTGGGCGAAGCTTGGGCCCAAATCGCATGCTACGGCGTACATTTCACTGATGTGAACAACCCGAGGCCCATGCTCCGAGTGGGGAACAAGAATGATGTTGGAATGGTCGAAATGCAAGATTTGCTCTTCACGACACAAGGGCCTACCGCCGGTGCCATCATGGTCGAATGGAATATCAAGGCGGACGCCCAGGGCAACGCGGGCATGTGGGATTGTCATGTTCGTATCGGAGGGGCGGCTGGAACAGACCTGACGAGCAAACAGTGTCCGCCAAACGCAAGCGCCAATGCCGATAGATGTAGCGCCGGTTCATTGATGATGCACATCACGTCCGAAGCTTCGGCTTACCTCGAGGTATGTACCTTTTCCCTGTCACTCTCATAGTCGCAAGATATAGCGATCCATTAGTGTTTTTGTGTGAGGGTGGTTTCGAGACCACTCCATTCGAATTTACTAGTCTCAAAATCAGCTTCACACAAAGCAACACCTTTACCCAAAATTCTGACTTCTTTCGGGTTGCATTCCACTACCTGGAAACATCCCAGAGTGAATGATCGATTGCTAACCACCCAAACCAATCCCATAATTAGAACGTCTGGCTGTGGGTTGGAGATCACGACATTGACGATCCAGACTTGAAAAGCGAAGTCAATGGCATGACCCAATGTTCGATTTTCGTTGCTCGTGGCTTGCTTGTGGAATCTACGAGTCCTGTATGGCTCTACGGAACAGCTTCTGAGCATGCCGTCATGTATCAATACAATTTTTACGGATCCGAGAATGTATTCGCCACCATGATCCAAACAGAGTCGCCTTACTTCCAACCTACACCAAAGCCCCCGAATCCCTTTTTCTCAACACGGGGCACCTTTCCTGGTGACGAATACTACTTTGGCTGTCCTGGTAAAATAGGTTGCGACGCGTCGTGGGCGGTGCAAATCAGCAAGTCTGACAATATCTATATCGCCGGAGCGGGTTTATATTCCTGGTTCTCGTCATACGACCAATCCGTGTGTGTCGATGCTTCAAACTGCCAAGAGGCGCTGATCAAGTTGAGACAGAACGGACCTGGAATTCAGATAAACAACTTGATCACCATTGGCGCAACGACTATGATTGTCGCGGATGACGATCTTAAAATCAGTTCAGCTGCCAATCTGGCTGTCGATTTTCACCCATTCTGGTCACAAATTACGGCGTTCGGAATTGCTAACAGCTTTAACTTTGACGACGAGGACGAAGATCTCCCTCCGGGGAAACTTTTGAGCCCATGCACCGCCAGTTACGCCACTCTAGAAGATCTCGGGGCCGCTTCAGACACCATCCCTGGACACTGTGTGGCCGAGTACACTCTAGGCGCGCTGAAAAACGTCTACAACGATGCCCTAGCGGCCTATAGAAAGCTTCTAGACGACGGCTATGCTCATAAATTTAGTACCTACGCCCAAGCCGTCGCCGATAGCGCCTCGAAACAGGTGGCAAAGTTTACCAATGACAACGGCGACTCGTATTTCACGTGTGTCGTTGCTGAATTCGGGTCCTGCTGCCGTGACTGTTCTCACGACGGGCCTCGCGGGTGCAATTATTGCTTCGAGGGAAAGTGCACCAAGAGATGCAATTCAGAGAATCCTTGGCTATGCAGTGAGAATCGTGTCGGCCGGATGATGTCCCGTGCGGAAGCAGCTGGGTGGATAGAAACCAAGATCATCAAGTCGCAAAAGGTGGCGGAACCTTGCCCTCCAAACTATTCGCAGCGCGGACAAGGGAATGATGATCCGTGGGCACAATCAGTCTGGTGGACCATGCAGCCGGATAAGCGCGATTCCTTCCTTGCCGCTCTGTACAGCTCTACTGGAATCCCGCCGGAGAAAATCGTCTTTAGGGATAGGTTTATAAGATCCGGTGGCGACGGCCCCTGTGCACCAAGCGTTAGGGGCGATTGGAACAATGAATGTTGGTATACCGGGGCAGATTTCAACTTCCCACAGCCGCAAGGTTACGGTAAATCTGATGTCGTGGATCCCAAATCTGTCGTGCAGGCCGCGCTCGAGAAATCTAGCACTTTGGGCCCCCAGCTCGACAACGTCTTGTTTGCAGTTCAGATGGCATCGTACATCGGAGACACGACCGAGTTGATTGACGCCGTTTCCTTGCCCATTCTCACAATCGCAGCTGCCGTTGATAGCATGAAACAGGCTTCGGAGGCCGGCCAGGAGATCGAAGAAGCCAAGCGAAAGGCTACGATTATGGCGTTCGTCACAGCGCTCCTGTTCTTTATCCCCATCGCGGGCGAGCTTATAGGCTCGGTTGCTAGTCTAGCGGAGGTTGGTGCTATAGTTACACTGCTAGGAACCGCCGGAAACGTCGCTCTTGACATCTACACAATTGTCAAGGAGCCGGACAATGCCCCTCTAGCAATTTTCAGCTTGATTCTGACGCCATTGGCGTTGACTGATCTAGCCAAGATCTCCCAGGCGGCCAAGCTTCAGCGGGGGATGAAAGCGGGGGATATAGCGAAGCTTGGCGGCAGCGTCTCGAAAAGGATGGAGATTCTCCAAAAGGTAGTAGGTGCATGTCGGCGGAAGTAGTGGTCAAACCGATATTCTCGTACGGAGTAGCGTCGTCGCTCGCCATTATTAAGCAATATGGGCATGTAGCTCGCTAAAAAATAAATAAATATAGCCTTAGGGTCTACTAATCATAATTATGTACATACTTTACCTTTCACAATACAATTCCTAATGGCCATGGGCCTAGAAGCAGGTCAACACGATCATGAGGCCATAGCGCTAGCAGTCAACTCAAAAATGTTACACGTCCGCGTCCGAATGCAAGTCAAGCACTAAATTGAAGCTTGCCACCGACCATCCAACACGATACAATAGACGTACCAAGAGCCCGGGCAAAACCAAGACATGATTCGAGCCTCTCTTCTGTATTTAACTTGAAATATGTCGTAGTTCGGCCACTGTCAGTCTTCGAAGCTATATTCTGCTCGATTATATGATCGAAATAAATTTGCGGTACTGAAAATGCGAGTAAATATTTGCGTTGTGGGATGATCTCTGCGTTGACCGTGTGACAATCTCGACCCCTGCCTCGAAGCGGAAGCGGCCAGGATAGGCAAGTGAATAACTCCGACAAATCCGACGACAGACGATCCTTCTCCGTCATTGCAGCGCGGCTCACACGTTACTGGCAGTGTCAAAGATTCGAATCCCTGGCCCGGGCAGGCCTCATTGTCCCCTATTCCGCCTCCAGTAATCTTTCGGCTCCATCCTCTTGCCGAAACCAATTTTTTTTTTATCCATGACCTTATGCAGACCGATGCGGCAGTCCCTGAGATCCATAAACTGCAAAAACCATGGCAGATATGTCCGAGTTCACCAGCGTTTTCCGAGCCCGGGTCAACCTCAACGATAAGCGCAAGGCGAACAAGCGAAATCGCCAAGCTCTATCGTGTCTTGCATGTCGTAGCAGGAAGCTCAAGTGCGACAGACAGCATCCATGCACCGCTTGTAGCAAACGAGGTGAAGGCTTTTCATGCACGTTTACGCTCACCCCGGCGAGCTCTAGCACTGGCAGCGGGATCTCCAAGCCCTCGAGCAGCAGCAGTGCCGTAGAGTCGAAAAGATCGGATGCCCAGGCGAAACTTCAAAAACTCGAGGAACTCGTGCAAAAGCTGATTCAGTCCGGCGCGGTTGTATCAAAATCTTCCAACACGCAAAATCCCACAGGCCAAGGCCATGCAAGCACAGGTCAAGAATTCGAAGCCGAAGAGCTACCGGAGGAGGGGGAGGAGGAAGAGGAGGAGGAAGAGAACTCTCCAGAGGAGTCCAGTCCCGCTCCCCCACCGGTCGCTTACATGTGTTATAATCAGGTCAGCGGAGGTTATGTCGGAGCAACCCATTGGGCCGCCCTACTTGATCAAATTGCTGGAGTGAAGGAGTCTCTCATGGCTGGACAAGACGGGGATTCATCCGACATGGCTTCCCAAATAACAATATCTGAAGATTCACCTGGAACGGATGATGCAGATTTGATACTTTCTTCAAAGTCCGGGCATCTAACTATTGAGGACGCCATAAATGCCTTACCACCTCGTCACATAGCAGATCGCCTCCTCCAGATTTACTACAGCGTCAAATTTTCGAACGCCTTGTTCATTCACACGACCAAGTTTAGACGTGAGTACGAAGCGTTTTGGAAGAATCCCACGTCGGCCAGCCTGGTATGGATTTCGGTCCTCTTCTCCATTCTCTGCATGGGTTCCATAATCGCATCCCGTGGAGGAAAGCTCGTCGCCTTAGAATCCTATAATGTGGAGCCAGTGCAGCTTTCCAGCAAGGCGAGACAATGCCTGGTCGCCGGGAATCATACAAAATGCCAGCCGTACGCCATCGAAGGTATAGTACTCTATGCCTATTGCAAATTCCAACTCAATGTGGATGTGGACTCCACGTTGTGGGCGCTCAGCGGGTATGTAACCCGTTTGGCGCAGCGACTCGGTTATCATCGCGACCCAAAGCATCTGGGTAAAATCTTCACGCCGTTCCAGGCGGAAATGCGTCGAAGGACTTGGTTCTGGGTATCGACGTTCGATTTGGTGTTCTCGTTCCAATACGGCATGCCCGGAATAATCCACGACGAGCAGTGCGACACGGAACCCCCTGGCAACTACGCCGACGAAGACTTTGATGAAGAAACTACCGTGATGCCGGAACCCCGCCCGCAGTCCGAGTTTACAAATATGCTCTACTATTGTCACAAAATTAAGATGACGAGCGTGTTTCGCAAGGTCGTCCGACAGGCCTTGGCGCTCCGGCGGCCGGAGTACGAGGAGACTCTCAAATTAGACAAGGAACTCGACGAAGTCTACAATGAAGTCCCTCCAGTTTTGCGCTTGCAAGGTTCCATTCGTGATTGCAGCTTTGCCGACGCCTCCTTCATGATACTCCATCGGATCGTGCTGGAACTCACGTACCACAAGTGTCTTTGCGTGCTGCACCGCATGTATCTAACATTTGAAAAGAAAAATCCCAAGTTTGACTACTCGAGGGAGAGGGCCAGAGCATCGGCGCTCAGGATTCTGGATCTGCAAAGCGATGCGTACGATGAAAGTCAGCCTGGTGGGAGACTCTGGGATGAACGATGGATGATTACTAGTTTGACGTTGCACGATTTCCTCCTTGCGAGCATGATCATGTGTATGGATCTCAGCGAGAAAGGGGGTCGTCCCGAGTAAGCTAAACACTGTTTTCGAAAATCTAAACCCTAGGCTAAATCGCTAACTCTGTACAAAAATTAACTTTAGCCCCAATGGTTGCACGCGCTGTCTGACCGCTCTGAAAAAATCCTATAAGATCTGGTCCGAGAAGAAACACATGTCCCGCGATGCCTTTCACGCCTCCAAAGTGCTCGGCGAGATGATTGCTCGCGTGGTCAATTCTGCCAACGAAAGCGAGAGCACCAGCAACATGGCCAGAGTCGATACGCCAATGCCGCCGGCTCCAAAGCACGTAGTCGCCCCACCATCTACCGCTACGGCTAGTTCGGCTTCGTCAAACGCCGTATTCAGCATGAGCGCCCTGGGAATAAGCCCAAATACCAGCTCGGGATTCAGCCGTATACCCACAGCTGCGCTGCCACCATCTGATGGTAGCGCTCATAACGAAATGATCGGCTCAGCAGGAGGGAACGAACACGAACGTTCGGAGCAACCCGGTGAGTTTGTGCCACGTCAGTTGACCGCTCGCGAAGAAGCCTTCGGGCTCGGCCTGGGTAATGACGTATACCCGATGGTTGATACCTTTGAGCCAATAGACTTCGATACAATGATGGGTGATGGTGGCAATATCGATTGGGTGAGTCGAGTTCCGACGTTCATACTGGCGAAGGTTAGCTGATATCAGTATGCTTAAAATAGGGTCTCGTGGACCGCTATCTTTTCGATCAAACAGTTATGATGCAAACTACACCAAGTCCGGATGCGGATATGAATATTGTTACGCCGGATGGATCAGTGAATAGTAATGGACATTGGGGCTTGTCCGAGCAGCCACCGTCATCTACGGATGGCTACTCGAGCAATTTCCCCTATTCTTGAGCAAGATTTGCGGTTGGAAAATGCAGAGGCAGGACCTTATTTCCATCATTGAAGGAGAGTATTTGTGATCAGAGTCGTGTACAGAAAATTTCTGTTTCACATCTCGGAAGGCTATGCAGCGAATTAAGAACCATATTTAATTGTTTCCTCGGTTCCTGTTAGGTGACGGGCCGAATACCAAAGTCCGAAGCTTTTGTATAGTTTCAACATAGCTTAAGCCCATTGTGTGGTTGTAGCGCTGGTAGAGTAAAAATTACAAGAAGGCCTTCTTCATGAACCGCTCGCCCCACGGTGTCAGTCATCCTCCACTTTCAATGCCGCACCGAAGAAGTCCCGCTCCATCTAAACACCTCAGTATTAGTATAATGCATCCCTATGGATTGGAGATGCCAGGCTAGGCCTCTCACCTCTGTGACCTTTTCAAAAATCTCCACCAACTGCTCTACTTGCTTGAGACCAAAGTCCATCGCTACCTCCTCCAACATGTCCCTTTGGGCTTGCACTCCCTTCGCGTACTCCTCTCCCGCATACTCCTCAACCCACCCCCAAAACTTGTTTCCATCCTCCGCTCTTATACTCTCATAATCCGCATCCCGGTTCCTGGCAGCAATTTGGTATCCCGCCATACAGCTTATCAGCGCGACCATCAATGCCGCTTTATCACCGCTCATGCCTACGTCGAGGACGTAACGAGTGTAGGCTACGGTTGCAGGTGCCTCGGGTGTATCCTGCAGGTCTGGCTCCGAGATACCAAACGATGAGCAGTATTTTACGTGGAGTGCGGTTTCGCGAACGATAGACGAGACGCTAGAATTATGGGTCGCTATCTGTGGGATAGAAGTCGATTTGTAGGATAGAAGGGAAGTGGCGCGGGCAAAGTGAACCTAAAGATTATACCCAACGAGAATGTAAATCATCGGTTGTATTCCTCGTAAGGACAGTAGGGTACTGACGAGAAACAAATAATCTTGCCGTAGATACCACCCGAAGCGCTTGAGTCCGATACTGCCATTTGCAATCCGCTTTACAAAGTCGTGGTTGACGTATTCATCCCAAACGGTTGTGATTCTAGTGTGGTTTATCAAGTACTCGAAGAAATGACCTTTGGAGTACGGCAGTTGGTAGAGATTGTGGGCGTGGTTTATCGGGCCACTGCCATGGCCCAAGGAAAAAGAGGCAGCAAGAGCGCCGGATATGTAGTTTCGAGCGTTTGAGACCGCGGTAGGTAGAGGGTAGGATAACGATAGGTTACAAGCGATTGCAGCTACAGCAGAGGTTTCAAAAGTTAGCACGATGTCAATATATCGTAGTTACTGCCAGACGACATCGAGAAATCTGCGAAAACACGTACAAGCAAGACTGCACCCAGTCCCATGCGTGTTTTTGCTATCAATAAATGGAGAATTGAATATCTTTACGACGCCATTAGGCAGTACCAGCACATCAATCACAGCAGCTCGGTCCTTTGGACGACGGGCTACGCTACCGTCGCCGGTGAAGGGAACGTGACCGCCCTTGACGAGAACCGCTATCGACAACTGTTCATGTAGTCTTTTAGCTAGAGTGACAACATCTGCCATCGAGTTAATGGCATCCAGAGGCGCTGGAACTGATAGTGGGGACTCTGGTGGGATAAAGTAGGATAACAGATCCTGAGCTTCCGGTATGTTGGGGGTTATCAGGGTAGCGAGTGGTATAAGCTTATCGCACAGAGCAGATATAGCTTCCGGAGGAAGTAGAGCGCTCCCGGAAGTTGAAATCATGACCTATGTAGGCAGATTAGACTTTATCACACAATTATTTATTTTTTGGTAGCCAAAAGTGGCCCTTACGGGATCGAGCACGATTGTCTTTAAATTGTACTTTTTGACAGCTTCAACAATGACATTTATGGACTCGACACTTGTGAGCATCCCTATAAATTTTAATTTTTTTTGTTAGCACAATATATAGAGATAGCAGCTCACCCCCCATTTAGTCAAAGATATCGGACTTTATATACCCATTTTGACCACATCGACTCCGATGTCCTCAATCACAGCAGCAATGGCCTTTCGAAGAAACTCTGCAGGAATCGGATGAATATCAGCGACTCCCTTAGTGTTCTGGGCCGTCAGTCCCGTTATAGCCGTCATTCCATAGCATTTGTGCGCCGTTATGACCTTGAGGTCTGCTTCGATGCCAGCGCCACCAGAGGAATCGCTACCAGCAATGGTGAGGATTCTAGGAGGATTCGCCATGGTGAATGGTTCTTCA
This sequence comes from Dactylellina parvicollis, assembly GCA_036971385.1. Classification (NCBI taxonomy): domain Eukaryota; kingdom Fungi; phylum Ascomycota; class Orbiliomycetes; order Orbiliales; family Orbiliaceae; genus Dactylellina; species Dactylellina parvicollis. The sequence goes on from JAJTUD010000005.1 coordinate 990,573, forward strand.
AGTAACGACTGGATGTTTTTTTTCAATTGGTGACTTTTATACTGCTATCAATCGGCCTCAGCCTCGAAAATGACGATATCGTTATCGATAGTGTGCGGGTGCGGAACGTGAGGCGCGCAAGCTCACGGGCTTCACGGTACTGTTGGGGTCAAGTGCGGCATAGTGGGGCTCGAGAGGGTACAATTACAAGCAAATTTAATGCGCAAAAAATGCAAAAGGTCGCAGGTGACTTTAAACGAGTGCGGATGACGTCTATCTTGGCCCACCTCAATTACTGCGGAATTATTGAACGCGAACGGCTACTGTACCGTATACGCGTACCCTGGGCAGTTGGAGACAACAGGCAACGCATTTTTTGGAATGATAATACAAACATCGAACGAGGTTATTCGACATGAGACGCGTCAAAGGATCATAAGGTCCCCTATTTTGAGAATGAGAACAAGTCATTCTAGTCTTGGTTGATTGTTTCTTCATAATAGAATAGGCATTATCAATGAATCGTCAGGTAAACGTTGAAACTGGTCTGGCGATCTCGGAAGCCAATAACCTTATCGATATCAAATGCGTCCTAAGCCAATGACCTCGATTAAGAATACACCAAAATACATTAAATAGGTTCATACAAAGTAAGAATATCAACAAAGATCTTTTAGCAGAAATACCCCTCAGATTTCTCGCCATTACATGTCTTCCATACATTAGCAGACATAACCCATCCAAACTCAAGCCGCAGCAACTGATCTAGGCCCCAAAACACGGGCCCCTCCCACCAACACCGACCGAACTACTATCTGTGGCTAATATAAGATTATTGGACGATGGACATGATCTGTCGGAATTCTGACTCTGCTGCAAGCTTTGTACATATGTGCATCGAGTTCCAGACCATATCCATCCGAAGCAGCCCCTATCGGCGTAGCATAGCGAGCAGCAACCCACCTCGTCACCCGCTTCCGGGAAGATATACTGAGCGGTATCAGGCTGATTGTGCACGACACCTATGACGAATGCCCCCTGCGTCCTCGACGGACAGATGCTTACTGTCGTTGTTGCGGTGACGTCTGTTGTTTGAGTAACAGTTGCGGTTTGCGTAGGGTAGGTCTTTGTCTCGGTAAAAGTCAGGCCGGGGATAGTGGTGGTTATAGCCGTGGTTTGAGTAAAGGTTATCGTGCGTGTTTTCGCGGTAACCGTCTTTGCCGTGCCTCTGACGGTCTTGGTCTTCGTCACGGTCTTCACGGGGATCACGAGCGAGGAGCAGGCGGATGAGATTTTTCCCGGGGCGCAACTTCGTATGTAAGACGGTGGATTAGGGCCATAATAGCGTTTTCGAAGATCTGGAGATGATCCGACCGTGTGCGTAACTGTGACGGTGGTAACGGTCTGAGTGGTCGTGATCTCGACTGTTGTAGATGGTCTAGTATATCTATATTCTAACGCGACCGGTAAATTTCACCGAGAGGATGAGTACTAAGTATTAGCTTTCCGCGATCGCTCTATGAACCGAAATCTCAAAATTGGAAAACCAATGTGCGAAATGTAAAATCTCACCTGTTACGGGCGGTTCCTGAACGGTACTGATGTTAGTCAGCGTGACCGTCTTTCTTCGCACCGGTGTTACGGTAGTCGGTCTGCATCGCAAGTTCCCATTGGTGCATGTCGTAGCGGTTACCGTTTTGGTTACTTTTCGTACATTGCCAGGCTTGTAGTCGACGTACTTTTTGCAAAACGATTGCTGCCTGTTCTTGTACAGAACGGAGATAAGCTGTTCAATGTTATCTATTCATATGTAAGCAACCTGATACTGTCGCTCAGATATATCTCGGATGATACTCACTGCAGTATGACGGAGGCTGTGGGGTTCGCCCAGGTGTTCGGATGTCGATAAAATTAATATGAGGGACTGCCTTCGCATTCGTAAATTTGAATGAAAGTAGCAAAATTGCGCCGGCAAGTAGATTATAGGAGACCATGATATATTCAACCTTCGGACGAATCGGAAAAAATCTACAACTTCACATAACTATCAAACCATTTTCGATATAGATAGGTCAGTTCATATTATATCGAGAAACCCGCCCCTGAAATACCCAGCTGAAATTTTTGCCATTTTGTTCAGCTTCCTGCATTCAACCATGGAGTTGGGCTAGACCTGGTGACACCAGCATACCAGCGCTCAATCTGCGCTTGATTTCGGGACAAGCTTCCCCTTGGTAACCGCGCCAAGGGTTCCGGGGAAGCAAGGGTTCTCCTACAAGCATTCAAAACAATTGATTTGATGGTGAGGCTGAAGATTGGCCAAGCTTTCGGCGGAGGAGAGATTGGATTCAATTTCAGATCGAAAGTTTTCATAATCTAGCGCTAGCTGTAGTCATTATGCATCACATGTAGAATTCTTCTCGGGAAAATGAAACAATCAAGGACAAAGTTGGTCTGGAGCAGTAGATGCCCACTCTGCGCGGGACTCAACGATTCTCTTATATCGATACCATATCCCAGAATCCATCGATTGTCAGTTCGTCTCATGTATGTCCACGAAATGGAAAATGTGTTGCCAGACGAGATCCAAGACGTCGCCGGTCGGCCTAACCCCGAGCTTAATACTACACGACTTGGAAGAGGATCTCGAGCTATGCTCTATATGAGTCCAAGCTTGCGAAACCCTGAACTAGCTGGAAAGAAAGAAGTCGGGAGGGTCAGAAGACCCTTATACAATACTACGTTCAATCGGCCAAATCACAGAGCCTGTTGTCCCCGCTATGATCAGCCCTCGACTTCTTAGGCTCGCAGGAGCACGATTACGTGAAAGAAGCGGGTGCCACCATTTCAGATTCGCGTCCCTTGTTGGTGCACGCGCACAATCGACATTACCTCTGCCTTCTGGGTCTTGGGACAGTCACGTTCATGTCATCTACGACCAGGTATTTACAATTCGGAAAGCCTCAAAGCGCTGCTTAGTATCAAGATATCCTGATGCCTTGAAAAATATTTTTTGTTTAATTACAGTATTCAGAGTGAGCGGATATTATATATTTACAATCGTAATTTCCAGGCACGATACCCTCTTCACCCAACCCATCCGTACACTCCCAAACTCGCCCCTCTCAGCGCACTGCAATCCTTCCACGCCAATCTTCACCCAAATATCACTCACCCGGTGATCACATCTCTCTCCATCTACGCCAACGATAATGGCTGTCTTCTCGCCGCTCTCCAAGACCTCGCGTCCCAAAATGTCGGAGCCCGCGGTGTCGTCGGCATCGACCCTCTCACCGTCCCAGATTCCGAGCTGGAATTGATGCACAAATTGGGCGTTAGAGGTGTTCGGCTAAACCTCAAATCCTCCCTCGTGGAGCTCCCAAAGTCGGAGTTTGAAAAGATACTTTATCAATACACCGATCGCTTGAAACCGCTGAAGACCTGGGCGCTGCAAATCCACACCGAAATCTCACAGGTAGCTTTGATATCCGACATTATCCCAAAACTCGGGGTAACGGTCATAATCGATCATTTAGCCCACCCTTCCGTGAAGAAGCCAGCGCAGCAGCAAGATGGCTACAAGGATTTTCTGAGACTGCTCTCCCGTGGTGAAATTTACACAAAACTCAGCGGGACAGATCGCTTTCCTACACTTCCATTGTTGGATGAATTCGCCACCGAGGTGGTTTCAGTAGCGCCGGATAGGATCGTCTGGGCGAGCGATTGGCCGCATACCGGTGGTGCAACGAGGAATCCGGACGGCGATAGGAACAAGGTTCAAGATTTTCGGACGGTGGATGACGGAGGGGCATTGAAGAAGGCGGTTGAGGTTTACTGCAAAGGAGATGAAGGAGTGGTGAAGAAAATTTGGAGGGATAATGCTAGGGAGTTGTGGGACTACCAGGGTGACGACTGATGATCGTGACTGCATTCCTTCATATCAGCTGCTTTATGCTTTCTGAGCTATGTATAACAGTAACTCCGGTTGGTGATTTTGTTATATACAGTGTAGCGAACGGTGGCACATTGAATCTAATGGCATAACCGCTGGTTTAATATATGGCCGGATTTATTGATATCCTTAAGTGTGCTCAAGTATAATTACAACCACAACATTGAAAATGACATGTATCAGTTTCTGACTTGATGCAACTGCCTTTGAATATACTAGAATATACTATCGTTTGAGATGGTACACGAATTTCGTGCCCTATGTGGTAGCGCATGCATGGAGAGTTGTCGTGGTAGTAATCGAAGACTCTGTTATAGTCGTAGGAACAGAGCCCACCTAGATACCAATGATAATGCACTCAGTTAGTGGAAATTCTTCGAATCCAACAATGACTCGGACTATGATGGTGGTTATAAAGCCCGTGCAACGGCCGGGAAGTAAAGGGCGGTTCGGGGTTCTTACAAATCCTCCAGAGGCATAGGCGATCCTGAGACTGCAGCCGCCGCACTGCTCTATCTTGGTTACCCTTGCGCTAAAAATATAAACCGTCTTCGTTAGGGAATTTGTATTGTCTAAACCGACTGTGATCCACGTTGTGCACGGCCCAGACGTCGTGGAAAAGGTTGTGGTTGACTTGTTTGTTGTAGAAGATTTGATGGTTGTAGGAGATGGGAGATTAGAAGATATCGATTTGGTAGTTGTTTTCGTAGTTGTTTTCGTCGTCAGATTCGAAGTCGTTCTCGTCGTTGTCGTCTTTGGAGTCGTTTTTGGAGTCGTCTCTGGCGTCGTCTTCGAGGTTGTCTTTGGAGTTGTCGTTAAAATACTCTTCGTTGTCGATTTGGTCGTAAGCTTTGTTGTAGTTGGTGCTATCCGAATTATTGATCAGTAAACTCGCCAAATCTATACATTGCTGAAACTTAATGTACCTTTCAGAGGGGAGGATGAGATCTTTGTGGTGGTTAATGCTGCTTTAGTAGTAATCTTGCTAGTGGTTATTGTCGTGCGAGATCTTTTTCTGTCAGCTATTTGAAGCTCTCGCTGATAAAGCTTCTAGCAAACTTACAAAGTCGTGGTGGGTTGAAACCTAGCTGTGGTAGACCGTACAGCCGCTTTTGTAGTGGTCGTCCCAACTATCACTTTGGGAGTGGTTGTCTGTAATAGAACGGTCGTTTTTGGTGATATCGGTGCAACTGCCGTCGTCGTTGTCGTGAGACGCCAAAACCACCAAATAGTCCAATTTGGTTCTGGTGCTGGTGCTGCAAAGGTGGAGCTAACCGAAGTCAAAATAATCAGAAATAATCATATTAGCTAAGAAATGGTTTAAATGCTTCTTCTATCCTTCCCTACATCTCATTATTCATCCCTTACTCTTTAGATGGATCTGGAACAATTGAGGGATATGAAAGATAGCCAGGGAATTGCTTCTGAGGCGGAGCGACCTACCTTGCCAGACTCAAAGCCGCGAATACCATAAATTTTATCAACTTCATTTTGAACGATCTAACAGAAGCCAATACTAGAATTCATCTCTTGGGCAATCTTCGAGCAATCTTCGAGCAACGGTAAGAGAGTTGTTGCAATTGGAGTGCATACCAATTTTCTCATGGTGTCCGAAACAATTGGGTTTATATTGTAGGCCAAAAGTTCCATATTTCTTCTTCTGGTTCCTGATACCCCAGAAATATTACTACATATGTCTTGGAGACCGCAGCGTTAAGAATGTCTATTATTCTGAGAAAGCGGCTGAGAAAATAGACATTGCAGTGGATCGGATCGCCTATCTGAGTTAACCGGCCTAGATATATGTGTCTCAAAATACGACATATCCGCCATGTTTCATAGATAACCAAAATATATCAAAGACTTTGGAGATCTTTGATCTTGCAGTACAAATCTGACGTTTGAAAATCCTAGTTTCAGCCCGAATTGAAAAGGGACCGTCGCGGTGGAGCATGAAATATAAACGGCGAGTCATCCTGAAACTCATATAACGAGATTTTTATGCTATATATCCGTTTAGTTGCGCGCATTTGCGGAGCATACATGCAATGCACTAAACGATTACTTGGTTCCCGTTGCGTTGAGTCTTGTATTCGCTAGCGTGATTTCCCCCGCAGCCCGCGAGTTCTATTTTTTTCGTTTGAGTGCCCTAAATCGGATCGAATTCCCTTCGTAGTACAAAAGGCGAGTGCCATGATCCGGGATATAGCCGTATTGGGGATGTTGATTCGCTGATTCTATCACAAGACGGACGATCGTGTGGATCTCAAGAAGCATTAGTATTGATAGTAACCTAGAATAGAATCTTGTAATTAGCTATTCGTGTAACAGGTTTGTGCCTGTTGCCCACGATCAGATCGCAAGGTGCCTGTACGCATACATATATGACAACACATGGCTCAATGTCAACATCGCGTTTCGCGCGAGGCCGCAGCGTAAATTCATTCAATATTCCAAGTTTCGACATTGGTTTGTGATATTTAAAGTTTGCGTGGAGCTGGTTCACCAGAGCCGTCGTGGCTGAATTTGTATCTTGATAGCGATCTCAATTTGATTCTGTTCGATTCGTAAAGAACATTTTAAAATCAACGGCATGGGAAGCGATCGAAACCAAAATTTTAGTATTAAATCCATGGACTCGTATGGCCAGCGGAATTGGGTATGCCAACATTCTGCAACCGCATGTAAACGTGAACTATCAAGTAATTAAAACCGAGAATTATCTTATAAATCAAAATGCCAGTCCTGTAGCCGCCAGCTTCACATTGAAAGAAACAGAGTATACCTCGCGAACTAGGGTGCTAGGCCAGAGAAAGATGTGCGTATGATCCAGTTGCATGGTATTATACACCTGGACCCTGATATTAACTATCCCGGCACCCCAGGTTTCTGCCCAGCATAATACAATACTTCTGCTAGTGCAACTAACGATCATGGCCCCCAAAACTCAGCCCCCTTCTCGTTATTCGAAAACTTGCCAGACCGTATGCAGGCCAGAAATTGTTGGGTCTAAGGATTGTATGCGTATATTTCGTGGTCACGGAGCATCAATTGGTTAGAATTGGCGAAGGTTAGAACGTGATGCCCGGGTGCTCGAACGAACAACACACTTGGAGAGATCGATAGTCATGGCTGGATATTCGGATCCTGGCGAGACGTCGAGACCAGCTGAATTCTGGTTTTGACTTCCACGGCGTATAAACCAACCTTGGTCGCGATCGACGTGGCTTGTGATTCTGCGAGAGCCATTCATACCCGAAAAGCTTAAATTTAAGTTCGGATCGCTATTCGCATGCCATCAGCCACTGGGCCGACACGAATACACGGTCACGATCTCGTATTACGTGTCCGAGCATGCATCAACTTGCGCAACCACCTCCTTCGCGGTCTTTTCGTCAGACTTGGGCGCCAAGCTCTCACTTAGGCAGTATTTATCGCCGTATCGATAACATTCCAACATCCAACATTACAGCCGTAAATTAGGCCAAGAATTGTTTGTTGCACATTTAATACATTTTTAGCCTGAAGAAGGGAACCGAGACTCGTATCGGAGCTTAAAAAGGTACTTTTGTGTCTTCCAATTGGAAGGGATTTATCCCGTTTCGAGAGGTACCATACCTATATGATGTTGGATATATAGTATGGCGGGCGATGAAGGATTTGGTCGAGGGGCTTAGCTGGCCTCTGAATGATCGCGAATGTTTTTCGATTGTCAACTACTCACTCCATTTCATCTTCCCATCTTCCATGCTCCGATATTTATTTTGACCGTACGCTAGGCATTTCTCATTCTCATTCTCAGTCTTGAACTCGTTCTTTCCGCTTTCTCGATCACAAGATCCTAACGCTCGTTTATCGTGCCCGAAACAAGCTTAGACAACAGCGCCAGCCACTAGATACCCATCCGAGCTTAAGACTCCGGATGTGCGCGCCTCCTCCCCGCCATTCTGGATACTTATAGCAGGATAGCCCCTCCATCGTGTACTGCATGCTCGCATGGCATCGTTAATTTCCATTATAATTATAATAATAATGGTTTGGTTCGCAAAGTCGGTCTCGAGCAGTTCATCTCCTCATCGGAAGCTCTGGATGATAGCATCAGCAATCTTCCTTCTCGTTCTGACGTCCACATACCTACCATTGCCATGGACTTCTCAAACTACTTTATCGGAGGTCTCGATATTAGGACCGTCCGCTTCTTCAAATCCGACTTTTGTTCACCAAGCCAGAGTGCCGTTTCGTAAAACAGAACTCACCGTCGACCAGGCCACCAACTCCAACATTCAAAAACACTCTTTCGTTACCAAATACCACGATGCGGACCATCCACCGCTGACCCTTGTTCTAGTCGGTACAAAAGACGATTCTTCGTGGGGCCATAACCGCGGCGATCGCGACCGCAGTTTTGAAGATTTTGTCGAGATGGTGGCCAGACAGCGTTTACCTGCGCGGGATATATCCCTTGGGATTCACACATCGAGCATGGAAGCCCTGGAGAAATACAGCAATATCCTGCTATCCAAAGATATACCCATCGCTTCGGTAGAGATCATATATGCGCCCAACACGGACTTCAAAGTTGGTCCGGAAGGGTCTAAAAAGTCAGCGGGGTTGAGGAATTTTCTCACCAAAGAAGTGCTAAAAGAGCAGGAGCATATCGTCTGGGTAGACCCCGATATTTACGTGCTGCCAGACGGTTTATTCGAGCGATTCCATGAGGTTTCCAAGGCACAAATAACAGAATTCGAGGTTAACAATGTTATCAAAGTGAATCGAGGGAGCTTGTTGCCCTTGGGGCTAGTGACCGTGTTGTGCCGACATACGAGTTACACCGATATGGCGAGAAATGCTTGGGCCGGGCCCAGCAAAGTGGAACTGAAGAAATGGCAAGATGGTAGGTGACACAATATGAATATCATTGAAGGGATCCAGGAAATGCTAATTGCAATTGTTGCACAGATGGCGACGCGAAACCGTTAGAATCTTGGCCGGTGCCAATGTCACAACTCGTGGAACAGACTTCGGACGACGCATTGGTGCGCCTCGATGGCGTCGGGGAAACTGTCTTGTATATCCGGGCCGACTTGGTACGAAACGGGTTGAGATGGTCCCGCAGCGATAAAGTTGACTCTGAGGGGCTGTGTTTCTCGGCAAAGCAATTGGGGTGGGGCTGTTATGGGCTTGGTGGAGGTTGGGAGACAAGGCATACGGACATGTAAAGTCCGCGCTTGATATTATCGCGAATAGAGTAGATGTGAATAATGCGGCGTTGCTTGTTGGGTATTGATTCTAGCTTATCAATTATGTTCGATTTGCCGTTGACCGGGAAATTTTAGAAAGTGACGAGAACAGTGCGATACAAGGTAATTATATGCCTTGCGTTTTAACTGGTGTCGTATCGTGATATATCGTCGTATTGTTATCCACTCGCCCTTGGACAAGTACTCAGACTGCCAACTATAGGAATCATGAGGAGAACATTCAGTTCTTTATGATGAGAGGGACAAAAAAGCTCGTACTTTGTACTAAGTAGGTGCTGCGCTGGTCGGCCGTCGGGTGGTCAGTCTTTGCTAAAAATGTCTTCAAATCAACCCCCTCCACATCCAAGGGCTTGACTGCATGCCTGCAACCCAGAACCTGCATCAAGTTGTTCGAGGCTAGTCAAGTTGCCCGCGCATGAAGCATGCAGCAGCTGGATTAAAACAGACTCGGGCCCAAGATCGCGTCAAGTAAAAAATACTAAGTCATTTTTGCATTCGGAGTACGGAGTTTTTAACAGATTTTCGGGATCTGAAATTATTCAATCCGTCGTATAAACTAACCATAGAATTATTCCTTCCTTGTACACAGTAGCTGGGGTCATTGTCTACGATCTTCGAGGCTGTGAGGCTACTCTTGTGCAATGCCATTGCAATCACACGTGCACACGCAACACACAGCAGAGGTGGATCAACAGATACCAACTAGCCCTCTTTAAGCTCTCCGGAATCCGTCAGCAGTCTGTGCGTAAGTGGACCCAAGCAAGCCTCCCTTGACGAGGTATCTTTCGATGTGCCAACCCACAGTCTACTGGTTCTATAAGTATGTAGGAAGCATGAGTTTGGTTAAGAGTGGAGCTTCCCTCGGCGAACCTTAAGTTTGTGAAATGAAGCCTCTTTACTGGTGATCAAAGTGTATCGGAACTTTTGGCAGATAAATGCTGGGTAGCTAGTAGCTAGTGTTTTCCTTACCAGCTTTTGCATATAAAAGTAACTATGGTCAGCAGTTTGCGATCAAGCTTCTGATTTCCCCAATCCACATTGCCCTCATGCAAATATTTTGTGTTACCAAACACATCCGATATCCCTAGCGACAAATTTATCTTTCAATACCATAGCCCATTCATTAATTGTGAACAGGCAACATGAGTATAGAATTTAGTAATGAAGAGGAGGCGAAGGACTATGCCAACTATACACTTGGAGTCGATGACGACGCTCAAAAGCGGTAAATACCTAGCTTCAAAATTTTGTGTAGATTGTCTATTGACAAGACCAGCCTCGTACTGCAGAGCGGTATTACTCGGGAAATGATGGGAGTTGTGCTACCCGAAGCTATCATTTCACACCTAAGAGAGGTTTCTCAGAAAGGCAGACGGCCGCGAATAGCTGATATCGGAACCGGCCCGGGGTATGCTATAAAACCTCCGATCAGCATCATATTCAAGTTCGAGCTAACATATCACAAAGAAATTGGCTGTTCGACTCTCGGGCTCAACTCCGCAAAGAAGGAATCAACGCCTCACTGGACGGTTATGACTTATATCCTTCGCTATTTCTACCAGGAGATAAACAAAAGACCGAGGATATTACATGTCGTTTGCTCGATATCCACTCAAAGGAAGATTTCGAATCCATTGGAAAGTACGATGTTCTGCATATTCGATATCTATCTGCAGCGATTGGACCGGATAAGTGGGACGGTGCATTCGAAAATTGTGTCTCAGCTTTAAGTAAGAGTGTCTGAAAAGCCTACCACCTGATGTGAGTACTGACACATGATACAGAGCCTGGGGGTATATTTATATGGGAGGAACTTTTGCTGGAGAAAATGACAATCAACGACCCGGCGACCTGGAAAAATGTTCTGTCAATGTTCAAACTAAATTGGTCAATCCTAAGAAGAAATGACGTTGATCCAAAGCTTAGCGCGCTTTTCAGCGAGAACCTTGAGGGAACATCAAAAGAGGAATTCACAACGAAGAATCTCCCTGAAAAGTGGCAGCGAATGCAAGCTGCCAATATGTCAATGGCGACAAAAGAACTGGTTGACAGAGCGTCGGAACACGGAGACGCTGTTGTGAAGCATTTGGGATTAGAGACTGTTGAAGAACTACAGAGTCTGTTAAAACTGACACAACAAGATTTCAAAGATGGCTGCGTTTTACACATGCCTGTGAATCGGTGGATGGGGATTAAACCGATTTCTGGAACAAATTCTGAGCATCGAGACAGTATACACAATTCTGAAGCAGAGAGATCATGGGCTGAAGCTGTTCGCAAATAACTTTGTTACTTACAACGCTAATATCAATTCCGAATATATTAACACTCGATAAGACTCTTAATTCCAGAGGAACAGAAGTTTCAAGTTGGCAAGGCCACCGTAGCGCGTACACAGTAGTAGTAAATAGGAGGATCTTCCGAGAAATTGATCATCGGACCACCTCTGTTATCATTACCATGATTAAGATGCGGTGGGTCCATCGTATGTATATATGCATGTACTAGTACCCGGACCCGCGATATTCGATATATTCCAAGGGTCGCCTACGATGACAATCTTGCCTCGTTGATCTCGTTCGGGATATCAAATACGAGCAAACTCGACAAATTTGCGAAACCGAGTGACCTCGGTGCCCCAGAACAACATTTAATTGGACCCGGAAACGACTGGCCCTTGCGAAATCCTTTTGGTCGCCTCGAGTCCGGTGACTAACGAGCCGTGCGTCTCCAACAGGCTGGGTTTTTTTTGGTTTCTAAGACCCACCCTACTTACCGAAATCTCAAAATCGATTGACACAAATTTCAGGGCTTGTGAGACCTGCAGACTTAAGCTATCCACCACATGCACGCGCTCCAATATGTCTTGTTCAATAATTTCCCAATGCAAGATTGCTGACTTTTACAGAGTTGCAAATTAAACGGAGTGTTTGGAATTAGTAAAATAAAGTGAGGTTTCGTCCTAGGAACTAGCGAACCGGAAGTGATTGCAGGCTGATTTATGTATGCACATGTACAGCTAGACATAGGGAGTAGCTTTGAAATTTTGCGATTGATTCTCCAATATTAAGTATATACTGTATTACTTGTATTCCAGAATAAATATAGACTGCTTCCACTAGCCTGCAAGAGATTCTTAAGATTTGTGAAACGCGAAGGCTTCGCGTCTGTCCCACTTGTTGAGGTTTGAATGTTTTTTTGTGACCACTCAGGATGCTGCTAATGAAACTTCATGAAAGCCGTGGAGCAAACACATGGTATTACTCATCAGTAATTAATGATCATTCATGATATCATAGTAGTCAGAACTTGAAAAGATATCCGGTAGCACAGTCTGATATTATTACAATTGATTCTAAATCTCTACAAACACAGTCATCTGTATATCCCCACCGTAACACCGTAACATGGCTTTCTCCATTCATCAGCAACATCTACACATAGAAAGAGTACTGCAGCACCTTCGAGACCGGTATTTCAAACCCCACCGACGAAATGAGGGGAACTTACCCACCCCCTTTCGTCGTCTACCCGACGTCTACCTATTCTCATACAATAATCCTCCTTCACGGCCGCGGAAGTAACGGTTCCAAATTTGGTGAAGCATCCATTACTTCTGCCGACTCTACAGGGAAAACCTTACCTCAAGTATTCCCTTCCGCAAAATCCGTCTTTCCAACGGCTAAAAAAGACGAGCAATTATTTTCAAGCGCATGCCCATAAACCAATGGTTCGATCCATATGATATAGGCGAGGAAGGGTACAGAGAACACCTTCAGGTCGAGGGGCTGCAGGAAACAACGGAGTTTATTCAAAGTTTGATAGACCAGGAGCTGAAAGATGGAATTCCTGCGGATCATATCGTGCTCGGAGGGTTAAGCCAAGGATGTGCTGCCTCTTTATATGCGATGCTGTGTCTTGACGAGCGAATCGGAGGTTATGTTGGTATGAGCGGATGGCTTCCGTTCGCTAGACATCTAAAAGATATCCTTAGCATTGAAAAAGATGATACCGCGGACGAGGAAGATATATTTGCGAGGAGTGACGATGAAGCACAGGATGATGAATGTAGCAAGGAAATGGTGCCGATCGTGAAGGCGATCGGATTCTTACGAGAGAATATATCCTTGCCATCATCATTGAAACCAAATGACGCGCCAATTGAATCTCTGCGGACCCCGGTATTCCTGGGTCACGGAGCATTGGATGAAAAAGTCAAATACCGCCTAGGGGAAGAAGCGAATGAGACCCTGCAAGCCTTAGGTCTCGATACGGTGTGGAAAAGGTACGATGAATTGGGACATTGGTACAGTGTGCCCGATGAGATTGATGATATAAATCCTTTTTGATGGATATATTATAGGGAGTTTGAACAGCTAAATTTTACAGCTATTATGATGAAAACCACCATATATCAGCTGAGAAGTAATTACAACCACCCTGATAAAATCCTTGAAACTGACTAAATCACTTAGAAATCTGACATGTGATAACACGCAGCATTGAAGTGTTACTACTGTGACAATCCAGGCGAAGTCTGATATTAATCAACTGCTAAAGTGCTAAGCGATTGTACACGAGAAACTATGATCAGCTAGACGAACCCCAATAAACAACCCCCATGAAGGATTGCTTTCAAAACCCTGACGCCTCCCAATAACATTATAACATTACTCAGACTCAGCTGCAAAATCATCACTAACTATCCTTTCACGTTACCAGCTGTTGAGGCTTTATCGGTATCTCCCACTTTGCCTTCGTCATCACTTCCCGATTTATGCTGTTTAACATCGTCTTCCATCCTCTGAAAACTCAATAGTATCCCAAACTTCTTGCTAACTCCCGTTATAAACCGCTCACAATCCTCGCATATATCACGACTAACCCAAAACTTCATATTCTTTAACAAATTAAGCCCTGATCTGACCCCTGCTTCCTTCCCGAGCAGATTCCTGTGTTTGAACAAGTTATGGTTAAACCCCTCCGGCGTCCAGATGGTATGCATCAATAAGAATCTGACCAGCATCTTCTTTTCTGCATGACAAGCGTGCCAGTGCATCGCTGACCCAGCTGATTTATTCTTTCTTTCGAGTTCCCGTTTCCAGTTTGTGACCGCGCTTTTCGGGATTTCCTTCGGAAACTCGTGACCAATTTCCTTTGCCAGCTCTTGCACGAGTAAGCGTAACTGTTTGTTGTTTAAAGGCAGATGGGCTTCCGGATCCAGTCTTTCGCCTTCCACTAAGCCGCTGACGACAGATATATCTGAATACTGAGAACCCCTTAGGCAGCTGCAAACCGTTCTGTAGCCATCGGATTCCACCACCCCGAGAAACCGAGTGCTTTCACCTTCGTGTACCGTGCACCACTGAAAGTCCGTCTCCCGCTCAACTTTATTCCGGGTATCTCTCTGTACTGCTACCTCTTTCCACCTCTCGGCCTTGACATTGTAATTCGGTATCGAATAAAATCCAACGATAGTATCCAAGCTGTTCATATTTTCCACGCAAGAGCGAGCGATTTCTTGCAGCTTTTTGACAGTCCACCAGTATTTGGTCGGCGGTGCGGGAATGGGATCGTAGCTGTGATGCTCCGCGATATTCAGCTTTTGGAAGGCATCGTACAGGACTTGCTCTTCAACTGTACCGCCCTCCTTCTCCTTCACCTGGACCTTGATCTCTACTTCGACCTTTTCTTCTACAACTAATACCTTTGCCTGACGTGGTGGTAGTGATTTTCTGGGTCTATATTTGACCACGAAAAACTGATCCAGATCCAGCATATCATCCTTGACCGTCATCCAATAGGCGCCAGTTTTGTGAATTTGAATGCCAACAGCCTCTTTTCCCAGCCCTCCTGTCAACTTGTCTATATCGCCTGGAAAGACAACTCTGTAACTTCCGAAAGCACCGCACGCTGCGGGGTATATTATCGGGACACCGATGTCGGCATCCACCCGTCTATGCTCATGAAGGTCCTCGCAGTACGGACATTCGATAACAACCTTTAGGGCAGAGTATCCTAGGACTAGAGTGGATTCTGGGTCGGTGCCGTTGAGGTATAATGAGCGTATCTGGACTACGAGACTTCGGAGGAGCTCCCAGTAATTGTTTGAGAGTTTGTCGGCTTTAACGATCGTTTGGCGGAACGTGATAGATTCATCTTCTGTGAGTTTATGGCCACGAGATTGAAGCAGCTGTATAGATTGCAAATAAATTTGAAAGTCGGAGTAGAGAGCGGATAGTGACGAAGCCTTTTGTTTGAAGCTTGGGATCAGAGTTGCGCTGGTGCGAGTGTTGGGGGTTGTTGGTGGCGACAGGAGTTGTGGCAATGTAAAAGGTTTGGGTGGCGGTGAAGTGATGGGAGTTGTTGATGTCGAAGCGGTGGTCATGGCAGCGGCCTGATTATCCTTCGCTTCCGATCTCAAAAGAGGGGCCATAAGATACTACTAGTAAGGAGCGACTCGGCCTACGTCTTGGATATCAGAAGAAAAAACGAAAGAGGTCCTAGCGGGTAGATATCGTGCAAAGAATCGAATTCCGCGCATGCCGGAAAGAGGGATATTTATCCATGGTCTCTTCCAGTGACTTGGTTCTGAGAGCTGCTATAATCCGACAGCGATCGACTGGTGGCACTGGTGGCACAATACGCATGCATGCATGCACACACGCACGCATAAACACCACCAAACAAGGGTGGCGGGAAGACGTGTCCGGCGTGTTTGTCAATATCAGCCTCGTGGGCTATCTTTCATAAAACCAATGTGCCTTATACATGTCGTATTTACAATAGATGAATCTTTCTTATCAGCAATATTCTAAATGTTTGGTACAGTCACTTTGGGCGTGCAAACTGTGGTTGCGCCACTCGAATTATTGTATGACTCTACAACGCAGTACTAAGCTTCCAACAATTAAATTGTAAGGTGTTACCAGCCTCTGATATAATCAATCAATCACAGGAACAGAAATTAATACTCAGCCAGGCGTGCTTGATTCGCGGAATTTATAGCGGTTAAATGACTTTGATTCGGACCGATCAGTGTAAGCGCTGTTGACTTAGCCATTTTATTTGTTCCCACATTCATACCGGGCCGGGCCTCGATATCTTAGCCCAATAACTTACGGATATGACTTCATATATGACTTTGAAATTTTTACCCTTGCTTTGACCAAACCTCTTCAACATATCCGTCCGTCCAACCAACGTATTCGTCACCTGCCGCAACCCATCCCTTGATACCGCCTGCCAGGATGATGCTCTTAATCTCCTTGTCCCCTTTATCTTCAATATAATCTGCAAACCAACCAGCGGCACGGGTACCCCTTCCTTGAGAAGAACCTGTATATTTTCAGCGACTGTACTTGGGTGGAGCTAGCCGGGTTTAAAAGAAACACAGAACTGACACTCACCACAATACCATATAAGTTCCTTCACACCTGCGGCTTTGAAAATCTCGTACAATGCGGGAATCGTAGGGTATAAACTTTGAGCCGGCAGGTTTATAGAGCCTCGGACGAATCCACCCTAGTCTCGTATTAGTTTCCTATTTATTTGTCTTTATGGATTCAGCCATTGGATCATGGATGAGACGTTACTTCGTAATCTGTTCGTCGAACATCAATGATGACAAAATCCTTCTTATTAGAGTCTTGGGACTGTTGCAGAAGACTCAAAACCTCCTCTCTCGATTTTGACCCCGGCTTTAAAGTCCTGGGAGCTGGAAATGCAGCGTACCAGGGCGTTTCGGTGGCCGATGAAGACATTGATATATTGATCGACGGCGGGCGTCTTTTGGAACGAAATCTGAAATTCGGAAAATATGTAGATTAGTGTAGAGTTCGGGGCTCGTTGATTCAGGCACGCGATTTCAAATCGACGTTCAGTTTCGTGAAGCGGGCCAGGTTTATAAAGTGAAAGACCCCGATTGATATATTGGTATCGATACCTTGCCCCACCAATAGCTTTGAGCACGACATGAAAGTATGTCACTCGCCTATTTTGATTGGCTGGCTGGCACTGTTTCTTTGTGATGTTTTAAGGTATCAACACAGAAGCTGAGATGAATCTGTTTTTTTTTGTTGCTTTGCTCGGTTTAGTATCTCGAAATTGGTTCAGAGGCTTGAGAAAGAGAATAATTTGAAACTCTATACTAAAGGCAAGTAAAACCTAAATGTCTACTATCTGCTCGACCGCTATGTGATATATCCATCTTCATTGCCCACTTCAATTAGCCAAATATATCAAGAAGGGTTGAAGTCTCCACTCAAACATCCGTCATATATTACATTTCGCAGTTCATGCCATTGTCATCGAAATGATTAAAATATTTACCAAATAAAAATCTATTCGGAATAAATTGGCCGCTAGCTCAGTTAGAATAATTAGGAAATGACAAATCGTCGTGTCCTTTCGAAATTTCCGTTCTTCATGACGCCAGGCTGACAAAACAGTAGTGTGTCCGATTAACTACTTGCTTTGGATAGTTCTATCCTCTCTGTGCGCTGGATCTTGGTGCCCTGAGATATATTGATCGACTTTATTCTAATTCAAGGCTATAGAGTTTGATCCGAGGTAAGATGAGTGCAAGTAATTACTTATACAGAACTTGTAGAACCAGTCTGCCTACTATACTCCACGAAAGCATATTACGTATAAGTTGTTTTTCGCTTCTCAAAATCTACTCCTCCTCATCCTCGTCAATCTCACGCTCAGTATCCAGAACGCAAAACCCCCTCGAAGGATACCAACTCTCATTATACTCAAACTCAACTGGTGGATCAAATCTCTTGGAACTTTTAATTTTGAAATATTCCCCTGTTACGTTGCTGCACATCTTCCTCTTGTGCCACGGAACAGAGCAGGAGTCTTCACCCTCGCTCGTTCCTTTACATTCGCAAAAGTCGACCAAAAAGGAAACAGACCCGCCCAACAACATAGGTTTCGTCGATACGTTATCCGAGGTCTCCTCGGGATGTCTATACCTGAGTCCTCTGGCCATTTTGACATAACAAGCGTAGAAGAGTTGTCTCATTGCCAATTTTAACGGGGAGCACTCTTGTTCCGCCAAAATTTCTCTCCCCCACCGGTCGTTGAAGGCTTCTTCCGCTAGTCGGTGATCGGGGCTCAGTATCCAGCGTTTCCAAGATGCTCGGATGTTGATAAGATTCAAGTGCCCAGGCATGAGCGGTATCTTGTCACAGATAGGGGTGAATCGTTCATATAGGTCATTCATTACCCCAAACAGCTCCGTACGATCGGGGGTTTCGTCGTTGCGTCTATTCCAAATCCTGATGGCATGTGGTGCTAATCTAGTCCATAGAGTCTCAAGGACAGTAATAGCGAGAGGAGGTATTACTTCTTCAGACCTTTTGTCTTCGGGGTAGTAACCGAACGTGGTGTAACATTGCAGGGATGGGGAGGATTGTATTATATTCCTCCAAGTGCTGGAGACTCGACGGTAGATTAATATATCAACCGGTGATAGAGAGGGGTCGAGGAAGACCTTTTCGAGTATTTCGGGGATGAAGAGGCAGTTGGAGTGGGTCATCTTTTGAAAAGGTTCTATTTCCACCACTATATACTGAGCCTTTGAGGATATGGACATATGGGACCAATTGTTTATGGTGCTGTTGGAGATCAAGTCCGTTTTATCCTTGACGTGGCATTGCATCGGTGTCCGAGTCTTGGTTGAAGGATCCAGTTCACAGATTTATCATGTGATTGTGGATGTACGTAAGTTTCTGCGTACTGTGTTGGGTTGTCTGAAAACGATATAGCGATATAGTCTCGATAGCGATATCGAGAATCTAGGTTGCAGAGGGGCTTTGCAAATAGCTTTATACCACTATCTTCCAAGCTAGAGAAGTCTCTGCGCTCTATTTATTATGACAATCTCGTTCCAGCTATTTCCTAAAAAATCCCTTTGAAATCTATAATATCAGTGACCCAAACTCATCTCTTGTGCGAATTGTGTAGTCTTGATATCGTTGCGACTTCATGATGGCCTCCTCACTTACACCCACCCTTTCACAATGGCAAAAATGAACACTAAACGAAACGGAATCAACGTGAACTGCCGGTTTTCGCGAATCACGCGTCTCCGGAGAGTCCAAATTGTTCATATAAGATTGGCGTAATATCTCCCTCACCGCACTTTTCAAGGAATTGAGCGATTTCGATACTTCCTCTACCAAATCCTCGTGCATGGCAGGGAAGACCGGGTACCTCGGTGGGTAGTCCAGCTTATCGTCATCGGACAGGTCGATTTCCCAGGTGGCGGAGACGGAGAGGAGCTTTAGGTGAGGGTAGATGAACGGTATTCTGCCGCAGATGGGGGCGAATCGCGAATACAGGCGGGGTATCTCAATATCCAGACCCGTAAGACCGGTAATTTCATCTTCTGCTCGCCGCCACACTTTCATCGCGTGTGGTGCGAGTTGAAACCAGAGGTGCTCGAGGACGGTGCGAGCGAGAGGGGTGATGACACCATGGTAGCATGTCCAATCCTTGTAAGACTCGTATTGGCCATGGTTTTTGGATACTATCGGTTCGTCTTGTATATGGATGCCGATGGTAGTGTAGTATTCTAGAGCCTGGGAGGTCTGAATTAGATTTCTCCATCTGCTGCAGACCCGTTGGCAGAGTATGACATCGATTGGTGGGAGTTCGAGGAGGATGATTTCGAGAATTTCTGGGATAAAGAGACAGTCCGGGCTATACATCTTGTTGCATGTTGTAAAGCATTGAACTGATTGATCAATTGATTCAATGGTTGATATTTAATACAAAGCTTCCTAAGACTCATAGAATAGCTAAGCCTTGTAACCTCGTATTGACCTTTGCGCTGACATGGTATTGAAGCTGGTTGTGTTGCCCTGTTGCAGAAACCGAAAGCGGACAGGGAAGGTCGCGCAAAAAAAAAAAACGCTTTAAAAGAAAAATTTTGAGCGCAGAATGGTATTCCTCCTGCTTTCTCCAACCAACATCATCAAGACTCATCGCGATTCCCGACATGTAATCAAAGGTATGTTCGCCGCCCACAATCTCTATCGCTTATGCTTGTACCTTGATGCACTGCCAATTCTTTCTCTCTCTCTCGAATGATGAAAAAAAATATCAGACCTGTTCTGAAACACACAATGTGGATAACCAATATATTGCCAAAATAACTATCTGACTTTTCTTCGTACCAACTTTTCTGTCACTTTTGCCCATTGAGATCTCAAATCGCACCGTTCGCATCGCTGACAGTTCAAAACCATAAAGATATAGAATCGCTTCGAACAGCCCAGGCGTATCACCGAGAGATGCCGCCCGTCGTAATCCACATGTACATAAATTTTAATTCATTTTAATTCAAATCAAAACTTCAATCTCTCCTTAACATCCACCCGATTGCCCGTCTTCGCGCTCTCCCTCGCTAACTCCACAATCCCAATCGTATTTCTCGCCTCCTCAGCCTTTACATGCAAATCTTCTTTGACACTCTCGGACTTCTCCCCATCCACCACCCTTCTAACGCACCCAATCACGTTACGATAGTACTCCACATAATCACCCCTCTCCGGCTTCACCTTCCCACTCACGTAACTCCCTATCCTTTTCATAACCGCTACATCTCCAAATATCTCGCCTAGTGTCTCGTCAGGCGTGCCCACAATCCCAGCCGGCACCGTAACCTCCGGCCACTCGTCCACCTTTTCCTCGCCGTATCCTTCCAAACCTATAGCGTCGACCGCAAACTCTCGCAACTGATCTTCCTGCACGTCCATGCCAAACTTCTTGTACCCTCCACGCCAGCCTTTGACTACCCACCTGTTCTGCCGGGCTACGGGAGATACCATTGATGACTTCAACTCGGCGGTGAGGGGTTTCCCGCCATTAAAGTCCGCTCTTGCGGCGTAGTACAAGTAGATTGTAAAACTGTCGTCTATACCCAAGGGTTCTGTTTGCCGCTGGTTGTCCGTGTGAGCCCACAGCCAGTCCGGGAGACCGAACAAGTGAAGTATCTGATCTATCAGATGACTTCCTAGATCGTATAGTATCCCGTTGCCAGGGATATCCTCCGATTTCCATGCCTTTGCTGCGGACCCCGGCGCATCGGTTGGAAGTCGGTAGCTGTTGAATTGAGAGGTTATGGAAATGATTGGGTTCAGGAGGGGAGCGGTATGCGGTGCCGTAAGGTATTTGCGAAGGGTGAGGAAGTCCGAGTCCCAGCGACGATTCTGGTAGACCGTTAGGAGGAGGTTGGATTTGGCGGCGAGGGAGATGAGCGAGGTGCAGTCTTGAGTGGTGGGGCAGAAGGGTTTTTCGACAATTACTGAGGGAAAAGACGCTTTAGTATATCTAGCTGATATTATTGGAGTGAAATTGTAGGAAAAAGTGAACATACCGTGCTTTCCGCTCTCCAATGCCTCCTTTGCCATATCGTAATGGCCTGGGCTTGGGGTACAGATGACGACCAGGTGGACGTTGGGGTCCTTGAAGAGGCTGGTGGCATCACGGTAGTGCTTGACATCGGGATAGTCGACCGTGACATGTTCTCCCTTCTTTGTAGAAGTCGTCGCAGCTGAACGTTGAACTACGGCGTAGACTTTGGCATTGGGCACTGCGACGATGGTTGGGATGTGGAAGGCCGTCGTGGACAGGCCGTACCCGATAAGGCCGACGTTGACGACCGCAGACATATTTGTAGTTTTTTCTTTCTTTTCCGATAGCGAATAACCAGTGGCGGACAAGGTGGATACCGATCGAGAGGGCTACCGACTGGTTTTATAGACGCCTGACAGGTCAAGATGTCGTGATATGGAGCTCACGAGGGGCTTCTGGGCCGGTCTGTCGCGGGTGTGGGGAAGTCCCCAGCCGAATGCAGCCAGCGGGAACTCCGCAAAATGCCATCCTTCAGACCGAGAGACGTGCCGATAATCATCCCACGATCACGATTACTAACTCCGGCTTCGGCTTCGGCTTCCGGATCGTCGACGAGATTTATTCTTTCCGAATGACTATTAGTCAGCTCGAAGGCTTCGATGATGGTAACTAAGTAGCTAGTAGTTGCTGTGGAGCTCCGGGCGCCGGGGTGGGACGAAAAGCAGGGGTGAGATTGCGCATTATTGCTGGCACGAAATGCGCCTGAAGCTGAAGGATAAGCTGCACGACGCGACGACTTTTTGTCACCACCTTTGCGCTCTCCGTCGATAACGGCGCCTCATAATATTACCGATCGATTGGCAATCGGATTCTAGTTCTAACGCGTCAATTGATTAATTGGACGCCGTCGTCGCTACGTGAACTCGGTTCAAACGCCAGCTTTCCTCGCCGACCGGTCACAATGTCCACAGAAGCGCCCCCCTCCCTTCTCGAGCTGATCGATACGATCACGATAGTCTCGTTCCTCTTCATGCTCATTCTCCTCGTCGCCGCCTATACAGTGTCTCTGTCTGCCCTCCCCAAAACTGCCACTGCAACCCTCCGCTTCATCTTCATATGGCATCTCTTCGACGCCCTCACCCACATGATCCTCGAAGCTAGTTTCCTATACCATTCCTTCTTCTCTCATACGCCGGACAAGAAGCTCTACGGTGCAGCCTACTCTACCGCCCCACTCGCTCTTATCTGGCAGGAATACGCTAAGGCCGATTTCCGATGGTCTGTCGCCGACCCCTTCGTGGTTGCGATCGAGTTACCTACGGTGCTCCTGGAGGGACCTGGAGCAGCGTATATATGTTATTTGTTAGCGAAGGGAGAAAACAAAGTGTGGTTCTGGATACTTGTGGTAGCGATCGGTGAGATTTACGGAGGCTGGATGACGTTTGCGCCCGAGTGGTTGACGGGCAGCCCGAATTTAGAGACCAGCAATTTCATGTACAAGTGGGTTTATTTGTTCTTTTTCAACATGCTATGGGTCTGGGTGCCTGGCTGGTTGTGCTGGGTTAGCTATGGCGAGATTGTGAAGGGATTGGGGGAAAATAAGAATGAAGCAGTTAAGAAGCGGTTGTAATAGTGGAGATATGGCTGATGGCGCGAACCGGGATTTAATAAGGACCTACATGCTTCAGTTTAGATTAGGCTAAAAGAGTTTAGATTTAGATCTGAGGTTTGAGCTGGATGGATGGATGGATCTAGATATTTGAGGTGTCATAGATGAATTACGGTTTATGTGTGTTTCTACAATATATCAAAAGCATTTGGTTTAGCAAAGTGTGAAGCTATTTTGAAGTTACACGAAGTTACTCTATCAAAGGCACAAATTTCACCAAGTGTAGAAGATAAAGGAGCGATCAGAGGTGCAGAAGTTATCAGCTAGACCTAGAAATGATAAGTGCTGCTGCAGTGCTGCAGACTTTTAGGTCCACTGATTCTGCAAAGGTTTCTGTATACTGCAGCTGGGGCAGTGTGCGAGTACCAGTGCGTCCTAGCATTTTATATAACTATCTAAAAATCTGTCCTGGTCCCCTGGTGGATCACGTATGCGTTCCTCAAACACTCTGACTTACGTGAGCATCTGTTGCAATTTCTGCGTTGTAGATGTTGTTGAAATCCGAGCGCAACCGCAAAAGCTCCCAGTCGCATTCACTAACCTCCCAACCATACGCAGCGGACGCCTGTACGAACGTGTGTGGACCTCGTGCCGGTGAACCATACCCGGCCCATGTCATAGCCGTACCGATCTCGTTTGGCAGGCCCCCACGACCGAATCCCTAAGCTTCCCCTTCATAGCTCTGAAGTACGATAATTGAGCTTTGCAAACCAAACGGGGTTCAGAGACGTACAATCCCCATCAAAATGCCGGAACTAGAGCGTTACAGCAACCAGGACCATAGTCATGCTAAAGGTATACTTTGATTATTCGCTGTTTCAGCTATTCTTCAACAATTCTATGAAGTCGACTATGCTTTGACTTGACTGTTTTGAATCACATTTGTAACCGCACACGCCCATATCTTGCTTGATAAAGCAGAGGACTGATACTCACCGTCATTGACCACAACGTGTATGGTCTCGAGACGCTGTATTAATTCTTTATGGCGCAAGTCTGTTTATAGACATCAATGGCTCGGCGGTGCGCGCCGTCGTGGTGACTACTCTGCACGTTTTGGAATTGCCCAGGTCAGACATTGATATGAAACCATTTTCTGTTGCTATAATATACTCGATTTCTAGCACACATGAAACCATCCATTTACACTACACTCCCACCAACCTCCTTCAGCGTCTTCTTCTTTTAAATAAACTCATCATTTTTTGCATTTTTCTTGGATACAAGCCCTGCATGAAAACCATATTTACTCAACCTTTGTAGATACCATTCAATTATGGATTTCTACGAACGTATAGACGACAGTGATGCTGAAGCAAAACGGCGCATAGGAATCGTGGATCCGACTTGTGAGGATGAACAGAGCGTTCTCATGTCGACTTTGGCTTCCTTCTAGTGAGTTATATACACTGATTGATAATCAGCATCCATTGCAAGGAGAAAAGTGACTGACAATTCACAAATTGAAAGCCTGTACCGCCGTGCGGCTCACTATACCTTCACTCACCGTCGACGACGCAATTTCTATTCCCTCCCTCGATCTCAACAAGAAATTTTGAAGTCCATTTCCTTCCAACCAACCCTCGATAATCTCGATGATTGCATTGAAAGAAATGCCACTTTTGCAGAGGCTCTGCTCCGATCTGGATGCGATAGTTTTGGTATCGATGTTCGAGGCGCCGAGTCTTGGAAAGATCTTGCTGATAATAGCGACATGGATAAAGCGAGAAGTACCATGAAGCAGTTTGTCCGAGATTGGAGTAAAGAAGGCGAGAATGAGAGGGAAGAGTGCTACGGTCCAATCCTCGAAGCCATTGACAGGCTGTTCGGTGATGTCAAGCCAAGATGTGATGTCCGCTTTCTCATTCCCGGTGCCGGGCTCGGAAGACTGGCTTTTGAGATCTGTAGAGAGGGATATGCATCTGAAGGAAACGAGTTCTCATATCATCAGCTCGTGGCCTCCAACTTTGTCCTCAATAAGTGAATATAAAAGCTTCTTGACGTGCAAATTAGGGGACAGAATTCTGACATAAATACTCTTTATAGCACGAGCAAAGCTGACGAGTGGACCATCCACCCCTTCTGTCTGGGATTTTCTCACCACCGCAACCGCGAGAATCAAACCCGCCCCGTCACCATCCCGGATATCTACCCGGCTGCTGATTTAAACCGCCAACTCGAGTTCACGGCCCCGGAAGGCGGTCATCGGCCCCCGGGCGTTTACCGCTACCGTCCTAGCCAATATTTCTCCATGTCGGCGGGAGAGTTCGTACAAAGCTACAACACTGCCGAATGTGCAGCGTCGTTCGACTGCGTTGTTACCTGCTTCTTTATCGATACAGCTAGGAATTTGCTGGATTATCTAGAGACTATCAGAAATGTGCTTGTTGAGGGCGGTGCCTGGATCAATAACGGGCCGTTGTTGTGGCATTGGGAAGGAGCAGATGCGACAGAGGGTAAGGATGGAGGAGAAGGAAGGAAGGGGCAAATAAAGACTTTTGAAGCTGTCGAAAGTGCAGCTGAGGACGCTGAAGGTAAGTTTCTCTATTCTATCGACGTGAAAAAAGTCCTCAAGGATTCTAACGTGACATTTGGGAGGGTTATAGCACCTCAACTTCCACCAAGCTCTAGATTACCCTCGGCTCATTCCCATCCTCACGCTCACTCTGGCGCACCTGATGCACAACCACACTCGCATTCTCACTTCGATTTGTCGGACATCCACGCTCACGGTAACGGCGCTGCTACGGGCTCACATTCATCATCCGGCAAACCTGACTGGCGTGGTAGCTTGGAGTTTACTCTTGAGGAGGTATTACAATTGGCTAAACTTTACGGCTTTGAGATTTTGGAGAGGAAGACCTGTAAGACGGGTTATATTGAGGACGATAAGTGTATGGGAAAATATGTTTATGAGCCGGAGTTTTGGATTGCGGTTAAGACGGGGGATGTTGCGGATGTGGTGAAAGAGCGGTTGAAGAAATCTGATCATGAGAAGGAAGGGTTCGAGGAATATACAAAGCGTCTTGAGCGAAACATCCAAAGAGAGAAAGAGAGGAAATAGACCATTGAATTATTGGAAATCCGTTAGACCATGTTCTGAATTATCAGGTGGAGTATTGTGTCGAGAAGATAGCCCCGACGAGGGTCGCTGCATCTTTGATACGGAAATTATTGATACAAGGCGAAATAAATATTGAATTTATTGATTGATCAAGCTCAAAGAATCCCGTGGCCCATTCAACATTAACATTAATAGAAAGGTTAGTGTATGATTGCACAATCTGCTTCATCGATAGTGAAATTCATTCAACTAGAGTTTGATGCTAAACTCAAGGCTATTTTTTCCTTTCCATGCATCCGCATCTATTTTGACCTGCTTGTAAATATAAAACACGGAACGATGAAGAATATCATAGGCTATATAGACTAACTGAATATTCACGGTACTAAATGTGTAACAAACAAAGTCCTATTAGTCCAGCAAATACTGCCGTAAAAGCCACGAGGGATCGAGAATCAATTCTTGGAAGGTGCCCCGGCATCGTCTTTAGGTTTGTGATCCGCACGAAATTCATCAAAACTTTTCACAGCGCTTAGAGTAATTGGATGTTGAGCCCCCACACCTTCAACTAACCCGGATATCGCCTTCTCAAAATGCCCCTCAGCCAAAGCGAACTGATTAGTCTTTACTTCCAATCTAGCCAATCTAGCCATAAAGTCATATGCTAGCCAGACTTGATCCCCCGCCTCCTGCTCGATCCCCTTAATCGCTTCACGGTACACCTCTTGGGCGTCGTCCAGTCTTCCGAGATTCTCAAGGGTTGAACCCATATTTCCTTTCACAAACATTGCCATGCTCGAATTTTTCCCGTAAGCTTCTTCCCAGCCCGGCAATGTCCTTTCATAGGCACCCAGTGATTTCTCCAGCTCCCCTGCTTTGAGGTAGGCATTCGCAAGACCGTTCTCTGCGAGCAATAGCTTTTTTTTATCTTCCACCCCCGGAGCGGAAAGCACTTTGATTTGTTCCTCTGCGGCAGCTGCGGCTTGAAGGTGGAGATTAGATTGAGTATATGTCAAAAATATACCATACATTCTATCCGCGTCGTCAATGGTGTATTCGTAGCCCAACTCATCGCGAACGCGCATGAGCTCCTCAATATGCGAGATTGTGAGATCCCGCTTTCCTTTAGGCATATTGTGAAAGTCGTGAGAGGCGCGATGCGCCTCGATGACATCTAACCCTGCTAGAAGAAATCCGGGTCCATCTTTTATCTGTTCTCTTAAGACTAGGTAGTCTGCAGTTGGCGGGTCGATTTCGAACTGAGATTCTTTTGGGAATATTTCTAGATTTACGATTAATCCGAGGTCGCTGAGTTTGATCAAAAAGCCTCTATATTTGAACTTTGACCACTGCCCATCCGCGTTGACAAATAGCTTCATCCAGTCGAATTCCGGGCAACCTTTCGAATGAAACTTTTTGACCGCTTCTTCGAATATCTCCTCGTTCAAGCCTTTGATGTCCATGATGGAACAAAGAGAAAGAAATTTGGATATCAGCTTTTTGTCCTCCTCTTCAACTTCAAGTTTGCGGAAAGAAGTCTCCCATATCGCAAAGTTGTTGATGTGCTGCCCCGCAATCGCGCCTTCGTCGAGATACTCCCTAACTGCTGGGACTTCCTTGTCTATAAAAGCTTTCGCTTCGTTGAAGGCGACTATATAGTCATTTACGCTGATTTTGGGCGTTGTGCTTTCGATATATTTGTACGCCATCTCGATAGAAGGGCGGTAGTAGCCCACCGCGTGGACCAGATGTGATGGAGATTTGATTTCGTTGAAAGGGTCTGAATTTATTGTCAGATTCAAGATGCTCAGTATCGGTGTCTCTCCATACTGCGGAGCGAGGCTGTCGAGTAAACCTAACAGTTCGGCCATTATGGATGCTGTTTTTCAAAGCTGCCGTTGTTTTGTTTAATTTCGAAGGCTTCGCGGGAATATTTCCTGGGTATGGTTTTGGCGAAAGCGTTTCCAGAAAAGTGTCTTTATAAGCCTAAACGAGTGTTTCGGTTTTGTCAGAAGTGGGACTTTTCAAAGCAGCTCTCAAGATTACAATTCGGAGAATCTGGCGCGGTATTTCGAGGCTGAGTTCTCCTCATTTCAGCCCTTTGGTGGGATCAAGCCTATGCATACTCACATTATTGTTTTCTGGTTAGAATGCCTTGGCAACACTCCGAGCTGGGCAGTTCGTTCTCTCATACACCATGCTAATAAAGTATGTATACGACCTACTCAAACGTCTGAGTTTCGATGTTCCCCCTGTTGAAGATGATTGAGCGCTCGAGACTATAGAACAGACGCCAGAATATACACTCAGCCTAAACATGAAAAGAAACTCTACTCTATAAATGTCTTTAACCCTCACACCTTTATTTTGAACATGATTTACTGAACCGTGCAAGAATAAATAGTCTTCCCTAGTTACAAGTCCATGTTAAGAATCCAGCTTGTGTTTTTTTCCAGGCGACCATTTCATTTTTGCAGGTTTGGTTCTTGGTATTTCATTCCGGCAGATTTGATATTGACTGACTAAACAAAGAGCAAAGCTTTTGGCTACACATGAGAACTGTGGTTTACCAACTGTGGCTGGAGATATCATCTTCTTCGTGAAAAATCGCCAATATATCTTTAGCTTTATCATGAGAACTGGTTGTGGAGATCTGGCGATTGTTTTATGTCGTTGGACGCTTATTGATCGAAGTTGATTTGATCAATTGATGAAGTACTAGTTTGTTGACGTTAGAGGGTTTAATGCTACATCAGTTAGAAAGTGACCATAATACAAATAACAAATAGGAAATGGATAAGAAGCGTTTCATCATGATAATGATGGGTGTTGTTCCAAAATAAACGCTGACTTTAATTTAACATCTAACGCTTAGGAATGCATGGAATTCGAATGGAGGTCCAGTTAAGATGCATATGCACTATTTTAGCCCCAACAAGTTTGCACATGTAGCAGTAGAAGTGGCCAAACTAATGAGAGGTGTGCCTAGTGGCGGTATAGGTCACGAGTTTTCTCGATCGATCGCAAGTCAATCTATGCATATATATATATATATACGATCTAGGTTGCAAGTCAAAGTAGCCCCTATGTGTCTAGAATCATACAACCTTAGCCAAATGTGCTGCCAATGAATGTGGCCAACAGTTTGTACTATCCAATTCGAAAGTGCGCTGCGTACTAGTTAGGTAAAGATGACGGCACTCAGATAAATACCTAACGGAAATACTTATACTTGAAAAATAATAGAATCCTCAAGTATCTGACGCTTTTCAAAGGTTGATGAAACCTGATTGTGATCGAACGCATAGAAATGGGTTGATAACGTCAGCCACATGTTGGTTGCCCCGCCACGCAAAGCTTTGTGGCTTATGTTACGGGCAAACAAACAACACACTTTCACACGCGCACTTCATCGCGGCTCACAAACCCAACCCCAGGCTCATCTTCCTCTCGTCTTCCTCTCGTCTCCCTTATCATCTCTCCGTCACCAGCATTCAACCATTGCACTCCATTCGCAACGATCACAATGGCAGAGTAAGCATCCTTTCTACGTTCAGCATAAACTTTTTGGCTCTTTTGGCCACGAAACTCCTAGCTGACTTGCCTCTTTTTGCTTTCACCGTAGTCAAGCACCGCGTCAATGGGGCGTTACACCCGCGATTTCGCACGCCTTACCTACAGACCAAGAAGTCAAGATCAACAATGAACTTATAGAAGAACTGAAAGCGGTGAACAGCTTTGAGAGTGCTGAAGAATCACAGAAACGGTAATCTCTATATACAACCTCCTTGTCTGGCCGGATGGGCGATCTCTTGGGTGGAGGCAAAAAGTTGTTAACAGTTGGAATTGTCGGGTTTAGTGTCGATGTTTTGAAACGACTGCAAAAGATCACAGAGGAGTTCGTACGACAGGTTTACATTTCGAAAAACCAAAACGAACTTGCAACGAATAGTGCTGGTGGGAAGGTTTTCACATACGGAAGCTATCGGTTGGGGGTTGTTGGGCCAGGTAAGCCCTAGTGTAACTACTTCACGGACTGTGGAGTAATATATCAACTGAGGTGTCTGCGAACGTTATAGGATCTGATATCGACACTCTCGTCGTCGCCCCGAAACTCGTCACTCGCGAAGACTTCTTCAAGTTTTACCCTCCGTTACTGAAAGCCCTTAACAAACCCAACGAGCCACTCATCATCGAAGAATTAGCACCCGTTCCGGACGCATTTGTGCCGATTATCAAGTTTGTGATGTATGGAATCTCTATAGATTTGATCTTCTGCCGCCTTGGGGTTGCTCAGGTGCCTGCCGACATGACTCTCGAGGACAAGAATCTGTTGAGAGGACTTGACGAGAAAGAACTAAGAAGTTTGAACGGAACAAGAGTCACGGACGAGATCTTGACGTTGGTGCCCGTCCCCGCTGTCTTTAAGCATGCTTTAAGAGCGATCAAGATTTGGGCCAAGTGTAAGGCCATCTACGGGAATGTTTACGGGTTTCCGGGAGGAGTTGCTTGGGCAATGCTTGTTGCTAGAATTTGTCAGCTATATCCAGCAGCAGTAAGCGCAGTGATTGTCTCGAAATTTTTCAGAATTTTGGGCCAGTGGAATTGGCCCCAACCGGTGCTTCTCAAACCGATCGAGGATGGACCTCTGAATGTTCGAGTGTGGAATCCAAGGGTACGTTCTTCTCATTACCAATTTGGAATGGGTAGTTGAGGCTAACATTCGTAATAGCTATATCCTAGTGACAAGAATCACCTGATGCCTATCATCACGCCTGCCTACCCATCAATGTGCTCGACCCATAATATCACTCCATCGACTAAAGCTGCAATTTTGGGCGAGATGGCAAATGCGGCGGACATCGTGGATAAAATAATCACCGGTGGTGGTAGTTGGAACCAGCTATTTGAACGACATTCGTTTTTCACAAAGGACTACAAGTATTATTTGGCGGTTAATGCGAGTGCAAAAGAGCAAGAAGCTAGCGTGAAGTGGTCCGGTCTCGTGGAATCTAAGATTCGACATTTGGTGATGAAGCTTGAGATGTGCAATGACGTAATCGCTAGCGCTAGACCGTATGTCAAATCGTTCGAAAAGATACAGTATTGCAGGACCGAAGAGGAGGCGCGCAAAATTGCGAACGGAGAAAAGCTGGAAAATGCCCCCCCGGTTGAAGCTGCGAACCCTGCGACTGGGGAGACTGCCGGAGAAGTGCTGGAACAAGACAAGAAAGATGGCGTTCCGCTGTGGATTTCAACATTCTACGTTGGGGTCGAACTCGTACCCGGATGGACAGGATCGGTTAACATTACCTGGCCAGCGAGGGAGTTCTATCAGATGTGCCACGGTTGGGAAGGCTATGACGAGGAAGTTCATTGCGTCAAATTGGATTTGAAGAAGAAGTATGTTACCTCGTGTTCGACCTATGGCAAAGCAGTTACTAATACTCAGCGATCGTAGTTTCACTCTGCCTGATGAATGCTTTGAATTCGGAAAAGGAGATGTCAAACCAACTAAGCCAGTCGTGAAAAGGAAGGTTATCAGAAAGGTCGCCAGCAACATTGAGGCGTCGCAGGGTGGAACAAAGAGAACCCACGAAGAAAACCAGACTACAGGCGAGGTGCGTTGCCCATTATTCCTTTATTCAATGATGCTTACATCTAGAGATGAGCTTTGTGCACCTGACTGGATTTTTCTTTCCCCGTAAAGCATTCTTTTTCAAGGAGGTACTGACTATGCAACTATAGGGAGACGTTAAACGGACGAAAGTCGGAGCGCAGGTCCCAGTTCAAGGCTAGGTTCCTGAACGGCCACCTGCAGGAAAACACCAGAGAATCTCATCTGCTCGTAACTATACCTTACTTCATTGTTACTTATCTCATCCCCATTCTCGAAAATGCTGATCGATAGCTGCCGGTTCCTTTCTTCTAGCCCAACCACCAATCAACAATACCTCTCTAGTCACCACTGACCAATCGCCTTCTCGTACTGTTACGCCTACATTCTTGTTGAATCAGCAGACCCCCCTTATAGCTTCTGTTAATACCGGTATTTTCACGCCTCCCGGAAAACATACAGCTGCGATTCCGATTAAACCAGCTGGACTCTCTAAATTACTCGCAGAAAAGATCGACAACTCCGTTATCCCTATTGTCACGTTGTCTGATGATATAGAGGAACCCAGAAAAGTTCTGAACAAAATCGCCAATGGAAATGGTAATGGCAATGGCAGACGAAAGCGACGGGGCGGTCGCCCATCTTAGGCCCTTTTTTTTTGGCCCTAATCCTTTTTTTTGCAATGCGAATCAACTTTTCGAAATTCTACGACATGCCAACAAACACTTTTACCCATGGTTCGAGTTTTCTACCATCTCAACGATATGATATCCTAATGCTTTAAACCTTCAGATCCAGCTTCTTTTCTAAGAATATCCGTCTATCAAGACTGGGTTGTTGCTAAAGCGACAGCCCCACTCTTAGCAGGATAAACCAGCGGGCGCCTTATTTGGGTACTCCGCCCATGCTAATTGTTCAAAACCAACAGTGAAGAAGACAAAAGGCAGACAGTGTCGAAACCGTTTACATTTCCCAAAAAAAACCCAAAAAAGTAAAAAAATTTAAATATAAAAAGAGATCAGAAGAAGGGAAAATAATTATGAGACCCAATAATTCTCTTAGTACGCATCCCGGAGCTCGTTTATTTCAACGAGAATTTCAAATTACATGCGCTGGCCACAAGTGGTCAATAATACGGTGTGTCAAAACCCTTCCTTATTCCTCGTTTCTTTATCGTTCTAAGGTGTCGGCGTTCATCGTCTGCTTGTCTTGAAAATGCTTGTCTTTTGCCGCTTTATCACTTCTGTGCGCGCTTTTTCTTCTAGAAGCCTTGAAGCAGAAATTTTTGAGTTTTCTTTTAGACAGGAGATGGTTTAATTTAGAGACGGAAATGTAATTATCACCATCAACTTGCAGTAGTTTCTCTTTTACGCGATAAGGTTGCTGCCGTTTTCTTCAATTTCGGATCGATTGGGTCCAACTTCTCATCGCTCATGCACTTACCCTTGTTGGGGCCTGCAAAACCATGGGTTAATCGTCGAAGTTCTAAGTTTCGGCTTGTATCTATTTCGTAGGGCTTTCAATTAGCAAGTTGCACTAAAAATACATAATTTTCTATTCGAAGCTTTTGATTCTCGACGCCAAAGCTAACTAGATCACAAGAACATACTGAACTACATCTTGGCGTGTGGCGAAAATATTCGGATCAATCGCTTTACGATTCGTGGAACTAAAATACAGGCATGGTTTCTGGTTAGATCGTTTCGCTTCTTTGCGGCTGAACAATAGCCAAGATATACCAAGACTGCAATCAAATTGCACAGACTGTCGGAATCTAGATGCACGGAAGGCTAAAATGCTCATGGGATTCTCTGGGCGCGCCTCGGCGCGCCAGCTTTTGATCCTTTGGAATTCTGTTTAAAGAGGAACCAGTGTCGTTCTTTCGGAATAATCGGATTGCAATAAATCGCATTTTCGAGCGACTCTGGAAGAACCCACGGTTACTTATTTTCTCCAGTATTAAGATTGTCGAGAAAATGAAGTTATTTGCGGCATCTATCCTGGCAGTCTTGACTGCGCTGCAAATTACAACAGCCAACGCGACGCCGTCATCGTGCCGCTCCTCATCGGTCACGTCGTGTACCAAAGCGATAAAATCAACAAAGACGAGACCTGCCTCATTGATCAGTTGGTGTTCTTCGGTACTAGGGTGCGTGAAGAGCACCACAACGATTACTGGAGAACCGGTTACTACAACCACCACCAAAGTTGTGTGGGAGACTTATACGGATGAGTTTATTGTATGCATTGATGCGGTTTCGTCCCAGAGGAGTTTGCGGGGGGTTTGGCTAACTCAAGCCTTCGGGGATTGTATTAGCTCACCGAGGAAACCAGCACTTATAGTTATACATACACGGTTCGTTCATTCTTTGTTTTTTGGTATTTCTGATAGCTAAGGAGGGATACTGACGCTGAACACCTATAGGAGACCACATACACAGACGTTGCAACATTTGTAGTAACACCAACGTTTACAGTGGAGTATGAACGAAACCGCGTCGATATTTATCTTGAGATCAAATTCGTAGTTTCTGACAATGGGTTTAGAAAATTCGCGGTAATAACGGTTGCCCCACAAGTCGGTCGCCGCAGTGAAGAGGAGGTCCACCCTAAAGACTTACTTAGGCGCGCAGGGGCGACGTCGATATGCCCAACCAATGTTCAAAAGCAAGCTTGTTCTTGCATAATTACTAGATGCGCACCACCTATCACCAAAGATGCGAGGGAGACAATTAGGGTCAAAGAAACGGAAACTAGTTTTACAGTATGTTTTCCAACGAATATACGAACTCGTGTGCAACAATTTATGCTAATTTACCCTTGAAAAATTGTATAGCTCGTTCCCCTCGGCATTACCTACACAAATATTGAATACGATGTATCTCTGACGACAGAAGTCATTAGCTACACATATACTGATTTCTCCGCTGTGCTTTCAACCCGCACGAGGACGATAAAGTGCACACCATCGTCCGCGAATCCTTCGTTTTACTTGCAAGCCACAAATGCCCCCCCCATCAACGGAAAGTACTACTGGGCCGCGCCACTCACCCCGCGAATTCTAAGTTTTTCAATCGAAGCACAGTTCACATCCGATATTTCAGCCGCCACCGTGTTCTCGTTAGACTCGGAACAGCGTCTTATCACGAGTCATAAGAACGGGACGCTATATGGCAACATTGACTCCTACGGCGATTTTCAACTCGCGCATCTGATTACTCGAAATGAAGTTCAGAGGCGGAATTACTTGTTTTGGAAGTGTGAGGTGAGACCTCCGAGTGGCAAATTCCCCGGTGGGTATGGGGAGCTTTACTGTTTATCGCCTGGATTTTGGAAGGCGGATGTATGGAACTTTTGCCCACTATATGTGGAATATTTTAATGCTGGGTTAATATTGGGGACTGAATGGAGCGAAACTTCTCCGGACTGTTTCAACGTAACGTTTCTGGTGAAACCGGTTTGTGGGGGGGTCTTGCTTACATAGCTGGAAGTCATCTAATAGGCTTTACTTTCATTATGAGATATGGGAAGTTGTACATTTTTATAAAGATTAATGTATTGGAATTTATACCAGCGATGTAATCATGTTTTTTCCAGTTGTTTCTATCTTACTAAGCTAACCTAATCAGGTATTAACATATGGTCTATAGCTGATAGGCTACGCTGAATTTACAAGTAGACTGAATAAGCTTAATAGCCACGGATACGTTATCCAAAGCTACTGTTCTTCACCGTGGAGCTCTGGTCAATGAGACAACTGTTGGTGCTAGTCCTTGTCGTACCTCGACAATATCAAATCTTCCTGTAAGCCTTAGATTTGTAAAATTATCGGATCATCTACTATGAGCACCAACATCGTGGATGACTAAGGGATCAACAACAAATTTAAAACTCATTGGTTCCCCATACTGGTAATCTGGGAAAAGTTCCGCAAGCTGAATATCCGTGGGTCTCCCCCTATGTAAGTATGCAGCGGCATACGAGTCGTCACTTGCTTGCTGCTCGCCTGGTTCAACCTCATCCTCGGGTGGGTGATTTCCATTGTTCATTAAGAATTTTAGAGTATTCCGACGTGGAGTTTCACTACCGATTAATCCTTGCGGGTCTTCGATGTGGACATCCCTGTCAAACGGGATGCGAAAGTCTTCAAAAGGGATTTCAGTGTAAGGTCGACTCTGGAAACGTTGTGGTCCCGGATTGGGCACCTCTGGGGAACTTTTGTCGGGATGCTCAATATTCATGGCTCCTGCTGGTAGATCGAGGTTCTCTTCAGCGTCACCAGTTTCAAAGGGGTCCCAATAATGCGACTCGATGCCGAGAGGTTGGAACCCATCTTCTCGGTTGTCGGAATTGGCATTCGCAAATCCCCATCCGCCTATCACCATTTCGTCTGCATCGGCTTCTTCGAGGTCGCCTATAATGGTGATGGGTCTCTGGCCTGTCTCTTTATTTCCCTGAGCGCGGCCGCTACTTGCACGCTCTGATGGCTCGGGTGGAGCTCTCTTCATTAATTTCTTGACGCTTGGACTTTCGTCTCTCGCCGATTGAAATATTTCGGGTTCCTCCTCTTCATTTACTTCTCCCTGAGACTTACCGGCAGGTGAATAATACGCACCCCAAAAGTCAGCTGCTGGAAATTGATCCTTTTCTATTTGGTAATCTATGTATTGCGGCTCTTCATCCTGAATAGCTGCTGGATTCATATCTCATTAGTTCCGTTTCTCGGTATCGCTATCTATTAGTCGATAAGGGAGATTGGTACCTCTATCAGGGGCTCCGAGTATATCGACCTCTTCCTCCATGCCACCAGATACGCCAATTTCACCATCGGGATCCTGGATATCAAAGTACTCATGTCCTCCATAACCATCCTGGCTATCTAACGCAATGACGAGAGGATCTTCATCTTTGCAATCTGCTCCCTGATGAATCTCGAGACGGAGCAAGACGTATGGAAAATCGGCTATACAGGTTAACGCAAAATATTCCTGATAAAAAGCAATTGACTTTGATATCCAACTTACGATTAACGTCCCCTCCGTAATACGCAATTGTATTTATCACAGCGTTATCGCGCGTTATAATGTCATTAGCACATTCTTCACTCCAGGGATCCCAGAAGTTTCGACGGTAACGGTCACCCGGTGTTACTTCCCAATCTGTCCAGAGTGTTCGTGCTACCGGTTCGACTTGATATTTATCTGTAACTCGATCGTGGCTTTTTACCCTTACTTGTACTGCTTCTAGCCATCTTGCGTATATATCAACTGGGTAGAGAACTATGAGAAATGATATGATGTGGGAAACGTGTTGCATG
This sequence comes from Dactylellina parvicollis, assembly GCA_036971385.1. Taxonomy (NCBI): domain Eukaryota; kingdom Fungi; phylum Ascomycota; class Orbiliomycetes; order Orbiliales; family Orbiliaceae; genus Dactylellina; species Dactylellina parvicollis. The sequence continues at coordinate 1,027,801 of JAJTUD010000005.1, forward strand.
ATGTACACATGTGGTGTCGGCGAGCACTGGTTTGCAATTTTGCAAGTTGGTCGAAAATATTATTGAAGCGCTACCAACCCGCAAAAATATTGAACGTCGGACGCAAGCTTAAGAGATCAATCAACCTGGGATGCCTTTGCCACGTCTCTAGTGGATTCTGTTATTGATAATCTGGGAAAAATTCGGGATTCCTTCATACACGACACATGCCTTCTCACATGAGATAAATTTAAACGATCAAGATTCAACAGTCCCAAAGGACCGAATCAGCTCCTATTTGCGCTATGAGGAAACTTAGTAGGAACCCGGTAGAAATGCAGCTCGAAATTGGGAAGCGAATGCATATTAATACTCTCATTGATTGCGCTCAATTCGTTGTGGAAATGTTCGAAACTACCTCAACAGGCTTTTCGAAACGAGCCGAATACACCTCGCAAGTTTTATATGTTCTAATAATTCTCGTCAGGATTACAGGAATATGATCGGCAACCGATAACAGTCCGATTAACCCTAATAGCGACGTCTTGTTCACTAAATCGTACATATACTAATTCAGGAATCAATGAGGTACCCATGGCCATCATCCACGCTTTGGGTAGTGAGCATATGCCCTAACCTCGTTTTTGGTCGTTGGCTCGAATTGCAACAATGGAAAGAAACAGTCACCTGGCAGCCGGACCCCGAGACTGGCGACAGAGTTGAAAACTCTGTGGTGAAGGAGTCGTTTACTACATTCACAGACTTTGATGCAGTATGGACAACTGGTGGTTGTGCGAATGGAGTTGTCTCAGACAAAGGCTCATTGCTGCGCAGCATCAGATACTTCAGTGGCAATCCGAACCGTAGGTACTTGATTCTTATTGCTCTTCATATACATGAGAGGTTCTTTTAGAGTATTGAGGTGAAAATCAGCCATTATATTTGGAGCCCTCAGATGTTTGGAGCATGTTTCCTATGGATGCACCATTTCAATAACTGACTTTAAGATCTTGTAGCGCGATTCCCATTTATCCTAGCGGCTATTGAGGTGCATGATGGGGATGACTGCATGGACCCAAATTCGGTTTCTGTTGAATTCCCCGCAGAACCGAATGAACCAAATGCAGGTCCACAATTATTCGCTTATGGTGGAAATCAAAACTTGTGGGATCCAAATACCTCAACCCTTGCCGACGATATCGAAGCAGGTTGGGAGCTCGGGATTGAAGATAATCCATTCGGATTTGACTATGACATGATCGCAACGGAAGATCAACAGATGCACGAGGTCTTCAATGCCCAAGACCAACTGGAAATGGATGATTGGGAGGATATGTTGGAATCTGAGAATGATGAGGGTAGATTCAAGAAGAAACTCAGGAAGCGGGACCCAATAAAGTCCGATACCGAGTCAGTCGAAGATGTAGGCCCCGTCATTCCTACAGAGTTCCAACTGCAGGACCTAGGCCCTTACGAGGGCATTCATGTCAATCAAGATGCGTTATTGCAGGAACGAATACAGGCTCTGGAGGATTTCCTCGATGATACCACGCCAACTATGTCCGAAGCAACGATGGAAAACGAAGATTTTGAACCGTTGGGAAGCCCAGATATTGTGGACCTCGAACAGTTGGTCGCACCTCAACGCGACATTCCCTTTGAGGATGATGAGGGTTTCGATAATTCTATCTTGGAGGTCAATATGCTCCAACATGGGTACAGATTTAAAGCGAGTACTAGTATCAGGTTTATCTCCGATATTTCACAGTGGTATCGCGTACCAGGGGGTGGGATTCAAAGATATGTATATGGTCGGGTGCAACCAGACGATTTTGGCTACATCTTGTCTGAGTCCGCTCCTGCGGCATGATATTAATTAAATATAATCGATCATGCAGACTATTCATAGATTTTGCATCCGTAGGCTTTTGCAGATATTGTGACCCCCAATGTGACTATGCTTTTCTACATTCAAAACGGCGATGTCATTGATGAAGAACTAGTTTTGTGACCAACTCAGTTCAGAAATATTTCAGAATTTGCATGTTGTAGGATTCAGATTTTTGCTGCCATTAAGAAGATCTTGGTCTCACGATCAGTGGTATATGAGCGAGTTTGCTGTTATTTTATGCTTGCGGTTACTATCAACCAAAGCGTATTTGTAACGGTTCATATTATATTTCGTTCGTATCTATTGTACGTTCGTAATCAATCCTGAGCTAGATTCCTAGGCTTCTACTCAACCCCAAATTTTGAAATACTTTTATCGAAATTAAGACAAATATGACATCATCTGCACTGAACTGGATACTGAATCTTGGGTTTCTCTCTAAGTCAGCCCTCTTTACCTTGGTTTGTGCTCCAATGATAGTTGACGCCCGCTGGTTGGAAGCAAAACAGGTAATATGGGGCTTTGATTCGGATATTGGCCAAGAATACGAGGAGTGGGCAGCCAGAACCAACTGGACAGATTCTGACTCTGTATGGCAGACTGGTAATTTAGGTGGATGCTCAGGTCTACTTGCCGACCAACCAGGCGCTGTAGTAGATACCATTTGGTTTTCAAATAAGTATCCAGAACGTAAGTCTGAATTGCCTTCGCTTGTATTTTACTTTGTTTGGAAGGCCGCTAACTAAGGATATATCTGAGAAAATTTAGCTTCTTTTCCACATCTCCTCGATCATATTGAAATACATCGCGGAAAGTATTGCAAAGATCCCAAACCACTGAGAATCCCAATTGAAAATACTATGAGCTTCATTGAGATGAACCCACAACTCCATGCTTCACCACAGAACCATTTATTATCGGATCTGGAGGACCTTTCAAACGACGCCATCAAGCCTTGCCACATTGAGAACATGGATGAATTTCTTGGAGGAGGCTCAAATGGGAGGTCGAGCTCCTCGAGTTGCAGTAGTCCTGCAGCAAACGGAAATAATCTAGCTGGTTTTGAAATAGGAATGGAGGATCCCAGTGAAGATGATGTGGCTACCAACGGGGTGGAACTTTGGGAACTTTGGCCGACTTTCCAATATGAAGCACCAGCAAGCATACGATTCAGAACAAACTTTTTGGCGCCGCGTAGGATATATAGGGCTCTCTAGGGTTTCGTAAGATGTTATACCTATAGCTTTCCGACTAAAAAGCGTCAAGCCGGAGATTATCATGAACATTGATAGATATTTCGTTATTAAATTGCTAGTTTCTATTGCTGAACTATACATAATGCATACTCTAGCATATGAGTAAAAGAGCGACGTAGAATTTTGTTTTAAATAAATATTCCTTTTCACGTATTCCGACACAAAATCAATATACTTAGTTACTCTTTTCATCAACCTCAACGCCAGCATGCTCCGGCACTTTTGTAGCACCCACTACACCCTTCCCATTATCCGCCTCCAAATCTGAATCTGACCTGCTTGTAGTGTCTGCTTCCTTGCGCTCCTTGAAGTACATGAAGAGGAAGTAGATAATGACGGTAACCCAGTAAAGGTTGTATGAGATAACTGAGCCGTAGGTTGCAGAATTTTGCCAGCCGAACACTATCCCACAGTATAATTTAGTTAAGGGGCACGAAGCAATTTTTGGTAGGAAACGCGATGAAACTTACGTGCGTTGAAGATACCCCAGCCACCACCACCATTGTAACTTGGCGAGCAACAGTTGACATGCCAGACGCTCTGCCGAATATCGTAAGATCCTGGCCCGGTTCCTGTTTCTGCAACGTCACCACCGACAAGTTTGCCGTATTCGTACATTTCAAGCGTCCAGACTCCGCGAGAGAAAAGACCAGCGGCGACAAGATAAAGGAAGCATGTCGATATAATGAGGAATATTTGAAGATGAACAACGTTTCCTCCTCTGTAGGGAAAATATTTAGTAATTGCTAAGTAACTCTGTAGAAGTGACTGGATATTTCAACTCACTTGTAAAGGATGAAACCGATAGCGGTACCGGCGAGAATTCCTGTGATAACCGGCAATGGAAAGGCACTAGCAGGATAGGAGAGTCCAACACCACCAACAAAGATGACGGCCTCGAGACCTTCACGAAGAATTGTGATGAAAGGTAGGATGAATAGCGAATATTTCTCCAGTTTTTCACCAAAAGTAGTCTTCTTGCTTGGTGATTGGAGAGCTTGCGTTATCTTTTTCTGCCATTTGGTCTGTAGTTTTGAAACTCGTAGAATAGCAGCTCCCATAATCTATTGTCGGTCATTAGTCAATATCCAAAATAATCACGGCGCCATAGTGATACATATCGTAGACATATAACTTACAGTAATAATAACGCTCGCGATTAAGCAAAAAATACCCTCCCATAAGTTTTCGGACTTTGCCCAAGCGTCTACACCAAGTCGATAAAAGGCGCCAATCATCCCACCACCAATAGCAAGGACGAGGATGAAACCAGTTACAAGTCCAAGCCAGACATGTCTTCTCAAACGGACATAGGCTGTCCGGTCGCTCTCCGGCGTATCGAAAGTTTGCTTGAGGAAAGAGAGAAGGATAGAAGCGATAATTGCAGTTTCGAGAGATTCTCGAAATACAATGAAGAACACTATGGTTTAACAGCAGATTCATTAGAATCTGCCAAAATTGGTGCTTGCATTATCAAAAGCTGCCCATTTACTGGCAGAGGAGGGGTTGTGCGTTGCGTGTTACATACCTGGAACCGCGAAGACGTTCGGCATCTTCGCTATCTTTGAGCTTTTGCAGCTCTAAATGATTAGATCCGATAGATAAAGCGCCAAAACCACGGATCTGATAAAGATGGCGAGAGATAATAAGAATCTTTTTTAAAAAGAGAAAGAGGATCAGAGGAAAGAAGAAGAATTCCTCTAGATCTGATCAGATTATCAGAGGATTGGGTGGCTGCGGTGATATTGAGGGCAACCGCAGACCGGGCTCGAATGCAGCTAATGACTAAATGCAAGGAGTTCCTGCCACCCGAGGCTAGCAGGTGATTGGATTAAACGATCAAAACCCCAAGCAAGAGAAGTTGCGGAAAACGGTTTTCTCCGGATTCCCGCTATCTATTGCCATCGTGCGCCAGAGTTATCAATGCATCACCCGTTCAATATTAGTGTGCAGTGGGGACGAGCGTATGCACATGCACGAAACAAAAGAGAAAAGGAAGTAGCGACGGCTCAGCTCAGAGGAGAAGAAAATTTTACCAAACTAGCGAAGACCCTAGAGCGGCACCTGTGAACCGACTATCAGGTCTGGAGCCAGGCAAGTCAGAGACATCCTGCAAGGTTTTGGGGAGGGTCCCACACGAGCGTGGTGGGTACTTGTCGCACGCACGATTGCATCGGGATATTGCCCACTTTGTTTTTTTATCCTTGCCAGGACAAGGTCGTACCACTTCTATGCTTGGCAGTTCGGATCAGATAACTTTAGTTTGGGTTGGTTGAAACTTCAAATTTTTTAGTTCATTGAGTGATTATCGCCGTTGGCCGGAACGCTTTGTCTGTTGCCCCAAGTCCCAATGCAGTTGGGAACGGAAAGAAACCGAGACTTCCGAGGATGATGAAAGGGTTCGAAAACTTGGCCCTGAAATTTCGAATTCAATCAGATCAAATCTGTAAAATCCTGACGTCTCATGCGAGTAAAGGATTCGAAAAGTCTAGTCCGGCTCAAATCTGGTTGCATTGAATGCAATCTCGTCATAGTCGCGAACGACCTCGCCGAAATCGGAGACTGCGAAGAACTTGTGCGAATTCAAAGCCACTGCAGATGCTCTAACATTTCTGAGATGGCAGGAGGAAGCCATTTGGAATGTCAGCCTACGGTCAGATCAGGATACCCCGACCCTAGCCTCGAGCTCCATTCCTGATTCTTGATCGTCCGCTATCTGTAGCCCCACTTCCAGTTGCAACAGCCTTCTACTACTACAACGCAGGGCTCCCTTCGGCCTTCCCTCCATACAATTCGCTGGAACGTGGGATGCATACGAGTTACATAAGTTTGTGTCTAATGAGAAAAAGGAAATAGAAGAGCGCCGTCACACCTTAAGCTTTTCGAAGTCAGTTGGCAAATCCCGTATGATAAACTGGCGGCACGAAACTGAAAATTTTTTCACAAACTTTTGAGCCACTTTTGAGCAATACGTTGGGAATTCCCGACCACATTTGTAAATCATCATCATGAAATATTTCATGCATAATCTGATTGGAACTAAAATTTGACGACAATCTGATCCATCGGATAAGATTGTTGAAATCGTCGGCTTGAAATTCGATGGCTGGAAATAACACTCGTCGCAACACACAAGTTTAAGTATCATTAGCTCATTAGGTTACATGGCAGCCACGAGGTTCTATTGATCAATTGACCGAACATTGGCGTAGCCAAACCCATCAATCGATCAATCAAGCCTTCGCTGGTGAGGATTGGCGATGTCCTGGGCGTCTGGAAACCCCACCCACCCGCTGCTGGCGATCCCTTGCTTCGTTGCCCCAGTCCTATGTAGTTTAGCGGGAAGAATGAAAATCAAGTGTTTTCCTGATCCTTGCCAGCCACCCTGCAGCTTCTTGCATGGGAAGTCCCATTGCAGCCCACCTTCCTAGCAAATTCAAAGTGGGACGATGCCTTGGGTATGGAGTATCTTTTTTTGACGAGAGGATCAAGTTTGGTCAGTTGATTATCTGATCCGCTGTTTCTCAGAAACTTTCTTTTTGTGAAAATCTCCTTGCCCCACTCTGGATTTCAGAGAGGGCGCTCCGGTCTCCACGCCATCAGGTAAGCCTAGGCCTGACTGTGAATCCCTGTAATGCACCTGCCGTTGCATGGTCCTATCGCTAAAGCTCGAGTTCCACGACGGGTCAGGAAAAAATTCACGAGGAGAATCGCAGCGCATATTCCGTGGTCTGCGTACGAGAGTCGGCGGATTGAGCCGATAGCTAGTCTTATTGCGATATTGCCCTTGGACTTGCTATTGATCTACTCCTCTCCGACTATGGCCCCGATAATAATCTTATCAGATCATTCAACTGCTTCCTGACCATCTTCATCCACTTTCTTTCTCAAGAACGACGTATTAGTGCACTTCTCTAGCTATAGCAGCGCTGTTACAACGCAACGCGACGGTCAGGATGAAGTCCTTTGTAGCGGCTTCCCTTCTCTCTTTTCTACCCTCGGTTCTTGCAAAGACCGTCACATATAACTTCAACGTCACTTACACCCAGGCAAACCCTGATGGCCAATTCGAACGTCGGGTGATTGGCATCAACGGAAAATGGCCAATACCTACAATTGACGTTGAAAAAGGCGACAGGGTAATCGTGAACCTCCACAACGGCTTACCTGATGTCGACACAAGTCTTCACTTTCACGGGTTGTTCCAAAATGGAACAACATATATGGATGGACCTGCGAAGGTTACCCAGTGCCCACTGGGACCTGGCCAGAGTATGACATACAACTTCACTGTATGTATCACGCTGCGTTTTAATCGAAACTATGGATCGCGTATACTGACTACTGTTCCCAGATAAACCAACCGGGAACATATTGGTATCACTCCCATGTTAAAGGTCAATACCCTGACGGGATCCGTGGTCCTTTCATCGTACGCGATCCCAAGGGTCCCTACGCTGCTAAATACGACGAAGAAGTTGTCATTGCCCTAAGCGATTGGTACCACGATGAAAACCCACCTCTTTTTGCAAAGTTTTTGTCAGTCGGGAACCCGACGGGTGCGGAACCAGTTCCAAACACCGCACTGATGAACGAAACGCAGGAGATGGTTTTCAATGTGCTGCCGGGCAAGACATACATGGTTCGGATGGTGAACATGGCCGCATTTGCTGCGCAGTACTTTTGGATTGAAGGTCACAAGATGAGAATCATTGAAGTCGATGGTGAATACACCGAAGAAGCCGAAGCCGATATGATCTATCTCACGGCGGCGCAGAGATGTTCATTTCTGCTCACCACCAATAATGACACTGACGCGAACTTTGCCATTGTTGGAAGCATGGACACAGTATGCATATGATCTAAACATCATCTTCTTCATGCCTGAAAACTATCTGACAGGATTCAATTTTAGGATCTGTTTGACCAAATTCCGGATGGTTTGAACCCCAACGTTACCGGCCATCTAGTCTACGATTCTTCCAAGCCTCTACCGGAGGCCGCATTTGTTGACGCTTTTGAGCCATTTGACGACTTTGGTCTGGTTCCCTTGGATGGCGAAGACCTCTGGGAAGATCCTGCCTACTCTTTCTCGCTTGAGGTTATGATGGATAACCTTGGGGACGGCGCCAACTATGCTTTCTTCAACGGTATCACTTACACCGCGCCAAAAGTCCCAACCCTCTACACCGCCCTGAAATCGGGTAACCTCACCATGAACCCTGAAATTTACGGCCGCGACACAAACCCTCACGTTTTCAAACATCACGATGTTATCGAATTGATCGTGAACAACAATGACCCTGGGAAGCACCCGTTCCATCTGCACGGACACACCTTCCAGCTCGCGTATCGTAGTGACGTCGACGCGGGTCTCTATAATTCTTCAGATACATCGATAGAGTTTGCGACGAAGCCGATGCGACGGGATACTGTGCTTATCAACCCCGGCGGAAACATGGTTCTTCGCTTTCGCGCTGATAATCCCGGCATCTGGCTCTTCCATTGTCATATCGAGTGGCATATCCAATCCGGTCTCATTGCGACGTTTGTTGAGGCCCCGGATGTCATGCAGCAGACCTTGAAGATACCACAGGACCACTTGGACGTTTGTAACAATCAAAATTTACCTGCTGTTGGCAATGCTGCAGCAAACAGCGAGGATTACTTGAATTTGGAGGGACAGCCTCTAAGCCCTGCACCATTACCCGCTGGGTAAGTACCTACCTATGACCTTTAAAAGGAGACTTTTTGAGATTTACTGACTTTGCGTTTTATTTAGCTTCACTGCCCGTGGTATTGTCGCCTTGGTGTTTAGTGTTATCGTCGCCTTTATTGGTATTGCTGTTATTGCGCTCTACGGCAGCCAAGAACTTAAACAGAAAAAGTCCTAGAGGGCGCCTTAATGGCCATGACTGAATTTGGGTTATCTACTTGCGCGATTGTTTTTCCCATTTATCCACCATAGGTTAATTTGCGACCTTGTTAGCATAGTAAATCTTTTGTATATATACAATAATGTCGACGCTGAAGTCGGAAAGACTTTTCTAAATCATCTTAAAAGCTTACATAACGCCGATTTTATGGAGGTAACCGATTCGCTAGATCGTTATAATACTTTTTACATTGCACACTACCAATATCGTGTCAAGGCCCTCTGACCTCGTCTCCTAGTGTGTTTAACGCTTCTTCATATGCTTCCACATCATCATCTTTGATCGTTGGTGGGGTTTCCTTCTTGACGCCTTCCGCTCCACCCCTTCTCACCTTTCCAATACCACCCCACCACCACCGTGCCTCACCGTCTTCAACCAAGCTCCAAGCAACACCGCTGTTTCCTGCTCTTGCAGTTCTTCCAACTCTGTGTATATAATCTTTCTCATTCCTTGGAGAGTCGTAATTTATTACTAATTGCGCATTCGGCAAGTCCACACCTCTCGCCATAAGGTCTGTTGAAATGAGAATATCAATATTGGATGATTTGAACTTTGTGGTGTTGGCTGCGATATCACGTTTGCGCTTGTCAGAAGTGGAGACTGCTATACTCCATTGCTTCTGTTCATTCTTTCTTTTGCTATGCTTCTTGGTAGGTTTCCGCGCAAATAACAGCTCTAGAAGTCTCGCTAGACGGGCAGCGGATTCGTTGGACTTTGTGAAGATCAGTATTCCGGAGTTGAGGCTGCTTGCTGAGAGAAGCTTCGAAAGAATAAGGGGTTTCTGCGCTGATTTGGAGACTGGATAGTAGTGCTCTTCAAGAGTGGAAGGTAGGGAATTAAGGTCTCGCAAACTTGCAGAGCCATCCTGAGCTGAGCTGTTTTCCGTCCCAATGTTCTCAATGGGAATTTCGTGGCTACCAATATCATCCACAGCGATCAACTGTGGCCGCTTCAATTTCAAGCCAGCGAGTTTTCCCACATCCCTTGTCATCGTGGCGGATAAGATGACTTTTCTGACAGTATCCGCAGGGCAAACAGGAAGCCGCAATCCCAGAGCAGTGATATCGAACCCTGTCTTTCGGCTCGACCCTTCTTTCGTTTCAAATGGCTTCTGCAGCTCATCACCAACAATATCTACCCAGTCCTGAAAGCTCTGACTGAGCAATCTATCCGCTTCATCTATTATCAGCCATTGTAGATGTCGAAGCGTGAAACGGGGATTGTTTCGAATGTGCTCGACTAGTCTACCGGGTGTGGCAATTAGGATATCTGCACCAGTACTACCGGTGTCGTTGGCGATAATGTGATCCTTTTCAACGTCAAAAGAGCGAGTACCAATGGCTGTGCTGATCTTGAGCGACGTTCCGGCGGCGAGGGAATGCGCGGTTCGTTGGACTTGCGTTGCAAGTTCGTGGGTTGGGACGATTATTAGGACGTATGTATGGGATATCGTACGATCTAGGAGACTGGATAGTATAGGAAGGAGGTACGAGAAGGTTTTGCCAGAGCCTGTAGCGGCAGATACTAGCAGATCAGATTTGGGCGTTGAAGGAGGCTGGTTAGGTATTGGGAGAAGCAACGGTAGGAGGGCAGATTGCACAGGGAATGCATGGGTGATATCTAGCTTTTCGAGGCGGTCGAGGAGATGGTCTGCGAGTTTGAAATCCCTAAAAGGGGGCCGTTGGGTTGTAGGCACAGTTGTAGGTTGTGAAAGATAAGGTGGGAGTATCGAATTCGGGTCTACTTTTGGTACAGGGCCTTGAGCTGGCAGCGGTAATGGGTGAAGGCCATGTAGAGGCTCTGTTTGAGTGCTGGTTTCATCCGAGGCGGCTTTTGGGACGGTTTCTAGAATTTCGTTACGATATTTATTGAACTTGGATAAAATAGACAAGTGCCCGGTGGATAAACCGTCATCTTTAACTTGTTTCTTCTTCTCCTTCTTCGAAACTGGTAGCGTTTCCTTCACAGCTGGAGTATCGAGTTCCATCGAATCGGCACCGTCGAGATTTTGCGACTCTGCAGAGCCATTGGATTCTAAACCTTCATCTTCTTCAGAATCTGCATCCGATACCTTCGCTAAAGCTGCGAAATCGACTTCTGAGGGCTGCGATGGCTCGAGTTTGTCTTTCAGCTGTGTATCAGCTTTTTCCCTTTTGCCCTTCCGGTGGGACTTGTCCTTCTCTGATTTCCCAGACACCGGCGTGATGCTAGAAGCAGAGCTACCCTTCAGCTTGGTTGCAGCTACCGTGGTATCCGATTCTCTCTTTCGTTTCTTCGACATTATCGCGGGGATGTTTCGTTGTGGGAGGTTGTTCCTGAAGTGAAGGCCTTCGGCGTCGCAAAATTTCGCTTGGAGGCATCGGCGAAAATAAAGTCTTGGCTCCGATGGGCGACAGACATGGCCTCGAAAACAACACGCAAACCGCGCCAACTTTCGATATATCGTTTCCCAAGCACTCCTCCTCAACGCCGAACAAGTTTCCAAGCCGGTGGGCTGAGGTTCGCCTCGGGTGCCACGAACTCATGTCCTACAATATGTCTTACAATATAGCGTACATCTACCCAATCCCGTCTTGATGGCCCTGTACTAACACTTTGTCGCGTGCCAGGATGGTCTCGGACTTCTTCTTCCCGCAACCTGGTGGGGTTGAGAGCCATATATACCAAGTCTCCAGCGTACGTTTCATTCCCAGATCACCCGGCCGGTCTTGTCTAACCTAAAGGTCGCTAGAAACTGGTTGACCGAGGGCACAAAGTTGTGATTATAACACACTCGTATGGCGACCGAACCGGTGTCCGGTATCTCGCGAATGGGATCAAAGTCTACTACGTCCCCTTCTGGGTGGTGTATCGCGAATCGGCACTACCCACAGTCTTCTCGTTCTTCCCTATACTACGTCAGATAGTTCTACGAGAGCGGATAGACATTGTTCACGGCCACGGAAGCTTGTCCGCGTTTTGCCAGGAGGGCTTGCTCCATGCCAAAACAATGGGGCTGAAAACTTGTTTCACGGATCACAGTCTCTTTGGTTTTGCAGATGCTGCGAGTATTCTCACCAACAAGCTGCTTAAGTTTACGTTGAGTGATGTTGACCATGTCATTTGTGTTTCCCACACTTGGTAGGTACCTCGTCAAGAGTTGGATTCTAGAATGCCGACTAATGTCTTGATAGCAAGGAAAACACTGTCCTCAGAGCCGCCCTGGATCCGTTCAATGTATCAGCTATACCGAACGCTCTCGTTTCGAAAGATTTTCGGCCGGCAGATAATCCTCCTCCCACCTCCACAATAACAATCGTCGTTATATCGCGGTTGTTTTATAATAAAGGCTGCGATTTGCTCGTCGCGACTATACCACGGATTTGTGCGCAGCACCAAAATGTTCGTTTCATCATTGGTGGTTCGGGTCCCAAAGCTATCGATTTGGAGCAAATGATAGAAAAAAATGTCCTTCAGGACCGAGTGGAAATGCTGGGTCCAATTCGCCACGAGGATGTTCGGAATGTCATGATCCGTGGCCACATCTATCTTCACGCCTCCTTGACAGAAGCGTTTGGAACAGTTATTGTTGAGGCAGCCTCTTGTGGTCTTTATGTCGTTTGCACACAGGTCGGGGGTATCCCAGAAGTTTTGCCGAGCGAAATGACAATTTTTGCGAAACCCGAGGAAGACGATCTGGTTGCTGCGACTTCAAAGGCAATCTCGGCAATTAAATCTGGTACTGTTCGGCCCGAGTTGTTCCATGACCAAATTCAGCAAATGTATTCCTGGAACGATGTTGCGGACCGAACCGAAAAGGTTTACGATGGCATCATGAGGTTAAGAAGCTCGCGTTTGATCGATCGCCTGAAACGATATTACGGGTGTGGGGTATGGGCAGGTAAACTGTTCGTTCTATGTGCCGTCATAGACTATCTGATAATGATATTTCTCGAATTTTGGTGGCCGCGGCGGAACATCGATGTTGCCAGAGACTGGCCAAGAAAGCGGGTTGTACGAGAACGAAGCCCTTCACCGACTGATGCAGATGGGGAGGATGTTGCCAATGGCTGGGTCTCGGACCTGCAAGACCAAGAGTAACCAGCAAACCCTTCCCATATCCAAAAATCTGTTTGCAACAAAACGTTGAACTTGCAAGTATTCTTGCCTCCTCTTAGCCGGTGACACGACTCTTGCTAAATATTTTTAGCCTATTCGCATTCATCGCGCGACGATAGAGTATTTGTTTGAAACGGTCTGGATTCCCGAAACAAACACTCCTTGCGACCTTTGAGTACATAGATACCTCAGCTATTGGCTTTGTCTACAAAGCGGCACGTACAACAAACACAAGCTGATATGCTTCCGTGTTTACGCCTGGGATCCGGGTCAGACCGACAAAGGCATGCGCCATTGTTGATTCCGTAATTCCAACAATCCCGCGCTTCCAGACCCTCCTAACCTTGTTCGTCTTTGCCGCGGTGACTCGAGGCTTACCCCCAAGTTTAATTTTGAACCACTCAAAAGATGACCAAGGTGTAAATTGAACACGGTAGTTTATAGGTCAAATATTCTACCATTCAGAAGGGCAAGGTTAGACTCTTGCTACATTTTAGAAGGCACCGGAGCAGCTCTTGGTTGTCATAACAATTGAAGCTCGTACCAGTGACGCTGCTAGAAATTTGGTGCGGGAGATTTTATTATCTTACATATTATTGGGCCACTTCAATATCATTTCCACGATTATTGGTGAATACACGTTGTCTTCGGTCCCTAGAATCGCAAGTTCACCATCCGCAGAAGAAACAAGGGTTCAAAGAATCAAGATCTGACCCGGAATCTACGAATTACATCCCAAGATTGTCATCAATCAGTTAAATCCCGCTCTTATCCAAGATATGGGCATAAACACTAAGCCTGAGAATCCCATTGCGTTATTTGAAGATATCGACTTCGCACATGAGTTGGATGAGTATATTAGCAATTTTGCTACTGAGAACCAACTGAACACATACTTCGACGAAGCATTCTATGATGCGCAGACTCAAATTACCAGTGGCAACGGAGGCTACTTAGATATCCCAGATTCACTGATCGACCCTCAACTAAGGGGTCCTCCCGATACATCACATCCAACTATCTTTCCGAATGTTCTGCCACATCCTCCACAGACACCTGCTTCCGCCTATAATCATCCGCTAGCCACCCCTTTAGTTTCCGTAAGGTCTGAGGTGCTAGTACCCACTACTTGTAACTACAATAGAAAGCTCTTGAGAAAGTCCAAAAAGGAGGAGAGCACGTACGATCACAGCCGCGAGGCTAAGTATTCAACTTTCGACACAAGACTCTCCGAGTTCGCAAGATTTTCCAAACCTTTCAAGTGTCCACTGCCAACCTCTGCCGGCTACGTCACTAAAATTGTAGCAGCCCCGGGCCTATTACCACCGAGCAATCAATTTCCGGACGAGAGCTTCAACCTTCCGGATATTAACCAAAACGACATTGATAATTTCTTCGCAACATTGGATCCACAATTTTTGGATACAAAAATTAATGTCGATGTCCAGCTGAATCCAGTCCCGGACGTCGCCGAACCCTATCGAGGACTCCAATTGCCATCCGATGTAAATGTCATTGATCAGAACGAATTCGCTTTTCGTATGCTAGCGCCTTCCGCGTTACCAATCCAGCCATCCGAGAAGCGGAAGCGAGGTCGACCAAAAAAAGACGAGGTTGAGGAATCATATCAGGATGCTGCGACTCAAAATACTCAGCAAATGACACCTTTCCAACTAGTAACCGATTTTCCAAGGGCATTCAATCCTCCGCAAGCCCCGTTTTGCCCACAACTAGATGATATCTCTAGATTTCCTATTCTCCGCCAATACTCTTGTACGCCGTACTTCCCTTCAGTCCCTGTCGCTCCCTCGGTTCCGACGGCACCGACGGCACCTATTGCACCTGGTCCAAGTACCCCTCAAATCGTAACGGTGGCTACCGCAGAAGTTGATGATAATGAAGAATGCCAGAGTTCAAAACGCCGAAAACTTGCTAGTAACGGTGTATACCGATCCATGTCAAAGAAAGAACAAGCGTATATTGAAATGGACAAAAAGGTCAAGCTATACGATGAAACAAACATACACGAGCTGCTTTACTACCCAGCACTTCGTCCCGGTCGCGTCCCATGCTTCTGGGTTCAACGACACCCTTATGCCAATACTCGAATCTACGAAGATCACTATAGAACCTGGTGTCGGTATCGCCACTGCAAAGGTGTTGAAACCCAAGAACTGATACGCACTGCTGAGGGTGACATGAGGGAGAAGAACTACAAACACCCGCGCACGATAATTGCTGGTAACTACCAGGTTGCAGTGGATTGGGAGCACGTTGAAAATGAAACTCAAGTCTTCAAAAACGATTCGGAAGGGCAATACGATTACGACAAACGTAACGTGTACGACGCAATTGAATGCTTCTTCCATCTTCGGTGCTTTGAACAGGTCACGGATTTCCCACAGCTTGTGAGACAACAGACGGTCAAAGTGGATCATAGGGTTTTGAACAAGGATAAAACGAGGAACAAGATAACTAAGAGAAAGAATAAAGGTGGAACTAATGCGGCGGAGATTGAATGGTATTTGAAGGATGATGCAGAGCAATGGATGCAAAGAGCGAGAATGGATTGGTCGTTTAACCCTCTTCCGGGAAACGATGAAAGCTTGGAAAAGGTGTTGTTGAACGGGAAAAAAAAGTATAACGATAAGAAGGGGACTAACAAGCTAGGCTTTGGGGCGAGCCCCCTCGGAAGTCCGGATTATTAAAGCGTTAAGATTGATTTCGAGAATCGGGATAAAAAGTGGAAAGATATCCTAGTAACCAG
Source organism: Dactylellina parvicollis (assembly GCA_036971385.1). NCBI lineage: Eukaryota > Fungi > Ascomycota > Orbiliomycetes > Orbiliales > Orbiliaceae > Dactylellina > Dactylellina parvicollis. The sequence continues at coordinate 1,043,728 of JAJTUD010000005.1, forward strand.
CGAAAGTTCCCGGGGTTATGAATATTTGATGCGAAAGTTTACACGGAGTTCGGGTTGCCTATTGTTGGCATGGGTTTCATTAATACCAAAGGCGTGATTGGACTATCTTACCAAAGAAAAAACAGGAAGACTTCGGCTGGATTTGTATATGTATACCATAGAGCTATTGCATGCTAATCACGAATACTACCATATCCGAGTTGAACACACGCACACGCATGGCGTATACGTCTTGAAGAATGACTTTAATACCGGATTTAATTATGGTGCTTGTGCGTTTATCGTATGGTGCCGTTGCTTTGAGGCAAACTAGAACACAAAGTAAGAATTAATCAACCCAGATCCCGCGACAAAGCGAGCAAAGTGCCGTTGCTTCGTCCGGCGATTTGAACTTCGGCATATATCTGTGCACTCCTATGACTAGTTATATTCAAATAGTTTTGATCCAGCCTCTGGCACCATTGACGGTCGTGGGTGGCTCATACAACACACACGCCTGTGTTATTTTGCCAACCAGTAGTTAGCTTGAAGCAAACAAAGAAACAGGTAGATGTTGGTGTCGCGCCATCTGGAATCAAACGGTGTTACGAAAGAAGAAGAAATGCATGCGGTAAGATCATTTATTTTATTCTGTTATTGTTTTATAAGGCCTCGTATCATTCCCGTGTCAACCTTCAATCTTAGATCAGGAACCGACGCAGCATTCGCATTGCACAAGCTATATCTCCACAGTCCGCCAGGCCAATCAGCTATCATTAAGCAGATAGTGTTTTTCATCAGCCTATTCTTTACTAACTTTAAGGTCCTCCACTTGCCGGGTTATAATAGGTATACTCTATTCGCCTCCAAGAAACGGAATCCCACGTTGACTCGACTAGCTACTAGTAATTTTTGAGTTGTAACTCAGTTGTTAGATATGCCGTGCGAGTACGCGTTTTTCAATTTCCCAGATTGTCAATGTCCAGCTCTCGTCCCCATCCAGTATTGCGCGCATCATCTGGACCCCAAGCACCAAGATTACGCACCGGATCCCGAAACGCTTAAAAATCCCGCCAGAATAACAATGTTGTTCAAAGCTCCCGGTGTACCTTTGGTGAACGAGGATTATATGTGGCTCATCCAACTATACAACGACCCTCTACTGAGCGGCCAATACACAGAAAAACAAAGAGAATGCATGACCTGGTTCCGAGACAACAAGAAGATCGAAGAACTGCAGCAAAGGACAAAGGTGTTCGCGGACGGCACGAGTTTGCCTACTCTAGGTTTCCATACAAAGCTGTGCCGATACCATGTCATCTATCCGTATTGCACGAATATCCAGGTTTGGAAGGTGTCTGAGCCATTCTTTCCGTTCTTGGAAACCAAATGTTGCGTACATTCGGGTTTCGTACGCGATCATGCACAAGGTGGTGGGAAGGGGTGGGGACTATACCCCCAATCGGTACCGGAAAATTTCCAAGAGCCTTTCGAGCAGCGATACGAGAGGGCGGCTAGAGCGGCTAAGGTTAAACAAACTGCTCTGACTACAAAGAAGTTGGATGCAAAGAAGCGTGTGGAGGATGATGAAGATTACAAGGAAGATCTGAACGATATTGAAATGACACCAGCAGATAGCCCGATCCCGAAGAAGAAACCTGTCAAACCGAAAAAGAAGCCGGTAAAGCGTAAGCCTGTAGAGGTGTCTTTGGATTCTGACGAAGAGTTGCCAGATTTCGACGAAGAGGTTCCATCTGAGAATGAGAGTGAATACGAAGATTCCGGTGCCGTAACTGACGAAGACCTCCCAACAGCGAAGGCGGTCCAGGAAGAGCTTCTGAGGCCTGTGGATGCGAACGGTCAAGTGAATAATCAGAATAAACAAAAGTCAAAGATGCAAAAGCCCAAGATTCAAAAATCTGAGAACCAAACCACCAAAGCCAAGGCATCAAATCCTATAGGAAGGAATCAGAAAGTAGAACGGCTGACGAAGAAAATGGGAAATCTTAACACAAATTTTAAGAAATCCGAAAAGAAGAAAGTACCAAAGCGGAAAGGGAATGCCGATTCGGACGGGGCATGGGAAGACTCTGGAGCCTCAGACGAGAGCGATGATAGTGACAACATAGAAACCAAGCAAACCAAGAAACGGGGAGCCAACAAATCCAAAAGGCCTCAGTTTAAACCGGTGGAGCAAAGTAAATCAGCAAAACAGGCGGAAAATGAAGTCGAAAGACAGAAAGAAATAAAAAACAAGGCACAAAAGAAGGCGGCGCAAACCAAAAATCCACAAAATTCAGCCAAAGGCTCGGGAGGCTACAAAACCGAAACAGAATCATCAGATATCGATGAAAGTAGAAGCGAAGGCTCCGCTTACTCGCCTGGAGCGTCAAAAGAAGCACGAAACGAACAGAGAAAGTCGAAAGTGCAGAGCTCACAAAGCAAACCTGCAGAAAAATCAAATAAAAACCAACAAGGCCAACAAGGTACAACGAAAAGAAAAGAAAGAGTGCAAAAATATTCTGATTCTGATATGATCTCGGAATCGGAAAGTGCGCCCGAGCAAGAGGAAGACGATTCCTACACTGATGGTGCGGCAAAAAAGAAACAGAGAAATAAGCCAGAAGCAGAAAGAACAAACCTTCATGTTTCTCAACAACAACCAAAGAAGATTCAAACAGCAACTAAATCCAAAGCTCCTGAGCAGGGTGATGATTTTACGGCTTCCTCGGAGAATGACACTGGCGAACCTTCCGAACAATCGAGGGGGTCAAGGAAAGCACCAGATAAAAGCCAAACTCGAATTACTGCAAATACATATGCGGCCTCGGCGAAGGGTCGTCCTTCAATAGCCCAGCGGGTTAGCGTAAGGCACTATCAACCCCCAGAAGACCATCCAGATATTGGCTCGAAGAGCCGAGCTGCCTACAGGCCTGCCACCGGGGGCATCTATCAGCCGAGTCATACTTTACGCGAAATATTCAATGGGTGGCTCGAGAACAATACCGCAGATAGCGCCGACTGGGAGTAATATCAAGTCGCTGATTGTGACGGGCACGATCCCGACCATAGCTTCTGGACAAATTTTCTAAAGATTGAGAGGCAATGATATATTGTTACATTTTTTGAGAGCACGTGGATCTGTCATGCCGATGAAGGTAAATGGTGTCAGATAATTATAAGAATGAATGAGTTATACAGATACTCTGTATAAGAGAAAAGGCTGGCCGAGGATGGTTCGTTAGATAGCAATAATATATGTACACAGTGGATTTCAAGCTTGAACGACTTATAAATAGATAGCTATCACGCATGCCAAAGAGCTCGTATTTCTTTGATATACTCTGTCATAAGTAGAGCAGTAAGATCACGTGAGCTTATTTGCGGCTGCACACATGAGTATGCTATAGACTAGCTAGCTGGTTCATTAAGTATATAATCGTTCACTAAGTATAAATTTTATAAACGTCACCATGTTGATGAAGTTGGGTTCTTCTTGCTGAAGGCGTCTTGCAAAATGAGAGCACATTTGAGCATCATATACCAAGAGATCCTGTTCATGGGGGACAAGTGTTATTCCCTCGGTCTTATATAAGTATTATGAGCGAATTCGAGAATATAATTCTAGACTCCACTTTAGATTTTAGAAGATGCCCTCTCAAACAAACCGGTTCAAATTGGCAAAGGTAAAGATTATATGTAACACTAGCCAGCAGTTGGTTAACGGGATAGTATAGAAGCTCCGGCTCCCTGGTTTCTCAAGACAAGCCTCAGAAAATTACAAAGTACCAAGCTCCCGAAGATGATTCTTACATATCCTGAGGCTTCTAAGATTCACACCGCAGGATGCGGGTACATGACTACGTAATCCCACTCTTCACCACCCCGATATTCGTAAAGTCCGTCGAAATCGCTTTACGGACGCAAAGCAATCAGGATTGGGGAACGTGGGTCTGGAAACCCGCCTGGCCCGACGGAAGAAACTGCTACCCGATAAATTCAAGCGCGAAAGATCCGATAGTCGAGATCGGGGTACGAACTTTGAAAGAAGATATCCTGTCCGGCAAAACACCTGATGCGATTGCCTTTTTTGGTGGGAACAGATGCGGGAGCGCAACCCTTCAGTTTGTAATATTTTACTACCATTCCCCTTCTCGCGCCGTCGAGCAGATTTTTGATCTCGAAGAACTTCCTTCCCTCTACAGAACATTCAACCATTACCGCGAAGTAACGTACAACTCCATAGAATGGATGGATTTGTTCGGAGACACTCTTAATGAGGGGATCAGTTTGAATGAAGGGGATGTGCTTTATAAAGTATCTTCAAAATCTGGAAGATGGAACAAACTTCAGAACGTGGTCGACGTTCGTGGTGTGTCTACACAAAAAGATCCGGTTCAAAAACATTACAATTGGTATCTAAACTACGGTCTTCGACAATCAACGATGGAACAGGGGAGAGCGGCCATGAAAGGCTATAAATCTGAAGGATTGGCGGCTTCTGACTTTGTACTTTCTCGATACTGTGACCCGGAAAGACCGGAAAGCCAGAAACTACGCCTTTGCCGGGAAGAACTATATCCCAAGAAAAGTGTACAGCAGCGGGTTGGAGAGTTCAAAATCTCGTTATCGCCTGTAGAAGCTTGGTCAGAAACAAAGACAGAAGAATCTGACATTGAAAGTCCCAAATTCGCTATACGAAAGAAAAAAAGTCTGCCCGAAATAATTGGGGCCCGCGGTGCAGACGAAGCGAATTTGTCCCTAGAAGATGAGTTCGAGTGGCGGCCGCAAGAACCGGTCTTAAAAGCTGGTGGTTTGGTTTCTCGGGTGAGGATAGGGCCTCAGCTAATCCCAGCTCATAGAAATACTCATGGCCTTCCTACGGGTGATTCTGACGTCGAAATCGATTTCGGCTCTCTCTCTCGCAAATGACTGGCTACCTGACTCGAACTCCCCAAATCTAAGGGTAGATCCAAGGTACCAATGGACTCTCAAAGATCTCAAAGGTGAGCTAGAAGGGTCAGACATAGTATCCGAGGATGAGTTTGAAATATCACACGTTCAATTCCAGAATTATGACCACAGGCCAGTCTTAGCAGGTCTCTCAGGGCGTGGAGGTACTAGTAGATTCATGTCAACTTCCAATCTCTTCACATCTCCAGTCAAGGGAAATACTCTGCCAAGTTTCGACGCTACATCAAGAGATGGTAGCCCTAGTCGTTCTCCTGTCAACAATGACCGAACGGGTCATTTCAGCGTCGAGGCTATAGAGGAAGCTGAAGAATCAAAGACGGACGCCTCCTTATCGAGTCGGCTTGATGAGTGGGCAAAATATATTGGCCCCGCCGGTAAAGGGACGCGTAAAAGGATGCCTCATTATGTAAATAAACCGTTATAAAACCGTCTGTTACGCATTGCCGTCATGGTCGATGATGAAGCTGAATTAACGCCTTTAAATCTGCCTGATTAAGTTACATACTTCCAAGAGTGTGTCTGCAAAACTAAATTCATATTTTCCAGTACACGGAATACCCTTCGCCAAATCCACGAATTATCGCAAGAGCAACTTCTCCATTCCTCCCTAATGTATGTTGTAATCAATCAATCTTCCGTTAAAGTTTCTTCGAGTGCATTTCGCCTATAGCTACACGAAAGCAACTTAACCCTTGATCTGCAGCCTCAAATATGACAAGCCATAACCTCCCATCTGTGAAGTTTAATCCAACCATCGCATGTATTGTAAAACTATAGCTCTGAAAAACCTCAAACGATTATATAGAACACCTATACCTTCACACTCTCAATATCACCATATAATATAAGAAAACCACCTCAAACATCGCAATACACCACGTTTCCTCCACCAGGCCAAAAAGGACCCCGGAAAACCAGATATTCCAATCGAGTATCCCACACCGCAGATCCGCCTCACTAAACCCACCACGGATCGGTAATCCTGACCAGCGGCTTTCAAAATGTCGTTCAACCGGATATCCCTGTATACCTGCAATTTGCTCAGCCTGCTTATCCTGGCGGTCCGCATAGGGCTCCGACTGTGGCGCAAGGAACGTTGGAATGCCGGGGATACTTGGAGCGTCGTGGCCGCCGTCCATATTATCGCCAGGACCGCTCTTAGTAATTTCGTGCTGGCTTGGGGGTCCCCTTTGAGTACGTTCAAGATTCCATTTTTTTGCTTCTGATATTTGGTTTCTAAGGAGGAGATTGGGGTGATGGTTTAAAAGAATGCTAAGCTTGAATATGATGTGACGATAGCGTTATCGGCGGAGCAGTTGAAGACCCACGAAGCCGACCTGTCGACGATAGAGGTGGGAAGGATTATTATCGGTGGGAAACTCAGCGTGGGCAGTCGGGTCGCACTCGTAGGAGGGTAAGTGACTATGAATACTCCGCTCTAAATCTCCAACGACTTTAAACATGTTTGTATGTTACTCAAAGCATACTAATATCCAAAACCTAGTCTGTGGTCGCTGAAATTCGTCGTTCTGGACTTTTTATGGCGTATAATACGAAAACTCCCTTACGAGAAACCGATAATGACAGTATTCATCTCGGTGATACTGGCAACCTGGATAGCTGCAACAATCGCCGTCTTTGCCGAATGTCATCCGTTTCCCAAATGGTGGCAGATCAGCCCGGCACCCGGAGGCTGCGTCGAAGCTAATGCGTGGTTAATCACGTACGAAGTAGGGAATATGGTAACCGACACCATGCTGCTAGCCTTACCCTTCCCCATCCTCTTCATGGCGAGGGTACCGTGGGAAAAGTACGAACTTCCTTTCCCCCCCTCCCCCATCCAACCCAAACAAGTTCGCGCACACCCCACCCTACCATCACCACATGAAAATAACGTTGTGCTAATCCACAACACCCCGCGGCGGGCGAGGAAAATTCATTTCATACAGACGCCTCCGTCTCTGCGCCGTATTCTCTCTCGGCTTCTTCCTCCTAGCTGTCAGTATAGTCCGCATGGTCCAGGGCCTCTCCCACGCCCATTACAAGTGGTCCCGGACGCTGTGGGCATCCATCGAAACCGTATTCGCCACGGCTGTCGCGTGCGCTCCGAGCATATACTGCTTACTCCGTCGAGGCCGTGATACCGGTGGTGGCAGTCTCTCCGGAACGAGCGTTCCGGCTAGATCTCGCCGTTACGACTCATCGTTATCGTCGTTCGCTGGTGGCAAGTTTGGGAAGGGTAGTTTCGGAAGCGGCCGGAAACCGAGTCACGCCGGCAGTGGCAGTAGTAGTGTCGGGTATGGCGGCGGCGGTCAGCCGCGGGTACGCCATTCTTCGGTGGCTAGCAGTTACCGCTGCAATAAGGGCAGGAATGCTAGTTTGTCGGGGAGGAGGGTGAGTACGGCGAGTATGGCCACTTTGAGTAGAGATATAATCAGAACCAGCAGGAATACGAGCGTAGGAAACGGAAATGTGAGCGTTGGCGGTCGAGTCCCGAGTTTTGGGAGGAAGAGCAGTCTTCTATTGCACGGTGGAGACGCAGGTGTTCAGCTTGATGTAATGATGCTGGAAGGGGAGGAACCGAATTGCTTTAGCTATCCTGGCAATAAAGGCAATGTGAGCTCGAGTGTTTGGACTCACGGTGGAGGTATGGAAGAGGGGCATGGCGTCGGAAATAAAGAAGACGATGAAAAGAAGAAAGATGAGTCTTATGTGATCGATGAAGAAGGGAGTAAAGAAGTCGAGGCTATGGAGGAAGGCATCACGGTTGAGACTAAGTGGAGTCAGGTTACAGAGGTGGATCCGGATGCTGAACTTGCAGTTGATTTTCCCGTCAAACCTACTGCCAAGATACAAGATGTACTGAAAGAATTCAGAGGCGAACTTAGCTAAATCTTATTATCTTACTGATCGCCAGTGAAGCTTAGTGAGTAGTAGTAATGGTTAGAAAGCGAAGTGTTTGGTTAGAACTGGGTCGCGTTGTTAGTGTGTTATTTTGACAACTGCTATCTTTAAGCACTGAGAAATCTGGACCTAACTTGATATGAAGAGTAATACCTTTATTCCGCTAGATACATAAACTAGATACAAAGAAGAAGGATTAAGAAGATTTACAGTTCAGTTAGCTATACAGAACAGGGTACCCCGGTTCAGAAAATACTTTGACTTTTTCTGATTCTCAACATCAGTATTTCATATTTTGACACCAATTTGATAGAGTTCGATGTGACAGATACGTCGGGAAAAGAACAGCACGAAGCAACATTATCTAAATATTCAAAAGCTCGACTCCGTGGCCGTTAACGGTGTGCTTTGTCAATGGTGTACTCGGTCTGCTCGACAAGAACTATTTCACCCGTTAGCTCCTATCATAAACGAAAGAAAGACTATAGTGTAGAAACTCACCGTACTAGAAGCGCTCAGAAGAGCGATCAAACTCGCCTGCACCACATCCTCGTGGATCCCTACCCCCCAAACGGCCTCCTCCTTCGTCCCTTTCCTCCCACCCGACGGCTGGCACTCGATATAAGCCACTGCTTTAACATTGGTACCCGCGCTGAGGGCGTGCTCTTTGTAATCCTTGACCTCCAAATCGATGCCCACACTCTTCAACGCGTTCGCCATACTCGAAATGGCACCGTTTCCCACCCCCCGGATCGGTCTCTCCACCCCATCCACAGTGATTATCCCTTCGAAATGTCGCTTCGGCTGCTCCTCAACCGGCCGTCCGTTACCATTGGCAACCGGGGCAGGCCTCCCCCTACTCGCCATCCTATCCGTTTTGATATCGTAATCCACGAGGGTGAACCTCGGGTTGCTGTTCAAGTAATACGCATCCTCGAACAGCTTGACAATTTCCGTCGGTTGCAACTCCCTATTAACCCTCTCGGTGTGCTTCTGCACAACCTTTGAAAAGGCGACCTGGAGACCTCGGGGTAGATCCAAGTGCATATGCTGCAGGATGATCCAGGCGGCCCCACCCTTCCCGCTCTGGCTGTTGACCCGGATGACGGCCTCGTAGGTACGGCCGATATCTTGCGGATCGAGTGGCAGGTAGGGGATAACCCACCGATCGTCGTACTCGGCACCGGAGTCCTCGCGGACTTTGAAACCCTTTTTGATCGCATCTTGATGGCTTCCGGAGAAGGCGCAGACGACCAGCTGGCCGCCGTAGGGCTGTCGCGGGTGCACGGGGATCTTGTTTGAGTCCTCGACGATTTCGATCACGCGGCCAATGTCGGAAAAGTCGATTCCCGGGGCTACGCCCTGGGTGTAGAGGTTGAGGGCCAGGGTGACCAGGTCGACGTTACCCGTTCTCTCGCCGTTGCCGAAAAGGCAGCCTTCGACTCTATCCGCGCCGGCCATCTGCGCCAGCTCTGCAGCTGCGACGGCGCAACCGCGATCGTTGTGTGGGTGGAGGGAGACGCTAATCTTCTCTCTCTCCGTGATGTTTCTGCAAAAGTACTCGATCTGGTCGGCGTAGACGTTCGGAGTGGACATTTCCACCGTCGCTGGGAGGTTGAAAATGATGGGATTCTCAACGCTGGGTTCCCACGCTTCCTTGACCGCATTGCACACTCTGACGACGTATTCGGGCGAGGTGTCCGAGAAGGTTTCCGGACTGAACTCGTACTGCCAATTGGTCGCCCTGACTTTCGGATCGGGCGATTCCTTTGTTATGCTTCTGGCAAACTTTGTGCATTTGACCGCTAGAGCGAGAGATTCTTCCTCGCTCATACCGAACACTATCCTACGAAAGCACTCGCTAGTGGCGAGGTAAAGATGGAGAATAGCATTCTTGGAACCGTGCAGGGATTCGACCGTGCGCTTGATGAGGTCCTCGCGGCAGGGCGATAGGACTTGGAGGTGGACATCGTCCGGGACGACACCGGGTGTTTCGACGAGGCGACGGGTAAAGTCGAAATCGGTTTGTGAGGCGGATGGGAAGGAGACTTCGATTTCTTTATAGCCGAGTTCAACGAGGAGGTTGAAGAAGCGGAGTTTTTGTTCACCGTCCTGTAGTTTTGACCGAGTTAGTGGTTTGTAAGTCAAGCGCCAGAGGTAAAGATGGGGTGTCCAACCATTGGGTCAACCAGGGACTGGTTCCCGTCTCTCAAATCCGTAGCGAGCCATCTCGGAGCTTTGGTGATTGTCTTGTTGGGCCATTGGCGGTCCGGGAGGTTGACCGGCTTGTAGGGCTTGTATTTTCGAGAGGGATCCTTGAGCCTGAGAAAGATTTTAACTTTAGCATCTGCAATTGACAGTTTTATTTACCCAAAATGTTCGGTTCCTGGAAATCGCATTGACAAAGGGTGTACACTTACATCGGCATATTGGGTGATGAGCCAGGGAAAAAACGCCGAAGCTAGCCACTGCCGCAAAAACCAAAGAATACGAGCTGTCAAAGCCGGCAGGTGAAAGATTAAGCTACCTAGTCGATTGGATGCAAGAATAAGGTGCAGCACGAATAGCTTGTGTAATGGAAGCGCAGGTTGGCAAGGTGGTGAGCTACAAAAGCGCAGGTTGGGAGAATTGAGGTTGATTGTTTGTGGCAGGAGACAGACAGACAGACAGACCAATGTTGCAGGGCGCAGAGAGAAAAGGGTCCCTTCCGGTGATTATTATGACTCAGAACGAAAGGTCCAAAGAATGGCGACTTCGGATTTCGGACCTTCGATTGAAGAAATTTTGACTTTTAGCCGGGGATCAAATGTAGTCAAGTCAAAAACAGGCGGCGGCGATTCCGGCTTTTTTTGGCTCGTCATGTTTCGAATTCTTTTCTGTCGACGTTGCGCCAATAGCCGAACTTTGGGACGAAAGAAATTTCTGCGTTGCGCCTTCGCCCCGCCAAAACACAAGAAAATTGTGCCCCGCATCTGACCGCTTTCGAAGGCGTCTGCCTGCCTGCAGCACGTCTTGGGAACAGGATGCACCCCTGCCTGCAGAACTCAGACCCATGAAATCCAACAATCACACATTGTCAACGCAATGTCGGAACGCTCGACGGATTGCACGTATCTGTGATAATTATAAATCATTGATTGGGTACCATGTTCATTGGTGGCCATTCAGGGCGCCCTTCGCCAGATTCTATCAACTATGGAAGCCGGTATTACAAATTAACTTAAGCTTATTACCACGATATCGGCACCCCAGATGTCAGCCATCATTACGTGGCCTAAATCAATCTTACATAAAACCTAAAGTACATTGGAATAAGCCTATATCGCAAATTCTGAGTCGCTGTTTGGAGAATAGTTTATGACGATATGTTTACATAGTAACGATAACGATTGAATGATAAGAAATGCTTTTTGCTCTAGATTTAATTACTGTTTCGGTCAGTACGTCTAAGAAATGCGAAGGATGCGAAGAACCGACTTGTACATATTAGCCGAGTCGGTGATATTGGGGTAAAGCTTTTTAAAAAAGATACCCGGGTCGAGTAGTTACTCCGGGGAATATATAATTTTACGCCGACACGGGGCCACTACCGCCACACCTATAAATATCAATATTTCTTTTTAATCATCATTCCCATTTAACTCTGGTAAATATAATCTTAATTTATGAATTTTGACAAAACATTGAATTAGAAGAATATCGGATTAAAAGAATTAATGAAAATATTTTAAGATGTGTAGACGGAACACCAACTAGGCTGTACACTTAAAAGGGAAAAAACGGGCCGACTCGGTGAATAACGAATTCGCCGAGTCCCTCGACTTTACCACACCGGTTTAAATTCTAGTTTTGGTTAACATTGCTTATAGTCGTGATATAAAAATTATCTTACTGGCTATGCTATCTTATAGAAATGAAAAAAACCGAATCAAAATATGACTCCCCGAATAGTAGATCAGATCCAAACTCCTAACACAACAAAAAGCAAAACGTTTTCATCGCCAGACTACCTATACCGAATACCCCTACCATCAAGAGCCCTCATAGCTCGTGGTTGTCGAACTTCCCGTCGTACATATCGTAATCTTCTCTCGCCTATGACAACGTACCATAATCAGCTTCATGGATCAAAAAGTTTCGACATTTAAAAAGATAAAAAAAGTATATATAAATTACCTTCCAACGTCGGGCTCGTCTCTGGCGCCAAAGTCGGCACCGCAACCTCGCCCAACCCTCGCTCCGTAACAGTCGCGGTAACCGTTAAATACACCGCTTCCGCAGGAAGTCTCTCCGTCCGACACCCCGAATCCGACTTGTTGGCCCCCAAACGTTCCTGCCTCTGCTCCAGAGCCTTCTGGATACCCGACGCGAGCCCTTCCCTAGCGCTGTCCTTGTTAGCATTTACGGCAAAAGTCTGCTTGCGGTTCTCAAAATCGGAAAAGGTCATATCGCCCCTGATATTGTAGGCGAGGCCTACATCAGGACGCATGTCCGAAATGTCGACCCGGGCGAATGTGACGAGCCCTTGGTGCGTTTGGTACAGGTATCGGGATTGGACGGATTGGTAGACGACGGAGACGTGTGCGGCTAGGATACCGCGGGAGTCATCGCTGCTGTAAAAGTATATGACGAGGACGGCGGCGTCGGATTGTTGCACGAAGTCTTTGACATCTTGGAAACTGTATAGAACCGTTGTTGTTGGCCATGACGTGTGATTTTTGATTTTTAATTTAGAAAACTCGCGGAAAGAATGATGCTGAATATGTTGGGCGAACGATATGTTCAAGAATCAAAGCTCTTCTTTTGTTTTTTCGTAAAATAGTTTCCCGTATATACATATGGCTATATATGTACGAAGTCGTGGAAAGTGGCGGAGGGTGAACATATAAAAAGGCATACAATCTGATGGTAATGATGTTAGTGTTTTCTCCAGTTCAGTTAAGAAGCAGTTGAGGGGCTTAAGAAACCATACCTACTCTCCTATCTGACTGTTTACACCTCAATAGATTCCAAGGGCCTTCCCGCAAGCTTTATACATTGTCAAGTTGGCGTCCGTGGATCCACGGGTCACTATCAGCCGCACAATCGACCTGAAGCCAAGAATACCGAGCTACGATGCATTGCACAACCAAAGACTCCTGAAGACAAATAGATATAAGTTTTTGAAGTCGGAATTTACAAGAACTGTGCGGCTGAAGTGATCGCCAAGCCGCCAACTGCATGATATCTGCAAAAAGACAATCGGATTCGGGAACTTAATCTTCAAGGGGGCTCCACACAAGAATCGATTCCACGAGGGACAAAAATCGATCTGATATTCGTCATTCGAAAATATGGTAACACCGCCATCGGATTTCGGCAGCTTTGATAGCTTCTATGCTAGGATCCGCATACCCAATTAAAAAATGCGCAAGCTCCACGTATTCCGTGTATATGCAAACTCTCGAGAAGCTAGATTGATAGCCTGTCAATTAGTTCTCTTCACGTGGTAGACCAGCACAAGATCAATGAAAGTCATTGGCACTCTAAAAAGATAACACACTCGCAACGCACTTGAAACAAAGATCACTCGCACGATCAAGCTATGAGGAGGGAAAGGTAGTTAGGCTTATAATACATGATAGGGTTTAAATGGTACAGGAAGCCGCAATAACAAACAAAGGAAAAAGGAAAAACATTGACAATGGTGACACTTGTGTAAAAGTAACAAAAGAAATAGGAGGTGAGAGATAGAGCGGCAGATGAATAGTCTGCCCGCTCTTATCTTTGACGACGCTGAGGGATAACCCAGCGCTCCGTGGCCATGCCGCTTCTGGCCATGTTGTTTGCGGACCTGGCAAGATTGCCAGGGTTTGTAAGACTTCGGTTGGACCCCATCCTCGGGTTTTGAATTGGAGGGATGACCCCGTATGGGGGTTGTTGATTTTCATCATTGACGGCAGTGCCATTATCACCCCCAACCGTCGGGTGATTGGCTTCCTCCCTGCCAACGTTCTCTGGAGCACCGCCGTTATTTTCAATTCGAGTATTTCCAGATGTCTCATGGATAGTTCCTGGTCCGGAACTGTCGAGCGCTAAGCTCACGCGCTGCCCAAGAGTTGCAGACGTTGAGCTGCGCTGACTACGTCGAATGACAACCCGATGGGGACTGCCTGTTTCATAATTTTCGATACCAGATTCCACCAGATCAGAATTTTCCACGTTGCTATCATCCGGTGTTGCAACTAAATGACCGGTAGGACCAATGTCGAGGCGAACCACAGTTGGAGCTCGATTCAGGTGAGCGGGATGTCCAGCAGTGGTTTGCTGCGGTTGAGTCAATACAGGAGCTGAAGCTAGTCTTTGGGGACCAATTGGGAGACCGGGTGGAAATCGTTTCATGTTTGGGAAATCCGAAAGTACTGGAATACGAGACATGTGTGGAATCTGAGGAGCTTGTAAGGTTTGCTGTTGTTGAAACTGCCGTCCCGTAGCATTGGATTGCTGGGGAAGACGTTGGCGAGGTACATTCATTCTGGGCTCCTGTTTCAATGGAGTAAGATCGACCAGTGAGACGTCGTGAGCCTGCGACCCAGGAAGGTTGGTCGGTCTGGGATCCCCAGCAGCGGCAGAAATACTGCGGAGTTTAGCAAGAGAAGCAGATGACCTAACTTGCAACTTCGGGTTCGGAACGACGGCCTCCAATGCAGGTTTGGCGTATGGAGTCCTGGGAGGTAAGCCGGTACCAACAGCTTTGAAATTATTTGTTGGTGTCATTTCTTCTGCGACACAGGGAAGAGAGCTTTTCAATGAAGCGGAGGGTCGAAGGGTCTGCTCATTAAAAGAGGTGGTACGTCGAATAGTCTGCTCTGGATCAACATGACGGATTCTAGGGGGAGGAGTTGCCTTAGAAGAGCCATTTTCAGAGCTAGAAACACTTTCCACTGTGGCATGGAGTGCTTGATTGCGAAGCACGCCCTCCATACGAGGAGTGGGACTGTTTTCCGGATGCATGTTCGAGCTTCTTGCCACCCTGAGTCTCTCAGCTTGAACGGCGGCGAAACGAGACCCGATATTTGGCAGGGTAGAGAGTTTTCGAACTTTGCTGCGCATCCCAAGCCTCATGCCGCCGGTGATGCGGCTCTTGGAGCTGCCTCCAAAACCTTGCAGCGAAGGCAACATGAGACATTCCGCTTTTACAATAAGCTTATTGATGGGTTGTTCTTTGGTGATACCGGGAAGTTGAAAGTGGATTTCAGGTGTATGGGCGAGCAGGATGGGAGTCCCGTTGCCACACCATGGTTGGGCTGAGAAGTATTCAGACCCACGTATTGCAACCACATCCTTCTTTGCGGGATCATCCCAGACCATGGAATCTTGATCAAAGATTTCGTGGTGCTCTGGAAACCTAAAGGGCCAGAGGGCCCTCATTTCGTACATTCTGGAAGACAGATGAGCAAAGCACTCAACGAGCTCGAGAAGGTCAGTGTAAACTTCGGATTGGCATCCTGACTTGGTTTGGTCTTTCGTTTGACTTTGAAGAGGGATCAATAGCTCGTGCATTTTATCCGCGACACATTTGCTGCGAATATCAATGACGTGTCGTTCGAACCAAGGCTGCTGGCGACATTGTTGGAATCGCCAAGCTCTCCATTTCAGCACCGCGGTGTGCTGGCCTTTGTACTCTTTTGCGAGGTAATATGTTAGCATTTTACGAGTTGTAATGCTGCAAATCGATGATTATTTGTAAACTTACCATCATCAGTAAACAAGTTCTCTTCCAAGGAGAAAAGCCCGGAGAGCTGGTCACAAACGCCCTGCCAGAACCAGCCGGTTCCAAGACAAATGTTGAAGAGAACACGCTTGATGAAACTGGAAACGAGCAGGCATTTCGACTCGTTGTCCTTGATGATGCTATTCAAAGCGCTCCGAGAACCGCCACAAATCTGTAAGAGGTATTCCTTCATATCTGGACTCAAAGGGTCCGTGTTAGACGTATTAAAGTAACGTTGCGCGTAGTTGCGAACTTCCTTCAAAAACAATTCTAATTCGATGACAATGTCATCAAAAGTAAAACTCTTGATGTTGCGAGGTGGGACCGGTGGCGTCTCGCCCTCTAATGGATAATAGGGTGGATATACCCGGCGGTTCCAGAGAGAAAGCGGATCATCGTCAAACGAGATCTCAGGACGAATATACTTCCAAACGCTTTCATGGTCGTCTGGCAGCACCCTTTGAATCCAGGCTTTCTCTTCTTCAACGGCTTTGTCTGGTCTATTCTTGCGGCCGATAACATTCGCAGTTGCCATAGCCATCTGCTGTAAAAGTCCACAGGCGCTAAAATACTCGTTGGATAGAACCTGCAGCACTGTGTAGAAAAGCTGACGATGTTGGTCTTTACTGAAGCGGTCCCATTCTCCGTTATCGTCGCCGATCTGTAACTCAAAATTAGAGCTGAATGCCATCCGGAGCAGGTAGGGAAACTTACCGACAGCTTTTCAAGCCTGATATCTTTAAGGAGAGCAGCTCCCTGGTCAGAACTATTTTTGATGTTCTTGAGGATATTCAGCCTTCTTTCGACGTCAACGAGCTTTCTCTCGGGGACCGGTTGCTCAGAAGCGGCGGCGGAGTAATTATTAGCCGTCGAGTTGATCAGAGTTTCATCAGGACTCTGGACGAGAGCCGCTGGTATCTTCGCACGAAGGCTTGGAGACGGGATTATCGGCATGTCACGCTTTGGCCCTGGGGAGCTGCGGTTCGATGCGGTGGATGCTTGAGGTTGTGGTTTCACTGCTGGTTGCGCCAGCGCTTTGACTTGGTCGATGATCTCGCGAGCCCGCTCGGTTCGATCGGATCCTCCGAGTCGTTCTATCGATAAATTTGCAACGTTAGTCAATGAGTAGGGAGCCCAGGGGGGGTTCGGAGATAGACGGCAACGTAGCAGGGAGATTTGGAAAGGGGTACTCACTAAGAAGAAGCTCTTCGAGAGTATCAAAGAGACGTCCGTTGTCTGACTGTGCTGGTGCCGACGTCGGTGTTACAGGAGGCAGAGGAAGCTCATCCAAGGGAAGGCGTTCTCCGGCTCTATTTCTTGAGTTTTGAAGACTTCGATAGTTTATACCACCTGGTAGGGCCGTTTGCTCGTCGAAAGCTGCAGCTGCGTGAGCCGTATCATTCTGATTCGTGTTCAAAGAGGTGGACTGGTCGAAGGCTTCTGATTCAACCCAGCATTGCCCAGTATTCATCCCTTGCGGGGCAACCTTTCGCTCTTGGTAAGTCCGTTCAGAATCTGTTGGATTGGAGTTATCCATGGTTGGATTTTTAGAGAAAGGAGGACGGGAGGGACAGCTTTTGCCAGGTTTTGGACGGTTATCGCGGATTATCGTAAAGTCAGATAGAATTCTTCGGCTAGCTTGTTCAACGGCTGTTGATGAGACCAAGGGAGCTTTGAGCTGTCGCTCAACTGGGTTGTTACCAGTCTGCGAAGGGGTATGGGGGTTGGGCTGAGAGATCGCTCCTCGAAGTGCAGTGCGCTACGCAGGACGATGATTTGGGTAAGACTTTTGTTGATTTTTAAAAAACCACAAGATGAGGGGGAGGAAGAAAAAAAGAGACGAGGGGACCGACGCGTGAAGCTTCGGTAACTGTAAGGTTGTGGAGAAAGGGTTGGATCTAGGAGATACTTACCCCAGCTAGAGCCTTTGTAAATCCAATTCGAAGGATGGTCACGACGGCAAACTTGTCCTCGGGATGATCGTGTGACGGTTTGGGAGTGAGTTCTGGTTGTGGTGTACTTTCGTATGGATCGGCTCTCTTCTGGTCAAGGTTCTTGGATGTGGCGTCACAGATGGCTCCGATATTATCATAAACGTTGCGGGAACCAGCAGCCTCATTCATCGTTGCCGGAGCTGCAACGGAGCCTGAAGGGTAGTGTAGATGATTACTCTCTTAGAGGGTTATTGATAACTCGACGCGGATGATTGCACAAAAAGACTATTTTATTCGAACGTTGCTGAACTCAAGATAGGTGGTGGAGGGAAGGTTTGTTTTGTTAGAAGGGTGGACTGAATACGGTTGATGGTTGTTGTCTCATTGATGGCGAAATATATACAGGTGACGATGAAGCGTGCAGGCATCAATGGTGCACTCACCACATTATTTGTTTTCCGTGCGGTGAAGATGTTCACGTGACCGAGACAATACTACAATACTTTGGTTATTAGTCCCTGGATAAGTGATCGAATTGGTTATTATCAATCGCTGGTCCAACTTTGAATTACTATAGTTTAGTGTGGAGCGGTCAACAACGAGACTATACTATAGGCCAACTCGCATCACAAAAATGGGAGCTGTCAAATCCGCGTTGTTTTTGTTGCATAATGCAAAGACCTTGTCGTATACCAAGTACCTTGGCCAGGCAGATTTGCGCATGCGACGTTGCCATTGCTATTTCTGGAAGCCCGTCCGGGGTGATTTACAACGAGAAAACGGCAATTGAATGCTCGTTCGTGCGAACCATGTGCAAAATGCTGCCATTCTAGGAGCTGAATTGCGGGATTGACCTCTTGGATGGCTCAAAACATGGAACACGGATGGCTGAAGCATGGGGCGAATGAGCGTCATGACGGAAGCAAACCCACTTGACGTTGTTTATTCCCAAAATGAAAGGATTGCAGACACCATGCAAGCGGATATCGAGATCTCACAATTTTAATCGGTATTGTAGAACATATTGAGCAAAGCTCCGTTCCGTTTTCTGAATTAATTCAATGGTGATGCCTCAGTTCGGATCTCGGTCCCAACCTACTTCTTTCCTCTCCCCTCTTCTTCCTCTAACGACATCTCATATTCGCACCAGCCAATCAACTTTCGATCGTCTCCACTTCTTGCGCTTTTGGCTGCCGGCTTTTCGAGCCTGCAGCCACCACTCCGTTCGTCTGACATCTGGATATCCGACAAGGGTCCCGAGAAGCGAGGTAAGCTTAAGTTTAAACCCCAGCTCTCACCAACCTGAGAACTGAATTTTTTTATTTATTTTTTTTCGTTCGAGAGGGACTCTACGGTCGAGGACTCCTAGACGGATTCGGTGACACTCGGAAAGAGTGGTTCTATGAAATTTTTTTTCATCATTAAGGTTGCCACCTAAACCTTCTTTCCGTCGAGAAGGTTCCTTTCGAGTGGTGCTGGTGCTGGCTGGTGAAGTTGCGTTGTAGTGGTGGTGCAGCTCTGCTCTCTTTCAGCTCTCGCCCTTAAATTCGTGCTGATGATATTGTGATTTCTCATCAGCCTCACCTCAAAATTTTGCCATCCCGACAACTTTAGCGAAACCCATCGAACTACAAAGTATAACCTCTGAATATCGAAGGATCCCAGCTCTCCACTGGCAGTTGTGACCACGCATAATTGGTATCGCACCGACCAGAATCGCAGCAACCAGCGACAGATTGGGAGCCTCAGGTCTGCCTGGCACGCAGAGCTACAGTCAACAACCTCTCAGAAAGTTACCGTTTGAAATCTCTCCAACCTCGCATTCAGCCAACCAATCAGGCAGGGACAATACCGCACTGATATCTCAGAGATCGAGTCCCGGAGAGCCAAGGGTTCCCCTCCTTCTCCCGTTAGCGCGGCACCCACATCAAGCCCACCAGCTTAAAGCGTCTCGAAGCAGAGCGGCTGCAGGTTTCCAAATCCTTCAAAAAAAACTACTGTTATCTTATTAAAAAGTCCCAGCCTTCTTCAAGAGGAGCTACCCCCTTTGCCCGCTCGGTAGTTGTTCGAAAGCTATCGATAAACGCCGGACAGTACTCCTAGAACTCAAGTCGATAGGTAAGAGCTCGTTCCCCGTATCCTGTTTCTACGTGAAAGGAGCCTGGCGGGTTCATCTTGCACTGCGCCTTTCGTTTCGAATAATCCCGCCGTTTTCTGCTTGCGAACGGAGCTTGTCTGCCGGACCGCAGGCTCGGGATTGGGACTGGTTACTGGTTCGCCAACGAGGGCAACAGCTCTAGCAGTTGCGACTGGACCTGGAGCTAGCTAGCTTTGGGAGCACGAGGGGGAACGCTCTGCTTATCCATTGCTACCCTCCTTGGCCGTCTTCTCTGCCACCGTTTGAGACCAGTGTGCCCATCTTTTTCGCTGCCATCGTTGCACAGCTGGTCTGGTGGTCGTCGTGGTGGCCGACCCCGTTGGGCTATTCCTTTGACCAGCCAGAAGAAGCCCTGCCCGACCGATCGTATTTTCCGAGCTAACTTTTCCACCGCGAGAGCAGCAGCTTGATTTGATCATCATTAGAAATACCTGCGGTCTGCTGGGTAAAATCGAAATTACGCACCCGCTTCCGCCTTACGGAGGGAGTAGCGAGGTACATACGGTCCAACTAGCTAGCTATCCTTTGCTCGTAGCATCGACCGGGCTGAAGAAAGGCAACTCTGTTACGCAGCCCGCCAACAGACCCAGCTTTTCCTTATTCCTCCTCCTCCGCACCAACCACACCACCGCCCGGCCAGCCAGCTATTTCTTACTACTCGCTCTCTTCCTTTCTTTCCCTTTCTTCCTTCCTTTCCTTTCCGAAATGGACCAAGTGAACTCTCGTCTCAAGAAGCTTGGTTTCGCACGCAAAGCATCTACAAATAACGGCTCCCCTCAGCTTCAGCCCTCGGCCTCTCAGTCTTCACTCCACCAGCAGCCAGCGCGGCAAACACCCCCTCCTCAGGCAAACCCGCTCGGAAGGCCCCCTTCTTACACCGGAGCCCCTCAAGGAGGACCTACCCCGCCAGCTCAGAACCCGTTCCCGCCTCAGGGCCCTCCTCAACAGCAACCATCTCCGCACGGCGGACAGACTTCACCGCCAGTCGGCCCTCCGAACAATCCTCAGCAGCAGCAGCAGCAGCCGCAGCCGCTCGCTAACACACGGCCCCCTCATCCGCACCCTCAACCTCACCCTCAACAGCAGCAGCAGCAGCAAGGCCCTCCCAAAGGACCACCTCAGCAAGGCCCACCTCCAAACCTCAACGGTCCCCCTCAACCCAGACAAGGTCCACCAATGTCTCAAGGACATCCAGGACAGTACGGGCAGCACCCGCCCCCGGTAAACACGCAGTTGTTCGGCGGTCGTCCCCCCGTTGGCCCCGGAGTGCCATACACAGGGGGCGCTCCAGCTCCTTCGTATCAAGGTCACCCTCCTGGTCCTGGAGGATATCAGCAAGGCGGTCCTCCCGGTGGTCCAGGTGGTCCTCCAGGACAATTCCATCAGCAGCAGCAGCAGCACTATAATCAGCCCCCGGCCGGAGGAGCACATGAGGCCCCGTCCGCTCCAAAGCACTCTGCACAACTAATTGTCGGCATTGATTTTGTAAGTTTTGCTCAATCTATTTTGGCTATTTATCTGCTCTCTTCACGGTTTCTCCGGGTGGTCTCGATATATCACGCTTCTGCCGACTGTAATTTTGGGGGCATCTGATACCACATAAAAAAACCCCACTTTGCTCGTTTACTCAGCCGCACCCCCAAAAGAGCGCAGTATCACCACCAATAAAATAGTATCAAATCAAACTAACGCTATCCCACCACAACCACAGGGAACAACATTTTCCGGTGCCGCTTATGCGTTCGTACCCGCGTCCACATCGGCGTCAGCACCAGCACCGACACCACATCTGATCACCGAATGGCCAGGTGCTGGCAATCAAACAAAGCAAAAGGTAGAATCCGGGTCCCGAACGTAGCAAAAGGAACAGGAAAATTAACTCTGCATATTAGATTCCCACCGTTTTATACTACGATCAGTACCAGAAGGTTGTAGGATGGGGCCCCGATATTGCCGAGGCCCTAGCGCCCACCGGATACCCGAAACCTGGTGTCCAAAAGGTATCGTCGTCGCTCTTGGATAATATCGCCATTAAATAAAGCCAGCTAACAATCATGATCAATCACAGGTCGAATGGTTCAAGCTGCAACTCATGACGTCAGGCAACACCTATATTGACCCCATCAACCTGCCGCCGCTGCCACCCGGCAAGTCGGAAATCGACGTTGCCGCGGACTATCTCTTCAAGTTCCGTCAGGCAATGCGAACGGAGATGCAAAAGACTCTCGGTGAGGTCTTCAACCGAGAAGAACGAAACATCAAGTACTTTTTGACCGTGCCTGCCATCTGGAACGATGCCGGAAAGGCAGCAACTAGAGCAGCGGCCATCCAGGCCGGTCTGCTGAGAGATGCCAGCGACAACAGACTCACCCTGATTACCGAGCCGGAAGCTGCAGCCATGTTTTGCTCCCAAGCCGGTTTGCTGAACCTCAAGATCCACGACGCGGTGCTCATTGTCGATTGCGGTGGTGGTACCGTCGATTTGATCGCCTACGAAGTCGAAGAGGAGGTGCCATTCTCCGTCGCAGAATGTACTGCCGGTTCCGGTGACAGCTGCGGTAGCACAGCCCTCAACCGTAACTTCTCAAACATCCTCCGTGCCAAGATCCGAAAGATGAAGTTGCCGGACGGGTCCAAGACCGCCGGCAAAGTCTACGCCAAGTGCATCATGGACTTTGAGAACAGAATCAAGGCTGATTTCCGAAACAACGGTCAAAAGTGGGCTGTGGATGTCGGTATCGAGACCGATTTCCCTGATGCCGGTATCGAGGAAGGTTACATGACTTTTACGAACGAGGAAATCTTGCAGTGCTTCGAACCCGTTGTCAACAGAATTTTGGAGCTGGTTAGGAATCAGATTATCGCCATCCAAGCTCAGAACAGGCAGTTGCAGGTACGTAATTTTTTTATATATTATCCGTCCGAACTACCAGATGCTAATTGTATTGTCTGCAGAACGTCCTCGTCGTTGGTGGTTTCGGTGGTTCGGAATACCTCTTCCAGCAGATCAAGCTCCACGTGCCCCCGCAGTTCCAGAACAAGGTCGTCCGTCCCATGGATGCCGTGTCCGCCATCGTCCGAGGTGCCGTCACAGCTGGTATCACTGAGCGCGTGGTTACTTCCCGTGTGGCCCGTCGTCACTACCTCATGGCCACCCTGCAGCCTTTCAAGGAGGGCCACCATCCGGAAGCCTACCGTGTCCCGTCTCTTGACGGCAAGGACAGGTGTAAATATACCCGCCAGATCTTTGTCACCAAGGGCCAGAGGGTCAAGATTGGCGAGCCGGTCAAGGTTTCGTTCTTCAGACAGGTCGCGCCAGGCGCTACGCTCATGTACGAGGATATCCTGTACGCCTGTGACGATGATGTGTGCCCCGAGTACACGAAGGATTCTCGTAAGTCAAAATCATTTACGTTAAAAAATGTGTAATTGCAGTATGCTAACTAAATTGGTGACAATAGGTATCAAGGAAGTCGTTACTCTGACGTCCGATCTCAGCCGTAAGAACTTGGAGAAGGACTTTGAGCGCATGGACACGCCACAGGGAACATTCTACCGTGTGTACTTTGATATCTACCTGACGTTGGACGGATCGGAATTCAACGCCGAGTTGGTCTGCCAGGGCGAGGTTATGGGTAGATGTTCTGCCAAGTTCCGTTAAAGAAGGGACGCGGCGAAAGAGGAAATGAGAGAGGTATAGTATTGGAGGGTCGCTTTTGTTTTGTTTTTTTTCATCTTTTTCTTTTTGGATAATATATGAAGTGACGGAGTAGTCTTTCCTTTATTGTTTTTCTTCTTCTCTCTCCCTCGAGTGAAAAAAAAATCAAATTTGGGAAAGCATGTCTAACGTACGTCTTGACAGACGATGACCTACACTTTTCTGCTCACTTTTTTTTTTCGTTCACTCATAATTCTTGTTTCTTTTGTCTCTCACTCTGATCAATTGAAAGCAAAATGCATGTATGATGGACAAATACTGCTAGTTTTTCACTCTCCATATTGAATTTAGCAATTATGAATGATTACATGAAGATTAGGATGCGCAAGCGCGCCATCCTGCGCCTGGACCTCCACAGATTACCGTTCGTATATGCAGGTAACAATCAATTTGGTTTCGGAGTCCGGGTGTCAGTAATCCCAGACTCCCAAAGAGAGCTTAGCTTTGAGACGAGAGAGCGAAAGAAACATGTTGCCTGCTTTGCATGCATGTTGGAACAGGTCGTGGTGTTCGAAAGCTTATTTTTCCATCTCGTACCTGTCAAGGTCAGAATCACACCATTTGAAACAGCAGCATGCTAGCAGCCTCACCGATGCATTCTTCTGCAACGGGACCCATTGATAGCAATTTCGTATAACCGACTTTCGCGTCGACGAAGATCTTCATCGATTCCCCGAGGGGAAATTATTACGTTTGGTATTATACATTTTTGCAGGTGGCGTCTGCAGCTGTCGAATTCCTAAATTAAAAATATTTTGACGTTTTGGGTTGTATGTATACATGTATTGGTGATTACAAGCTTTTTTCTCCGGGTGGGAGCTACCCAACTTGCTAACCGTTTCGGCTCGATAAGGGGCTGAGTAGACAAGGTGCATTCAAGCGACCGGTACCGTAAATATATAGAAAAAAAAACAAGATGCGAAACGGCGACATCTAGACCGTTCCCGTAACCCGACAGTTTTTTGTTCATTAATGCAGTCTGTGTTGCTCAGGTAATGGTATTATAAGCTAGGAGCTATGTAACCCGGGTCAGCTAATTACAAGCAAGCTGGGCCAGCTACCCCTCATTTTTTTTCTGGCTTTCGGGGAGCCGGCGGCGTGTCTTTTTTGTCTTAGCTACGAGGGATTAAAACGACGAGCTATTGAAACTATTTCTGTCAGCGTACAGAACTGCACAATTGACAGGGTCCCGAGAAGAGACTTTTTTTTCTCTTCCCGTTCAGGATGATGTCTGGCTCGACCTTTTTTTCAGGATTTTGGAAAAAGTAGCCTTGCATGCTATGGAGGACGGTGGGGAATAATAATATGAGAGCAATCTTGCTTTTCGTACAGGTGTGGGTTCGATGTTCCTGAGGCTGACGGGTTTCAATCGAAGGAAGGGAGTGGGGTTCATGTGAGATCTCTCTCTCTCTCAAGTTTTTGAGGGTTTTCGAATGCCAATCCGGCAAGCAATTTGATAGATGTGTGCATGACATGTAGGAATCTATTTTTGCCATTTTGATGAAGCCGTGATCCCGCCCGCGATGATGGTTATTCAATTAGCCGCTGGGCAGCAGCAGCAAAGCTGACGGATAGACTGGCAGACGGTGTTCGATTGAATCCACCCATCCATATGCGTCCCATCCCATCCCATCCCGTCGTCTCGCTCGAACAAATGAACGAACGAACGCGATCGGTAGGGAGACTCTCGAGACTATGTACCGCACGTAATTAACGCCCCGATGGGTGATTTGGAATCAGAAAACCTCTCTACCATAGTCTTCCAGTGCCAGCCCGCCCTTCACGATCAAGCTACCACAATCCATCCCCCCCGCCTCTGCTTAGTACTGCTGCTTTAAGCCTTAATCCCCGCGCCCTCATTCGCTGCCCGACCGCCTGCCCGCCTGCCTCTGGATTGAATCCCATCGTCCTGATTGTCCGTTCCCCTCTGAGAAATAAATTTTAATTTTAATTGATTGAAGAAGAGCGGGCGAGCAGCCAGTCGAGCCAGTCCGTCAGTCATGCCCGGCCCCCTCTCCTCCTTCTTCAACAACCACAAGCAGAACCGCTCAGCGACGGCTCTGCCCTCCGGAAACAACATCTCGTCCACTTCGCTCCCTTCCCCTCATCTCAACCAGCAGCCTCTTCAACCGCAGCAGCAGCAGCAGCAGCAGCAGCACGAGTATCAGGCCTACTCGCCCCCGCCGGACTCGCTCGCCGCCCAGCAACAGCAGCAGGCCCTCCTCGCCCAGCAGCTCCAACACCAGCAACACCACCAGCAACAGCAGCTGCAACAACAGCAGCAGCAAGCTCGAGGCGGCCCCGCACGACACTCGTCCGTCTCCGGCCCCCCCTCATCAGCACAGGCTGGACCACCGCCTCCACCGCACTACGGCTCCCTTCAGGATCCCGTAGCCTACGCCCCCAGCGGCCTGATTCGTCCGTCTACCGGTGCGGCTGAAAGTCAGCAAACGCTGCTTCCCGATAACAACACCGCTGACAATCTCTCCTACTCGACCAGCTCGAGTACCGCCTACGACCCCCCGCAGCAGCAGCAACAGCAGCAGCACCACCTTCTCCAGCAGCAGCAGCAACAGCAGCAGCAGCAGCAGCAGCACCACGGTCCGAGCGGTGATGCCATCGCGTCCGCTCCCGTCCCTGCCAAATCTACTCTGAGAAAACCTCTGCTATCAAAGGAACCCTCCTCGTCTTCGGGAGGTGGCATCAGCGGTCTCTTTCACCGACACAGCAGCAAGCACCAGGACCAGTCCCAAGACGGCTCCTCTTCGACCTCCTCTTCAATCGGCAGGAGGCTCTCCACCCGCAAGTCCAACCCTTCCCCCCAGCAGTCTCCAAATATTCCCCAGCAGATCAACGAGAACCACCACTACGGGCAAGAGCCCCAGCCCCAGTCCCAGTCCCAGCGGTCCTCCCGTCCTCAGAGTCTGCTCCCACCAGCCCCTACCCGTGAGCACGTCGAAGCTCTGCGCAATCTGAGAAGGTCTGATACCGACAGTCCGACGTACGCGCCGCAGCAGCAACGTCCTCCTTCGGGACTTGTCAGTCCGGCTCTTCAGACGCCCGGGCCTTACTATAATATCACTACGGGTCAGTACGAGCCCGTGCCTACCCCTCAGCAGCAGTCAATTCCTCCCGGCCAGCAGCAGCAGCAGCAGCAGCAACCGCCAAAGCAGCAGCCTCCTCAGCAACAAGCTCCCCAACAGCAGCAGCAGCCGTCTTCTCAGCAGCAGCAGCCCCCACAGCAGCAGCAACAAATACCACCACCACTAACTCCCGGTGCACCGAAACCGGTCCATCAAGCTCCTCCTCAGCAGCAATACCCAGGTCACAAATCTCAACCTTCTCAGACGCAAATCCAGCAACCTCCCGCCACGTTTGCCAAGAGCTCGTCCGATCTGTCCGCTCTGCACATCACCACGAACCACCCGGGCGGTGGTTTATCCGCACAAGCTCATAATAACAATCCACCCGTTAGCCCCGGTGCTTCCGTTCACACCGTAGACACCATGCCTGGAAACCAGCCAAACAGCGCTGCCCCGCAGCAGCCGGCCGGCACCGCGGAGGGACGAGCCACTCCCACCGGTAACAAGCCCGAAGGTAACGGCTCCGGAATGACGCCCAGTCAAGTGCAGGCTCTGATGACCGAGTTTGATACCTTGCGTGAGTATTCCTCTTTTTTTGTTTTTTTTATATACATTACATACGAAGTTTCATCAGTGTTTTGAGATCTTTTATGCTAATATATATACGCGAATCGCAGAATCTAAGTACCGCAAAGTCAAAAACCTCTACTTTGAACGGTCTGCAGACCTGGAGCGCCTGCAAAACACCATGGCCAACCAGCGAATGTCGCAATCCCGCATCACGCTGGACGACAGCCAGTACAGTCTGCGCTTCGAGCGTCTCGACGGCGCCATCAAAAACTTGGCGTTCGAGATCCGTCAGTCGTGGAAGGTTATCCCCGGTTGGTTGCAGCCCGTCGTCAACCCGGGCGCCGAAGTCAAAGGCGGCAGGGAGATGACCGTCGTGGGCAGAGCCGCGATCAGCCGCTGGGTGGTGGATGAGATTTTGGATCGATTCTTCCATCCGGCGTTGGAGGTCGGGGTCAGCGCTCACCTCAAGGGGATTGAGAATGGGATCCGGCGAAACAGCCCGCAGCCGCAGAGTATCGAGGAAGACGATAACCTCAGCGCCAAAGTCTGCACGTGGCGGATGAGCACCATTGACGGTGTGAAGCCGTTGATCGATTCCCAGGTCGGGAAGGACAGTGTGCAAAAGCTGAAGGAGGCGATGGAGGAGAAGCTGATCGCTAGTCTGGCCATGCATCTTAACGAGCCGTTGCCCCCCGGTTTATCCGGTGGTGTCAACACCATCGTGGGTATCAGCGTCGGGCTGCTCGAGAATCTGCCGCTAGAGAGCAGAGACGTGAGGGTCTGGTACCCCTTGCCCGGTGAGAAGTTTGACGGTGTTTTTATGAGAGGGGAGACGGGCCTGCAGCCTTTGATCGCTGTTCCGGGCGGTGAGGAAGGCAAGACCGCGATCACGGTGGACGGTAAGCCTCTCTCGCAGCTGGGAGCCACGCCGCCACCACCACCCAAGGATGAAGGCCTGCACCCGAGCAACAGCGTCAAGAGCGCGGCGGACACGGGTAAGAAGCAGAGCGTGCTGAAGGGTATCAGGGGTAAGCTCGCGGGTGCGGCGGGAGGTAGTTCGCAACCGCCACCACCGCAGCAGCAGGTGGTACCTCCTCAGAACCTGCCCAACCCGAGCCAGACGAGTCTTGTGGCCGAGAGCCCGGCCACGGCTGGAAAGCCGGAGAATGCGGTTCTCAGCCCGCAGGGACAGCCCGGTGTGGAGAAGGTCCGGGTCGCGGGATTCATGGCGGTGGAAGTTCGGGGGAAGAGTATTCTGATCAAGGCGCCGGTTTGGACATGAGTATATTCGGAGGAGGATATTAGGGTGAGTATTTCTGGTGAAAGGGAAAAAACAGGATTGTGGAAGTGTGATATAAAAACGGGGGGACCATTGTGAATAGCATGGAATTTCTATTTTTTTTTATCATCGGAAGAAGGTTTTTTAATTTCATTTGTTGGCATTTTTATTTATTCTTCTCTCATCTATATTTATAGCTGTTCACCTATCTACGAGAATATCTTGTGTCATTTTTTCTTACGATCTTGATCTCCATTCGATCTGATAGTCTGGTAGTGTTTAAACCATATTTTTAGTTACGAACGAACAATGCCGAACGGTCTGATTCCTTTCATTTCTTCCCTGCGATATACTTATATTTTATTTTATTTTTTCGCATATAGCCTACAACGTATATACGGAGACATTCGCTTGGATATACATTTTCTCTTCTTTTTTTTTCTCGAAGCTAGGTATAATACATGGTGCAGTTGCGTGGTATCGGTATTTAAAGTGTTTTCTTTTCTGAATTCTGCTCGAGTGGTTCGTCTGATTTTAGATCCGTCAGTCTGATTATTGCTTGCGTGATCGCATACTCTGCTATAACTTGAAACTTGAACAGTTATAATTACGGTACGGTTAAATTTAAATCGAAGCAGTATACTAGTACCTGCAAGTAGAGTGATATCAGGAGTTCTGGATATACGTTGAGTATAAACTGGCACCCCCAACAAAAACAGAATCCGAAAACCAAAGCATATTTATATCTCTTCAGTTTCTAACTCCCTGTCCTCTATTCACGCATATCCATCTCTCACCACCTTTCCAACCCATTTTACATCGATGCATCTCTCACCCAAGTGGTACCCACCTTTTTCCGTTCCCTGGGCCACGCTTGTCAGCCCAGAATATATTACCACATTCTCACCACCCAGATCCAATAATAGCCAACCACCACCACCTCCCCCCCCCGTCACGGTCACATCAACGACCTACCCTACCCTGCCTCTCCCTCTCCGCTTCCTAACCCCTTCCTCACACCCATCACACATCCTACCCCTATCCACCTCGAGCTCCAACCCGGCACCTACTATCCTCCCCTCACCGTTCGCATTCTTTTCCTCCTTCGATACCACAACAATCATTGGTAAAACGGCCGGAATATTTGCACACACGCACATTTTCAACCTACGGGAGGGAAGGGGGGTGTAGATGTGATTCCTGCTGATGTGGCCGCACAGTGGGAAATGAACGGCGTGGGTGTGCGGGTAAGATGGGGGGATGGAGCAGAGGGGGTGGGATGAGGGATTAGTCATCGCGGGTGATGAGATGCTGTTGCTAGGTTGCATCGGTGGCTGGGGGGGAACGGGTAGGTGTGGAGTATGGGTTAGTTTGTTCGTATCGGTGGGATGGGTTGTGGCGGTGAGAGGCTGCTGGTGAGGAGGGAGGAGGGAAGGGGGGTGTGGTGGGTGGTGGGTGGTGTAGATGTCTTGATGATGGTATAAGGGGAGTTGCAACAATGAGGACGATGATGAGGATGAGGAAGGGGTGCCGTGGGTGGATGGGTGGGTATTGGGACGGAGGTAGGCTGGGTTTAGGGATATCGGGATCTTGATGTTTGATGTTCGGGGTTTTTTACGTATGCGGGATGTCGATTGGGGGTTTGGGTGGGAATGGGCTCTCAGTGGTTTGGTTGGTTCCTGCGCTTGCGGGATCGGTTCCTGCGTTTGGCAAAGGCTGAGGAGTACGGGGTCTATGAGGCTGTCAATGTTTATATCGGGGAGGTTTACGTCTGGGTAGGTTGGTACGTCGGATCGGGTTTGGAAGCCTGGGTGTGGGTTATCGGTAGCGAGTACATTTTGGTTTGAGGATCCGAATATGAAAATATCCGAGGTGTCGAGGCTGGATAGGTTGATGTTTAGGGCTTCTTGCTTGAGGGCTGTGAATGAGGCTTGGGTATTTTCGGGACTTTGATTATGGTATTCCTGTGGATCCTTCGTTTGAAGAGACGTAAACCTCGAGGTTTGCGGACTGGATCTCGATATGGGTCTCATCTTGAAGGTTGGTCTAGTTATATCACAGCCTCGCAACTTCTCCTAGACGACACGGTAATTTGTTAGGGTGTTTTAATGTGTAAGACTGAAAATCTAGGAAGGATATGTTGAGCTGTCAAATAATGTCCCTTAGTTAAATCTAGGTTTCAAGCATTGATCATGTCAGTTTGGATCTTGATTACGTATATTGTATAGTTTAACTTGATCATGACGTGAGGGTGGAAATGTGGTATTTAAAGCCATGGTTTCCGCCTTTAGACGAGTATACACGTCTTTGGATAGATGCTAAATCATGTATCTAGAGAAGTTGTAGTTAGCTGACATCGTCTACAACGTCAGTTGTATGATACATTTTTGGAGAGAAACGTCAGAGAGTTAGGGCGAGCTGAGACATGAGAGCTTTGGCTGTGTGTTAGATGGATGGTGCGTTAGGCATTTTGCTTAGCATCAAACAGTTGGGTACGAAACTTTGGTATATCGAGGACAAAGAATTGCGAGAAGCTTCGTGGTGCACGAGACAAGGCCTTTTCGATGGTTACATTATATGCAGGGTTGACAAAACGAAACAATCGGCCGGCTGCAGTTGCACAGATCAGAGAGTAGCGATTAATATACCTTTCTCAACTTGGGAAATACTCATTGAAATTACAATAGCGATATATGGATCTGTAAATATTGATAGAAAACCTACTGGCTGGACTTTTCTGGTTAAACCCGAGTAATAACTGCTACGAGCTCCCCACCATGACGGTAAATTCTTCCACGCAGGATACCGCCTTCTTTACAATCAACGCCCCGAACTCCGCATAACTCTCCTCCCCTTCCCCCGTCACCTGCCCCTCACCCCGATGCCTCTCCTCGCACCTCCGCAGAATCTCCGTATAATCCACCCTCCCGGCCTCCTTCTCATCTCCCATAACCGCCGCGATCCCCAGCTCCTTCATCAAAACCCCGTTGAGAATAATTCTACCCATCTCCTCGTTCCCCACCACGAACGGGTGAATGTGTAAAAACTCGCAGACCAACCAAGCGGGCAGCGCGAAGGGGTCGGACACGGTACCTTCCTCCTGACCGCCACCGGTCCCACCACCACCCTGACCGCGATCCATGGCCAACTGCGCGTGGTAGGTATAGATCAGTTTGGTCATGTACATCCCCACCGCGCCGGGATTGATGGATTCCCTCCTGTGCCACGACCACTCGCCCTGCGATTCGTCGTCGTCTCCCGCGGTGGGGGTTACGGGATACACGCTGCTAGGACGGCGGGAAGCTTGAGGGCTCGGCACCCGGGATCTGTGCACGTTTTCCACATTGACGGTGACTTCATCGGTTTCCGCCGTTTCCCCCATTTCATTAGAGGTGGCGGTAGCGGAGATAACACGGTAATCTCTGTACCAACCGCCAAATTGCTCCCAGGTCTTGGAATCCACAGTTTCGTGATCCTTCACCAGGATCCGATGGGTTTCCTTTATGAGATCCTGCGTGAGTTGTCCGGTGGGGGTTATGAGGTTCTGGATCAAGTACACGAGGGCGTTTGTGTGGTGGACCACCCTCTCGCGACCTCTGAGGATCGTGGCGAATTCGGCGGTACGGCCTTGTTCCTCTATCGTCCGGAGTTCGGAACGGTAGCCCGCGGTGTTTGGGAGGTTGAGTTCGGTAATCCCGGAGCCTGTGAATATTGAGTGGCAGATTCGGGTCGTGGTCGGGAGGTCGGTGCCGGAGCGGGAAAGGTAGGTGCTACCGTGGATTATCCGGGTGAGGAGATTGGAAAGGAACGATTCGAGGCGTAGAGTGGAGAGGTTGAACAGGCTGATATCGATGCGGCGGAAAAGATCGGTGAGTTGGGTGTACTCGCGGGAGGGGTCCTGGAGGTAGAGGGCATCGTGGATGGGGGAAGGGTGCAGGTGGATGAAACCTTGCGAGAGACGGATTTCGGAGAGGGATACGATGTGGCTGGCTAGGGAAGATAAGAATGTTGGGCAATCCGGTGCTGAAGAGTCAAAGAGGGTGGAACCGGGGTTGGGAAGAGATATCGCGGAAGGTTGAGTGGGTGGCGGGTGAATAGGTGTCAGCGGACTAATCACTGGGAGGGAAGTCCGTCTCGATAGTATCTTTGATCGCACCGTCTCGTATTCAGATGACATGACGAACCTTGGTGGGTTTCTATAATCACTAATCAATAATATGTAATTCCGACTTGATTGGACTTTGCGCTGTTACTAAATGATGGACTATAAAGAGATTGATGTATATCGATATCTATGGTGCACCGGGGGTGGTTTCGGTTACGATACATGAGAGTCAACAGAGGTGTCGGGAGTAGAAACGGGAATGATATCTAGAGCGAGTTATAGAGATATCGATATCGATCAGCTATAATGCGCTCTAACTGGGAGATCGCCAAACAGTCTCGCGCATTTGGTATCATGACTTTTTCCCGTAAGGTTGTTACACGCTTGGAGGACCCATTCTCTAACTTAAACCCTAAAGAGTCTTGAATATAATAGAGACTATGGAAGCATGCAGGCTAACGGCAGCAAGTACCGAATATTGATACTTTCGAGACTATTGAATGCTATTGCAGTTAATATTAATGGTCTGCACAACAAATTTGTTGCATGAATTAGTGGGACTTTGAGAGGCAACACATTATCGTGTTGCATTTTTATCTATACGACCAATCAGAAATTAGTCGATTGGGTAGATGAGGCGTTGATTCGACTGGTTTGATCGATGCGGAAAGATGTGATTCCAAGATCTGACTGTTATTGCGCGTTGTGACTTGTCCATCGGGGCTCAGTCAAGTTTTTTTGCCTCTCTGGCGTCTATCGTCACGAGCAGCTGTCGTCTCCTGCGATCGGGACCCATTCTATACAGCCTTGTCCATGTTTTTTTGACAAATCCAGTGTGTTGCACGCCCCACTCGGGGTTCTAAATATGTAACCGCAGTCCTCTTGGCGACATCACGGCAGCGGTTGCCTGGATGTTGGTTGGCCGGGTCAAAGATGTTTCTAGTGTCGGGTGAGGCTCATCCGACGTGGTGGGAAGAGGTTGCGCTGGTATTGTGAATAATCGGTTCCTGAAGTGGGTTCTCTTCCATATCAGCAAGTACTTGCAAGTGGAGTTTCTTTTACAGGAATTGTTCGAGCCATCAGTGCACTTGTACTTCGTTGAGGAGTAGCACTTGCTGCAGCATGCATCGAGGCTGGTACGCCTTCAAGGAAGGCCACGATGGTGCCTACGATACGTTTTTGTAAGATAAAAGATATGATCGTCCTGACGGCGAACCGTAGACTTATGGAGTCGTAAGTACCATCGCGGCGGAATTGCCACTTTTTATATGTCCCATTGTCTCGTAAAACGGTCGTTTCGACCGCTGCCTGGATCGGCCTTGTGCTCCCACCCGCTTCCTCGGTAGAGATAACCTCACGATGTTGTTCCTTTTTTCCCTTTCTCTCTCGAAAAAAGGTGGGAAATGATTACACGAGATTTCGAAAGGATCGGTCGGTACTTTTGCTTTCGCCGTTCACCGTGCCGTATCGCCCTGCACACGCAGAGAGACCTTGATTCCCGAACCCTGTCTATTCCCACAACCAGGCTTGCTGATGGTAATTCACAGCAACTCCTCCCCCGTCCGCCATGGCGCTAGAACCGCCCTTCAATTTTCCTTTATAATTATGAGCCTCCCCCTCCTTCGTATTTGCATTATTTTGCCTATTTACTCCGTTTTGCCGTCATTTCTGCAGGTTTGCTCTCCAAGCGTTACTTTTGTTTATGATTTTAAATGTTTCGAGAAGGAATTTGAGAAAGCCGCAGGAAATTTTTTTATAAACTTATCTTTCCTTTCTTCGATCTTAATCGATCACCAGTCAACAGCCGCCGGCGAAGTGAAGTAAGCGTATCCTGCGAGCGAGCGAAAGCCGAAACGGTACAAACCCCTGAGAAGAACCCCAACCGAGGACACAACTTTTGGCGTGCATCTCCAACAAAGCAGCAACCGAGCTGCTCGATACGGTCGGTCGCGATCTGCTCGCACCGTGCGAAGACTGGACGACCCCAAAAGAAAAGAGCCTTTAATTTTTCAACATGGTGGCTATAACATCTTTATTCCGCAGCGGTTCCCTGCTGTTGGCGCTCGCTAGCACCTTATCAACCGGTGTTGAAGCGGTATCGATATACGATAAAGCGGCGGACTATCTGAGCAAAAGTGCGAAACTGGTGAAGAGGGCAGCGAGCGATCCGGTGCTGTTCAAATACAGTGTGCGTAAATCTTCTAAACTTTAAATGCATCGCATCGTGCATACAATGCGCTTTGTCGTCCCGTGGCGTTTGACTAGTGAAGGCTAATAATGATTAATGTTCGTCCGCTATAGATCCTTCGATACGCCTTCTACGTCAACCTCCAATTGGGATCGCGTGAAGACTCCGTCAACGTGCGGTTAACCGATCAACCCTGGCTATGGGTTGGGTCGAAAAAACCAGCGAACTGCAGTCGCGAGTTCAGTCGCCAGAATTACTTGCAATGCGTATATGTGGATTGGTCGGGTATCTGTACGTATCTTCGGTCGGCTTCGGTGATTCATTTTTGACTCCTACTAACTATTGTCTTCACAATTCAGACAGCCCGAACATCTCCACGTCTTTCAGAAACGTCTCCAACGCCGCTCTCAGCCTGTCGCAATCTGATGGGAGCCGTTTCACGCGAGGCTACTACGGCACGGACACTGTCAGGTTTGGGGAAACGTCACTCGACAATGTTTACATTGGTGTTGCGAATAATTTTACACAAGCGCCGGAACTGGGAATCGGGGTCTATGATAACGACAGACAGACCTTTCCGAGTTTTATGCAATTCCTCTATCAGCAGAATGAAATCAAATCGTTGTCGCACGGACTCTACTTTGATTGGATGGGTACGCTTTCCCCTCAGAGCGACATAACGGAGATGACTGGATTGCTAACACGAACCATTAGAGAGAAACGAAAGTTATCTGACCTTTGGAGCGGTCGACACTGCCAAATACGACGGCAATCTTGTGACTTTTAATGCTTCAACTCTTGATGGCGAAATCACCACGATCGGGCTCGTCAGCGCGGCGTTCGGCCCTCCTGGTGACTTGACGGAGCTGACCGCTATCAACAACCTCAAAGCCAATGTCGAATTCAGCACCAGTCGCATGTCTCTTCCTGATAGCGTCATCCCAACCGTGCTAAGTTTGACTGGCGCCGAATTCGACGAGGACTGGAACGGCTATCTCGTCGACTGTGACATGCGAAACTCGGATCTAGTTTTCGAGTTTCGTTTCGGTGATGTCAATGTCACCGTGACCGCCAACCACTATATCCTTCCGGCTTTCGGGGTTCGGGGATACCGCTATCAGTTCAAAAACCAGGACGCATGTTCCTTGCAGCTCAACCCGATGAGTAAATACAGTGTCGCCACAAACCTTGGTTATGAAGCCGTCCTGGGTACACCGTTCGCCCGGCACACGTATCTCGTGCACGACTACGGTAACCGACAGTTGAGCTTCGCGGCGGTAAAATTCAATGCCACGGAAACGAATGTCGTGGAGCTGGATTCACGAGGTGTAGCGCCGCTATACAGCGAGGCTCCCAGTCCCACGCAACCTCCTGGCACCGACGTACCATCGACCGACTCACCCAGTCCACAACCGCCTGTCGTCACCACCAAAACCACCAACACTGGCGCCATCGCCGGTGGCGTAATCGGTGGTATAGCCGGTCTATCCGGTATCGCCCTTCTCAGCTGGTTCCTCATGAGGAAAAGAAGACGGGAATCGGAAGAAAACCTCCCACCTCCACCGATGATGCATAACCCTGGAATGCCACCACCGGGACCACCGGGACCTGAAACGACATATAGCCACGTCCCGGCTTACGATCCATCAAAGGGTTACACTCAACGGCCGGTGAGCGAGCTTCCAGCGGAAGGTGGATACAATTGGAACCAGCAGTCGCCGACGGGACATCCACAGTTTGGAGCTCCTTATCAGGAAACGAGGGTACCGTATCAGGAGAATACGGCGCCATTCACTTATAGTGAGGCACCGGGGAGCCAGCCGTTTGTGCACGAACTGCCCTCAAATTATCGATAAGAAAGAGAGGATGCCTATATTATCAATGGCATAGCGGGGAGGTAGTCCGATATTTGCCAAACCTTTCTGCTTTTAGGGGAAGATTTGGTAGACAGTTATGATAGCGACTTTTTCCATTAGCTTTCTTCGATCTGTATATATTGCAACTGTATTTGTCTTAGTCACTTAGTAGATACCATGGATTTAATTTGAATTTAAAATGTACCATACCCTTGCCCTTATTTATATCTGTTTACCTTCTAGAAACATAACCGGCTCACAATAGGCATGCGACAGAATAGTACTGTGATGCTTCATGGTAGTCTCGTTGTGGACCGGCTTCATGGGGGGTTTGTGACTCCATTCGTGACTTTATTGGACTGCTTGCTTTTTGCGTTGTTCCGCGTCCCAAAAAAGTTTTTAATTTCAGAAGGTTGCCTCCGAAATTTCCCCGGCTGCGTTTGTTCACCATTTCTAGTCATCAACCTCCCTCATCGCTCACACCCATCGTCTAACCACCCACGCCATATCAGGGGAACACTGGAAGGCGGAAGCATCACCGAGGAAGGATATCACGACCGTCTGGGAGACATCATAGAGGGTTTGCACCACCTTTTCACCCGCTGTAACAGAGACAGTAGCGTCGCGATCAGTATCCTTACGTTTCCGGCAGTTTGTCACACGATTACTTCCACCACCCGCAAACAGACACTTGCTATCGAATCTTCCTCGAGAAGACCGTATTGAATCGGAGTTTGTTACTCGGTGAACTGATTGAAATTCATTGAAAATGTCCGCTCTCGATATTGAAGCATTGGTGGAGGAGCCCTTCCGAGCCGAGGCTGCCGCGGAATCAAAGAGTCGAGCCGATCGATCCGCTTCCAATGACGATGAAAGCCGGCGGAGCGATGCTGGTAGCTCCAGATCGAAGAATAGGAGACGCCGTAGTAGGAGTCGGGAAAGTGATAGGTACGCATCCTCCACCCATGATACCAACCCCCCTCCGATGTGACATTGCTAACGCGAATGACTGGATTGCAGACATCGCTCTAGACGCCATGACGATGATAGATACGGTGATAGGTATTCCTCTGGTAGAGACAGAGAACGAGACCGAGATCGCGAGTACCGGGATAGAGATCGAGATTACCGCGACCGAGACCGAGACAGAGACTACCGCGATAGAGACCGTGACCGCGAGCGCGAGCGTGAGGAGCGCTATAACTCCCGGAGACGGGAGCGAGAGTCCGAGTACGACGATCTATACAGTCGTAACCGTCGTCGCTCCAGGTCACCACACGGAGGGTCCAAGTAAGTCATGACTAAATTGGTTCGTGTATACTGATGAACACTAACAAGATCGATTGAATAGGTCCGGTTCCCCCAAGCTTACCGAAGACGAGAGAGATAGACGTACCGTTTTTGTCCAACAACTTGCCGCTAGACTCCGTACCAAAGAATTGATCGCCTTTTTCGAAAAGGTGGGAGGCGTCAAAGAGTCGCAGATTGTAAAGGATCGTGTTAGCGGAAGATCTAAAGGGTACGTTATTCTTTCTCAGGATCGCAGGAATCTTTACTAACCACGGAATGCAGAGTTGGCTATGTTGAATTCAAAGATGCAGAGTCAGTCCCTAAAGCTATTGCGCTTACAGGTCAACGACTGTTGGGAATTCCCATCATCGTTCAACTTACAGAGGCAGAGAAGAACCGACAGGCCCGTGCCGAAGGCGGTCAACACCACAAGGATGAAAACCACCGACATAGCATTCCGTTCCACAGGCTCTACGTCGGCAACATCCATTTTAGTATCACCGAAAACGAACTTCAGCAAGTTTTTGCGCCTTTTGGCGATCTAGAGTTTGTCCAATTGCAGAAGGAAGAGTCTGGTCGTAGCAGAGGTTATGGGTTTGTTCAGTATGTTATCGCAATCTCCGAACGGTTTTATCGAACCAAATGCTAACCCGTATTATAGATATCGTGACCCCAATAATGCAAAGGAAGCGTTGGAGAGAATGAATGGGTTTGATCTCGGAGGTCGCCTTATCCGTGTCGGTCTTGGAAATGACAAATTCACACCTGAGTCTACTGCACAGATGCTTCAGCGATTCACCAACGGACAACAAGCCTACGAGGGCCGTCAGCGACACAACCAAAACCAAATTATGAACACCAGCGGAGCGGCTAGCGCTCTCGACGATACCGACGTTGCTGGTGTCAACTTCAACAACTTTAGCAGAGACGCGTTGATGAGAAAACTCGCTAGAGTTGAGGAGCCTGCTCCGGAGCAAAACGGTGATGCAAATGGGGAGCAGAAGCAAAGACGACCAGCTCCAGCCCCAGCTCCCAAACCACAGGTTTCAACGAGCTCTAACGTTGCTAGCAGATGCGTTGTTGTGAAAAACATGTTTGAGCCTACAGAGTACGTTCCCTCACCACTAGTTGCCACTTGGTACGGATGCTAACTCTGGATTTACAGGGAGGCTGGTGATCACTGGGTTAAGGATCTAGAAGACGACGTTAAAGCTGAATGTGAAACTAAATACGGACACGTAGTGCACATCTCCGTCGACCCAAACTCTTCCGGCGATGTTTACATAAAATTCGACAAAATCTCTGGAGGCGAGAAGGCTATCCAGGGGCTAAACGGCCGGTTCTTTGGCGGTCGTCAAATTTCGGCTCTTCCCGTGGTTGATGCTGTTTATAGCAGCTTGTTCTCCAGGGTTAAGGCCATGTAAGATGATTATCGAAGATACTTATGGTATGATGGCGATCTGCACTCTCATCGGATCCAGACTTTTTCCTCGAAAACTCACTCGGACTCAAGGATCCTTTCGAACATCGAAACCCGATACCTCGTGGCTCCCATGCCTCTATACGTATTTTTACAATCCTTCGTATGCACCTTTACCCTTCCTTCTCGGAGGAAAGAAAAAACTTCAACAATTCTTTTATAGGACCAGCAACCCAATCATACCAAATCACCCCACAAAAGTTCAAACGCATAATTTCAAGATTCTTCGAATATTCGGCTGTTATGAATGAGTGAGGTTTGGTAACACCTTCCAATTATTGCATACCAACAAGCTGGATGGATCATGAGAAAATAGTTACCTTTACCTCACACATTCTTCGTTTTCTAGGTCCTCGCTTACACGATTACCGACTGTACCCATCTTTCTGTCCTGGTTTACATGCCTTCTGCTTTTTTTGCTTTTGTTTGGTTGCACTTACTTTTTCTCTTACTCATGTCTAGGGGAACGATGCGAAGACAGACGACAATCATAGTTGATCGTCAGAACGTAGGTTTAGTCATCTTACCTTTTTAGTTAGTTTTTAGTGACTCGAGCAAAGATGCTGGTACTGTCCATAGACATCCTATAATTTTGAACGGAGAGCAAAAATGAATTTGAAATATTAATCGTAAGTTCGGGGCTTCCTAGAATTCGTAGTGACCGTAAATCAGGAATAGAAACAAATGACTACGCTTGGCCCATCTCGCCTTGGAATACTCGTCGATTCTTTTTTCAATGCACGCGGTTGTCGAGTAACGAACGCTACGTTCTTACTGAACATTCCAGTCGCCAGGAATGCGTATCATCCGAAAACCGAAGTATAATATGATAAGCAACCTGCAGCTTGTTCTCTGGCAACTTGTTTCCCCCAATGTGTCGCTCTCTACCGCACTGCGTCGTATGCATGATTTCTCTAAAAATTCTCGCCAGCGTCAATTGCTCGTTCTCTTGAAACGAGAGACGTTTTTCTGGCTCTCGCCGACCAATGGGTTCGTAGGGCCAATCTTCCAACGCGTAGAACCCAGGCTCGCGGTACGCCACTACGACTCTAATTTCTTCCTCCAAGATTCAATGTTCTTGACAGCTTTATTGAACAAGTTTTTCTCTCTCTTGTTCTCTAGTGGTCTGGTCGAGGTTATCGGAAACGGTGATATCAACGGCTCGTTCAAAAAGTCACTACCCGTGATGTTTTTCGCCTGGTACCTCCGCAACCTGTGCCCCCTCGCATCCATCGACCATCTTGCGACGCGTACGCTCTCAATAATATCGCCGCCGTGGTCTTCCCTTGCTTGCGGGGACGCCACCGCTGTACAGGTAAATTCGTAGTCCCTTTGGAAGAGGTGATGGAGACCGGGAAAGAGCCTACTATCGGAGTTGGTGTAGGGTACATAGCGCGTCTGTAAGAGGGATTCGCATTCGAAGAGGGATCTCCAGAGGGGATGTGCTGCACTTGCAGAGTATTGGTCTAGAACTGGGAGGTAGGAGAGGATGGCGATGTGGAGTTCGTTGGGGAGGGTGAAGAGGGTGGTGCGCGGATGTTGAGGGGTAGGAGCGAGTAGGAGGGGCATTTTGGATAACTGTAGCCAAAGTCAACGGTAATGAGAAGCCGTATAAATTATTCTGGTTTTGGTATAGCTAGTCGTATTCCGATTCAAGTATAGGGTAGGAAATATATATATCTGAAGGTTGTATAGAGAATCAACATGATA
This sequence comes from Dactylellina parvicollis, assembly GCA_036971385.1. Classification (NCBI taxonomy): domain Eukaryota; kingdom Fungi; phylum Ascomycota; class Orbiliomycetes; order Orbiliales; family Orbiliaceae; genus Dactylellina; species Dactylellina parvicollis. The sequence goes on from JAJTUD010000005.1 coordinate 1,084,709, forward strand.
TACACGGTAAGCGCGACAGCATATAGGCAGATCAGGTGCAGATGCAACACTCATTATTCCAAGACCCATATCGTATTCGTAGGAGCTCGGAAACCTAGCGTTCACCGATGTGACAGCTGAACTGTCCGTGGACCTCGTTTACGGTCCCTATTGGCACCATCCTCTCGTTGTAAATAATTTCGTGGGAATCACTATCGTATGTGATTGTGATTACATTCTGTCTGCTTGAGCGCGTTTGGGCTTGGACCCCACTCTGGTGCCGCGCATAGTCGGCGCACTTTTCCGCCAGGTTTCTGATGGTTAAGCTCCTATTCTTCTTGAGTACCAGTGATCCGAAGTCCTGAGGAAACAGATGACGTCGGAATATTTCCTCTGCAGTGATGCCTCCCGTAACCCGGATTTTGAGCTCTTCTTTTTGGAGGTTGAGGGACCGGAGGTGATATAATAGAGCGTCTTGTTCCACTTTACATTTGGGTAGGTCTTCCGAAATTGACAGTGCTGAAAATATGGTCTCATCGAGAAATTTGAAGGACGTTATTTCCATTGGGCAGTTTTTCAGCTCAGGCTGGGGGTATTCGACATAATATGCTGAGATGGTACCATTTGACATGATACATTTTAAAATCTTCCTATTGGAGAATAGAAGATGGATTCCTGGATTTAAGGTCCCAACATCTTTGAGGCTAGAGTATCGGGAACGCTGAAGGCTTCGGGATTTGATTAGTGTATTCCAGAGTTGGCACACTCGACTGGCGACCCATAAGTCGAGAAAGTCAAGATGTGAGAGGATCTGGAGATGTAGCTCAACGGGTAGATTGGAAATTGGGCCTGGTGGGCAGATCGATCTTCCTATTATTGGAATCGAAGTTTTACTTGGAGCTCGTTTCCAGAGTTTGCTCAATAGATCCATGTTGCCGTTGCCCGGTAGGTTTGGAATGCGAGTCCGCGAGACGCGTGACAAAACGACGTGCGACTGGCTTCTTTTTAAAAACGTTTAAACCCTGAATGCGAGTCTTCCAGGGATCAGGGTGAAGAACCTGTGAGATTTCACTGGCTGATTCTTGATCGCTAGTGATATTGATAAGACTACGAGTTCTATAGCTATCGCGATTCGATAAGGTCGGGATGACGTTGGCTTTCTAGCAACCTCAGCCCCGCTTGACGGTTACACAGCCATACATGTATACTAGCAACACAACTTTGAGACCCATCAGGGTGTTCCAATGTGTGACAGGCTTAGTATTTGGGAATGCTTATACATCTAGTAGCTTTTGTAATTATGCTAGCTCCTCAGCATTATACAACGGTGTTAGTAATATTAGGCCTATAAAGTTATTACCATTTATATGTATTGCTAGTGTATGGCTAAATTCCGCAATTTAACTCTCGCAGGCGTGCTTTTGACTCCACCTCTTACAAATTTCAAGTAGCCTATTATATAAATATTGACTAGATCTAATTGACAGTAAGCTCCTTGTAAGTCTGCTGGTATAGGTATAAAGGCCATCAGGTCGATCTTTTCAATATGCAACCGTACAATAAATCTCTAATCGCTTTGATAATCCATCTTCTACTCACTTTTCCCAATCTCATAGATGCTTATGCTTGGTCGTTCGTCCGGCCCTTTCAGAACGGAAAACGAAAAAACGTCGCTTCGAAGGAGTTTTCAGAACCAGAGGCAAAACAATGTTCGAAAATAACCTACTTAAAAAAACCGGACAGTCAGAACAACCCAGTGGTCGCGATGAAAGTATGGACCATCCCAAATTGGGGCCGCGGCCCTTGGGCATTTGCCTTTTACCCGGGAACGAACGCCTGCGACTATTCGGGGAATAAACCTTCGCTCGTTATATATTTTCATCAGAACAACGACGGAAGGCATACTTTGCAGTTTGCGGACTGGGAAGGTATATCCGAAGCTAAAGGTGTCTTTTGGAATTATGGATCGTGGCAGGAGATGAAGCCTAATACGGCAAGGTGGAGAAGATATATCGAAAAATATAATCTTCAACCGGGGCAGGTTCTTTTCGACTCTGGATGGGGGAACGGGGACCAGCTAGCCATAGCCGACTCAAAACTTGCGACTGTCAAGCAGTGGAATATAAAAAACCTGGGCACGAGATTTAACGAAGAACTATGGATTCTCAGAAATGATCAACTGATGTCGAGACTTGAAGATGGAGACTTGAATCTGCACGAGATGTCCAAGATTGCAGAAGCTCTGATAAGATCGGGAGAGAACGAATTGCCTTATTCGACCGACCTTTGGAATTCGATACTCAATAGCGAACCAGAGCACAATCTAAAGATAGAGGTGAAGAATGAAGGTTTGACGAGAGACTTTCAACGAGAAGACCCTCCCAAAGCCGAATACGGATACGAGGCCGACCCTTCGGTTTTCGAAAAGCTAGAAGGGGAAAAATTTATGCCTGGGAATGACGAGTTGGTATACAGGGACCGACTGCGGTATTCTGAAGAAGTCAAGGAGGAGGCGGGAAAAGTAGAATATAAAGAGGAAGACATGGTTAAAGAAGAGTTCGAGGAAGATTCATCGAATTTGAGCTTGAAGAAAGAATATAGCTTTGAACCTAATTATTCTGTTATAAAGGTCGACCATGACGAGATTACAAAAGAGGAGAATCGGGAAGATAGTATGGAGGAGGTTGATCTGAAGCAAGAAGAGATTTTCAGAGAAGAAAATAAAATCAAGGCAGAGAGGGATTCGGTCAAGGAAGAGGATATTACCAAGCAGGAAGATGTGAAAAGAGAAGATCTTTTGAAAAGTGAGTATACAATGAAAGAAGAAGATATCAACCTAGGTATCCACCTGAACGAGGAAAATTTTGTCAAGGAAGAGATCTTAGTAGACGAAGACTCAGTCAACACTTGGCAAGGCAAGATTGAACAGGAAGATTTTAAAGAAGAAATTAAGTCTGAAGATATACCAATAGTCAAGAAGGAAGAACAAGTCTCGATGTCGGACTTGTTCCCAAACTGGCAGTGGGAGACTTTGATTGCACCCCCAAATACATTGGCATTCGACCCCCAACAGTTAAAAGGTATAGCGGGTTTCGAGTCGGTGGATTTGGAGGATCTGGGAGCGATAAATCATAATCTTGCGCAGCAATATCAAATCGCGGAGATGGGAAGGAAAGCCGTGGAAGATGGTACGTGGGATTGGGACCAGATGGTTGAGCAAATGAAGTGGTATAAGGCCAGAGCGGCGGCTAGTGATATGCAGAACAGGCTTAAATTGCGGCGAACGATGAAAGAGGGTCGTACAGAAAAGAACATGGAAAAGACGTTGCGCAGAGAGGAGAGGAGACTGCGTGAGCAAGGGGAACTAGATGTGGATATAATAGAGAGCTTGCCAGATGGTAGGAAGGGAAGAAGCGCAAGGAGAAAACCGAAAAGGACAATGGAACAAACACTAATAGACGAGCTCGAAGAAATCGTGGCTGATAGCAGAACAGCGTTTGGTAATAGGTCGAAAAGATTAAAAGCTAACTAAAATAGAATAAAAAATAATCTTGAGGCAGGTTCGATCAAGCGATCTATTTGATGTAGGGTGGTTGCAATTCATATACAGGGTAACTTCTAAATTTTTAGACGTATGATTATCTCCATCAAACCGGTGTCGTGAGCCAACACCCCTTAGCTCGTGAAAGTTTATTAACCAAAATTTTAAGTACTAGGTTGGGAGGTCTATGCACGAGAAAACTGGTTATCTCCGCTAATTCTCTCAAAATCAGCTTTTTGAATTATATTATCTCCAACCGGGGATCTTACCTACAATGACTCAGTAGAGTTTCCCATTTCCAAGTCAATCATCAGTATTAAGGAATTGTGATTTTCAAATATCTATTCGCAATGATTCCCTTTGCCCATTTAGGGTATATTTTCTCCTTATTCTTGACACCTTCTTTTGGATTCCTGATCAACTTCCAGCAGTATTTATCAGATCAGCCACTTTCTGACTCGGAAGACTACCTTGAGAGCAAACCAAACGATCATAACTGTCATAGAATTAATGCTATCGAAGGTTACGAGATTCCATCAATTCAAGTTCGTAGTGGCCCCAGCTCAAGCCCGCCCCAAGCGATCGCACTTTATACGAGTGACGATTGTGCCGACTCAAATGACCTTGCCGCGATCATCCGATACTACCAACTATCCGGAAACATCGAACAAACCGTTGCGCCTGCTCTAACCCGTGCCGAACTAACAGATGATGGTATTAACACTTCACGAACGGTAAATCTTCATGCACCACAGCTATATAGCTCCTTTGTAAACATCGGGTACTCAAGCTCTTTATGGGGTCTCGTCATGGAATTAGGTTTAGAGCCAGGAGATGCGGCGTTCAGATACTATTCGTCCGATAAAACTACTAATGAGTGGAGGATTGCACCAGGTGTGATCGCCATAGAAGAAAACCCTTTGAATATCGGGAGCTACAAGAACAAAAATTATAAACCTTTACTGGGAACGCAGTTATTCGGCATGAACGAAGACAATAGACTCTCTTACCAAGGGAACTACCGGGCTCTTTCGGACCATTTCCCAGCCGGGGAGAATCTCCTCCTGGATGAGCATGCTGAATCTATGGACCCTGAAGCAGAAGAGCGAGAGTATATCCTCCGCGCTTACGATCGGAAAATTAAAATTGGAAAGAAGGCTAGGCAAGATTCCAATCATAGACCGATTGCTGTTAGGAAATACAACCCAAACATGGTTGAGCTAAACCCCTTGGTGAACTTGAAAGGGCAATCGGTATTGGAAGATCTTGAACGACAAAAACCGCCAAGTGTTGAGGATTACTTAAATGACCTAGACTGGGATTTGTATTTACCAGATGCATCCAAGGACCGCAGCTGATGGAGCCGTATTATGTGAGCTAAAATAAGCGTTGAGGTAGCACCTTAGCTTTATACGATGAAAATAATTATATGACATACTATCTATAAGTTCTAGAGTTTGATTGACAGGTAATCCATCTACATGAGGGGTAATATAGGAGACCGGATCCTCCGTGGCAGTTCCGTACTAAAAAATCCTAAATACGTTTTCAAAATCTACTCAAAGCTATGATACTTTGTGCTCGAGGAAATGGTGAGCTTCTCGAAGTCATTGAAGGGACACCAGTTCGCGAATTCAGGGGAAGCCAACTAAAAAGTGGATCATCATACCCGTTTTCGCACTTACCGATAGGCTGACAGATTGATGTATAATTGAAAAGACGATTGAGTTTATTATAAACCCTCGAATGATTTGAATTCATGAAAGAATAGTAAATCTTATAGATATTAATAATATAAGTTATCTAAGAATTATACTCTATGTAAAACTAAAATCTCAAGACCAGGATATGCAAAAGATTAAAGGAAAAGATAAAATAATATAAACGAGTTATTGTCCTGGCCGACAGGACGATTCGATAAACATTAAATTATTCCAGTATAGTATACCAAAATCCCCTTAGCTGACACTACGATCCAAACTCTGCGCCAAACACATTTCGAAATACCTACCCTTCCTCTTCAGCAACTCTTGATGCGTCCCCTGCTCTGCAATCCTTCCGTTCGCAAACACATAGATACAGTCCGCTTTGACAATCGTACTTAACCTATGAGCTACCGCGATAGTAATACGCCCCGTCTCCCCCTTCGCCTCATCGATAGCTTCTTGTACCAACCTCTCGCTCTGAGTATCCAACGCACTGGTAGCTTCATCAAGTAGTAGAACTCTGGGATTCCGTATCAACGCCCTGGCGATAGCGATACGTTGTCGTTGACCACCACTAAATTGCGCCCCGTAAGAGCCGCAGGGGGTGTTGAAGCCTTCTGGCAAGCCCATGACAAAATCGTAGGCATTAGCCATTTTGCACGCCTTCTCGAGTTCTTTCTGGCTAGGCTCTTCTTCGAGGCCTAGTGATATATTCTCTTTCACGGACCCTTGATACAATGTAGGTTCTTGTTGGACGAGAGATAAATGGCGGCGGTAGAGCTTTGGGGATAGAGTTTTGACATCATCGGATCCAAGACTAATGAGACCAGAGGTAGGGTCGTAGAGGCGTTCGAGGAGGGAAATAATGGTGCTCTTTCCGCAACCGGAGGCACCGACGAGGGCAATGAATTGAGATGGCACGATCTATAATGTAAGTTAGCGAGCAACTCCGAGTGGAATAATATGATATAGGATACATACACCAATATCAATCCCCTTCAAAACACGGTTTTGCAGTCTCTGTGGATATGCAAAATCTAGAGTTTCCAAAGCGAGGTCATTATCCCCATCTGGCCCCTTATCTTTATTGTCAGGAGTGACTGTGATTGTCGGTGCCAATGTTCTCATCCAGAGGATATAATTTGCGCCTTCTCCTGCCTTTGTCATACTCGTTGTATATCCGAAAAACTGACCCGCAGCCTGACCAGCGAAAATAACACCAATAAATATGATGAAGAATTGAGAAACAGTGTATTCACCGCTTGCCAACAGCTTGGCACCATACCAGAAACCTAACGCCATGGAAAGGAAGTCTAAGGATTGTGATAGGGAGTAGAAAAACATTCTAAAGAATATAGTTCGCAGGGAATTCGCGACAACTTCGCCTAATTTGGCGTCGAAATTTTTCAAAACCCCTTCCTCGAGGGTTAAAGACGACACAGTGCGAATAGCCGCGACAGCCTCAGTGGCAATGCTAGCGCTCTGAGCGAAACGGTCGCCGTTGGATTGGTCGAGTTGCAGCTCGAGCCGGATGCGGTAATGCCCAGCGGCTATCAAAGGGACCATGCCGCCAGCGATAACAACGAGGGATAGTTTCCATCCATACACTAGGGCCATGATTGAGCTTCCCACAACATTAAACACTACCATCAACATTAGAGGTAGATTTATAGACAGTAGTTCCGTGAGTTGTTGAGGAAACGCCGATAGTTTTGCGGTCAAGGCTCCAGAAGCATTTTCTTCCAGGTCGTAAAATAGCATATCTTGTCGAAGCGCGATATCCATTATTTCTTTGCGGTATTTGTGAGAGATTGTTTGCGCTTCGAGGTTTGCAATCCAGCCCATTGGGGCGTAGACCACAATATTTCCCAATGCGAGAACGAAGAACATTAGTGCCCAAAAATTGGCTTCTTTAAGAGCTTCGGAAGCTGGCAAGACAAAAACGTTAAAAACTTTGGAGAACAGGATAGCTTGGGCTGGATAGACCGCAGCGCCCATGGCGCATAAGAATATCACAAAGATCATTTGGCCATATATTCCTTTTTGTTCAGCTAGGAGAATCCAGAGACACTTGAAGATTCCGTAATGCATAGTTCCCTCTGTTGCCGCCTTTCTCGTCATTTCCGAGGCTTCTGCTTTTGAGGCTATAGTCTTGGTCCGACTGAGTAACAGCTTATCATCCTCATCGTTGCCATCTTCCTGATCTGAGTTCCACCCAGCGGATTTTTCGCCTCTATCTCCTAGATCCTGGGCACGCACAAGAGCGGCGTAGTGACGGTCAAGAGCGACAAGTTCTTCATGGGTGCCTTGTTCGACGATATCTCCATTAGACATGACAGCAATATTATCTGCCTGCTTAATAGTTGAGAGACGGTGAGCGATAGTGATTGTAGTTCTTCCTTTGGACACTCGGTTAAGTGCATCTTGCACAATCTTTTCCGCTCTGGGATCCAGAGCACTAGTCGCTTCGTCAAGAAGAAGAATTTTGGGGTTGGATATGATGCTTCGAGCGATGGCTATTCTTTGCTTCTGTCCTCCACTGAGTTTCCCAGCTCTCTCGCCCACTTGAGTATCATAACCTTCCGGGAGCTGATCGATAAAGTCGTGGGCGTTGCTCAAAACACATGCCTCTTGTACGAGAGACTTTTGTGCTTCAATTGGGAGTTTTCGCTGATCGTCCAATAAACCTCGTGCGACATTCTCAAACACGGTACCTGCAAAAAGAACTGGTTCTTGTTGTACCAAGCGGACTTGAGATCGTAGCCATTTGATATTGTACTCCTTCAGTTCCTTGCTGTCGAGCTTGATAGCACCAGACAAAGGCTCATACCACCGTTCTATGAGACCAACACAAGTACTCTTGCCGGATCCACTAGCCCCGACTAAAGCGGTCGTCTTGCCCGCTGGAAACCTGATGGTGAAATCTTTTAGAACTTGCACCGTCGGCCGAGATGGGTAGGCAAAGTCAACATTTATCATCTCGATTTCTCCGACGCAAACATCAGGCTTGTCACCGGATTTATCGAGAGGGTCCAGCTTAGAAGGTGTGTCCAGAACCGCGAAAAGCTCCGAAGCGGCGGCAGCTGCTCCGCTGAGTGCTAGAAGCTGAGGAGCTAATATCGTCATGCTTGTGGCTGATATCATCATACACATTTCGACACTATAAGATGGATTATTAGTCTCAAAGTTATGGGTTATTTTAGACATATGGGACTCTACTTACGTAAACACCGTTCCAACGTCCGCAATCTCACCGCTTCTATACATTCTGTGTCCCTGCCAGAACGCCAGCGCCGTACCTGCATACGTGCAAAAGTTCTCGGTAGAAAACATGACACTGTAAATTGGACTTTTCTTATTTCCAACCTTGTGGGCTTCGTCCAGAAACAAATCATACTTTTTCAGCATCTTGTCGTGAGCAAAGAATGCATGAACAGCTCGAATCGAGGAAAATGCTTCTTGTGCGACTGCAGATGCCCTGGATTGCAGCTTTATGGCTAAAGCCTCGTTGCCAGCCTCCAGAGAAACACAAATACCGACGACGATAATGATGACTGGGATGATTGACATAACGATAAGGGCGAGTTTCCACTGTGCGGTCAGAGCAACTATAAATGCTGAAATGAACATGGAGATGGATTGAACCACGAGTACGAGCTTCTCAGCTATACCAGAGTTAATCCTATTCCCGTTCGTAGTGACCTGGGTTGCCGTTGACCCGCCTTCCGCTTTGTCGAAATGTGATACTTCCATTCGGAGAACATGTTCCAAGAAGCTTTGTCGTATGTTTTTGACAGTTCGAGTTGCGGCGATTGTGATGCAGGTTACTGCAATGTAGGTAGTAACGAATCGGCCGACGAAAAGATAAATAAAATAAAGTAGGAAACTATTGACATCGCGGACAAACTGATCACCTTGATCGGCATTCATGGCATAACCGTTGAATTTAGCGGTAAACCGGCCAAAAACAATGGTCATCAGTGGCATAGCGGTACCGCTGGCTAGGGCCATGAAGATAGCCAAGGCATATAAAGCGCGGTCGACGGGGGGAGCGTATGTGAAAACTCGCTAAATGGTATGCCTACGATTTAGTGTGAAGATCAAGCAACCTAGACCGCGAAGAAATAGCTTACCCAATAAGATCCAAATCCACCTTTCTCCTCCTCCTGCTTCTTTTTCTTAACCTCTTCCTCCGCTTCATAAGGGATAACCACAGTGGCTTCACCACTGTTACTAGAAGGAAGGCTATCCCTTGGAGGTATAGCACCCTCCGCTTCCAACTTTTCACTCATCGAAATAATGGGGTGGGTTGTCGTTGTCGTTGACATTTTGAAACAGGGTTGGTAACGCCGCCGGAGCTTCGCAATAGCGTGCAATAGCCGACAAAATAGGCTACCAAGGGCCTAATTGGTCGCTTGAGTCGTTCGCAATAAGTAGCAAGCCTGAAGAAAGTCCTGTCTTTTGATTAAATTTTCAACAGACGATCAAAGAAACACCTTCAAATCACGGGGTTCCGCTGGAGAGACAACTCTAGCTACGACGCGATGTTGACGTCAATATATTAACATCAGTTTGAAATGAAGAAAACGTGTTGCGATGTTGTATGATTAGGTAAGCTTTCCACAATGCTTGTTGCCCAAAAATTGTGAAATGGCTGTTGAATTAATGAAACTGGTGCAGAGACCGGAATACTTCGGTCGCGAAAATTATCACCGGAGAGGCTGATGTTGAATCCGGATTTGAAATGTGATTTAGAATTAGAACTTTTAGAGAATATCTCAGAAGGCCAAAGTTCATTTTAAAGACTTGATTTACATCCGCGACGAGATGGCGTAAGAGTCTTGAGGTCGTAAAAACATTTCGCAAAAGGATGGAGGTTTAGTAGCAGCGGAGCGGCCTGCGCGGTGGCCGAGGAGTCCGTGGTCCTGGACTTTTGTCGGATAGGGAAGGTGGGCGGCAGTCGCTTGGCTGAGCCGCTTGGCGATGCCCCGAGAGTGGCTGAATGATTCGTTCGGGTCCATGTCTCAATTGATCACGGACTGGTTGAAAATTGATCGATTAGAGATCTATGGTGCGACTAATGTAACGTCGTACGCGATCGGAAGCCCATCGGAATCGAGCGGGTTACGCTGCATGGAGGAGAAGGTCGGGCGTCACCGCGGGCATTGCATTGCGACCCGGAGAGATCGATAGTCTTGGGGATGAAATCAGAAACGAAATGCGCAGAGTCACAGTAGGCGGAGCCAGTGCCTCTCGCAATCAAGGATCCGATCGCCATCTAGACAATTACACTTCAAGTATGGTAGAAGAGCGTATACGTGCTACATGAGAGTTCTGTGCTAAAGTTCTTGTTTTATAGAATTCATTTATCAGATTAGATTAAATATGCACATTACATTGTGTTTAAAGTATGTGCCTACATGGCCCTACCGCTCAAATATGCGTGACCGTTATGATTACAAATGAGAATGCGGATATCAACAACCCGTCAGTAGTTGTCGTCTCCATCATCTCGTGTTCTAGCATTACACCGTCTTGTTTCTAGTTTTCCAGGTTGCAGACAGATGGGACGCCGTCGAACCCTGTGGATTAGAAAAAACCCGATACCTGCTTAGCAGGGCGAAACCTTGCGAACTTCAATATTCTACGTTGGGCAGGGCGGAACCTTGCTACTTCTCTGCGAGTTTTTGGTAGGATTGTTTGGGGTGAAAACCTTTTTCCCACACGGGAAGAATCTCATTTCGTAAAACATCGTAACTTTGTCTCTCGCCCAAACTCCGGTTAAGCAGATGTTGAAAGTGTGAACAAGTCCCATTAATGGTAGGAGTAAGAAATATATAACATGAGAAAGAGGTAAGAGTTGCTTTTGATAAAGGTCGTAAATTGAAGCGTTTACCGATTGGACTTGGCGACACTGCAAAACAAGTTAGTGGTGCTTTCGACGCGCGGTGAGATGTATGTATTGTTACGTACCGCTCAAGTTCGTCCTTCTTCTTGATAGCATAAGAGTTCGAAGAACCCTTGGCAGCGTTGATCAACTCTTCGGCCAAGCACTCAGCAATCGACTTGACGTTCCTGAAAGCGGCTTCACGGGCACCGATGGTCAACAGGTGGATGGCCTGGTTGACTCTTCGGAGAGGGGAAACATCGACGGCCTGACGTCTGACGGTACCAGCACTTCCAATACGGGTGGAATCTTCACGAGGACCGCAGTTGACGATAGCGTCGACGGCGACCTGGATGGGGTTGAGATCGGTGAGGAGGTGGATGATTTCGAAGGAGTGCTTGACAATTCGGATGGCCATGAGCTTCTTGCCGTTATTGCGACCGTTCATCATGAGGGAGTTGGTGAGACGCTCAATGATTGGGCACTTGGCCTTGCGGAATCGCTTGGTGGCATAACGACCAGCGGAGTGAGGGATGTAGACTGGGCTTTTGATTTGGATGTAATCCCTGTGGTATGTTAGAAGTGAGACCAATAGCGATACGATAGGAGCTATTCGTACTCAAGAGAGATGTCGGTAACGCGGACATCCTCGTAGGTCCACTTGTTGAAGAGCAAGATGGCACCGATCTCATCGGTGACCTCCTTGGGGAGGGCGTTGGTGAGAGCAACTGGAGCCTCAACCTCGACTTCTTCGACGTCAGACATGGTGATAACGGATGATGGTAGATTGATATGGGTGAGGTATTCAGGAAGTCGAGCGGCTGTTGTTGGCGAGAGAGTCTGTCGAAATTCTTCAAGGCGTCGTTTGAGGTTGAAGCGAAAGATCTGGATACCAGGTTCAAAGTTGGAGCTGGATGTGGAAACCATTGTGTTGGCGAAGTGGAGAAAGGGTTGGTGCCCTATGCAAGATCTAATCTTATCATTATTTATCTCCACAATCTTATCTCTTCCTGCTCAACACATTTGAAAGCGAGCAACACATCTACCTTGACAAACATGTCGACAACGCAAGCTTCACGAGACCACAAGCTCCCAAGAAATGCGGGTGCTCACGAGCGCAACTACATTCGCTCACGGAATCGATATCGATATATCAGAGCGGGTTATATCATGAAGGAAACGTAACGCCTACGCAGACTAGATGACGATTTTACCCGAGAGCTAGTTGATGGCTGAAACTCCGAAACTCCACTACCACCACGAACCACTAGACCTGTTGATGTAGCAGCTCAGATCACGCCCAGCTAATTAAACAGCATCGAGTTTTGCGCTCGCGAGACCATGCCAAGCCGACGTCGGCTTCATGCGATCTCCATACATTGCACCTTGCATTACTTCGGGCTTCTCGTTATCTGAACTGTAATATTGGCTGACGAAGTCCTCGTAACGTCATCGCATCACCTTCAATTTTAATCTGCGGCCGGCTGATTAATCGACATCATCATCCGCCCAATTCGTGCGCAATGCCCCCAGCCTTTACCACGGGGATGCCGCGTGGAACATGCATTTCCGCTTGCCAAGATCTCCCGTGCAACGTATCCCAATTCGACCATTTCGGTGGTTCATCCTCGGAGCCCGTGGACCCCGTCGCGCCCAACTTCAACGTTATAATTCCCCCCGCGCCCTTTAAAGGACACTGGAAATCCGCGGAAACTGAAATGCACTAAGAGTTCCACGGAGTCCGAAACATCCAGAGCCTATTTTCCAAGACAATTATCGATTTTCCTTGAAGACAAAGAAAGATGGAGTTCGAAGGTACGGCCGATGGGCCCAGTGGTATGAACGTAGGACCAGCTGCGTTGACACAAGCCGTACGTTTTTGATATCAAAGTGGACCTAATATGCACGGTTTGATCATGCAGGTACAATCTTCTCACTAACATCCAATCAATCCCTGAACAGTGCGAGAATTGCCGGCGGCGGAAAGTGCGTTGCCTCCTCCCAAAATATCACAAGATGCACGGTTTTCCCATGTGGGAGTGGTCATGGCTTTTATAAATCCTATGCTTGCACATACCCCTCCATGGAACCACAATGCTCTGGCGCACGGAGTTTCTGATCTAACCTTTTCGCCGATTCGCGCCGACTAGGTCAAATGTAACCGACGAGATCCGTGTTCAAATTGTATAACTTCGAACCTAGAGTGCAGACCTGCGAAACGAGTCGTGGAACATCGCCCGCGAGTAGTATTATCTTCCAACTAGTACGAGATTTTCAATCTATTACATAGAATCTTACAATGACTCGTTCATTAATCGTCTTTCCTCATAGTCAACGTTCAATCGAAGAAATCAACAGTCGGCTCATCTCCATCGAGGGATTGGTCAAGAACCTCTCCCTCAACGACCATGATACGGTTCATATGAAAGATTTTCGCAAGCCCATATCCGAAGGGAGACCCAAGCAGGATGGTACTCTATTCCTCCCGTCCAATTACAACAACTCTCCTTCGGACGGTACGGTAACCACGTCGGCCCAAACGCCCGCCCCTACGTCCTTTGAGGGTGACTCTTCGTTTGCGACCCAAGCTGTTTTAGCTGGAGAGCTGGTTGGCATATCTGCTAGCCAGAGCCATCAGTCTAGCGAGATCCTAGATGCCTTGAGCTCTTTGAAAGATCTGATGAATACGTCATCTCTAAATGGATTTTCGACCGGGTTTGACGATCTGTGGTTCGAAGATGATGAGAAGCCAACCGCATTACCTCCCATGGAGCTTCTTCCAGCCCAGTTTGTGATCACACTCCTGCGGAAATTGAGAGGTATCATAAGATCATTCATTTATCATTTTGCTTTCAAGTCTAACATCACTCACGACGGTAGAATATCCATCTGTACATTACCTAGCATACGCCATGCGCGACCAGATGGCGCTCGAAAAAATATGCCAATCCGTTTACTTCCCCACCGAACCAGTCACACTCGGCCAACTTACCACGATGCACGGACTTTTGTTATTCCTGATACAAGAGTACACCGCCCTCAACGATCCCGTCCTGAACGGCTGGGATACTACCGTTTTCACAAGACTGTGCGAGAGGAACATACACATCGGCTGTCAGAGTTATGAGATATTAGCAGTACCTCATATCGATAACGTCAAGGCCCTCCTGCTTGGGGTTAGTACCAATATACCAATCGGAATCTCAAACAATCCAAAGATCTCACCAGTATATTGTATTACAGCTTGTGTTTGCCCAACTGGCTTCAAAACCCCTTCTCGCGTGGACTTTTTGTTCCGCCGCCGCTCGTCATGTTCACACTCTCGGTTTTCACCGCGAGCGTTCTTTCAAAGGGGATGCCCCGGAGGTGGCAGAAGAAAAGCGCCACCTCTTCTGGTCTCTATATGGTGTCGATAAGAACTTATCTCTCAATCTAGGTCGCGCATCAAACTTTCACGATCACGATATAGATACAGAATACTTTTCCGTTTCCGAAAACGAAGCTATTGCGCCCTGGGACCGCGCCGCCGTGGCATTCATCTACCTCGGAAAGCTTCAGGGAATGGTGTACGACCAGCTGTACTCTGCTTCCGCTCTTAAAAAATCACAGGTCGAGAGACTTCAAATAATCGCAGATCTTGACGCGAAATTGCGGTCGTGGATGGATGAATGGCGGGAAGTCCAGCGTATGATCACGGTATATATCACCAAGTACTCGACAGACGTGAAGACTGCTTCGGTGCTAATAGCGTTTTTAAATTTACCGGTTTCTAGGTACCGGTAGACTGTCGTCCCGTTTACTATCCGGAGTACTTTGATATGTTCTTCGGCCCGACCGATATCATATACTTCTCGGTACAGACCACAACCCATCGCGCCGCATCAATGGGAGAAGGTACCAGCACGACCGAGATTACCGCTGCTTGCTTCGAAGCAGCCACGAGCGGCCTGCACTGCCACTTAAAATTCCTCCCGTCTTTCAAAAAGAACGCTGGGATGAACCAAATGGACACTTACATCTCATGGTCTGGTCTCCATTTCGATCTGCAAGTCACAGATATACACCGCTCTGACCATAACATATACTAACCGTACTCACAGGATCCTTCTTTACACCTCTTTCACCCCGCTTATTGTCGTGTTCCTCCACTCCATCGCATCAAACTCTTCTTCCGATGTTAAGCTTCTCCAAGACTTTCTCGATTCTATCGAACCGATCGCTCACGTCTCGAAAGATGCCAAGCGATTGTACGAGGTTGCGAAAGTATTCTGCCGGGTGGCAAAGGCGTTGGTGGATAATCAACTCCACCATGCCGCTGGTGCATCATTGGGTACGTATTCGCATCAGTCGAATACGCTGTTACTACCACAGGATCATAATATTATGAGCGAGGGGAGAAGCGATTTGAATATGCACGGCCAGCTGCCGGATATATTCATGCAAGATTTCGAAGGAGAGGAAGGCGCCGGGTGGAGTGAAGGGGATGTTGAGGCTATGAGTACGTTTTTTGGGAATTGGATGGGGAGTTCGGGGCCGATTGTGGATATGTTGAATTTGGATTTTAGTAGTTGTTTTTAAACTTTCAGCTTATAATTTTCGAGAGATCAAGTTGGGTCAAGCTACACTTAATGAGAGTATAACTGGGGTGTGAGCGGGGTGGATGGATGGTTATAGGTATAAGATCCTTTTCAGACATCATAGAAAGGCCTGACTAGATGGGGAAATTAGGAGTTGCAGCTGTAGTATGCTTCAGTCCTTTCTCACTTTTGTAATATTGCAACTATACCTTATGGGCTCCATGCTCGACTAATGTTGACTATAATCAGTGTGTATGTTTTTCTTGTGTTTAAATGAATATCAAGCTTAGGAGCTGTATACATGTAGGTATGTCTTGTTCAGCAGGGTTTAATAGTGCCATCTTCATACATATAATTCAAAGTATTGAGAACCTCATACAAAAGTGTTGCTTCGTTCTGAGAACAAGTCAACCAGCTGCATAAATTGACTCATCAACGCGTACACACCTCAACGGCTACATAGCACTCTCATGATTTTGAATTTGGGATATATGCAGATTTCTTCACGCGAGCTATGGTATCTCCTGCTTGCTTTGTCATATACAAGTGACGGAATAATATTTGTGGCCTTTGAAAACTTTTTCGAAAATCCCGGGATTCGGTTTAATGAGACTTCCTTCCCAAACTAACTAATAACTTGCAAGGGGACCCCTTTTCTTTGGCTGTATCGATTGGTTATGGGTCTGCAAGTCCGCTCCACACCTGGCGGAAGATCGTGCTGCGAGACTAGTTAATGTGTTTATGTGACTGAAGAAAATCAGCTAAAAGGAGGCTGGGCACGAGACAGGAAAAACAACACGTTTCTGCAAACATCAACTGATGGGAATTTCGCGTGGCACGCATGTCTTCCAATGCGGCAGGCTCACCAGGCAGCAGAAATCGTATGCTTGCGTGCCTTTACATCCTGAAATCGCGATCTTCGACGATGGTAGGAGCAAAATATTTTTTTCCCCAAACATTTAATATCCTCTTTCTTAGGTGGACCGACTTGGACTAGACTAAAAAACGCTTTGTTGTTCCGGTCAGTTTATAATTTGCCAGATGCGCCTGCATGCACTCGATGTCAAGCTTTCGTAAAGCCTTCCTCATACGGTCTGTGAAGCATGACTGCAATGACATCAAAACGTGAAACGGCCCAGGTCTCGGATACCCCCATCAGGTAATTCTACCAAGCGTTCTTCAGGCCCCGCGATTTGAGCCACATCTTTCGATCGTGGCCGGCCAATGGAAAGGGTAAAGTGAGCGTTCCGTTGGGCGAATTATGTCATAACGCGACAAGGGTAAATTCGCCAAGGCGGTTGAGGAACCGACGTCATGCCAACTTGGACAATGACGAAATAAGCTTTGCTTGGGACCAAGAACTGAAAACAGCATCATTCGGTTGACGGCTCGCGGCGTCGCGATGCTACCAGAGGATATAAAGGGAGGACATTCTTTCTGACCCTCCTTTTCGTTTTTCACTTGGTATCCCGTGCAATCATCTCCATTGTACAAGGCGGTGGCTTCCTCCTTCACAACACGCTGTTGTAAATTAACGACGACAACACAAATAACCACCACCAGCCTCCATCTCGAAATCGCACATCATGGGTTTATTCGGTCGAAGTCAGGCTCCTGCTGGAGCACCAGTCGGACACGCAGACCCTAACGCCCCACGAGGCAGCTTTTTCAGTCGTCGCGAGAAAGCATCTGTTTCAAGTGCTGGGGGTGTCACTGGTAACAACACTGGTGTCTCTCCTGCCTCCCCTTATGCATTCGTCAACCGTAGACCCACCGTTGGTGGTTGGTTTAAAACTGTCTGGTTAGACCTCTTGACTATGGCTATCATGGGAGCCATCGGGCTAGGTGTACGTATAACTCTGCGAACTATGTGATGGGGTTTCACTTTAGCTAACACAAACACATAGGTATACATGGCACCACCGGCCCCGACACGCAGCTTCCCCGTCTACTTTAACAACGGGGAGATTGTACACCCAGAGTTTGCTTATCCTCTGCGTAAAAACATCATTCCAATCTGGCTCGCCGCCTTCCTCGCATCCATGATCCCCATCACCTTCATTCTCCTCTTCCAAATCCGCATCAAATCCTTCTGGGACGCCAACAACGCCATCCTCGGTCTTTTGTACTCCCTCATCAACGCTGCCGTCTTCCAGGTCTTCATCAAATGGCTGATCGGTGGTTTACGCCCGCATTTCTTGGCGGTTTGCGATCCCGATGTCACCGTGCCACCATCCCCTCCTGTGGCAGGAGGTGTTGGAAATGACGCCGTTGAATACACCAAGAATGCAGCTTCTGGATTCGGATATCTCATGTTTACGCGTGTTGTTTGCAGAGGTGACAAGAACGAAATCGATGACAGTCTTGAGAGTATGCCATCTGGCCACTCAACTGCTGCCTTCGCTGGTTTTGTATTCTTGTTCCTGTGGTTGAACGCAAAGCTAAAGGTTAGTCACTATCACATTTCAAAGGTTTTGTAATTTCAAATGACTAATAAATCTCAATATATAGCTTTGGTCAAACTACCACCCCGCATTCTGGAAGATGATCCTTGTGTACTCTCCACTCCTCGGCGCCTGTCTCATCGGTGGGTCTCTCACCATTGACGAATACCATCACTGGTATGATGTCCTTGCTGGTGCCACCATCGGTACTATCATGGCTTTCGGCTCTTACAGGATGGTATATGCCGCTATCTGGGATTGGAGATACAATCACATTCCCCTCCCCAGAGGCGTTAATGGCGTAAATTTTGGAAAGGGGATGGGCTATGGCGGTTTTGAAAACGCTGTCGGAACGAGAAAGGCTGGATGGGGTGGTTTTGTCGAGGGTAGCCTCCACAATGGTGGTAGACATCACGGACATCACGGAAATCGTAGGAGCAGGAGCAGAAGCGTAGGAAATGGTGCTGGTGCTAGTTACCCAGTCGCCAGAGGAGTAGATAATGTTTAAATTATTAATTGGGAGACTTTTCGATAAGCCACAGGGATATGTCGGAAAGTTTGACCGTAGAAGCACAGGATTGGGGTTGGTGCTCGCAGAGACTTCTAATTATTCCTTTGTATTAATTGACGAATGCATAGGTTCATTCGTCCAAATATCATGCCATGATAATAATGACAATCAAAATAATAAGTAACATGCGTTTCCGTCTCCTTGCTCTCAGTGACTATTTACCAATCTTTTCAGACCATCTAATGGTTATCTTAAGCGTATCAGAAAATATGTTCTATCGTTTTATTGTAATTGAACCTTCTTTGCGTTCGCTGTAAATTGACTCAATCGCGCAAATACCGCCTTCAAAGCACACGCACATTTTAGGAGTTCATAAGAGGGATTTAATCCCTTTTCGATTCTTACGGGTGGCTATTCACGTTGCGTCGTGTGATAAACTCGTCCGTGTCAAATTAGTGCATAAACCATGTTTGAGATTATCTGTACCAATTGAAAGGATCCTCAAAGCGATGAGTCGAGCACCTAGTATCCGCGTTGCCCCTCTACTGGCATTCGCTACTTTTCTCTTCAAAGCACATGGCTGGAACTATCTATTTACCGGGCCTGGCTACTCTGGCCCTGACCAATTCCAAAACTTTATCGGCGTCTACAATGTGAACGACTACAACTGTTACGAAGCAGGCATTGATGTTCGCCAGCGCCCGGACCACGTCTGGGTCGAAGTCCCCTACGGCGAACCCCGAGCTCCCAAATACCTGGGAATCTACGGTAAACGCCACAGAGAACTCTCCGGGTTGCGGGACAAGTTTGCCTACCTCAGCGATCCAAACTATGATGGTTGCGCCGACGAAAACCTATTTATGATTGTCGCATGGTTTCAAGGCTTCAACAATTTGCAAGGCGCGCCTCTTCCCGTCCACAACGGTCACTACGTATCGCACCTTAGAGCGATCGACTTGGATAATGCCTCGGATTACGTGAGGAATGCCATCAACGGCACAAAACCGACGGTAGGCGATGTTTTATTCGAATCTTTTGAAACTGATAGGTGGCATCTTGAGGAAGATGTCGTCGATATCGTCCCTATCGGAGTGTACCCTCCGCGCTACCATGGGGGGACCGATTGGGTCCCTGATTCAGAGATCATCAGAGAAGAAGATAGGTTGGTGCAAGAGGGGCAACCGCCATCTGGATTGATCACAGATGAGGAATACAAACGAGGTCAGAATCGGGTGCGGAGGATTTTTGATGATTACAAAAGCCCGAATCCAGAGTACCTTCAGAACCTTCAATTCCGGAATAAATTCAATCGCTTGAACGAGAATGATGTCTCGCCAGCCGTTGATAGCGTGATAAAAGAAGCCATCAAAGAGGAGGCTGAGAACGAAGAGGAGGAAGAGCCAATGTTTAATTTCAATCTTGCGCAGCCTGAGATACAGGATTCCCCAAGAGGACGGATGGAGGAAGAGGAAGAGGAACAGAAGCAGCAGGATGAAAGTATGATCAAAATGGAGGAGCCACCCCCTGTAAGGCAAAAGGAGGAAGAGCTGGATTTAAATATCCCAACAGATGTTATTTTCAAGATGATGATGGATGGAACAATTGAGGAGCTGGATCCGGACACTAGATTGAAACTGATAAGAAAGTGGAACGAGGCGGCCGCGAATTTTGGGGAAGAGTTGGAAGAACAAGCCCTACAAATTAAGCAGGAAGAAGAGTCTCCAGTTCGGGGTTTACCTCAGTTCTATAACCAGTTTAGAGACGATGAGTGGAATAACCCTTTTAGCGGATTTGGAGATTTTCAATGGCCGGGCCGTGACGACGATAACAATGATGGGGGTAATGCAGTCTAGTAGCCCATTCTAGATGAAGTAATCTATGAGTTCTTCAATGATAATACTGAACTGCATCTCCACTGCAATTACTCTACCTGATTACCCTGATTGTCGATATTATTATCCTACGTAGATTGCATCGATTGTTTGCTCATTTTAGTGTAAGGTTTCCTTCCAACCAGCCTAACGGATCCGGAAATTTATGTTATCTCTTTTTTGTACTATCGATGGCACGGACCCGTACGGGTATAAGGGCTCCAAGCATCATCTCCAACGTCTAAATGACAGTATTTAGCTGGAAGATGTGTGTATAATATTATTCGTTGCTCCATGCTCACTATTACGAGTATATGAGAGCCTTTACAGATCCCAACTGCGTGCGTTTGAGAAATCTTCAATACTCGTATACTCAAAGAAAAACCACCCGTTGAGATCCATACTCGCATCTAAATGATGATCAAATTTCATGATTCAAATCACAGCAATCTTTTCATCAGAACGCGCAAGCAAAAGACTGGTTCATAGGAAACGTCAGGATGCAACTATTATACAACCCTCGCAGAATTTCTGTCTTCTGTAGCCTCACGAGCCTCTTTCCTTTCATTGCCACCGCTTACGAAATCGATTTTTTTCCATATGGTGCAGATCTCAGCGACTTTGCGTGGCAAACGCCAGATCCCGCGGTTGCCTGCCACGAAGTTCCGAATTACGCGCTGGGTAACCTGCAATGGGTTGTCGTACGTACGACTCTCGATGAGCCACCGATCCCGCAATACATTGGTCTTTACGAAACTCAAGATGCGAATGCGAACGATCCGTGCAACTTCTCGGGCTTGCGTGGTATAATAGCATGGTATCCGGATGAGGTGGAAGTTATCCAAAAGGCGTTATCGTACGACCGCAGCATAGACTCCTGGAAAGTTCTCACGCCTCAGACGGCGGGGTTGTATCCGTATAACGGTATAATTCACGGTTACGGTTTATCGGCTGGAGGGGTGGTATTTTGGGACGCTTACACGGATGGTTGGGAAGTGAAACCTACAGAAGTGCGATTATACGAAATAGGCGAAGACCCGTTCTCTGAATCAGATGGAGGCGCTTCCCCGTCTTCGGATTTTGTGGAGACGGATTACTGGAACCATGCACGTTTTTGGGAGCCAAGGGTGTACGACGATGCCACGTGGCGCAAACACGGTTACGACCCTGATGACTTGAGTGTTTATCCAGGAAATGATCCTACGATAGCTAATTGGCATGCGGAACGCTATCTCGGTCAAAAGCCTAAAAATTGGGACACCTGGGCGAATATGGAGGAAGAGAAGGAAGGGGATATTCCGTCCCCACAAGATCTAGATGATAACAGCAATCTGAATCATGGTGCCCCCATTCAAAATCATTTTGGACTTACTGACGCTGAACTAGCACAATATCAAGACATAGAGGAAGAATATAATGGAATTGATGACTTTGGGAACAATGCTCAAGACCAATGGCGATACGACGACAATGATTATTAATTTAGCTAAGAAAGTTTTGGCATATCGTTCTAGTTAGGAATATTGATTTAACATGAGAACGTATGTTAGCTCGAAGATTAGTATAATACATATCACGTTACAAGTTGCCCCAATGAGAAATATAAATATGTTAGGGTATCAGTCGGAGACTGAAATTGAT
Organism: Dactylellina parvicollis; assembly: GCA_036971385.1. NCBI lineage: Eukaryota > Fungi > Ascomycota > Orbiliomycetes > Orbiliales > Orbiliaceae > Dactylellina > Dactylellina parvicollis. The sequence goes on from JAJTUD010000005.1 coordinate 1,106,866, forward strand.
ATTTCGCAACAGACATTTATGAGGCAGTGAAACCTGTGTACACCGAGCACAATAGAGCTCAATTTAGCGCTTGGTTTTAACAAACTCAAAGAGAGGTGTTATTTTGGACCTTTAATCAGTAATCTTATGGATTAATTATGACCGAGCAATTCACGAGAGTGGAGCCTCGTCTTCCAAAAGAACAAATCCTCATAATCCTTGCCTATTCGCAATAATGGGGCAAATTCACTTAATATTTTCGCTTCTTCTTACTTTCTCGGCCATTGTGTCTTCAGTGAAGATTGCATTTATCCACCCCGGCGAATGGAATTCAAGAGATTGGAATTTCCAGAATCTACAACCAGACGGGCCATTCAAATGTAACGCTGTCGTTAACACTTACGACGATCGAATATCGAGTATTCGGTTGAGAACAGGCCAGTCAGATTTCAGGAATATCCCAGATGCGATAGCGTTCTACAATGGCGAAGACTGCACTCAAAGTACCGTCCAATTCATAATCCTTTACTATAACTCCCCACTCGTAGACCAGGAATTCTATCTCAGAGAACTACCAGACGAAGAAACTGGTATGTTTACGAAATTTAAAGAGATTAATGAGGATACAGATGAGTGGGATAGCTTGATCGGAGGAATAAGCCAGAATCATTTAGCTCTCAGAGAAGGCGATGTCTTGTACAAACATGGGGAAGGGTGGAGAAATCTCACGAATGTAGTCGAGATAGGCGCTATACCAATCTTTGGGGATTCGAAAAAGGAACTATACGATTGGTACGAGCTGGGTGCAGGGTCACGAAAATCAAATTACAAAGCATCGAAAGGGGGAACCTTGGGACAAGAATATCCTGATGGCCCTGATTCTCCTTTTATCCAACACGTCGACGTCGAATACAACTTAGGACCGTGGAGAGATGGAAGACCCCCGATACCGCTTCAGATGCCGAACTACCAGCTAAGAGGAGGCTTGGATAGAAATCCTTTGGTGCCGAGGATATGGGATGAGTATATCAATACCGAGAATATGGACACGGTAAAAGATTTTGATTTCACTGACGAACCACTATCATCACCTGGCTTGAGGTTAAAAGACGCGGGAAATGACAGAGCATCAAATAACTTTCCACTACCCCGGTTAAACTCGAGCCCTAAGAAACTAAAGCTCCCGAATCCAATAATCCCGAGAATATACGATCCGTCTTCATTATCGCTAGGTCGACAATCTCTCCCAGGGCTATCAGAAGACGATGCAGACTTCACTGGCGGCCTAGGAAGACCAATCCTCCACCTTGAGGACCACACTACGGTTAATATGCTAGGAGATCGGCTCAGAAACAGTGCGGAAAAAGATAGTTCCGTTACAGAAATTCCGGATGAGCTTGCACCAGGCGAAAATGTCGGGCCTGACAGGAACGATCTGGATCTCGACTATGAGTTACTTCTCAAAGGGTTAAGTCCAGAACTTAGTAGCGAGTACCAACCGGTTCTAGCAAACCTAGAGTTAAGTGAAGAAATAGATGACACGGAACGAGTGAATGCGGGTGTCTTTGATTCAAAATCTGACTATCGTAGCTTTGAGGACTACAATCTCGGGTCTTAAATTAGTTTGGTATTGTCTGTATAATTAGCTTCCTACCTACTTTTTAAAAAGACAGTTTGGCTGGTAACCTTGACAGTAGAGTAAAATGCCACGTAGAATGCTCAACTTAGCCGCAATATATTACACCTTTTCTTCAGACAAGAATTTAAAGATTTAAATTTTATTAACATGTGCAATCCATTGTTCTTTGTTAGAGACATTAAAACACTGCAGGAACAGTTTCCCATAGAATTAGCCCCTTTATTCGTGACAATAGTAAGCTTCATGCGGGAAAGATGTTCCCTCGAATAATCGTATTCTCTAAAGATTTTTTCGCACTAAGTTCACAACATCCTCATGCCCAACACGGAGAACATTTGAGACATATTACGCATATAAAATCCATAGTATCTCTAGCCAATTCTCTTGTCAATCATTTCAGTCTTCATTCGATTTACAACTAAGTTCAGGCTGCAGACTGGTGTCTGGTACTGCTTAAAAACTTATGACTTGTGTAATATTGCGAAATCATCAATCGATGCGAAATCATCACCTCAATATCTCTGAGAGTTGTAGCATACTTGACAGCTCTCCGGGCATCAACTAGCGCATATCAGATCGGCTGGGGAGGGATGGAAAAGCCGATGACTATAGACTACACGAACGTCCCGTCCGTTGATCCAGCAAGCCCACCTTGCAACACAATCCCTACCGAGGTTGGAGAACCCTTCGAGGTATACGTTCGTTACACAACAGGCGAAGCTCCTGCACCTAGATATATCGCCCTTTATGGCACGGTATCAGCATTGTTACAAAATGAGTTTTGTGTTGACGCGAACTTGGTTTCCATATACGCATTCTACCCTCACCAGGAAGATCGAATGCAAGGAGCAAATGTAAACACTCTTCTGGCTCAATGGTGGAAAGAAATCGATCCAGCACATATGGCGGCAGATTACGCCACTTCTATTATCCAGTATTTTGATTTGGAGCCCGGCGAGGTTGCCAGGAAAGGCCTCGGACCAGCTACAACAAACGGGTGGGCTCTCGATGCTGAATCCGAGATTTACACGCAAAATTACGATTGGAACCCCCCTCTAGATGATGAGGATGATGTTAATGAGGAAGGGGATAATGGACACGAAACTTCGCATAATGAGGAAGCCGGGAACGATGATATTGGACCATGGGATTATTGGCATGACGATTAAATTTGTCGAAATTCCTACAAATATTATGTGTGTACCTGTTGAATCGAAATAAAGGACCCTGCAGCCAGATCACCGAGCTTTTCTGCAGTTCCTGAATCTTTGGCATGGAAAGGAATTTGAGAATTTTCTATTAGAGAACTTTGAGCACACGATCTGTTTCAGTTATAATTTGATAAGTTTTGAAACATGCTAGGTAGCTAGGTTAGAAAACTTATTAACTACTAGTGCTGTGTACGCCGCGGTCTTAGGTCCTTAGAAAACTTTCCAATGTTATCTCGCGAGTTTTCTTGGCACCGCATTCAAATATGCGCCATCCATTTCTGCTGCCCTAGATTGCTCACTATCGAGGTATTTAAACATTATTCCATATGACAAAGCGTAATACGCTTGGTGATACTAGGGGGTTTTCTTTCTTTTGTTTTACCATTCGATCCAAAAGAAATTTCATAAACTAGGTAAAATGCATGTCCCAAGCATCACCGTCAGATTCTTACGCAGAAATACAGACAGATAGCCGAGGAAGCATTCAATTTGGACCGACTTTTGAGAGTAGTATATTCGAACCTCGACAGGATGCGTCCTATATTCGGACTTGCTTTTTTATTTTCCCTCTGCCCGATAACCGCCTATGAGATCGCCTTCACACCGGATGACGTCGAAGAAGAAGGCTATCAATACCACTACGCTTTCCCTTCCAATATAGTAGGGCCTCTCTGTAATAACATTCCCGAAGACGTTCTCGACGATCCTTCGGAAATACTCGTCCGCGCGGCAACAGGCGCACAACCCGTCCCCCGTTTCATTGGTCTTTACACTGCAAAGTACCCCAACCTCGGCAAATGTAACGAGAGAAGTCTTGAGCAAATAGTTGGGTTCAACCCTCTTATTTTTGACAAACAGCAGATAGTCGCCTTGTGGGGGCAAAATTTGCGGTTCTGGAAGGAAATTATATACGAACCATCGGCTCCCAGCCGAGATACGCCATCGACGCTTATCACAAAATTCAGACTTCTCCCTGGGCAGTTTTTACTTTCAAGTAAACAGAATTTGGACTGGATTCATGACACGACGGAACTCCGGCTGTATGACTACGAAGAAGACCCGTTCGTCCCAGATCCGGAAGGTACTCCTAATTTATATCAAATGGCGGAAGAGCTAAGATTTCGGGAAAACGGTGGGAGGGAAGTGCCTTGGATGAACGATATACAATTCGCGAAAGGCGTTGCCGCGCTGAGAGAGGACGGGTACAATAGCGCCACAGGAAGTCCTCTACACGAGTCACAGCCGTCGTATGAAGACGCCCCATCGGTACCCGAGGATCCTGAAGATAGAGAGCTTGCAGTCTCTCCTATTGCCCCGCAAAACTTTGACCAAGCTGAGATCAGATTACCCGAAAGTTTTCCGGATTCCCCTCACAGTCTGTCTGATATCTTGAAAGATTAACCAGGCAAAGTATAACGACGCTAAATTGGGCACAGAGTTCCGATTTAGCCCCTTTTCAAGTTGATATCAATACTTCATGGGAGGAGGAAATAGGTGATTGGTTCTTAATGCGGGGGAAGAAGTCAACGTGTTTGATACATTTGTTAATATCCGGTCGTATGAGAATAACGGAATGGGAAAACTATACCCAAACAACACATGTTTACATCAACAGCATTGAATATCTAGTGCATGGGGAAATAATAGTCAGATGATACTTAAAGTTTTTATAGAGGAAAGGTGGCGGTGTTGGACCATGTACAAATCCACTTGTATTCAACGCATTATAGTTTATTGCTAAAGGAATCCCACGATGGAACAATCAATACCGTCTTGTCACCCAAGTGCTGTGTCTCCTGATAAGATGAGGCTGGGGCGAGTCCAGTTTTGACAGTGTTAGTAGTAGGTTAGCCGGGCTTTCGGTGCTGCAACAGCAGCCCTTTCAGACGTTTATCGGCATTGGCTTCTTAAAGCACACGTGATCGGCATGCTTCGAGTGCTTCTTATATTCAACCTGCAGAAATGTGTTGATTGTATATATGTGCATAACATTGGCAACCGCACAACACATGTATATTATACGCTGGTTCCTTTTGGCTCTTGATTAGATTCTAAGGATAGCCTTGAAATGGTGGCTTTTATATGTAACCTCTTTGGCTCTTGTTACATTGATCCTGTGATAGTGCCTCTAATAACTGCTGTGCAGGTTTGTTTGCAGTCATGGTTTGTCGACGTTGTAACGGATCAAAAAATTACCCTTTTTGGAAAACTTCAAACTGGTCCAAAGAAATCATGAATAAGGTTTGCTTGAGAGGCACAAGAGGAATCATCCTCCACAATAACAATCCACCAATCCTAACGGAATGGGTGGCTTCATCGAACGATAGGAAACCATTTCACTAAATTACTCAACATATTGAGATTTCCGATCTTGCAAATTTGCACCCTTGAGAAGCTCATAGCATACCCCCACAGCGTGAGCGGTACCTGGAAGGCGACACGGACAAGGTTTTAAAAAGAGCTAGGGTAAATGGTTTAGAGATTATATACCATAAAAGGAGCGTCGAATAACGTCAGCCCGTCTAGCTCAATCGGTAGAGCGTGGGACTTTTACGACTTCCTGAAGATCGCAATCCCAAGGTTGTGGGTTCGAGCCCCACGGTGGGCGTAGGTCGCCTTCTTTTTTTTGCCTTTTTTGATTTTAAAATCATCCCCAATGAGACCAGTCTAGAACCGACGGAGATATTCTCTTGAATTTTTTCGTAGGTGTTGTTAGTTTTGTGGTAGTCTCGTCGCGGTTGTTGTGGTTAATCTTGGGTAGTTTTTCTCGGCAAACATTTTGTTGTTGGTCTAATGGGCCGGACTTAACTGGTCTCGTCAAACCGTCGAGCCCGACTCTGGAGACTAACACCGTGGAGAAAAATGTTAGCTGGTTCCTAACTCCGGAGCCGCCACCGTAAGTCAGCCCCGTCATCAGATGAGCCCCCCAATTCCTGAAGTATATAGTGCTCACCGTATATTCGAGGACAAGCATGTCGTTGTGATATTCTCAAGCTTCGCTTCGAGCAATAAAATATTTAGTAAGTCTATACTAGAACGTATCTCTAAACGCATGTGACCCGTTCCGGGTTTTCGTTGCAAAGAAACACCTATTTCCCCCAGGGATTGAAAAAAACATTTTCACATAACTTGGTATTGAATTTAGGTGGTCTTCGTGATAAATCCTTTAATAAAATATTTTATTTGGTGCGAGAGACGCGTGCTCTTTCGCGAGTAAGTGAACGCGATTACAATAGCTGGCTCCTAGGCTAGGTGATAGTAGTATTAATAACAGCAGGCCAACAGGCTGCTGCACCTGTTGTCAATACTGCTCTTGGTCAAAGCTTCGGCAGAAGCGAGCAAAGCCCGCCTACTACTACAACTAGAAATTATCCAAGAGAATTATCAAATATAACAAGGTTATTAGAAACACATTTAAATTAAACATTCAGCTTTAACGCCCTTTATTATTGTATTCTGTTTTTACTAAACCTAGATACTAGATGTGGTACTAGTACCATCGTCTGGCGGGGTTTAATCGGGTTCTTTGTGCTGCTTTGGCAGCTACCTTGTGATCAGTTGAACTTGCAGAACAGTTAAGCATGTCATATTTCTGTCCCAGCTTCATTTGTTGCGAGACTGATCCATACGCTATTCTGACAATCACCCGCCATCCGAGATTTTTGACGAAGGTTTACAAGGCTAGCTGGTATGGTTCTATATTCTCGTAACTAGAATGAGTATCGGGAGCTTATTTATTCGATTATGCTACAACGTCATAAGTAACCGTGGTGTGTAAAAAGCCGCATGGCTATCAAGGTATTAAACTAGAAAGAAGACTTAATCCTATTGATATTAGCTTTTGGTGGCCCAACAGCACCTTTGATTGATTATAATTGAGACTGACGGTGTGCATTGGTGTTGAGCATCAAATCCGAGACGGAAGAAAATGCAACAAAGGATTGTGTTGCGATGTGCAGGGGTATTTGTGGGCAAACATTGTTTGCTTTGCTATGTGGTGTTCTCCTGTACTTTTGGAGGTTTGTTGTTTTCGACGACGGCGATTTGTGATTCGGTCGATGAGAATATATCAAGCGTATCATGAACTTAAAAGAGTAGCAGGGGGCAGGCACTGCATTGTTTCTGGAATTAATTCATTGGAAACCATTTTTTGCTAATGTGATCGTGATATCAGCAGTCAATTGCCTTGTCTCGTTGACCACAATTGCCCCTTTCTTGTTTATACCCAGGTAATCCTTCTCAATAATGGCAACAGAAACGTAATTCGCTCTCCTTATCTTATCGAAAGACCGCAAACCTGCAGGATGGATCCCTTTCTATATATCCGTCGACGTGAGGAGCGAACGTGCTGCATCGAGTGAAATTAGGGACCTGAACTGCATGCAGGAGATATATTGGCCGACATTCAACCGACGTCCGAGAGAAACAAAAGGTTTGAAGGCGAGGACAGAAGACTGGCGTGCATCTCGCTAGCGTTTCACACAGCCGTCTCACCAGGACGTTTCGCTTTAGTTCCTGAGAGGGACGGTGCAAATTCAAATTTTACCCCCCCCCCGTTCACGACAATCAGCGGATTGCAAACGAACAATGGAACGCCATCGAATAGAGTTGGCGGAGCGGCTATTCCTTGTTAGCAATCTTAATATAGAATTGCATTCCCAGAGGTAAAACGGTGATTCGCATAACCATGTCAGCAAGCGCACCGTCGCCCGGAACAGCCCCTTCACAGTGCGTGCCGACAAATTTCGGTGTCAAAATTAGAAGCTGAGAATCAAACGTGCTCTATGGAGGAGTTAGAAACCCGGTAGTTAGATGCTGCACCCGTGTACATACTTTCTACCTCGTGGTACTTTTTTTTTTTTTGTCAAAAGGTGCCATCCGTATCCGCTCGACCCGCAAACCAACCCGATTGCTCAATGCAGTGCCTCGCGGCCGTTATTGGGAAGAGAGACAGAAAAACCCTGAAGCGGAGGCCGGTTTGGAGGCCGGTTTCAAGGCCGCGGTGAGATTGCAGCGGCGGCTACACGTCAGAACTCGAGTCCCGTTGACTAGGCAGGTAGGAAACGTGCGAGCCTGTTTTATCGAATCCTGTTCTGTCCGCATCCTCACACCTACCTCACAGCCTAGTCGTCATGCTGGGAACCCGCCGTCTATCTTCGATAGTTTTCATTCCAGAAACGTGAGAACTCCTGACGACTAGCGGCCAGCTATTTGATTTCTGGCCGCCTCCGCCACCCGATAGCAAATTCCACCGAGTGGATTTAAAATTTAAAAATCCCTGGCTGCCCGGAGACCAGATTTACGGGGCCAGATATTTTTTTCATTCATCGGAAGCGTCTACATACCAGTTTTGTTATCAGCGGTCGTTTTCGTCGTTTATCCGAGTTCCCCGACCTGTTCTTTTCTGTCCTGTCGCCTGCCAACACACACCTGATCCATCGACAAGTTTCCACGCCTTCGCCTTCGCCTTTGCCTCCCTCCTCATCGAATCTCACCCGTCTCACCTATCGCCCGCCATCGCTTCTCCATCTCCCGCTCGCATCTCCATCCGATCTCTTTCCCCATCGTCCGCTATCGTCTCTGTCCGTTTCCCGTTGCGTTCGTAGAAAGTCCCTGCATGGTAGAGTCGACCGACCGAACTCGCGTCCCCGCACATCAATCCCTGGGAAGGGATACCGACCTTTCCCGACCACTACCACCACCGCCGTCCTCGCATTCACACCTCCGAGAATCCTCCTCGACGTCCACAGTCATCGCGTCGGCTTCGTCGTCCGTCATAATGGCCTACATGGCTACCGACAACTCCCCCGGACGGGGGGTCCTGATCGCACTCCTATCGGCGTTTGGTTCCGCCGCCTTTGTCCTGATAATAATCGCTCTCATCTACTTTTTAAGATTCACAAACCGAGGCCGGATATTGCTGGACAGGCTGGGTCGGCCAGGTGAATTTGACGACGAGCAAGCGTTCTTGAGAGATGAGGCCGATGCGTTGGAGACCATGGACGAACTCGAAAGATCCGAATACTGGCGGGCCAGAGGTATGAGCGTATTCCCCTCATTGAAAAAAATCTCCTTGCTAACATCCTGCAGCGTTTGTCGAATCCAACCCGCCCGACTCGATACCGACCGACATCTCCCTATCCCAATTTCTCGCCATCCAAGAAAAGGGTGTCTCCGCCTGGGAGTTCGAAGCCGAACTGGAAATCGCAAACTGCTTCGTCGAGGCACGTACCGAAGTGGAATTCTACGACACGGAATGCTCGGTACAGAGTAACCTGCCAGTTCCCAAGCAGAATGAGGTGTACTATTGGGAATGCAAGATTTTCGAAAAGCCGGAAACCACCCTGGTGGCCATCGGAATGTCCACAAAACCATACCCGATGTTCAGACTGCCCGGCTATCACAGACATTCCGTTGCCTACCTCTCCGACGGATCCCGACGTTACAATCAGCCCTTCAACCCAACCCTCTACGCGAATCTCTTCCGACAAGGTGACGTTATTGGTGTAGGTTACCGACCTCGCACCGGCACGATCTTCTTTACCCGCAACGGCAAGAAACTCGATGATGTCTGCCACGGATTGAAGTCGCAAAACTTCTTCCCCACCGTCGGAGCAAAGGGACCTGCCAAATTACACATCAATTTCGGACAGCTCGGATTCGTATTCATCGAGGCAAATGTGAAAAAGTGGGGCCTGGCACCGATGAACGGCAGTCTCGCACCACCACCTCCCTATGGCAACGAAGCCGGAAGCATCCTCTTGGAAAGCGGCAGAGCCGGCGTCCGCGAGGGAGAGAGCCTCATGGATGCGAGAACCTTCGCACATCACCACCAGCACATCGCGTCGCAAAACTTGCCCCAGCTCACCACCAACGTTCAGCCCCCGTCACCTGGCTCCACTTCCGGAAAACGAAAGAGCAAGAAGTCTCACCGATACACTCAATCGCAACCGCGAAATCTGCCACCGACCAGCCCCGGCCCGCTTCGAAGCCCGACGGAGATCAGCCTAGCACCCATCAACCCATCGCAGCCTCCTCCTGAGTACACTAGTGGTGGCGAGGATGATAGTAGCGATGACACCGATGACGGTTATAACGACGAGCGGAGACGGCTGCTCGGTCCATCGACCAGCGGTCGGACGCAGAACCGGTCACGAAGTCAAAGCGAAGCGATTTTACGTCGAGTCTCCCCACCGATTCCCAGCTACGGCGAAGTCATGTTGTCTCGGAATAACGGGGAGGGTTCGAGTAGCGGCCGCTAAATATTACCCTTCAACAATCAGAAGGATATGCTACTCTCCACTTTGTTATCCTGGAATTGGATTTTGACCTCTTTTTTTTCTTTACCGCAGCGGATCTCAAGAGATAACAAGCCTATTACATTTGAAATTTGCTTCTCTCCGCTAATACCATAGCCAAGTCGCTATATATACCCCGTTGTGCGCTGCTACCCACCACATTATTGTATAGACCTTCTCACCTCCCTAGAAATTTCGCGCTCCTCCAACCAAAGTCACGACAATTTGGTTTTTCCCCTGCTTTCGTTTCTCAGTTCAGGCGTTCACGTTGCTCATTTCTTAGCTCTCACATCGTTTTTTGGGGGGAAACTTATCGTTCGTTTTGCACAATGGTCGCTCATTATCTATAGGTTGTTCGGTGGAATTGGGTTTCTGATTTCTTGTTTCTGTTTTTCGTCATTGTATGGGGGGCAGCGGGTGTCTTTCAGTTTCATTTTCCCTTTTCAATTTGATATCTCAGCCTTCGGACTGGTTTTGGTCTTCGTTTTGTAGTTATTATTGGGATGTTTGTGGATGTCAGGGCAATATATATATTCCAGACCTCAACTCGATGCTGGCTCGTGAAATTCTCCATGTGTAAATATCATTCTACATTCAAGTGTATATTCTCAATCGCATTTGATCCACGAATGGACTTAGTAGTACCAAAACGGTAATTCACAGCATACCATTTATTGTGTTGATATCAGCTTGACTAACTCCATCTTGACGTCGACATCTATCCTCCAAACCTGACTACAAGCTGTCGGTCAGCCTGCCATTTTCTTCCTGTAACCTTCACAATGACGGCACCTCCGTCATCCCGACCAACCGAGACCCCTCAGACCCACCAGCTCTCACTCCCTCTCTCTCACACCGCCGATACGTCCCTCCACCTCCACCTCACCATCGAAGCCCGTCACATCCTCCTCTTCCTGACCACAACATCCGCCAACCCTTCCCTAAACCTCTCCACCCTCTCGATACCAGGTGTGAACACCTCATCCACCACATCCGGCGGCGAAGATGTGCTCAATCCCATCCGCCGAGGTGATAGCGCTATCCCTCGCGGTAAAGTCAACGTGGGAAGTCTCGTCTACGCCATGCCGTCACTGGTGAGTTTTATACCGCGGAGGGGTCTCTAATCATCTCATCACCGCATCAAACTGATAAAAGTTTTTGATTTACAGATAAACAAGAAGGAAACTATAAGCACTCCGCTCATACCGGACATGTCAACTTTGGAAACGACGGAGCGGATAGCGAAAATACTAGCCAAGAGGCTGCAGATTCCGGTGTACCTTGGGAACTCGATGAATTTTGCGGCGATGGGAGGGGGTGGGAATGTGGAAGAGGAGATGGGGGTCGTGAGAGATGTGGTGGAGGTTGTCGCTGGGATGTTTGGGAAGAAATCCTCCTGAGGATCCGGCTAGAGACGTGGAAGATTCGTACCGTTTACGACGTGACGTACGTGCTAGCTAGGTGATTGGAGTAAGAGCAGCCGATGAGACTGTCAGTGCAGTTTTTGCGATAGCAACGTTGGACACCTCCGTTCTATCTAGTACCTTGTTGGGTTGCATTTATGGGAGACTTGGATCCGGAAGCACTGTGGATACAGACAACTGATATATCGATACCGCTCCTCTATAGATATGGAGTGGAGCGAGACGAATTTCTGGTTGATATTATTACGACATTGAATTAGCTCTATAAATGTCACACCAAGCTATATTCGATTGACATTTGGTTTTATGAAAACCTATGCGACGATTCATTGGGGTCTTTTGCCCATCAATATCAACAGAATCATATAATTGATACTTAATGGATCGAAGATCAGGCTGCTCAACAATGTTGAAGCTAGATTATAATAATAAGTCTAGACTAATCTAGACACTGGCTGATAATATTTATTATATAATATCGAAACATCCTATCCTCTTGGTGCGCCCTACACGCAAGGTATTGAGTTACAAAGCGAATCCGCGTACGATGTACGTACGATGTTTATTTCACCCGGTGCGGGAATAATTGGCCCGAGTAATTTCCCAGCTCTCAAACCAACATTCGTCAGCGCGCACATGTATACGCAACAGCGAACGTGTGCCCGCCATAGTCACACCACAAGCGATCCACCGCGATCAGATAAAGCACGCGGGGGGTCGCGATTGGCCATCGAGGACAGGGGGCAGTCGGGCAAGAATTTCTCCAAAGCAGGCGAGCTAGCCGAGTCTTGCCAGATCGTAGCCTCTAAGCTTACAGCTCACCGTCCCCTTAATATCCGACTAATACCTCCTCCCTCCACCGTAATTTTCTTTCCCCTCAAAGCACTCGGAGTTTGGCGGGCATCAGTTGACCGACTTGGAGGATATTTCTCTTGACGATATTTTTGACGGATCTTCGGAGTCCGCGTTGTCCGACATTCTTTGTCTCTCCTTTAACGACACTCCCAACGCAGCCGAAGACAGCTTCCTCCGTAACTGCAACTTCACGACGTTACGATCGATAAGGTCATGATGCCGTCCGCAAACCTTCCAACCTTTTCGCTGGCTCAAATCGCCAAAAGTCACTCGACCAAGAAATCCTGCTACGTCACCATCGGTCCCAAAGTCTACGATGTCACCGACTTTCTCCCTGACCATCCGGGCGGCGACGACTTGATCCTCGAATACGCTGGCAAAGATGTTTCCGAGATTCTCATCGACCCGGTCTCTCACACCCACTCGGAATCTGCGTATGAGATCCTTGAGGACTCTCTCGTCGGCTTCCTATCTCCCGAAGACGCCAAAAAGGTAGCATCCGCCATCCCGGTTTCCCAATCGTCCGTCGAACTACCTATATCGAACGGCTCCACGGCTGCCAAAAATGTTGCCTCTGCGGCTACGCATCCGACTCCGGCTGGAAACACCCCAAATCCCTTGACCGGCATGTCGTCCGCCGAAGAACTCTCTATCCCTACCGATATTAGTGCAGACTTCAAGACCCACAAGTTCATCGACTTGAACAAGCCAATGTTGATGCAAGTCCTACGCGGAAACTTCGGAAAGGAGTTCTACCTAAAGCAAGTTCACCGCCCGAGACACTACAAGGGTGGCGATTCCGCCCCATTGTTTGGCAACTTTCTCGAGCCTCTCAGCAAAACGCCATGGTGGGTTATCCCGATAATCTGGCTGCCATGCGTGGGTTACGGTTTGTGGAGGTCGAGCGAAGGCTTGACAAATGAGTGGGTCGGTATATGCTTTGCGAGTGGGCTTGCGATTTGGACCTTGGTGGAATACGTACTGCACAGGTTCTTGTTTCATCTCGACGAGTAAGTTGTCATTGTAAATTCCCTCAAGATTTGCGTGGTCCATGCTAACTGTTTAGATGGCTTCCCGATAATAACGTTGCTCTCACTTTGCATTTCCTCCTTCACGGAATCCACCACTACCTTCCCATGGATAGGTACCGCCTGGTTATGCCTCCAACTCTCTTCGTTGCTCTCGCCACCCCCTTCTGGAAGCTGGCACATACCCTCTTTGCTCATAATTGGTATATGGGTACCGCCGTCTATTGCGGCGGTATCTTTGGATACATCTGCTACGACTTGACGCACTACTTTTTGCACCATAGAAAGTGAGTATTCCCACGGCCCCTAGTTTTATCAGGGTGTAAGACTAACATGATATCCCTTCAGCCTACCGTCCTACTACCGCGAACTCAAGAAATACCACTTGCAACACCACTTTGCAGACTACGAGAATGGATTCGGAGTTACCAGCAGGTTCTGGGATAAAATTTTCGGAACCGAACTGCCACCGCTGCCGCAGAAGACCACTTGAAAATGCCTTCCTTGGGGTTTTCATAAGCTTTAAGATATATTGGTAAAGGAATTCGACGGGGTCTCTATCTGGCTTGGTGTATACGGAATACAAACACACACTTTCGTCTGTGAATATTGGTCACTTCTTATAGTGGGGTGGATGGTCAGGAATTGTGTATATGCATATCTCTGCTTTTGTTGTTTGGCATGGCATGGCATGGCTCCTTTTTTGGTGCGAGTAGGAGAAGGGAATACGTGGTAGCGTTCTGAGCATTTATGGATGCTTACCCAGATAGATATACGGAGTATGATAATAATGTATAATTGAAACGAAACTCTAAATTTGGACATATGAAGATATCTTAGGAGGCTGATGTGCTTGTACTCACTGTGAGAATATATTACTGAAGCAGGTATTCGGGCTCGTCCCGGATGACTATATTGACTTCTAGTCTAGGCTCATACCGTACGCCCGCTGCTCACTGAGTTGAAGGGATTTTATGGTACTTCCTACATCTCTTAAGCGCCATTTCCATGCCTAGTTCTCTGGAACGAGATTCTCCCTTATGGCATCGCGGCAAGGACCTCCCAGGACCGAGACCGCCTCCCATGCTCACTATACCAACTTGCATACCAAGCCACAGCTAAGCTCTATATCTAGCCCCATTTGGCGGCTTCTTTATCATTTTTGGGAACCGTTTTGAAGCTATAGAGACGTGATTTCCCCGGCATAGATAAGCAGTCACGACACCAGGGCTCTACCGTATAGGAAGAGATATCAACGTTCCACGTTGCTGAATGAAGTTCAGGGCTCCTTTGAGGTTCAGTACATAAAATGCCCTCGACATGTAGACTGTATTTTGAAACTTCGTTTCGGTTATTCATTTCTTCCCGCAAGCACTCTTTTCAGCACCTCAAGGATCAGATTTAATTCTTCGTTTTCAGCAAACCATTGATCAAATTTCCGCTCTCATTTGCAATTCGGATTCATCTACGACTTTTATTCGCGACATATCGGTATCGATCAAGATGCCTGTCCAATTCCCTTGGAACAATCGCTCCAGAACGTCTGGCATAAGTGGGATCCCAAATACCATTCGCCGCCTGGTTACGAATTCTAGAAGATCAATCTCAGACTTCAAGAAACTGATGTTTAAACTTGGGCCCAAAACGGTCGAAATACCACAAGAGGTCGCAATTCTGATTGCGAGTCATCTTGAAAAGCCCGACTTGTGCTCGCTAGCTTTGACCTGCCACATGTTCAACGAGGCAGTCAAACCACAGTTGTACCGAACTCTTAACATGATTTGTCCGTTACCATCTGGGCTCATGCAAAGATACGATGCGTTCCATAGAAACGCTCGCCACGTCCGGTATGCTCCTTCTCGAATTGTATATTAAGAATTCCTGTAGCTAATCAACTGGCCTTGATCGTGATAGAAAAATAACGGTTGCAATCTGCAACGAGCCTAGACCCAGAAACAGGCCACAGGATATCAACATCTTGCCGTTTGAACTCCCAGCTCTTATACATCCTTTCAAAGGGTTGGTGTCCTTCAAAATGTTCGAGTACGGACCCATCGGATGGGACGTTCGGAGCTTGATAGTTGCGGAGTTACTAGAAAACATGCCCCGACTTCGGAAATTCTTTGCCGAATTCTTCGGATTGGTGCCCTGTAAGGCCTCGGACGTTGAGTATGCGAACGCTGTTCTGTACCAAGGCGGGATAGCTCAGCTCGAATCATTGAGGATTATAATTGCGGCCACGACTAGGGATGCAACTACCGACACTGGAGAGTACAGCTTTCGCCATTTTCTCAAGCTCTTCAATAATGCCACGAAAAATACCAAATTCTTTCAATTTGATGTTCTCGGCATTGGAATTCTAGAGTTATTGACGGTTAGGCCCCCGAATTCGGACGTATTTACCAAGTTCTCTGCCTTATCCCTTCCGAGCTTGAAAGTGCTGGATTGTTGTTGTTTACCATATTTCGAATATCCAAGGGCTTTTGTGACCGCTGCGAGCTTCTCGAATGTGGTCGATCTGAGTGTTGGTATCAATCTTTTCAACAACCTGGGGAATTTGATGATTGGTCCACCTGTACTCGCGATGGAAGAGGTGAGTGCTCCGCCCCTATACAATGATCGTTAGTAAAGCTACACCTATGCCTAATATGTTTGCGATTCCAAATAGCTTCACAAATTCTTCTCGCTCTTTCCCAGCGTCCAACGCTTGCGCGCAGCCATGGGTTATTTTGATAATGTTGTTAGCCAGACCGTAGTCCGCAGATTCTGGGATATGTGGAGGGAACAAGCGGCCGGCTTGTGCGAGGCCGCACCGAGACTTTCTACTATAACTGCTGTGTTTACTAGGAGAGAGAAGGCGTTCGTGGTGCTGAGGACCGGTGCTGGGATTCTGGTGAACGAGGTGGCAGTATCGGCGGAGCCGAGGTACTTCATTAGGCTTCCAGAAAATATCAACAAGAACGACGATTTCTGGAAGTTGCACATGTTGCATTGATGCGAGGGGATATTTGATCGGGTATAATTTCTATTTAACCGCGGCCAGTGACGTCGACGGTTGCGAGTAGCGTTGCGGTACTCTACTAAGAGCCTTTACAAGATATATCAGCTTTACATCGATATCTACTTTATTCTCCACACAGCTCTTATTGATTATTGTCGCTCTCGGTACTTTCTTACTGATCTTGAATGTATTCTATCGATAAATAATTAACCTTGGCGGAGTATCATGATTCTTGATCACCAAATTACAAACTGTTGGTGTTGGACTTTGCGCACCGTAACTTCTTCAAGCTTCATAGATCTGTGAAAATGCCTGGACAGCTTCGAAAACACCTGGTACCGGACTAATCGGTTGGAACTCCGCCAATTGGCAAAGACTATATCGTAGAAGGTTCCTACGAGTAACTACCGTAGATTGACAAGTATATGCCATACCTATCCCACGGCCAACATAAATGCGAATTTAATATGAAGCGCCTTCTGGTCGAGTGCTTTTGCAAGCTTTTTCTAGCTATCGTTAGTCTCGTTGTTGACCGCTCCACACTAAATATTAGATACGGTGTTTTCAGATATGATAGTTTTTAGTGTGGAGTGGTCAACAACGAGACTAATATCTAATATTATCCGCGATGATTGGAGTTGTGATAATATAAGTTTTGTTGGTAGGGTTCCGTTTATACTCCGTGTGGCTAAGTTTGAAGTGGCTTTCGTGTCAATGGGGGTTGTGCTCTGGATATTGTGGCAGTAGGCTTATCGTCATACGGACTTTGGTTCAATTGCAAAGATGCCCTATTTGCAACGATGTCAGGAAGACACTTTTAAAGTCTCCAGATAATTATTCCCATTCTTTGTCCACTTTCATCCTTCAATTTTACCATCATTATTATCTCGCAGCAATTCGATACCTCACTACCCGAAATGGCAACTATTCGCAAAGAAAAGGCAGGCACTATTCAACTTTTGCCTAACTTTGAAGACTCTCCATCGGCACGGATCACCCTTGATAATTTCCCGTCCGAACTTCTTTGGGAAATTGTCAAAGTTATGCCCAAAAAAGACTTAAAGAATCTGTCTCTCACTTGTCACCGACTCCGAATTTTCACAGTCCCCGGGATCTTTACCAAATTAAAGATCAGAACCAGATCCCATCCTTGGCATCAAAACCTCAAGCAATATCTCACATATGCCAGCCATGGGAAACATGTCAAGTTTGTGATTTTCCTGTTCAATGATACTCAAAGCGCATTAGTTGATAATACAATTCTTATAGGCACATCAACATGGAAACTGCCATCAACAAGGCCAAAATGAGCATGCTGGGCACTGACTGGTTTCAAAAGTATGGCTCTGGTGAACCATATTATCCCTCAACCATCATTGATGCCATTGATCCTTTCGACAACATTGTGCTCTTGGAGTTGGATGATCAGACCTCCTACGGGTGGCAACGATTATATGAAGCATTTGCGTGGCTCATCAGAACCCGCCGCCACCTCAAACACCTCAAATTCGACCCATATCTGAACAAATTTTGTAACGAAGGGATGAATTTCGCCACACTCGAAGAGGTCACCAATTCGGGCGCTAAACTCGATAGGTTGCAGCTAATGATTGGTGACGAAGGGCCCTATGTCCAATGCTGTATGACCGGGTTCGTCGAACTCATTCATTGGTGCTACCCCGCGATGCAAACTGTTAAAACATTAGAACTGTTTCTCAGTGTCTATTTCCAGAACGCTATCCGCGAGGTGCAACTTTCCGACACGCCGGTAGCACTTTGGAATTTCCCCGCCTTGAAAACTCTCAATATTCAATGGGATAGGACCTTAGGGATACCCATTTACCTTCCAATCGAGAAGACTTGTCTGGAAGGTATTGAGACATTGGCTTTGCAATATGACCCTAAAGAACCTCTTATCGTAAGTCGAACATCGTAAATTATTAAGTACCACTTCTGATGTAAGAATAGGCACAACAACTTCTCCAGGGCTGCCCCAACGTCAAAAACATGGGAACCATCTTCTCATACAGTCCCGGAGCGTTCAGAATGACACGACGAGGTCGCAGAACAGCAGAAGCGGAGATTTGGGTCAACCATGTCAAATTCCTTTTCAAGTCCCAGCCAAAGATGAAGACCGTTTATATCTGCGGACCGCTCTCGTTTGAAGCTACTCGAGAGCCTCACCATCTACATTATGTGTATATCCCGTGCAGAAATGGTGTGATGCTAAGTTTGAAGTCTGAAAATGTTCCCGAATATGGTGAGGAAATTTCGAGTAGTAGCGAAAGCGAAGATAATGATAAGGACAATTCGGGAGGTGGGAATGATGAGAATAATGACACTGTGGACAATACGATGGAAGCTACTGCAGAATAAGGGGGCGAAGTGAGACTTATAGCCATTGATTGAATATTAATCATTTTCATTGACCTGCTGTTACGGGTTGCTCGAGCTTTTACCTCGTTGGAGTTGTATTTTCCAATCTCGAGATCTTGTATTTTATTTGTTTCAGAGTTACTTTAGAGAGCTCGAGAGTAACATCACAAGAAAAAGACTTTTACACCACCATTCGCAATTAGCTCGTGAGTTATTTCAATTTCCAATATGCTCGTGATGGGTATAGATAATAATCAGACTGTCAAGCCTTAACCTTCCATATTATCGATTCACCGCGGTCGTACGGAACGTTGTGGCGGTTTATGTGGCAATGTTGTGTTCGCTTCTGAGGTGCATGCCGACCCTAGCATCAATAATGTGTCCCTGGCGTTAATAACTCCCTTGCATCAATGCCTCCCTGGGATCAGCATTTCCTGGGATCAGCATTCCCTGGTATCTTCCCTGGCATCAACATTTCCCTGATTGTTCACTATTCACAAAATTTTGCTTGGAGCTGCAACCGCGAATAATCATTCATCGCTGCCTGATCACTTTATAAATTAAGAATACTGACTCGAGTGAGTTTCGATTGTATTGCGACAGTGGCCCGGCCGAGTTTTATTTGTATTTCCGTAAGTATTAATGTTCTCAACGTAGGTACTTCGTTAATACTAGAACACATTAAAGTTGGAAATTACCCTCCGGGCAGACACGGTTATTTCTTAAGCTCTGTCAAGACAGGAGGTTAGCGAATAATTTCATGACGCATATCGGTATGCGGTTCGTGCAAGCGAAGGCAGCTCTGAAAACTGGTAGCTCTGAAGATTGGCTTAAAGCCTAGTGTTTCAGTGCACCCATCGATCTAGCCTTTCTATTCGTATATAATGGCAACCATATCAACCATTCCCAGTACTGTGGCACTTGAATTCGTTATCAAAATTGAACCTCCTCCCTACAATAGATATAAATCGACTATGGTATAAATCTGTTAGATCAATTCAATCTGAATATATCTAACGTAGATAACTACCTCGCGGCCTCGCAACACTTCGGCTGAGGTTAAGCCTACAACCCGTCGACTAAATGGGAATGATGCCTCATACGGTTAGATCGTCGAGAGAGATGGTTCGCACAACAGGTCTAGCTTTGCTGCCACCTGAGCTCATCGTACAAATCCTCGAATACGGTTTCCTATCAGACAGAGATAAAGTCTCTTTCGCCGCTACCTGCCGGTTTTTTAAAGATATAACATATCCTCATTTATACCGTCAGTTCAACTGGATCGCGCCCTTTCACACTACATCCGCGCTAGGAAATTGGCTTGGCGGGTTTGGGGTCATCCTAGAAGTCTTGCTAGATCCGTTGATAAGCTCTATATCTAGCATCACGGGATCCAGAAGTCCACCGGATCATAAACGTCAAGCGTTTCAGAAGAAAGCAAACCTTGTTCGGTGAGATATATCGATATACATCCTATCACGTGAGGTGCCACTGAATTTTGAACAAGCTAATGCAGTCGTGTGGAATAGCGAAATGTCTGTCCTAGGAGGGTACCAGTACTACCAAGAAATGGGTGTCCTTACGCGTTATTACGGGCCGAAAGACCATGATGGCGACAGTTTTATCAAATTATTCAAACCTTTCGATAACTTGACAAAGATAGAACTGGACGAACGGGCATCACTTCAATGGTCTGGATACCTCAGGGTTCTCGCTACTATCCTCGTCACGAAACCGAAGCTCGAGCATCTGATTCTCAGACACCAACTGGGATTGCAACCCACGGACAAAGTCAAGGCAGATATGGTACCTATAAAAAAGATACTCTCCAAAGGGGTGGTAGCTAAGCTTAAGAGTTTGATAATAACTCTTGGGAGAGCTGCTGGACCTAGTGAAATAGGATACGAGCACTTTAGTCAACTCGTGGAAGTGCTCAAAAGGGCTACAGAGGAGGTTACGACTTTTAAGCTTTACGCGGGATATTCAAAGTTGGATGAGAGTGATTGGGAGGCATCGTCAAAGGGGTCTAATAGCCCTGCCTTGATGCCCTGGTCATTTCCAAATCTTCGGGAAGCAGAGCTGCATATACATAAATCTCCTAGTGTTTGCCCTATTCGCTCTATAAACGCCGATGACTTATCTCGTGTGAAAAGACTCAAAGTCGTTTGCGATATCATGAAGATGGATGTTTGTCTGGTAAGCCATGGGTTCTTAGCAGCGAATTAGCTACTAAACTTTAAGAGTTAATTCACGATACTGACCAAACTTGTTCCTAGTTGAAAGAAAATCTGGCGTCTTTTGCATGGTTAGAGGAGCTAGATGTCTGGGATCCACAATGGGCAAACGAAAAAGAATATGATGACGAGGAATTGGAGAAGATCTGTCAATCACTCAGTACTCTCAAGAACAAATTTGAAAGACTGGAAACCATTAAATGGACCCTCGGTTATCAGCGGTTTGCGACAAATTGCACGCTAAGAGGACTACGCTCAGGCAACACTGGGCTTTTATCCATTACAAGATTTAATCGTCCATTTTTGATAGAACAGATTCCTGAGTTGCTACCAAAACGTTTGAGGTATATAAAAGAAGGCTATGTCTTGGCAGGTGCGAGCTCTTCGTGGTATTGCTGAGACTGACTTCCAAAGACTCTCGTCCCAATAACTCAACAGCAGACTTCATGCTATGTCGCGTGGATATATACGCCATTCTACGCATTGATGGTTAGTATATTTCTGTGCCAACGCCCCCCCGGGCCAATATGAGCAAAATAAAAAAGGAGCATAGCAATCTTGTTGCGATGGCTCTGTTGCGGCGATCAACTAGCTCCACAATAACATGTTGTGGTTGTGATACACTGATTATTTCTGAATCCAAGAAGGACGATCACTGCGCTCCTAAGGCACAAGTCCCCACGTGCTCGCCTGTACCTTTCAATGTATATCATTGAAGTTATCCGTCATTTAGAGTTCATGTAGGATCTTCAAAATTCAAGCAAATACCATCTTCACAGATTTCAAGAAACCGCTATATAAGTTTATTGATTTTCATTCTCTCAATTATTCATCTTGCAGTCAATTCTCAAACCGTAAATCAAATAAAGCTAAACCGTTCCAACCTTAACATGGATAATAACATCTTAACAATAATATCAAAATCCGCCGTCACCATGGATAAACTTCCAGTCGAACTCGTATTTCAGATTATGGAGGACTCATCGTTAGGAATTTGGGATTTGAAAGCACTCTATTGGACCTCCAAACGTTATAATTATATCGTTACGCCTATACTAAATAAAATTTATGAGCAACGGAAACGATATGCTATCAAATTTCCCATTAATAAGCAGAAATACCTAACGACTTGTAGATCGCACGTGGAAGTCCGGAGGCATGTTCGGTATGTTATCCTTTTTGCGTATCTCGTTATTGCGGAGAGCTATATTCCAAATGCCGTAATAAACAAGCATAAAGTTTCCTGACTTCTGATTTCGTCCTCTTGTAGGGAACTCTCATTCGAGATCGGCCACTCGGAAGCCTTTAATCATCCTGCAGTTTGGGAAGAAAAGAAGGAAATATACTGGAGTGCAAATTCGATTACAGGCCGTAGTAGTACCCCTCGCGCCATGTTTAGGTTCGCGTGGGCTATAAGGATAATGAACCAGTTTCGGGATCTCAGGATTTTTGAGATCACAGACCTGAAGAGCGATGGGAGGCGCTATGGTGAAGTTCTCGATACGATCGGCCACGCCCTCGTTATGTTGCCAAAATTAGCAGAATTAAAGATTACTCACTCTTACAAAAGGTTCCTGCCTTTCAATCTTTACAACGGTGGGAGTGAGATCTGTTTCGCTTCGGAATGGGGTGGATTAAAGCCTGTGGCAGCCAAGCTTCAGAAGTTAACGATAAACCTCGCGGTTAAGGGCTCAGCCGTACCTGGGTGGGACATACTCAGTGATGAAATGTCGGCTTTCGGAAAGCTAGGGAAAGTGGCATGTTTGATGAGGGTGGTGAATCGTGCCAAAGATAATCTTGTGGAGTTTAAGCTGACGGTAGATGGGATTGCATATGGTAGTTGGGACGAGTTTTGGAGAGCACACCCCAGAGATTTGAACTTGGGCGAGACGGAAGTCACTAGAAGGTTGAGTAGGATTTTATCTGGAATTTAGATTGGTCTGGTTTTATGAACTAGATGTTCTTTTCCGATCGAATAGTCAGATTAGTATCATAGTAATGTAATTGGAGTTCGTGCTGGGCTGAGGATATGACATTTACAGACATTGGTTAGGTTTCTGAGGAAATGGGAACTGAAGTTTGAGTTTCAGTCTAAAAGTTTCACAATCTTTGATCGTCACTAAATATTAAACTATATATACTTTGATCGTTGACCCATATATACATATACCCAATATGTATTCAAGAAAAGAGTATTTTCAACAATCCGTCCAAAGTTTGTGAGATCCTAAGAAATTGAATCAAAGATTTGTTAGCAACTATCCAAATGCAGGGTATTCGTTTAGATATTTGCTTAGGTCCTTAGTAGCTAACATCTAGAGGCTTTGATTATGATGATATTATGGTCGTTGGAGGCGCCACAACGCAGGTTCGTGCTGTGTCACATAGGCTCAAACGCACGCGATCCGGTCCAGATACACGCGTTAAATTTCCGTCAATGTCTACATGGCGGTTCCCCTCGTCTCAACCTTCCCATAGTGCATCCAAGCTTCATGAAAACCCCGGCTCCCTCTGGAAACGTCTATAACCCCTATACCACCCTATTCCAACATGGACAAACTCCCACCAGAGATAATCGTGCTTATCGGAAATCGGGACGAGTTATCGAACAACGACCGAACAGCCTTCTTACGGACCTGCAAGTGGTTCAACACTATTGCAACCCCTATCTTGTATCGGCGGGTGAAGCTGAGAAGCATAAGCGAGAAACACAATGATACTAAAATAGAGAGAGAAAAGAAAGCAGCTTTGCTGAGATACAAAAAATTCGTGAGGTAAATTCTGTTCTTCTCAGGACGTAGTTTAGGAAGAGTGATCGATGTGCGATTATATAATAATGCTTAGAAAAGCCTTGAATACTAGTATACTAGTATACTGATACTTTACTTTCGTACACAGG
Organism: Dactylellina parvicollis; assembly: GCA_036971385.1. NCBI lineage: Eukaryota > Fungi > Ascomycota > Orbiliomycetes > Orbiliales > Orbiliaceae > Dactylellina > Dactylellina parvicollis. Next base: position 1,130,810 of record JAJTUD010000005.1, read on the forward strand.
GAAATGGTTCTTAAACCAGAGACTAGTATAACTTACTTGCACGCCACAAGAGAGTTTACATATCCATCTTGGACGAGGGATTTATCGATTCATTTTGAAAACCTTACAAGATTTGAGATCGATGATGGCGAATCCATGCAATGGGATGAACTGGTTCGATTAGTTGCCGGACTTCTTGCCTCCAAGCGGCACCTAGTCGATCTGATAATCAGACACGAATGTGTCATGATTCCCAGTCATAAGGATGAGGTTGATGTGAAGGATATATTGAAGAGTGGTGTCATTTCTAGACTCCGGAAGTTGACCCTGCATTTCAAGAATTTCCACGAAGATGATTTCGTTGCGGATGAAGACGAGGAACCTGATCTGGACGGTATGGATTTTGTAAAATTGGGGCACCTGATGACCGTTTTGCACGGTGCAACTGATGAAGTGACAGAGTTTAAACTTATCGCTCAAGAGACAAGGCTGATGGAACGTCACATTGAAGTTCTACCTGGGTTTCAAAAATGGAGATTGCCCAAAGTAGAGCAGCTCGAGCTATGCTACGCAGATGTAGGATCGCATCCCATTTCTTCACTGAGAACAGAAGACTTGTCGCGTGTCAAGTCCTTTGCTTTCTTCTGGGATAAAGATTATGCAGACATTGACCAGGTACGGGCTAGTAACTGTTCCTCACTGTTGGGTTGGACTTTGGCTGACAATTTACAACATGCAACAGATTGTTGAAAATCTCGTGGGTCTGAAATGCGTCTCGGAACTGGTACTATTCGAAGACCGTGGCTATGCGGTATTTGACAACTTGGTCCCAGGGGGCATGAACGAAGTATTCATGTACGAATTAAAGTACATCGATTACACTAGGACTCTACGACGCAATATGGCGAATTTGAAGACCGTTAGCTGGTGCTGCAGGAAAATCCCAGCTTGGAAGATCATTTTTAAGATGGTTGGGCCGGAGAGGACAATTGTGAGGGATAAAAGGGAGGAATGGAGACCCATCGCCTTGGAGCTACTTGAAAAAAGAGTCCGAGGGTTGTATGACGACAAGAGTGAGGATGACAGCAAGGTTGAGGGGGAGGATTAGATGGACGATAGCGCATAAAAAGGGCAATATAACTATATAGCTATGAACACTTTCGATCATAACATATGATGAACTATGACTGCACGGGGAAAACCTTATCGCTCAAAAGGGGAATAAAAACGGACGCTATGGTTTTTGAAGAAAGTAGGCGGAGGGTCGAGATGCATCTATGCAACAACCCTCAGGGATTTTGAGAGGTTGAGAACGGATAAATGTCAGGCCAGAATAAGCGATACTGCACTCGAGCAGCGGATCGAGGAAAATTTTTTCAAGTGGCGCCACGGTAAAACTGTGCCAACGTACGCACGCATATATCGACGTTTGCTATTGCATACGTCTTATCTCGCATTGGTAAGAAAGGTCTCGAATGGCCTGCTGGATGTGTTGGCGGTGAGGTTGTGCTTTTTTCGGGGACTCGGAAAACCTAGTCTTGTAACCAGACGATTTTCGAAAAACCTCAATTCTTTCACCAACAACTGCGCCACCATCGCGACCTCCCTCCTCTTAGTTGGCGACACCTAGAAAAGCTTGGTTCCAGGGCACCGGGCCACCTACATCATAAGCACACCGTACATATGCTGGCTGCTGCAGACCTTATCACAGTGCAGGTGAAAGCGGAAGGTGCCAATCGAAAGCAAACCCCGGGTGGCCCAGCTTATTGGCCGGCACAAGCGCTGCAGCATTCCACAGTGTGCCCCCAAGCAAGCGGAGGCTGATCGGATCCCTGGTAACGACCACCTGCCTTCTCTCCTCTGCCATCTACCTATCTATCGGCCTACATTATCTCGAGGAGGATCTCTCTTCTTCGACTCACCCTGGATCTGTGTCACCAGATTAACGAGGGAAACAACTTCCGAATCGACGACTTTAGCCTGGCGAAGGATCCGTCGGTGGCTCATGTGGGTCTGAGAGCTGCAGCCAAAGTGCATCCTCCCCTGGCGCCATTACGCACCTTGTTCCACTCTCCCCAGCGAGCTTGCACTGCCACGGAGAAGACTTTCGGGAATTTTATTTGTTTTATAAATATTATTACGCCCCATCGTATCGATACCCCCCTTCGATCTGATTATCTATCTACTCGCATACATATCCACTGCTGCCACTACGATCTATCTTCACTCCGATCACACGATCTGTTCTCTCCGGTTGTTGTCTGCTGCGTCTAGCGAGCGGGAAAAAGGAGGCTGTCTCTTCCTCGTCCGATTGCCCCGACCCTAACTCGCAAGAAGCATCGTTCGGGCCCTACGACGCCATTCTCACAGAGTGGAGCCCGGCCGCCAACATTCCCGTCAAGCTGGCGAATCTCATCAGTCCTCCGGCTTTCCAGGTCATAACTCTGGTACGTCTACATCATGTCACACGACAAAACCGGTAGCGATAACTAACATAACGTGCCTACTAGGGAGCTGGAGGAGGGCCTAGCGAGGAAGGTGTGACCGGTTTTCTCGTGCGATCCACGGCTACCGATTGGAGTCCCGCCTCCATTCTCGCCGTCGATGCCGGAAGCCACCTAGCATCGATCATCAGAATCCTAGAGAACACATCATGCGGCCAACATCCGACAACACCAACCACCCCAAACTCTTCGAAACGACGAGTTCCCTCCCTCAACAATCGTGAACTCTCCCTCAACACTACGGCAACAGCACCTCCTCCATCACACTTCCAGGGCGCGAGCCTCCCATTCAAAACCGCTCGCGCCAATGCAGCCCATATCTTTCGTGAATTGATCGGGGGTTACTGCATCACCCACCCGCACCTCGACCACATTTCCGGCCTCGTAATCAACACGGCCGGCATGCTCCCTCACAATGCCAAAAAGACGATTGCCGCCCTCCCTCCCACCATCGAAGCGCTAAAAACCCACATTTTCAACGACATCATTTGGCCCAATCTTACTGATGAGAACGGTGGAGTAGGCTTTCTCAGCTACCAACGACTGGTAGACGCATCCGTGGTGGACGGCAAGATCGAGTACCGCAAGATTGTCGATGGCTTGTCGGTGCAAGCATGGCCCGTCTCACATGGGCACTGTATGCACAATCACGCCCACCGTGGTAGTGACGCGGCGATGATTGCAGACTCGGAATTTCCGATCTCCCCGATGACACGAGATAAACCAATGTCCGTGGCGGCGGGTCTTCGCTCCGCGGCTGGTCTGGTAAAACGACAAACCTGGCAGAAGAAGTGCGTGTACGATTCGTCTTGCTTTTTCATCAGGGATGACTACACCGAGAAGGAGATTTTGATCTTTGGGGACGTGGAGCCGGATTCGGTGTCCATCTCGGAGCCGAGGAGGAACGTCTACATTTGGAACTTTGCGGCAGAGAAGATGCATCGAGGGGCGCTATCGGCGATATTTATCGAATCGAGTTACGATATCCACCAAAAGGACGAATATTTGTATGGACACATGACGCCCAGGCATATCATCGAGGAACTGAAGGTACTGGCGAGTAAAGTACTATTGCATCGGGAACGGGAGGCGAGACGGTTTTCCATGCCGCTTAAGAGGCGACGGACAACGGAGCCGCTGAAGACCAGGGAATCGATCATGCAGATCGACCCCTTCGATGCAGCGTACTTGCAGAACCTAAGCGCTTATAACTCGGATAACGAAAGCGACACGCCGAGGTCTCCGACAGATGTGGAAGGTTTGGCGGCATCTTACAACCGACGGAGGGGATCCAACGGGAAGAGGAGGCGGAGCGATGACGACTTCACTTCCGCGCCTTCCGTAACATCTACGACCGCACCTTCTCCTGTGGGTAGAGGCAGCGCGGTGGGGCTGGTGGACGCGACTTTCCCGTTGAAGGGTTTGACGGTCGTTATCATTCATGTTAAGGACGATTTTGATGACGACAAGGATGTCAGACAAAGTATTCTGAATAATTTGAGAAAACTGGAAGAGAAGGCGGGGTTGGGCTGTACGTTCGAGATGGCGGAGAATGGCGGTTCGCAGTTCTTTTAAAGGCGTTTCTTGCTTTCAGCTTGATTCCCTGGATTCCTTTTTGACCTTCAGTTGGCGAATTGGGCTTGTTTTTTTTGATTCTTCGTATATATCCCCCTTTTCTTCTTATTTCATTTTGTTTTTTGGAAGTTGTTCTTGGACTACCCACAAACACTCGATGCTTTTCACGTCTTGATGCCTTTTAACTTTTACCCTTCTTTGTAGATACTATATTTTCTGTTTACATATTTGTCACGCTTTGTTTAAGTGGAGTTCATTGGTTATTTCTTTATTCCTTTTATCCCTCTTCGTACATTGCGACGAGAGAATTGTACTCTATAGTAAATACCTCGGGTCTGAATTGAAGTTGCTTTTATATTCCTAGCCATCGTCGGCGTCGACCTGTCCCACGTATGCGCCAAACACGCGAAGTTCCAACGGACTGAGGACGAGAGAAACTTACGCACCATGCATGCACGGACGAACTCCTTGTCAGGCGCAGGCCGGCCAAGTGTTGAGTCTACCGATATACGGCCTCGAACCCACGCCATCCAGGTTATACACACTCAATATGACGCATTTGACAATAAGCCGTGAATACTCTGGAGCTAGTTGACACAGCATATTTCCATGTTCCAACCCCCACGTTTTCCCTCCCATCGTGGCTTCCAGGATCCGACCGATAATTCAAAATCGAGGCCCTCTGCAGTACGCCGTACGACCGAAGGAACGATATCACTCACCAAGGGGAAATCCCCCCAAAAAACCCCATTAAAAATGCGCCTCCCTACCCCCATCCTCCTAACTACAATATCCCTCCTAACCTCCCTGCCATACGCTTCCTCTTGGTCCTTTGAATTTCTCCGCGACCCACCCACCACATCCGCCCAGCAGTACGACGGTATCCGGGTCCACCTAGGCATCAAATCATGCTCCTACCTCCCCAGCCACCAAAAGTCGACCGTAACGGGTATAGAGATCACGCAATTTCCTGCAACCAGCGACCCGCCCGCTCGTTCCGAATGGGTGGTGCGCTACATTGGTTTCTGGAGGAACAGAAATTGTGGGGGGCTACCCAGGTTTATAATCCATTTCTACGGCGAGAGGAATACGAAGCAGGAGTTGCTGTTCGCAAACGTGGCGCGTTTTATACCTGATTTTGACGATTATCATAGTTGGGGGTGGGGTGAGATTCCTGAGGGGGAGAAGTTGTGGCCGGGAAGAATTCCGGAGGGTGCGGTGGCTTCAAGGGTGATGAATGATGGGATGGGAAGGTCTAACGGGCAGTTTCTGGTCGTCGAGAACGTGGTGACTGTGAGCGAGCTAGCCGGGTACAAGTGGGTGAAGGGGAGGAAGGTGTGGCTTAATAGGATCGCGGGGAATACGGGGCGCTGGGAGGGGTTCGGGACAGGACCGCAAGGGCCGTTGAAAGAGATTACGCTGGAGGGGGAACATTTGGCGAAAACGATGACGGAACTGAGGGATGAAGCGGCGGATTTGCCGGTGGGGGATCTCGTCAAGGTTGAGGTGGAAGATGATCTGGAAGTAGATATGCCACCACCGAAACTTATACCGATTAGAGGTGGGCGGAGGGAGTCGGAGACACCGGGAACTCAGACATTGCAGGAGGATCAGAAGCGGCAGATGCAACACGAGTTGGAGATGCAACAGGCGGCGTATAGATCTCTGCAGGAGCAGTCTCAAAACTTCAACCGGCTGCAGGAGGAGATGACACTGCAGGAGGAGAATGCGAACCGGTTGAATCAGGCTAGAGCGTGGGAGGCAAAGCTTCAGAATCTGCAGCAGCAGGCGAATACTTACGACGAGGAATATAAGCGGTATCTGTTGGAAAAGATGACCATAAAGCCCGGAAACTACCTCGACCCATTCTATTTCACTCAGGAGACGGCGACCTTGCAGACACTGACGGATTACTGGCAGGCCCACGGACTGCCGACCGACTTGCTACTCGGCATGCTGAGCACGCTGGAGCCGATCAAATTCCACGAGTTGCTGGACGATAGCGGACCCGGCAAGCTATCGGTTGATGAGATCGCGGGGTATCTATTGGCCATGTACAGGGTGCGGATGCAACAAGCTACCGCTACACACCCGGAGCTGGCGAGATTGTCACCGGCGCAGTACGGTAGCCTGTTGACGTCTCGGTTTTTCGAGGAGGTGGAGCCGTATCAGGACACAGTCCGATATCTGACCCATCTAGTACAGCAGGGGATCAATCCGATGAATTTACCGCCGGTACTCCGGACGCAAGAGTTCTGGGATCCGCAAGTTCGACCGGCTGGTGGGGTTGGACAGCAGCAGCAGCCGGATGTTGCAGAGGTGGTAGATACAGGAGAGCTTGTGGAGGAAGATATATCCGGATGGCCGGAATTCCAGATCAATATACCAATGGGACAGTTGGATGAAAGAATCCCTCCGCCGTTTTGGAGAGGCGGGTTCGTTTCCGGTTCGGAACAGAGTCTCAGCGGAGTGATGGGAGGGATCAATACCATGGCCAACAGAGACGAGCATCAGGGCGATACGTTTTACAACTATGGCAGCACGAATCCGGAGACTGCATTGGATGCGAGCGGTACGCGGATGGAGGAAGAAGTGGAAGTGGAAGCCGACACTAGAGCGCCGCTGCCCTCCGCGGCCGATCCGGATGACGTTCAAGATCGGTTCAGGTTACCTCCAGCAGGAAACCCGAATACCTTATATCCGATACCGGGGTGGGATGACGGGACGAAGGAGGAGGAACCGGATTTCAACACTGCTGGCCGGTACGGATTTCGGCAGGGGGATACGGCGGATATCCGGGGACCTTTCCCGTCACCGGAGAATCCAGCCATTCCGCTCGATGATGATACCCGGGATTATCTGTCACTAGTGAGAGATCACCCGACGCTGTTTGAACAGCTCCCTTCGTTCGAGAATGCGGATTTTGTGGATAAGGTTCCGGATATTTTCCCACCGATGTCTAGGTCGAGGGCCGCTCAGGGGTATAACGGGATGAGCGGGTGGGGCAGTCGGGGTGGGATCTTTAATGCTGCCAACAGCGGACCCGGGAGGAATCCGCCGGGTGGGCTGCCGTTGGCGCGGTTGGTTCCGGGTTTTGGTGGTGGGGATACGGGGAGTACATCTCGGAGAGGGGATATGGAGGAGGAACCGATCGTAATAGAAGACGACGAGGAGGTTAAGGTTGAGGAACAGTAGCTATTTCTGTCAAGGAATCAATTGAAAACCTTTGAAACATCAAACTGGTTGATGACTTGGTATTGTTAAATCATCGCCTCCAAAGGAACAACTACAGATAAAAAACATGAAAAGGAACTGTAGGATATCGCGAGATAAGTACGATCACAATATAGATTCCGTAAATCCGTAAAGTATACAACAAAGTCGAATAGGGTATATCTAAAACATCTGACCCCCATATTTGCACCTCCGAATCCGTAAACTGAGCAGCCAAAAAAATCACAATGCTTTTATTCCAATAGAATCCACCTCTAGACCCCATCTTGCGAGACTAGGACACCTCATCCGTGAGCCTCAACAGAACCTGCCTGTAAAGCGCCACGAGCCGCTGGCTGTGAACTTGAAACTCCACCCTCCTTTCGTCGTCCGAAATTGGCCGTCGCCCGCGCGAGAGGTCATCCGTCAAGGTTCTACGAAATTGCAACATGGCGGTCCCGCTACGGATAGGGTCCTCGATATTCTTAGGCATCGACACGCCTTTCACGGCGAACAGGACCCTCAAAAGGTCCGAAAAGGCGATGTCCAGCTGAACGCCGCAGACACAGATCAAACGCAGCCAGAAGGGATTGTGAGACCGCATGCCGTCAGCTGAGAGTGCAGTGTAGACTTGCCGCAAAGACGCCAGACCGGGTTGCGTGATGGGACCACTGGCGGGGAGAGATCGCGGATGATGCCGAGGCAGTTCGTCGTCCTCGTCCGCGGTTCTCTTTTCCTTTTCGTACGAGAGCAGGAGCACCGCGGCAGCGTAGACTTCCCGATCGATCTGCTGGGCGGAAATTGCAAACTGGAGCATGGCGCCGACGGTGTCGGAATCGCAGCAGCAGACCTCCAAGATGCACCAGGGTCTCCGGAGGATGGTGAGCAGGGATTCGACCACGCCGTTCCTGCCGGCGATGCAGTGATATCGCGCCATGGCGGAGTTTATGAGAAACCACGGCAGCCGCGGGTACGGGCTCTTGGCTTCCTGGGTGGTGGAGGAGGAGGACGGGAGGGTTTTGAGGTTGGACTCCTGCATGTCGGACGGTTTGAAGTATATCGGGATGGTGTCCGCCACCAACTTTGCAGCTCGTTCGAGCTCAGGTAAGAGACCGGGACATGATTTGAGCTTGTCGTCCCAGGAATGCGGCAGCGGAGCTATCGAGTATATAGAAAAGGTGCCATCGAGGAGACTGGAGCCGCCGCCCTTGTCGAATTTGGCGCAGAGCTGGGCCGGGGAGGAGACGTCGCTAGCGTTGGTCGCGGGGAGCTGTTGGGTCATCGCACTCGACGCCGACTGTAAGATTGGAGATAGTATGACGAGAGGATTCCCTGAACCCGGCAGCCTGGCTATTTATCTGTTAGAGGGTCCCATGAGAGTGCCGACGAGAGCGCCTACGGGCACAATCACGAGGCTGAACTCGGAGGGAGTTTTTGGCAGGCTGTTTTGTGAGTCGAATGGCCGCAAATGCGCAGGCCAAGTAATATTAAATGCTCCGCCACACAACCATCATCCATCTTCCATCCGTCATCCGTCGCTATCCACCGTTCTAGATTCCAATAGAGCTGTCGCCCGTTCGGTTATTATCGTCCTGCCTTGTGAGGATGATGATGGATGCCGGAAGCGAAGATGTCTATATCGGTCCGGATTCGATGCCAATATCAACGCCAATATCAACGTCAATGCGCGTCCGTCAACAAGCGCCCATCTGTCTGGCGTGCATCGAAGCGCGACCTCTTCCAATAATAACGAGAGTAATATTATGTCCCCGGTCGCCGTTCCGTTCAGACGAGAAGGCCAAGCGATGAGGGGGTGCTTACCAAGGACCGGCAAGGAGGCTCCGAATTCTGACCTGGTCGGTCTCTCTTCATCCTCTGTAGCAAATCGGAACAATCGCCGGCGATTTCTCTTCTGAATCGCATTCTCCTCTCTCCGGATTACTTATCAGGTTCACATTCCAGGTGCTCCGGTTGTTAGCGTGTAGAGCTCCCGTTAGTCAGTGGCACCCGAGAATAAAAAACACAAAACACCATGTCGCAGCAACTGCTCTCTGGCATCCGGTACTTGTATATACTCGCCTTCGCATCCGTCGTTCACGCGAAACTCCCCTTCCCGGACGGCAAACCCTCCGCGAAATTAAAGGACGACAACGATGTCACCTTTGACCCCCTCGCCGTCGCCGCCGTCCTCTACAACCCGCGCGCGGACCTCAGCGCCGCCCGGTTGTACCTCCAGCTCGACCGCGATCTCTACAGCTGGCCGCACACCATGATGATCGGTGGCACCCTCCCGCCCATGAACACTCTCGTCGCCCACCTGAGCATGGGCATAACCTCCATCCACCCGGCCATCACAATGTGCGGCAAGGACTCCAAGCAGATCCCCGTCCGCTCCAACATGATTTTCAAAGAACTCCCCGTCAGCCTCAGCAACTTTCGGCTCAACGATCTCATCGAGTTTCGGTCCTCCCAGCGGGCCGGTAACGACTTCATGGTCGTGAACATTGACAACTTGGACAAGAGGCAGCGGGTGAAGCGCATGGCGTCCTGGCCCGGCCGATTGGCGCTCAATCTCATAGGCCTCGTGACGGGCATGCTGCTCCTTGCCGGCGTCGCCTTTGCCATCCTGACCGCCGATATATGGGGCGCGTTCTTGTTCTTCTTTTACTCTTCGCACTGGCTGGCGTCTACTTGCATCTCCTTCACTGAGATGATTCATACCGACGTCAAGGGCGTCATTGTGGAGGACCACACCCCGAGCTACGCCGTATACCAGCGTCCCGAAGGTGGCACCGTTGTCTTTAAAGGTCAAAAGGTCACGTTTGAGAGGTGGGCAAGAGCAACGTCCGAGTTCAACAAGACTACGAGAGCAAATTTCTTCCACTGGTTCTGGATGATTAGCGGCACCATGGCTGCCGTCTGCTCTGTCGCTTGCATGGTCAATATGCGCGGGTACATGCAGCTGGGCTTTCTCGCCGCGCTAGTGTACTCCTCCATAGCGGAGATTCTGGCCACGCAGCTATCACGGCACTTGCAAACAGCCACTCTCGGCAAGATTGCGCACAGCCTCGTGGATGACAACACTACGAGAACAAAGGGGATCATCAGGGCCACGGTGGAGACCCCGGCGAATTGCCGGCTGAAGGGGTTGAATTGGATCGAGCTAGAGTTGTTACCGAATTTGCCGGTGTTTGAGGACACGTTGGCTTTGCTGGCCAGGATCAACGAGATTCAAGATATTGAGGAGGCTGACCGCAGCAGTTTTGATGCTGATGCGGCGGTTGAAGCGGCGATTGGAGAGTTTTTGACAAAAGCCGGCGCCGCACAGGCTGACTTGGCTCTGAGGATTTCGAATGAGACGAGGGACGCTTGGAGAGCCGGGCGGACAAAGGACGAAGGCATCGGCGAGGCCGACACCAAATCTGGTGCTGTGCAAGTGTAACTGTTTGCATGGTATGGAAGATTTGATTCACGACATCTTTGATGGAAGCGTAGTGGCGACGCAGTTTGAAAGCGACCTTTTTTTTTGTATAGTCTACAGCGAGATAGCATTAAGCCTACCGTGTCCGTTTGTTTAGCATTTACACCAGTCCCATTTCTTCTGGTACTGGTGTGAAGCTCATTTTGAACAAAAGCATATTTGTATTTTACCAGAAATTAGGGCTGTATAGTCCAAATCCGCCATTTGAATATACCGTCTTCACAGCAGACCGTTCTTGTGTGAGAAGCCCCCCGCCTCCAAGATATCAATAAAATTACAACATTATACATTCCAGGCACAACAACCCTCGTGCTCGCCCCGCAACCTCATCGTCATCCCCCAGCGAGGTAACCGTGCCCGAATAAACTTGGCATTCTTAACCGAGACGGTAGCTCCCGTATTGTGGTCTTTTCGCTACGCAGACCTGTAAATACGGGTTGGGGGTTGCCGGAAAATATGCAATCCAGTTTCGATCTCGGCAAACCTACCTGACGATCTCATGCAGACGCCAGCAAGATCTTAAAGCGCTCAAAAGAACAACCCGATGGAATACGGTCTCGATGACAAGAACAACCAGAATTTAAAGTGAAACGGTACCATGTAGCTCAAATGCACTCACATGGCACAGTCTAACGTTGGACATGCTCGTTATCACTATAGGCATATCAACTCGTACGGTCCGGTGTCACCGTCTCACGGACTTCAAGAGTATTTTAGAGTTCGACATGCCCCTTTATTTAGATAACTAATACCATTTGCGATACCCGAACTATACCTACACGTGTACATGCCACCTTCCGCCAAATCTAGTGTAACGTATATCCCCGTTCCTTCGTAAAAACGCCTTCGAGTCCTCCAGTCATGGTCCAAGCCCCCTTACTCCCAAACTCCTACTCAAACAAAAATTGCAACTCAAAGAGCAACTTTACACCAAAGTTAAATGTTGTAACTCAGCGTGCCGCCCCGAGCACGCTTACTAACCGTCTGCTCAATATCGTGGTCGAAGCCTTTGCGGATAATGAGATATTCAATTGGGAGTTTCCCAAACATCGAGAGGCACAATACGCTTCTTCCGTTCGAGACAACTATTGGCAGTACCTCGGTGCTGAATTGTTGGATCCTACTGTGTGGGTTGTCGTCGCATATCTTGACGATGGCGGGGTCGAAATTCCGGTTGGGTATGCTACCTGGCAGCGTAAAGGGGAGGGAACGGAAGGACCTGCAGGAAAGAGGGATAGCTGGTTACAGCGTAAGTCGAACTCTATTTTTGCCCGTCTACTCTTATTCTAAACGTTGGCATTGTGATATAAAGCCATCGATTAATGAGGCACAAACTAATTTCAAGTCAACGTGATCCAATCAACCCGATCTAGAATGCGAACGCTTCCTGTTCGACCTGGAACAAAAATTCAACTCCGTCATCTTTCCAAACCAGGCGGTTTACGAACCAGCTGGCGAATTGACCACGGAGCAATTCAGTACGACCGAAGAGTATCTGTCCACCCTCTTTCCTTCCTACTACCAGTTGAACATCGTCGCAGTAGATCCGGTGTACCAACGTCGGGGCATCGGCACCAGCTTGGTGAAATGGGGGGTTGACAAGGCTCGGGACGAAGGCCTGCCGTGCGCGCTCCAAGCAAGTCGAGCCGGAAAGCAAGTTTATGAGAGCTGCGGCTTCCATGAGATTGCATCATGCGATCCCTTTCACATTGGTAAAGATGGATTGTGGAGGGAAGGTATGCACTGCAGGGGAAAAGGCTGCCAGTTCGCTATCAGTACCACCATGATTTGGGAACCCGAGTTGTAACTAGCAGTCCTGATGGGCTTTTTTTCGGATAGAAAGTGGAGAGGTCGGTGTTAATTAGATTCAGGGCAAATGCAAGCTCTAGCCATCGTTGGTCACTACGTAGCAATACCGGCTTCACTCGTAACCTACAGTTAGCAGCCGAAATCCCGAATGAGTAATAAGATATCTAATACCTTGCTTCCTAAACTCAAATCTTTCTTAAGGTCTCATCGCCAGTTGTTTTGCGGATCTGGTAATATAATTGCCGGCGTCGGCCGTCGGGTGCTAAGGTCTAGATCTAGAACTTGAGTATATCTCCGTGATCAACCCTGCAAAGCTCTAACGAGAACCCAATCAAATCTTGTCAGACCAGCGACTACTGTGTAAGTAGGTACAGAGACGCGAGCTGATTGTTCTACTTCTTGCGAATCCGACAGCTAATTTCGCTGATCCGAGATCTCCAAATCGAGGTCAGAACGTACTAGCTCCGGAGTAAAAAAGGTTCTGACGCCACCGTCATTGGCGAGCCATTTAATCTCCGCCCGCCCCGTCCCATGTGTGTGACACGAAGAGACCTGAATTCAATCGAATCTGCATGCAGTTGATCTCCGAGTGCGATTGCATTACAAAAACCATGCATCAGTGAATGCGCCTCGCTAACAAATCCCCGAACTGATTAGACTTCCCGTGTTGAACCGCAGTTTCCAATCCAATCACGGATGCACCTATATCCAATCCCATTGGCCGGCAGAATACAGGTGGTTTCCATTTCGAATATTTCAACATGAAGGAAACCCCCACCTTTTAACAGTTTTTGTGCTTCATCGCCTGGTTCGATGGTTTCTTTCCCCCAGAAAGCAAGTATAAGATCGCTGCAGCGCATGCTGCAATCTGCAAATAGTGATATTTCAAACACATATGCGGTCCACAAAGAGAAATAATTTGCAAAGAACAGATTCTTGCTATCGTCTTGAGCTTGAATCAACCAACATTGGTGGCAGAGCTTGCCATTGTTGCGGCCGGCCACCGAGGTGATGTCGATTCGATAGGTTGGCATTCAAAATGTACCACAAGTGTTACCATTCTGGTTACCATCTTATTACGGATGCGATTTTTCTGCGATTATATAGAGCTCGTCGTATGCCGCTCATATATACTTCTATGATTTATTAAATCTACCTCCCTAAATCACAGTAAATCTACAACCTAAAGCTTAGTATCATATCACCTCTATCTTGTCAATATCATAAGATCTGCCAATATGAAGATTTGTGTCTTGCAGTCCTCATACGAGGGTTCGGGCTCTATTCTTGCAGATGTCGATGAAGTCCCCTCCAATCCTGGCGTATTCACCACGCAGCATACCTTTGAAAATAGGTTCATCCACAAGGATAACGCTATCGCTGAAATTGATGCTGCTGCATCCGAAAGGTTTGACTTTTATATCAACTTTATGTGGGGGACACTCGACGATCCAGTCGCTGGGGTTGAGGAGAGCCAGTATTTCGAATCCTTGAGACTTCCTTCCGCCGGTGTTCGCAGCTGGGAACGGAGTATGACAAAGAATGATTTCTATGAGAGTGCCCGTTCTCACGGTACACCTCCGGTTCCCGGAGATAAACGCTTCCCTCTCTTTGTCAAACCAGCCAACGGATGTGCCAGCCAGATGATAAATGAACGCTCCGTTTGCTATAACGAAGACGAACTGAACACGGCTCTCCGTCATATAAATGAACAACTTCAAAAGTCACGCCTGACACGTGCCAAGGCGTTGGGTATCAAGGATACAAAGGCCTATGTCGATTCCTACGATCCGATCGGACGTCAGAGCGATGATATTGTCGTCCAAGAATACATTGACGGGCAAGATTATAGCGTAAGCGTCATCGAGATGGGCTACGCCTGCATCGCCCTATCGCCAATTTTATACACCACGAAGGAAACAACCATGAAGGACAAATTCCTCACCTTTGAACTAAAGTTTGACGAAGAGACCCACATACACGTAATCGACAAGAAGGACAATCCGACCTTATTCGAGCGTCTCCAGCAGGTCGCACTGGAGGCGTTCCACGCGAGTGGGTGTAGGGGCAGCAACATGGGATGCGACGTTGACCTCCGAGCCCGACCGGACGGGGAGGTATTCGCCATCGAAGTCAACCCGCAGCCCGCGGCCTTCATGCCCAATGTCACCTTTCAGGACCTGCCGATTATTCACAGCCTCCCCGGCGGCCACCCCGCGGTGATAAACATTTTTATCGCAAACGAGAAACTTCGCAATCCCGCTCACAACTTGCTACCCAAGATCTCAAAGGCTTACGACGATATGGCCCCTAAATACAATACGATACTCGAAACTATGGCGACGATTATCCCTGCCGCCACGAAACTCATCAACGAGTATGATTTCAGCGGTACCATTTTCGACCTCGCGTGCGGCACAGGTGTGATCGGTCGTGTTCTCTCGAATGAGAAGAAGCTCGGCCGCAAGGCGGGTACCAATTCACTCATCGGGTTCGATATATCGCCTGGGATGATTGACATCTGCCGGGATACTGGCCATTACGACCAACTCCACGTCGATAGCATGCAAGAGTGTCTCACGAGGCAGTACAACGGTGGAAAAGTCGACCACATCATCTGCATATCCGCGGCGCATTTCCTGTCAGGTCCGGAGTTTGCGTTTGTCGTCGTTCTTTGCTTTGTGCTAGCTGAAAAATCAATCACCTTGAGTATCGACGAGATTCCTGACAGTTACAACACCAGTCTCGCAGACGGCGGCTGGGGGTATATGCATTCCACAAACCATCTAGCTAATATGGAGGCGTTTGGTGAACCGACGGGTTGGTCTCTTAGGAGCCGTCACAGGCAGTACTCGTGGACTTCACCGGCGACTGGTGATAAGATTTTTACAACTTACTTTCACTTTGAAAGGACTGGTAAGGACAGAAATGTGATGTTTAAGAGATTCGAAATTCCAAAAAACGTGGAATAAGTTTTTGTTCATTAATTCTATTTGAAGAGTTCTGGGGAGTTTGTCCTTTGTTAGCGAAAATATTTTAGGAATCGAGGTCTATTGTTCGAGAAATGAAGGAAGTGTTCACATCGATTCAGGTTCTCGATACTTGTGGATCTCATCGCGGTATCGAATTCGACTGATAGTTGAATTTAGTGGAAATGGGCACATCTGAGGGTTCAGAGACAGCTTTATCTACTCTTGTAACGTGGAAAGCGTTTTACATTCAAAATTATATTTCTGGGATGTTAATGTAGTCTCAAAGTGACCCTCATGTTAATGCTATTCGAAGTCGAGAAAAATGAAATTTAAAAGACATAACAAGTCCAGCAAGTCCAGCAAGTCCACTAGACATTGAATTGCAAAACTTTGTATTCTTGATAGTAATAATTCTTGATAATAAGTCCATTAATTTGTGATTTTTAAACTTTGAACATGCTGAGTCTGGTTCAACGAGACCAACGTGGTGTATGATTCCATAGAAAAGAAAGGCATCCACAATGTGTTGACATACCCAATCAGGAAACGCAACATGTTTTTGTATTGGTATATACAAATGTTGAGCTTAGGTGTTTTTGTGTGTGAGGCTGGTTTCGAGACCAGCGTTAGACATTCCGTTGCAAACCGTCATTTAAAAACGAAGATAAACGATAAGAATGGAAAAGAAATGATCGATTGACTACGATAAGACAGCTGTCCATGTAGACACTTTTCACTGAGCTAGAGTGGCTATATTATATTATTAAAATCGACAGCTATGGCCCGGGGTTGACTCCGAGTTTGAACAAGATAATTTTTGAAAAGAATATACCACCCAAGAAACACGACGCCAACTAACGAAAACACGTCCGTAATAAAGCCATCGTGAAAAAAAATTCAATAGATGACATCCAAACATCGCTACCGTAAAGCTAAAAGATATAGAAAGAAAATTTAGATCAGGTTGAAAACAATACAATCTGGTAAAATATCGTAGCTAGATAAAACTTTTGTCGTGAAGGGTATATCTTGTGCATTGCTTTACAGCATCATCGCACTAATTGCAAGGGCGCCGGCGCTAACAATGAGGGCAACATTGAGGTGGACAGACGAACTAGTTTTGGTTAGTGAACAAAAACTCTAAGAAATGTGAAAATTTATGGTTACGTACGCTGCATTACCGTCGGTATCGGTATCATTGCCACTGTTGCTGCTCCCCGTCTTTTTTGACTTTGGTTCCCTTGACTAGTCGTTGGATTAGACATGTTAGCTCATATTCAATTAACAGTGTGGGCCCGCTTGGAAATTTCGCTTACCTCAAGTTTAAACTCTCTCTTTGCGAGTTCGCCAGCCGCTTTTGCGACAGCGCCATCGCGAGCAACCAATGGCTCAGCAGCGACGGAAACGGAGGCGATGAGCAGAGAAAGGAGGGAAAGTCGTGAGAATTGCATTTTGAGAGTATGTTATAAAATACGGTGACTTTTTATTTCTTAGAAATCGATATTCTGAAGTTGTGGAGAAACTGTTGTGACACAAAAATCGAAGGAAGGCTCGAAGGGACTTTATTTATCTTCCGACCCGATCCGATGAGGCGTGCTTCTCAACTCGATATTGAATTGAAACACTCAATCTCTCAGCCGCTATTTGTAATTCGGACCCGTGCAATCTTGGAATCAACTTTTGCGTCTTTGGACAGTTTGTAATAAGGCTGAACTATGACACAATTAATTCGGAGGCCCGAAAGATGATCAAGAAATTCCTGGCGAAAGCTTAAGTTTAACGTTATTATGATTCGGTTCTTAGGCTGGGCGCACACTCGACTGGTCGTCCGTAGCAAAGCTGCGGCCTCGGAGTCGGAGGGATCGGTGCGGCTGGTGGGGGAAAACTAACTGTAAACGTTATCGGGAGGAAATTACAAGGACTATGAGTTGGCAGCTTCGAAGTTTGGGATGAGGTAAGATTTGAGATTAAAGGTTATGTGACGGGAGAGTGCATTTCATTTTTCATCTGCCTGAGGGTGGTACCAATTTATATCGAAAATTCTCGCGTGATGGGCGATCGATATCGCGATGTAATCGATCATGTCATGGGAATCATGGGATATACCTCCGAATTATTATGACATGTTTTTTAGCTGCCAGCAAAGTGCACAGAGGCAAACATTTCTTTCGGTATTAACGTACGTATTTCGATGCTGTTAATCTTCGCGCAGATTTGTGAGCCGGTTGAATTCACGACCGGATCTTGGCGAGAATGGGCTGTGTCACACACGTTACGAGAGCCAAGAAGCGGCTGCAGAATGTTGGCAAGAGCTTCTTCACGTAATTTGTTCGACTGGAAACTGATAACGATCATCATGTCAGCATAGCTTGCAAGGTCAACTTGCAGGCTGGATTTTAGCCTGAGGCTCCACGGTTCGAGGTCTTGGATTTAGCTTAGGCCTTTCCGACGGAGGTTTGCGCGACGAAATATGATATCATTATTGGATAGTTTCAACACCTGACTTTTTAATTTTGCCTCAGCGCGCGAAGCCACATGCAACGATTATTGAATAACGATATTTTGATTAACGGAAGCTACTTCGAAGATTGATCCCGTTTATTCGGGTAATATAACAACCAAAATATTTTGAACACCCCGGTACCGCTGTCGCCTATTCGGCAGAATAACGAGACGGTCGGATCTTCTAGCATCGGAATTGATATTAGGTAATACAGACTTGCCTCGTACCACTTCCGATTTATAGAGACTGCAACAACATTCTGTGCATATCATCATAAATGCGTAATACGTGTCCGAACTATGAAAACTAAGAATCGAAATAGTGTATATTTGGTATCATGGCTGACAAAGAAAATTGCTAAGGGATAGAAGGAATGCGAAAAAAACACTTGTTATAGAGTGATATCGCCAGCGATAACAATGCAATGCGATCGCAAGGAACAAACAAACTAACAGCATAAATCGCGAAAGAAGCTAACAATTCCAAAGTATCAATGAAAGACCAGCTTTCCGACTCTGTAGCCAGCTCTACCAGAGAACTGCCATGCCGATCATCGTAATCACCGAAACTAAAAAGGCGATGCCCACAACTTCTGTTCTCTTTGCAGCACCCGGAACCCCCAATACCTCTTTCAGGATATTCGTGCTCACACCTCCCGGGCAGAACATAACCTCGAACCCTTCACCTCTGACGCTTGGCACCGCAAACGTACTCAGGAAGTCGTCGTAGGCATAGCTGTAAGCATCTCCACAAACTTGCTTCGCCCTCTTACTGTAAAGATTCGGTCCACATGTGCCCGGCTCGTCGTGCTTTCCTTTACAGCAATCCCAATCATTGTTCGAATACGCGCAGGCGCTCAGACAAGGCGTCCATCCGCCTCCGATAGAAGGATCATTATCATCCGGATAAGGAAAGACGGACTGTTTCCCACGTTGAGATTCGAAGAGAAGGTACTGACGTGGACACCAGCGGTGAATATTGTGAAACGTGAAGGATTCGTTGAAGCTGTTTTGGAAGAGGTCTGGCCCTGACAAGGGAGCTGATAAGGTGGTGGAGGCTATGCAAACGGGAGTATTGTTCACGCGAGGTTTGGCAGGTGAATCGTGGGTTGGTGTGATTTTCATGTCGAGGTCGTACCCGTCGACCAAGGAGATGTCATAATATGTTTGCTTTTGCCAGCCGGTGATTGTAAATTCAGCCAGTGTGGTAGGTGCGAGACCGGAGAGCTGGCATTCGATTGCGGATCCGCAGTCACCGGTAAGGCATTTTCCTGCGAGCTTTTGCCCATCCGGGATCGTAAAGTTGTCTGTAACATCCCGGATTTTGGCGTTCGAGGTGGCGTTGGCGAGGTAGAATGTACAGTTCGTTCGACCCCAGAGACGACCCGACCAGTCCCAGCCTACCCAGACATCACGACTTTGTTTGGCAGGGAGGTAAAAGCCGGTGGTATAAGGACCGGTTCCATTTGTTGTCAAGACAGCCTAAGATAAAGGTTGGGAATGTTAGCCAAGATTCACTAGGTATGTGCTGCGCCTCTGTGAAGGAACTCACCGGGTAGATCGGGAAGCTACAGTTGTTGACGATTGATATTGTGCGATTGTCAGATATCGACCTGGCCGCATTCCACGATTAGCTAAGCCTTCTAAGTTTTGTGCAACAGGACTGGAAAATCTGCTTACGGAATATCGAGCTTTGGCGTTGCTTGTGAACTTGCTCTTTGGACAAGGCTGCAAAATATGGCGACTGCGACGAACAAAGGTGTTGTTATTGTTGGATATTTCGAAGCGGACCGCTTCTGTCGAACCATCTTTGGCGTCTTGATTGGGAACCTTTAGACCGAATTGGAAGAACGGTGCACTATTGGTATTTTAAATCTTTTGGTGGTAATTTTGTTCATAAGCTGAGATCTTTTTGTATAAGGGTTGGTGTTGCAAGGCGCGATTGCTTGAATAAGTTTCTATATGGGTGTTCGAAGGAAGGACAGGATTCGAGTATCTCTATGAACGATGCCGGCGTTTTTAAAGATATTTGAATCACTATTTGAAAAGGGTAGGATGTTAAGGTAGAGACATTCAAGTTGGACGTCAGGAAATATTTATATCTACTTGAGCATACAAGGAGAAAGAGGCATGGTGGGAAATCTTGACAGCCTGGGATGAGGCTTGACAGGCTAGAAACCGGGATGACAGCTCTGAGAGCAGAAAATGAGGCTTCGTCATATTCCCCACGGGTTTGATGGTGTTCTTTTGCCCCATTTTTGGGGGACGCTTTGACTGGATTTCTGGGAGTTGGCGACATGGTGGGGACTGGTTCCTGAATCGAATCGCCTATGACGTGCCCTTGCAGGTTGCCAATGTCAGAGCGAATGGATGGCATGAAAGCAGGTGGAGAGCCACAACGTCAGCCAACAACAGGGTCCAAGATGGTGGAAACTCTAGACGAGGTGACGGAGTTGGAACCGACAAAGCTGGCATACATAGTACGTGCCAATTGAGGGCTCAATCGAGCGTCCACTTGTACCAGTATTCGTAATCTAGATGTATATAACTCTTGGGACTTAGATATCCAACCTATAACAATATGGAAACCATTTTTCGCGCAACTATCCCCTTTAAATTTTCTATAACATACTTAGCTATATGGGTTCCGGGCCCAGGTTTACCCGACGCTTTTGTCGCCTTTTGGGATGCTTACCAGACACCCTTGAAAATTCGACGGTCGGGGGGGATCGCAAACTGGAAAAAAGGGTAGCGAAGCCACAACACATTTCCTTATCAGACTGTTAATAGATGACATTCTTCTTGTCTCGTCGATTCCTGGGACTAATCCGTTACGTATACGTACAATAAACCTAAAACGTCTTTAGCTGATCAGATGGATGCATGGCGCGACTGGCCGTCAGATTCTGGCACTGTGAACTTTGTCGATGGAGCAATCTAACTTTGCACCCTTGTTCGTCATCTTGTGCAGCACCTCATTCTTCACATCAATGTCCTGAATCTCATATCACTACCTGCTTGAGATTGACCTGCAAATTGATGATGGCGCACGAAACCTCTCAAGCGTAGAAATTCGATATTGACGAATATCTCAACCCTGGATACCTCCGAGCCGAATTCATCAACTCCCGCCGTTTGTTGGAAGATTCCTAGGGGTTAGACAGAGCCCTAGGGGGGACGTTGGCAGTCTTCTCATCGCATGGTGTTCTTTCTTTGGGGCATTTTGCGGCATCGCTATTGTCTGTGCCTTTTTTCAAGTACAGCAGCATTTTCTCAAATGTCAACGCCCCCTTTATTATTGGTAGTTTTGTACGTATGGGACTCACTTGATAATCAAAATTGGAGACCATTCTAACTGATCAATTTGTAATAGGGCGCATCTGCTATCCTAGAATATGAAGTTATTGACTTGCTACTAAGCTAGCCGTATAACTGTGTCCTAGGTTGTTTTCTGTTAGCCCTTTACGGTGTGTGTATTACGAAGCTCTTGAAATATAGTGATCGCTTTGAGAGGACCTCAAGTGGATTGCAGGAGTACTTGCTGTTGGCTTGGCATCTTTAGTTATGAGTTTGACAAACACTTTACATCCACCTGGAGGCGCCACGGCTTTGCTAACCGCTGTTGATCCGGGAGTAGAGGGCCTAGGGTGATACCTTCTTCCTTACGTTCTCATAGGAACGTTTTTCTTAATTGCAGTTGCATTGATAATCAACAATATCCAGCGCCAATTTCCGATATTTTGGTGTTCATCGAGATCTGGATCCAACATATTACCATTTTTTGGAAAGCAAGAAGAATCAGAGGGGGTAAAGGGCATCAGCAACGATCAGAACAGTTTGCCTCCTGACTCGATTGCTTCGTCTAATAGTTTAAACTTAATTTTACTAGATTTAAAAGTCTTGCTTTAGAGTAGCGTTGATATTTGCAGTAAGAATCATCTTAGATAGATAACCTGGTATCGCTCGAGGCCCCTTGTGAAAATCTCATTCCAATTTTGAACTCCATTCTTAGCTCTACTGGTAAAATAATAAAAACCCTTAAAGATTGAACCTCGCACGAGCTCATCTAAATAGTGGTCGAGGGGCATTTGGAATAAGATTGAAAAATCCGAGATTTTGAAAGCCCCTACTATGTAGATGCACCTTATTCCGCAATAGATTGTAGATTGTAGATAAGTTTAACTTTACCTTGGGCCTCTATATTTTACTACATCTTCTTTGTAATAGCCTTCCACGTTGTAGGTTATTTTAAATAATTGAGGAAAACTCTTTGGATACGGATTAGGCTGCATGGATTGAGGTTAATACTTTTCAACTTTTATTTGCGCGCACTATATTCTGCATACTCATGCAACCCTAATCATTTTTACTTGAGCTTCACTTTGAATATCCCACTTGTGCACCTATGATGTACTGTTATTAGTTCAACAGCATAATCTATTCAATTAAAGATAGTGTCTGCAGGCGGAATGCTTCGAGACCGGCCTACGGTAGATATATAGTAGTCAACTGGGTCGAAATATACATGTTAAATCGAAACCAGAGAACATATTCCCATTGAATGAAGTTTACAAAGACGCTACCCCGAGTATTGTAAAACTTAAATAACTTGCATACGCGTGCCTATCAAGCTAGGCTACTGCATCCGTCATCATCTATGCTAGAGCAGCGCCTGCTCGACGAATATTTTCGCCTAGATCAACTTGCGTATCTGTGCCTACTGCCTGCGCTAATTTGTGCTTATCCTCACATAAAACTTTTAGCGTTGTACAGCTGGTGCTCGCCTCTTTATAAACCTGGGACAAAGTGCTCAATCCCTGTGCCTCTAGCCACTCGCTCATTTCGCCGTTGAATAGAATCGCCAGTCCAGACTGTTGCGCTTTAGCAAATGTGAGCCTTGGATCGAATTCTGTCTCAGTCATGATGACTTCATCAACCTCCGCGTCTGATTGCGCCAAGCCTGGTGGAGGTCTTGAAGGAAGACGGTCGCTCATGCCCATCTGAGCTACACGCGCAGCGTAGTAGTGCATAAAGCTAGCAGCGCGTTCCATTGCTCGGTTGATGTCAAACATCAGTATTTTCGTCTGCCGTGAAAGATCGTGGATATATTGGAGCGACCTTTGCTCAGGGTCTGAAATTGAGTCTTGATTTGTGGTTACTCCAGGATATTTCTCATGGGCCTCGATGGCGGCGATGAGTTCTTGGAGACGGGGTATAAGGGCTCGTACCCTGTCAGGATCGGGCGGGGAGGTTCCGGTTGTGCGAGAAGACATTTGAGGATATATATGTCGTATTTTGTTCTCTGAGTTATGTATTGATGTGGCAGAGATTATCTCAACTTGTACGCGTCGAAGAACTTTGTTGGACGATAAGATAGAATCGACGCTTGGATATAGCGGCTTGTTCCCCGCAAAAGGTGTGTTGGGTTTCAAGAAATTCTTGTAACAACGAGACCTGGCTTTGCCTTGTGTTGTATCTGGCCAGCGAGACCAGTTTTCCCTCCTGTGGCAGATTCTTCGACCGTGGCTTCCTAGATTATTATGGCCCTGGAATGGTGCGTAAGAGTCTTAACTGAACACTAGCGTTAAGAGCTAGTTTACTGTCACAAACTCTATAAGAAAAAGTGTCGATACTGAGGCGAAAGACGAAATTTTTGAAGGGATCAGTTGGTTTGACGATATCACTTGCGGTTCTTATCAGTAGCGCTATTCCCAGAACGTGAAAGAAATTCGATGCATCGAACATAGTTTCGGGGTCGAGTCGGAGCGGGTGTTGTAGCACGTTGCATTTTGAAGAATTGTCTGGTTATGAGACTGGCATTTTGAGTGTTGCAGACGGATGGGAGGCGCGACAACTCGTAAACTATAAAGTCCATCTCGAGCTCTTAGCAAAGGGGTCGGACTGTGCAGCACCCAAGCACCGCAGCTCATAGAAATGATTTCTAGCACGAGACCAAGTGCGGGGGCGGTATCTTTCTGAAACAGCAGCGTTGAATACTGTTGAATTTACCCATCATGTTATATTATGCAAAAATTTGAATGAAAAAATTTACCCCATTCTAAGCAATATTCCAGATGATTTTTTACCAAAAAAAACTAACTAAATATAACAATTCTATATAAATATTTTATTTTCGAACGCGTTCGAACATGGCATCTCATTTATAAGCTAATGGCAATAGCCCCACTGATGGTATCCTCAAAATCTAGAATAATTTACAATCAATCCATTTTAAAAATTTCGATGAGAACAAAGGAGAGAATGTCCGAAGTAATGCCGTGTTGTTTAAGAGAAGGTGTCGGGTGAGGCCAACACATCGCGACAGCAGGGGCAACGCAAACAACCAAAGCGGGCATGTTTGCTGCGTTGGACGGAGAAAAAGGACAAAGTGACCTCTTCTGCGGCGGGCAGGGGAGAGACCAGGGCCCGCAGTCAACTTATCAAAAACTAAAACGGTGTTCTCAAAGAAATCGTTCGACCATCTTCTCCCGCCACATCTCATCTTCACAAGTAAGTTTTTGTTACCGGAGGAGTCAGTCTTTTATCCCAACAGATACCCAGCCATTGTTTGTTTGCTATCGCTTTCTTCTCTTTCGTCAGTTCTCTTTTTCGTCTTCAACCTCCTTTCCTAACGGATCTACGGCTTTCGCAAACAGCTCTCGACACACCTCGTACCCCCACCAGACACATACGACCGACAAAGCAACGTAGACATTCCGGAGAGCTGGCCTAACAAGCCATCGCTCCCTCATACGCATCTTCAAGATGTCGACAGACTATAACTATGACGAGCAGGTGTGTAATAACCCTCCGGAGGACCGGCCGACACTTGCTAACCCAATGGACCTCGCAGGGGCAATTCTTCCCTTACTTCGTCGCTACCATGCTGTGCATCATCCTCGCACCCGTTACATACTCTACTTTTGCTCCTAGCAAGCGTACGTTACCCTGGATGTGTAAATTTTCCACACCTGTCGCTGACCGCCAGATATACAGAGACCGGGTTACAGAAAAATCCTCGAATAGAGAGCTCTTTCAGACCTGCCGATTATGATCATATTGAACAGCACAAGCGGAAAAAGAGAAAAGAATCTAGACGGTTGAAGAGGTTTGTTGCCCACTGCGCTGTTTGTCAGAGGTTGGCGTGCTCCGGTTGCTGATATCTTGATGTTAGAATGATCTTTCTGGCTCTCGGATGGTCACTGATGGCTTATATGATTTACCTTATTCTCGTTACAGCGGCACTCACACCAAAGATATGGGATCCATATACGATCCTGGGAGTTTCTATGGTATTCATCTACCATCCGTTAGACCTTGCGATTCCGCGCTAACTTTCATCCATTCAGTCGGCTTCTGAAAGAGCAATCAAATCGCATTACCGTAAACTATCGATTAAATTTCATCCGGACAAAGTCAGGCTACAAGGCAATGAGACCATCGAAGACATAAACGAACGCTGGGTCGAAATCACTAAGGCATACAAAGCTCTTACAGACGAAGAAATCCGCAAGAACTATGAGGAATTCGGCCATCCGGATGGGAAACAGTCGTACAGTATCGGCATCGCGCTGCCACAGTGGACAATTGCTGATGGCTCGAAGTACTGGGTTCTCGCATTTTACGGCGTCACGTTTGGTATCATTCTTCCATACTACGTCGGCAAGTGGTGGTACGGAACAAAGAAGTACACCAAAGATGGTGTTCTAATGGAGACCGCAGGACGACTGTTCAAAGCTTTTGAAGAGGACTGTGATGAAAAGAAGGCGATCGAAGTCCTGAGCGCTGGAGGTCTGGAGAAATTCAAGAAGGACGAGAAGAAATTTGAAGGCCAGGAGCATGTCATTGAGTCCGCCATCAAAGACAAAGTGCCACTGGGTGTCATGAAAACACTTGAAAAATTAGAAGGGTGGAAGCGAAAAACTTACGGTTTATTATGGGCATACATGACAAGGACAAAATTCGAGGATGTGAAACTTGACGCGGAAAAGCTCGATATCGCACAAGAAGCAGTTTCATGGAACAACTCTCTTCTGTCTATTGCTCTCGCCTACTCTGTCACAAAGCCGATCCTCAGCTCAATGCGCATCAACCAGAATCTCGTCCAAGCAATCGCACCTGGCGGCTCTCCTCTGCTTCAGCTTCCATATTTTACTGAAGACCTTTGTGAAAAGATCGAGGAATTCGGGGCAAAAGACCACTGGACAATTCAACGTTTCATGTCCCTCCCGGACGAGAAACGCAGACAGCTGTGTATTGGGAAAGATGGTCTCACCGAAGAACAATACAATGAAGCGATCTCTGTCGCTCAAAAAATTCCAATTCTGCATGTTGAAAAGGTATTCTTCAAAGTTCAAGGAGAAAAACTGGTCACACCGAACGCCATCTGTCAGCTTGTTCTGAAAGTCCGAGTCGTTCCTGCTGGTGTAAAACCCCCGCCGGTTGACCCCAAAGACCTCGATGATGAGGACCCCGCTGAAGACGACGTTGATGCGTTGATCGGCCGTGCTCCTTCTAAGACCAAGACTCAGACCAAGACCTCAGAAAAATCGCCCATTCCCACCAACGAAGTCGAAAAATCCGCCTTAGTAACCGGTTCAGAGCCTCCGACCCCAACACTGACACATGCACCATTCTTCCCCGCCGCGAACCTTCCCAAATGGCACGTCTTCCTCGCTGACCGCCGAGCCGGACGCATGATTATCGCACCGATGACCATCCTACAATTCCCAGAAAGCACAGATAACTTCCAGGTTCAGACGTTCAAACTACAATTTGGTGCCCCTCCCAACTCCGGAGAAGTTCACTTTCAGATGCACTTAGTTTGCGATTCGTATCTTGGCACGGACTATAAATCTAGTATTGTATTGAGAGTTGACGAACTTGGTATGCTCGGTGGCCGGGAAGACGATGAGATTAGTGAGCCTGATGAAGGTATGTTTCTAACACTTCATATAAACAATACTACCTGGGTGAAAATATTGCTAACAATATTACTTTACAGATTCTATCGCGGGTGTCATGGCATCTGCTCGGGGTCAAAAGACCAAGAGATCAGCATATCACGATCATCACGACCACTCTGATGACTCTGACGAGGATGATGAAAGTGATACTGAAGGAGAGGAAGAAGCAGGAAGCGATACCGATACCGATACTGACACAGATGAAGATTAGAGAGGTGGCGATATGGTTTGATTTTTTTTAGGGTTTGTGTACAGGACAAGGTGCTGAAGCTGAGAGCTCATGGGACAGTGTTCCCCGCTGCATATTGTTTATATTTTATTTCCCATTACAACACTTGCATTTATACTTTTCGTTTCATATGATATCACTAAATCTTCTATTCTTGGAACCTGCGTTTTCTGCGTTTTTAAAAACATCGCTTTTCTTTATTACCTTCGTGTAGGATAATTTATACATAGCTTTATTCTGGAGATGCATTAAGCAACCTTCTCCTAATTTTGTTTCAGAACCGTCCAATCGCCTCTGTAAGCAATCCTGAAATTTTGTTTACATCGAGCTTTTCAAGATATATTGAAGTATTATAGCCTTAGGACCTATTTCATAACTCATACATGGTAACTTTATATTTTACTCACGTTCGGAAGATATACTATATCGTCGCGAGACCCTTCACCAAGGTATCCGGTCTCACTGTCACCCCTGTTGTTGGCGTTGCCACCAATCTAGTGATACAGGGCGGCCGTTTACACGCTGTCGCAGCTTGGTACGTCGCTTACGCTGGGGTCGAAGAACATCTATCCACTCCTCTTCGACGGCCTCAGTGACCGGTGCATCCATCTTTGATTCTTCTAGATTTGCAAAGTTGGTGGTTTGTTCCGGGGCCCCTGGTTCGAAGCTGTCGGCGTTTAACTGAGATACGTTTTGCAAGAGTCAACATTATAAACCCAACTTCCTATATAGGATTGCGAACCCAATAGATCTTTCGTCTTACCTGAAGTCTTGGGCGTCTAGGTTGTTCTTCAGGCAGCTGAAAGGCATTGGCGTTCAACTGAAATGGTAAAGGGAGTTTACCTAGTCAGCGCCACTATATTCACAGGGAGGGAGATTGTCTTTCGAGCTCACATTGAGTTTCCTGCGTGCGGAACTTGCAGGTTGTACTTTTTCAATCACCTCTTCAATAGCGTCCTCCTCCGCTAACGCTGCAAAGGAACCAATTGTTGGGGGGAGGGCTAAATCTCCAGCTCCCACTGCATCCGCGGTACTCCATCGAATCGGTGCGTCATTGGATAATGGTTCAATATTGGAACTAAAGTTTAGAGTTTCGTCGCTGGCTTCCTCCAAGCTATCCCCTATATTAGATCCGGTTGTCCTGGGGCCACTAGAGAGCCCCGGCGACTGTTTTAGCTGGTCGGAGGGTGACAGACGGCTCGCTGCAATCTTTAAGCCTGGAGGTGAATTGCTTTGCACATCTTGGGAGTCGAGTGGGAAATCATTGTTGACATCTTCCCGGTTAGCTTTATTGGTATTATCAAAAATTAGGCTATATGGTGCTTACTACTAGACTCAATATCCCCAAATATAGTCCTCAGGTTCCTCTGAGCTTGCTTCCTCTCACCAACGTTTATCAACTGACCAAAATAATCATCCACAGAAGTTGCATCAACTTCGGTACTAAAATATTGAGCCAGATCGTTATCGGTTAATTGATACCTATCGGTAACATCGATAGGGATTTGTGCAATCGGCTCCTCGTAGCCACTATCGAGACCTTCGAGCCTATCGGCTGAAGCGAACAGCGCAAGGCGTTCTTCATCATCCGATGTAAGATTGATGGCTGCTGCTTCTTCGACAGCACCGGGACCTGTTACGCTTACCGCCTCGACAACATGCTGGTTGTACCCAGGGCCAGATAGATCTCCAACTTGGGTCTCCGTCACGACGGGTGCTCCGGATCCACCACCCGCAGCATTGGCTACTTGAGTTTGTGTAATTATCCGCTCCTCTGAGCCATCTGGCGTAATACCTTCGGTTACCTGAGTTTCGACGTTCCCACCGGTCTCCGGGTTGGTGGCAGAGGATGTATGCGTATCATACCAGGCTTCTGTTTCTTCCTCAGGTGGATCCTCTTCTACTGTTAGGAGAAGGAGATGGTCTTGATCGGGATTGGCGCTATATCCTAGAAAGAATTTGGCATTATCGCTATCCGCAGGCCAGCCTTGAGATATTGAGAGTTAGTAAGCTTTTCAAAAAAAATGACATGCATCATTATTACATCAGTACACTAACCTTGGAGCTTCAAGAACTGGAGCGCGCTATTGCTCGTTCCAACGAATTGGAGATTGTCTCCAGGCTCCACAATCCCCCGTGCTTTGCTAGGAGGCCGTTTTGAATGAGAAGTAGTCCAGCTGAAGATTTGCATGTTAGCATCAGACCTGAATATTAATTCGACAACGTGGGATAGGACGATTGTACCGGAATAAGAAATAAACTTACATAGCTCGGACAGGATTCTCCAAGTGTCCAGCACCTCCTGTGATAAAAGGTCCAGATGCGTACCTAGGCTCCTCCGGATCTTCCAAATCGATATATTGGTCATTTTCATCGATCGTCTTCAACCAGTAGAAATCAAAAGTTTCGGGGAAGACAAAGGCAGTAGCTTTCGTTTGCGTCCGAGGTCTGGGAGGGCCTGTTTGTTCAAACTCCCATTCGGATGTGCCGCCTTCGTCTTCACAGGAGGTTTTGGTGGTATCGACGAAGAAGACAATGTTATCAGTATCCATGAGTGAATAACATACTAGGAAACTTATGCATTAGCTAGGTATAATTCGTTCGAAATGTACCAACAATATGGAAGTGAGCCAGGAAGGGTTCTTACACATTAGATCCCTCAGGGAGCTGAACGGGCTGCCCGAAGCTGGAAATTCCGGCCTGATCCATAATGCTGACCCAAGCGAAGCTTGGATCGCACATAGTGCGGCTGCACGGAGAATGCTTAATACCGCCATGAATTCTATTAATATATGCAAAGCTCGGGAAGGTGTATCTGGTAGGTGTTCTTCTCAAACTGGCGTAATATTTTCTACAAATTCTCTACAACGCGATATAGGTCATCCGGATGAGTAGCCTTTGTAGTTTTCGATTTTCAAATGTTTGCCGTGCACCGTGGGGGGCGTATCCATGTGCGCTTTCGCGTGATAATTCAGTGAGCAAGATTGCTAACCTCGGGGGCCTTACAAAGAAATATCTCCCTCGAATGAGTTGAAACTGCCTCAGCCCGTTCGTTCACTTAAATAATATGTGTGCAGATAAAATAGAAACTGTAAGCGGTTGTCCTTTCAATTTTGTGTCTAGGATCGTACTGATGGGCAAGATCAGTGTTGGTGTAATGTCCTGCCGAAAGTACAGGCTTGTCAGTACCGTTCAAACGGATTCAAGGAGTATTCCTCCCAAATTATCTTCTTGATCTGAAGCTGACTGAATTTGTGATGCTATTATCAACTAGTATTTCACTGCCATACCAATTGATTTTATCTCCTATCAGTTGGTATTGATCAGATCTGGATATATATAAAATTCTGAAGCTGTAGATCTAAATACACACCCGAATATTTTTAGCTTGATATTTAGAAGTTCAAGATTCAAAACACAAAAAGAAAATAGAGGCTAATAAGCTAATCTCAGTTATGGAACTGGCTATCAGTTGCTATCTAGGAATAAAAAGGGTTGAGTTATGCAACTCCCCGCGCCCAATCACGCTCAAATCTCAATCCCAAATCTATTTGGGTGGAATTCAAATACATCGGTTTGCGTTGCCTCTGAAGTCCTTTTTCCACTGTATGATTGGCCCATTGATTACAGTTTTCGAAATCATAAGCCCTTACACTATCAACTTTTAACAACGCCGGTCCAAACAATTTTCCATTCCTATACGCCCGTACAATTGCTCCATACGAATATGGATAGGAACCAGGATTTAATGGATCCGTATAGTAGCCTACTTCTGCTCCGTAGTTCCTAAGCGGACGACGAAACTCATATACATCTATTCTTTCGATATCCAAATTGCGGCAGCCCTCTGCCTCTGTCCTGCCCAGAGCATCCATAGAACACTGAAGCGCCGTTAAACGGGCTTCGAGGTGTTCTCTACTAATGGCATTAAGATCTGTAAATTTTCCGTTATCGGCGGGTGGCCATGCTGGTATACCTTCTTTGGGATACCAAGGGCCATTAAATGCTACCAGCATGTTGTTTGCCTGTTTCTCACAGCTCGCCTGTGTGAAATCGTATTCAGCCCATTCTTCATTTGTATTTTGGGTAACTGTTTGCCAGAGACCTGGGAACGGAGCGTAGTCTTCATTTGAGCCCGCAATGAGTTTCCGCATCGCTTCGAGATCTGTTGGACTATACCCCTTGTCTCTCCGCTTATAGCTTAGCCACACCTTATATTTGATAACTGGAATGGAAGAATTTTTATAAAGAGGTTTCAACACCGCGGATGGGGAAGTTTCTGTTTGTATTTGCGAGAAGAACTGTTCGCACGTTTGATTTGCGTCGACTCTCTTGACTCGAACCGGTGGTCCAGCAGGCCCGGCATCGTCACTTTGTCCCACTAAATTTGAAACTTCGGTGGCGGTTGTGTCTTCTTCCCCCGGCGGAATGGTGTATGCTTTTCTGAGTCTCTCGCAGCCTGCTTCGAGGTTCCGCGAGCCGTCCCAGTCGAGTCTCTGCACCATAATTTGCAAAAGATCGGCAGCATAATCCAGACCCCATCTCCTGAGAGATTCCTTTCCACAGAGGGATACGAGAACGTTCGATTTTGGATCACAATAGTGCTGCCGGCAACCAGCCCATAATCGGTGGGAGAAATCCCAGACAGGTTTTATCTGACCGCGACGAATACTTAACCACGTAGCGTTGATGTCTTCGAAAATCAGTGGTCTACCAGGATATTGTATTTCCGTGCTTAAGCAATCAAATCCAGTGTGTTGTGATGCAAAGTGAGAGGAATTGCTGCCGGAATATTCCCAAGAAGAATTTCCGTTTGGATATAGCAGAGGATAGGTGACCTCGTATCCCTTGTCATGCGCTTCCAATTCGCACTTTGACTTGGAGATATTCACCCAGATATTCTCGCTCTTACCATCCTTCGTATACTGGATACTACCGTTTCTAATCCACGGATTCGAACCTCGCGCAGAAGGCCAGTTGCATTTTACCTCCGGATTTTTATCATCTAGAATCTGCTTGAGAAATCCCATTCGCGCGGTTACATCCAGGAGTGGAAGCGTCACACTAAAGTTTTGAGAACCGGGTGGTCCACATATTTTCGTCAAAAGATTAGATTCCAGGTCGCACCACGTTGTTGAACAGCCCGGCTCGTCAGGGTTACTATATGGCTCGGTGATATTGGTAGCCATATTCCGAATCGCTTTAGTCATATCGTCAGTGTCGAATTTATACTCCTCGGAGTCTGTGCTCTGGCAATCCACGGCCCAGTCCTTCTCGCTATAGTTAGGATACGGAGCTATTAACCGTATCTGCTCTCCCTTTCTGACTGGTACCCTGGTCTTCTCGGGATCTCCGTTATCAACAATGCTAAAACTCATCGACCGAGTGCATAAGGTTTCTTATGGCAAGAGATATATGAATGCTGACTTACCGTTTCATTTTGCATGCGCGAGTTACCAAAGGCCAGCCTAACTATTGATAACCAAGGATAAATTTTCTGCCAATGCATTCTATCTATTTGACAATAGGAAAGCTCGAAAGTCTTGCTGTGCCAGGATATGGTTATGGAACTCAAATTCAAAAGTTATTCATCATTCCAATGGAGAATGGACTTTTAGGATCATGATAATATATATTTATATATATCTATATTATATGGTTGCTTCACATTGCGACAGAGGTTTTTTTGTGGTTGTTCTGGCTGTGAAGTTGGAAGTTGTGATGTTAGCTATATATAGCTGTTGATCGTGTGATCTGTCATCAACAACTTAGTTACCTGCGGTTATCGAAAACTTCACAGTCATTCTTTTTTCAGGCGATACACCTCATCCTTCTATACGTCCCATCATACGCCCTACAAGTATATATTCCTCTAGTTTCCACAACAAAATATAACACAACTCTCCGGTTTTCATATATCATCTCTCGATACCCCGTTAAATCCTCTGAGTAGGGTTAATCATTAATGCGTGAGCATACCCCGAGTAAACAGGTAACTGGAATACTAATTTAGAAATGAAGGCTGGGTGTTTCTTTTCCATTTTTTAGGACAAACACAACTAGGAAATGCATGCATGCATGAGTCTTCTGACACAGGTCTGCCACCATATAATAAATGTGGTCTTGTCCACAGCCTCACTTACTAAGATATGAAGCGCCCGAGCGGAGAGCAAGACCAATTTTCCCAATCGTAAATTGAATTTCACGCATAAAGCTGTAGGAAACTAACTCTAATATCACCAGCATAAATATCATAACTGTACACGGGTTGTTTCATGACCGTAGCTCAAGTCTGCCGTGCATATACATATGCGTAAATGTTCTCTGAGAACCACTCGGACACATAAGACACCTGATCTACACTACTACGTAGGAATAGTGGTTAGCGGTTTTTCTTGCATCTTATTTGCTCTCTGATTACCATGATGTTAACGCGTTGGCTTCGACATGACTCAAACCGACAAATGAAATATACTTAGTAAGCTTCAAAGCCCGAGTAGAGCAGGTTAGTGGTGAAATAATCGTAAAAAGGAGAGGTAGGTATATACCGGTATTGTG
This sequence comes from Dactylellina parvicollis, assembly GCA_036971385.1. NCBI lineage: Eukaryota > Fungi > Ascomycota > Orbiliomycetes > Orbiliales > Orbiliaceae > Dactylellina > Dactylellina parvicollis. Next base: position 1,164,598 of record JAJTUD010000005.1, read on the forward strand.
AGTTCTATAACATGACGTCGACAGAAGATGAAGTAATGCATATACGAAGACTTGTATGCAATAGATAGCTTCAACCAGGACTTCAGTCTGACCCTAACTATATATATCCACGACTCGGTGGGCCACATACAACTCATACTCATTATTGCACAAGACTGAACGAAGAATTTACGCGGGATAACATGGTACACGATACAATGTTGGCGAAGCCCTAGTGGTAATGCTTTTCCCACAATAATCACGAAACAAAAAATTCCAAGATCCCAAGATAAATAAATTTAAGCGCTTGCAATTGCGACAAAAGCTAATCGTTATCACTAAAAGCTGTCTCGATTTTCTATTTTTTCCTTATAGAATATGTCTCTCAAAGCGGCGTCCCAGGATGCGCCGACGCCATGCAAACGTTCGTTGGCTTAGCTACATTAATGCACAAGACCAGTACTTTTTGCTCCCATGAAACAAAACGCCATTCTTCAGACCAAATTTCCCAGTTCTAACAGCAAAAAAAAAAATAATCAACTTTTCATCAATCGCTTTCATTGCTGCCATTATTGTGTTGGAAGGCACGAACAGTCGCGTTAGATTGACACGATACTCCGCCTCCTCTCCAACACCACATCCCTCCACATGCCAACGTGCATTATCCCCTCCTCGTCCCACTCTCCTGCGTCATCGTCTCGGTAGAACCCATTTTTCGCCCACCAGCCCTGTACGATCGTTTGAGCGTGAATGTAGCTCTTCCCATCCCATTTGAGGCCTTCTCCGGCAAGATCGAACCCGCCAGCTGAACCTTCGCTTTCAGCATACCTTAGCGCTTCTTCGACAAGCAACTTTGCCAACCCGAGCTTTCGGAAAGGTTTCAGAACGGCGAGTCTTCCGAGGAGGACATAAGATTTCTTGGAGAGAGCCGTGTGAACGGATGGAGGGATCAGACGGATAGTACCGACGGGTGTTCGGTTCTGACTGAGTTCTGACTCGGAGGAGACGCCTTCGACAGCGTGCTTGTCGTGGTTGCTCGTGTTAGATGGGGGCGGTATCGAGGCGTAGACGACCCAATGTATGGAGCCTTCGTCGTACTCGTCCTTTTCGTTCTCCAACGGGACTCCTTGCTCCTCGACAAAGACCGCGGTCCGGACGACCATGGCGTCTGCAAAGACGGGGTCATTGTAAGTGCCCCGTTGGATGAACGGAGTGGTGGCGCCGAACGTCATGGCTTTCGGTAGTTATGTGGGAGCAGCTAAATTGATATGTTGAAGCTCTGGAGCTCGGGGTGTTGCCGTAGAATGCGAGCGCTGAATATTGCGAAGCTCGGTTTAAGCTTAGAAGCCGAACGGGAACAAGCGTGACTTGAGAGATTTTATGATGATATTCAATAGCTAAACCTGTAGACCGAAGCGGGGAAGAGATGAATTCGAAGTGAGAAAACTTTTGCAAACAGCGGGGCCTTTTTAAGTGATGCTTGTGGATATTGACACGACAACAGAGGAGAGACTGTGGAGACTCTCGGACAGCAAAAGAACAGGCCCGGTCAGCGGATCGGCAGGGTTTGCGGTCGGATTTGGACGTTTTGGATTAACAGAAGATCTTAAGCTTGGGCGTGCGAGGCAATTGCGTGTAAATTGCATTGACTGGCGTCTTTATATATGTATGCCCCTCAGGAAGCTTGAACCCCTGGTGCCTTCCCTGGTAGCTAGCCTGTTTGCTGCAAACTGCGCGGAGGAGATCCTTCACTCGTTCAGGCGAAACATATGGAATTGGGTGGAAATGAAACTCTGGTTGCGAGGACTGAACTTTTCGTGAAGGAAACGGCGACGGGGAGCCAAGATGTTTCCATTTGGATCACCAGAAGCTGTTCCTGAACCTGTTTAGTCGCTGTATTGTCTCTGCGCTTCCCAGGAACCCTTGTTGAAGTCGGCTGCCGGCTCTTGGAAGGTACTAGCTTTCCGTGGCTAGTGAGGAGCCATTTGACCCCACAAACTCCGTACTAGAAAACGTGTTTAGATTGCTTGCATCATGCATGATGACCAAAGTGCTTCAGAGCATCCGAGCTATGTTGCACTGCCAAGTGAATTCATGAAAGAGCTAACTCGATGGATAAGTTCTCCGCTCTGAGTACGAAAGCCTCCAGGAATACCCCATAAAGTCTCGAAACAGCTACCGATCGGTCGTCAGTCTCAGGCAAAAACTTTAGGGGTTCACTATTTCAATGAAGGATCGCATACCTACTTGAGTACGTTTCGGAGTGACTACGCTGTACCTTAGCCTTGTTTTCAATTGTGGTGTTTCTATAGAATAGAAATGAAAATAAAAGTAAAAATAGTAAAGATTGCCACGGGCGAGGTGCCCAACTAAACTTAGGGTTTGCTATCTTCGAGCTGCAATGCACCCATGAGCGCATTCTAAATTCTGGTACTAACCAGCTGTATGGTTAGAGTTCCCTCCTAGCTGCCGACTGATCCGAGGACGCTGCTAACCTGAATGGATGCACTAATCATGCCACTTCTTTCTGAGATTTTTCGGTCGGCACCAGGCCAAGTATGAGACCGTATCAAATGGCATTCCACGATCGCGACCCCGTTTTGCGGTCAGCGTTTGGTTTACGAGCGCTCGCCAAGCTTCAGCATTACACGTACCCCCAACACTATAGCACTATCAACGCTGCCATGATGTCCCTGCTAGCGCCAGACTTTGATCTTATGACCCCTCACACAAGCTTGCTTCACCCTTGCCTAAAATATTCTCCCTTGCTAGAACTGTCTGTGCAATTTGTATCACTGAGGTGAAATTTTCGGTTCCAGTCCGTGATAGAAGTTCTCAAGACGAATCGTTCGCCCCAAGCTGTGGCTTCGCTCTGGATCTGACATTGATTGCTATTTGTTGTAGCTTACATGAACGCAGATGAAACACTGCTCCCGTCCGAATTAATATATTGGGCAATTGCGACGATTAGGGTCCCAAAAGCCTAAATTTCGTTCCGCCGCGATACGGATCACACCAATAGCACGACCGCATATGACCAAGCATTGAAGCGATGCCGTTTGATATGCATTGGTGGTGGATCATATGTATGTCGATGCAATTGTCGCCGGATATGGTAATGAGGATCATTTAAACTCTGGCTAGAGGCTATAAGCACTAGAATTCTCGCAGCTGATACTATTCTTGCATGATCCGAGGTGGAGATGGTATCACCGACTAGCACTTTGACTTTACCGCCATACTTACACCGCCAATGATACTGAACGATAAAGTTACTGCTACATGGCACTGACCAGAGTGCGCAATTGAAACCCGTATTTTACTTTTGCCCCATGAAATGGGAGTTCTCCTCATTACATCCCGACAAAATTTTGAAGACACTTCTGGTGTTGGCAAAACTGCACATTGGCCGTGAATAACGCTGGTTAGTATTGAAGGCAAGATTTGAAAGCTTGAACGTCAATGATATCATTTTTCGCTCTTAATAAAAACAAAGACAAAGGACCGTCAACTTCGGGCCAATAATTATACACATCTCACTCAATTCTGATGATTGTTTTAGCCGTTATAAGCTTTGTCAATATGTCAAAAGCTTGATAGATGTTTTTTATGTTCTACTCAAACATCTAAGCGGGTTTAGCTCAGTTGGGAGAGCGTCAGACTGAAGTCCACTTCAATCAATAAATCTGAAGGTCGTGTGTTCGATCCACACAAACCGCAATTTCTTTTTGAATTTTTGGTTTCTTGAACTATGCTGGGGGGGTTTTTTTTTTTTAAAAAACATCTTCGGAAGACATACAAAGACCACACAACAACACACTATTCTTCTCGAGATCTTGATTATATTTTTTTGTATTGGTTTTTCACAAGTTGATTTATTCTATCTGCCATATAAGCGATATGATACTACTACTATTTATATACTTATTCGGGTTTTCATCAAGGACGCTCTAGTTAGTTGAGCTCGTGGTTAAAGTGCGATTGGAAACTTCACTTTTGTAAGACGGCGATATGTACTTACCTAAGTATCTACCTACCTCGACATATGCCTAATCTATATGATACGGAATTCGCTAGGTACTGAAGAAATCCGATGGGGTATGTAAGGCATGAGCAAACAAAGTAGTTCAACTTTGATGGAGACTCCTGCGGCAAACCCGCCCACTCGGCATATCTTTGAATTTGCCCAGCCCCGCTGCAGGTATGCCGTTTCCCAGAAATTGTGGCACAGATTGGTCTCGCTGCATACAAACTGCACCAATCACGATGATAACCAAATACATTAATTATGCCTGAATAATGCAATTTTACATGTTTGCATCTACAATGCAGGCAAGATATCAGTTAACAAGTTAAAAAAAAGGTACATGCAGCACAAGGCGTCGAGAATTCAACAAAAGCTCTATTCATAACGATCCTTCAGATGCAAGCCGCACAGGAACTTCTCAACCATCTAGGTGCTATTTGGACAAGACGCGGCATAGTCTGCAAATATAGCTATTGTTGGTGGCCTAGATTATCCAAAATTGCATAATACGATTGCATTCTATCTACGGCAAGATATCTAAAGAAAACCATATTATATTAGTCTCTTTTGAACCTCTCAGATTGATCATGCAAACCCCCTTCATACCATCATTTGGTAAAAAATTCACTCACTCGCAGGATAGATATATTTGAGGGTCTCTGAAATCAAATTTTCCACAACTTTGGGCCTGGGAGCAAATTCATCCCTAAAAATCAAATCCCTCCATAAAAAACTCATCATTCTACATTCCCGGGTTATTCCAATAGACCTTATAGGCCTGACCCTTGCAACATCCCCCAATTACTGCCCTTATATGAGTTTCGCATCCAATCAAGATGACGAGCATAATCAAACGCCCAGCCTTAGGACAAATCGCAGGTCTAGGGAGTCTCTACGATGCCCGAGTCGACAGCTTCACGGGGTTGTCAATATTCGGGTCGGCTCTTCCCTCATCGGCGATCGAAACCACGCAAAAACATTCCACTGACCTTAAGTTCAACAAGTCAGAAAAGTATCGCGACAAATTCAATCGCTTAGAGCTCCGTGCAGAGTTAGGCGCAAGCTTTCTCGCTGGCTTTATATCAGTAGGAGGCTCCGCAAGATACCTTACGGAAACATCCGAGAGTGATTCCGTTAGCCAATGTTCGATGCATTATAGCATCACAACAGTAGAGGAGCACCTCAATCTCATTTCTCAAGGAGTCAAAGACAACCTTGCCTCCCATGTTATCGACTCGGACGCGGCAACTCACGTTGTAACTGGAATCAGCTGGGGAGCCTCCTGCGTTGTAACCGCGAAGCAGTCGCTCAAGACTTCAAAGGATGCCACTGATGTTGCTGGTGCCCTGGAAGGCCGCCTTAGACGACTCAGACTCATAGCTACTGGCAACGCGGAAGGAGAGGCCAACTATGCGAGAAAAGAGAACGAGAGTAATAGTGCTGTGGATATCACAGTATACGGCGACGTTCTTGCTGATGACAATCTCGTCCCTACTAACCTAGAAGGTGCCGAAAAATTCATTAACAATGTTCCTCGGTACATATCGAAAGCCAACGATGGCAAAGGTACACCACTCGTATACACCATCATGCCGTTGTCTCTTCTGGCTATGTTTCGGGTGGTCGACCTCAAAGTCAATATCACACTTCACGAACTTAGTCTCGAGTGCTTGGAAAGATTTGTTCAACTTTTTGAAGATACTGTCGAGACCCAGAGAAGCTTAAATGGTTACCTGAAGCGCCTCAAAGATCACCCGAAATGCATTCCACCACAACATATCAAGGATATAGAATCCCAACTCCGAAACGCCAAAGTTTCCGAGATTTTACTCAAGTCAGAGTACGGCCGCCTGCTCAAAGGTGTTCGCAGCGGAAAAGTCGACCCACAGGAGCTCTGGGACTTACTTGCCAAGAGCCATGACTCCAAAGGGGAAATTTCGACGGAAAATGTAGCTTTGATGGCATCTTTCGAGCGGAGAATGGAGTTCATGGATATCGTCACATCAAAAGGGGCTCTCTACGTCGGCTATTGCGGTACCTCCATCGAGAATGCCTTAGCTACCAACAAGTATGACGATGCATTCGTGCTCTATTTTAACGAAGATACACTCGAAGAATCCATATCCTGGGACTCAACCGAACCCTTCTCTTCGAACTGCTCCAAGCAGACGACAAACAGCAAATGATCATCGTTGCAGATTGTAATGCGAGCGATGAAGATCTGGAGAAGGCTTGTATCAGTCAATTCCGAAACGGCAAGTTGATTGTGGAGAATGTTCTAGAGCGACGGAATTTCCTGGCTGCCAACTGCCTCATGCAATATGATGCTGCGGCTATCGACCGCTCAATCAACCAAAAGCCGCTCCAGCGTCGGGTTGTTAAATTTCCTTGCCCTAGCCCTTATTGCGATAAGACTTTAGAGCGTACTTGGATATGTTCTGAATGCCAGGGAATGGTCGAGTATGGGCATATTAACGACCTATTGTATTGTGACTGTGGAAGCTGCCCATATGAAAACTGGGAGCTCAAGTGCAGAGATCCCGAGCACGGCTTGGCTTGGTCCAAGTACGCAAAAGAGGACTTTAAGCGATTACTCGATGAGCTCGAAGCTTTTCCGGAGTTGAATATCTTACTTCTTGGGGAAACTGGGGTCGGAAAGTCAACTTGGATAAACGCATTCGTCAACTACCTCACACACGACACGCTAGAGGACGCTTTGGACCATTGCCAGGAGGGCGACTTGAAGTGGGTTGTACCTTGCTCTTTTACCACCCAAGTAACCGACAAATCGGACGACCAGGGGAGATTTGTTCAGAAAAAGATACACGTTGGATCCAATGAGCACGAGAAAGATGGTTCCACCGGACAGTCGGCCACGCAGAAGACCAAAGTCTACGCTATAGACATTAACAAGACTCGGGTCAGGCTTATTGATACTCCGGGGATCGGGGATACCAGGGGCCTTGATCAGGACAACGAGAACATGGTGGATATACTTCGAGTTCTTCGTAGCTACAACAAGCTCCACGGGATCCTCATACTCTTGAAACCCAACATGTCCCGACTTACCGTCATGTTCCGTTTTTGTATCAAGCAGTTGCTGACCCATCTGCACTGTAACGCGGCGAGCAATATTGTTTTCGGGTTCACGAACACTAGAGGATCCAACTATAGGCCCGGAGACACGTTCAAGCCGCTGGAGGCTCTCCTGCAAGAGTACGAGAAGGTGCAGCTGGGGCTTTTTCAACATAATGTCTACTGTTTCGACTCTGAGAGCTTCCGTTATCTGGCAGCTCGATAGAAAAATATCGATATGGGGTACACTGATGATAACGCGCGCAGTTGGAAACACTCTGTCACCGAATGCAAACGTCTGGTCAACCATTTCCAAACCTTGAAACCTCATGAGGTTCGGTCCACGATCAATCTCAATGAAACCAGAAATATGATTTTGCGAATGACCCAGCCGATGACCTTGTTGTCTCAGAAAATCCAGCACACTATACAGGTGAACGAGGACGAGATCAAGGAGCTTCGCGAGAAGGAACTTACGCGAGAGGAACTGAAGAAGAAACTCTACGTTCAAATAGAGAGTCTCGAATCCGTGGCTGTCGATATGCCGAGAACGGTGTGTGCCAACGGCGCTTGCATTGAGGTTCGCAGTGACTTTGAAGGGCGACGAGAACAGACAATTATATATAAGACCGCGTGTCACAGTCCTTGCCATTTAAAGGGGGTTGATGCCATTCAAAAAGGTCATACTGAGCTTCAGCATTGTTGGGCGATGCAGAGCGATGGTAGTTGTCGGATCTGTCAGCATTCTTGGATGGATCACATGCACATTTACAATGACTATCAACCTAAAACTTATAGAATGACTGATGTCTCTATCGAACTACAACTTGGGGCTAATGCCTCAAAGATGGAGATTCAGCAAAAAGCCATCCAAATGCGACGGACAAAAATCAAAGAAGTTAAACTCGAATATGCGCAAGTTCAGGAAGCTGCGATTCAATTTGGGTTCTTTCTGAAGCGGCATGCAATATTACCCTATAATGACGCAACCATAGAGTATCTTGACTTACTTATTGACCAAGAGCAAATGAAGATTGCTGCGGGAGGAAATGACACAAAGTTGAAAGATTTCCAGCGCTACCGGAAAAACCACGAAGAAAAAATCAAAATTCTCGAAGAAGCCATGACTAGGGGGGATGCCAACGGAGTTTTGAATGATCAAGGGGTTCATCAGACAATCGAGGGCCTTTATGGTCTACCTAATTTTGGGGAAGATCTTCGCAAGATGGTGACCACGAACGAAAAACTTGCGGAGGCTTGCTACCGTGAACAAACTTACAATGTATCCGCCGGACAGCACTGGAGGCAAAGTGGGAGACGGGCTAGCAAAAAGTCCACCCCAGACCCACGTAGTCCGTCGACCTCGCAGAAAAAGTCTCGCAATTCACGAGCGGTTGCACATGCACAAACTCCTACCCCTAAATCAGAGAAACGAGGCTACCTAGAAATGATCACACCGGCCATTTTCTACCGGCGTTGGTTCCAGGCACAAATTTAAGGTCATAGTCAGGTGGGCTTGATGTACCTAGAATCACTAGCAAAGTCTCGATACACTAGACTCATGTAACCCCTGTACCCATTCTACCTTTACCCATTCTACTTTCGCGCTATGAAGCACACCAATGCAAAGCTCTATATCTGCATTATATGCAATTTAAATACCTATTAAAACACCCATTAATAACCACCAACAGCCTGCTTTGGAGCATATCCTTGATTTATATTCTTCATCAGAAACCTCACATCTTGCTCCACCCCAAACTTCCATCCGATCCCAGCCATGTAGCCTACTTCCTTGAACTCGTTTTTCAAATAGAATCGTTTTACCCCCTCGTCGATAGTCTTATCCCCGTCAACTGCCATGATTGCCAGTAATTTCTTGCATTTAACTGGTATGCCGACTGTGGTGATAGGTAAAGGCGTATCGTCTTGCGGAGGTAATAGTATGACCCCACCCTCGGCAAAAGTAAGGTATTCCTCAGCCTCCAATTTTTGGATTACTCCCTCCAACAAGGCGGTTCCAACACCACCCCCTCTCTGGGTTGGTGAAAGGTATATGGATAACTCGAGAGTATGAGCGTAGCCAAGTTTTAAAGGACTCCAAGGGGAGACCGTGGCGAAACCTATAACTTTTCCCTGATCTGCCTGTGATTCGGGTTCTGTCGTTGCTTCAACCGCAACAATCAACGGGATGTTCCGTAATTCCGCTTCTGAGAGCACATTTTGGAAGTGGGTGGGTGGGAGAGCACGTAGGGCGTAGTTGACTGTTGTGTGTTCAATGTAGTGATTTACTATAGTGGTAATTTGATGTAGGTCATTGAACGTGGCGGGGCGAAGATGAAATCCAAACGTCGAATGTGTGTTGGAATGTGTCATTTTGAAGGCGAGGCGGGCCACTGGGAGCCTTACCCAAACCACCTGCCCTAAAGAGCGTATCAGAAGTAGTCTCGGATATCAATGGAGTTTGATTTTACTACAAATTTTAATGTTAGAAGTGATAGAAGATATGCTCGTGGTCTCGTGAAATCCAGGTCGACAGCTGCGATCGAAATACCCGGGTTGAGGGCTAGAATCCAAAGAAAGAGCGACGCCAAACCCGTTTATCGAATGAATATGTCAATACATGCAAGACTGATTGGTGAATGCAAGAGGACGGAGATCTGGTTTTTCCGGGTGCCGTCCACTGAATCGCCCATTTAGGTTTGGCTTAGTGCGGGGAGTCAACACGCAATCGCCTCGCAGATGCCTTTTATCGATTTGATATTTCGGCCCCACTCTAAATTCTTTTCTTTTCTATTGACAACTACTCTAATCATACGGCCGAACTAGAAAGCTTGTATCAGACCCAGCGCGACTGACCCTAGTTTTTCTTCTCTGATAGGACAAGATCGGACTCGTCCGATTGACTCGTTTTCTCACGTATCCACTCGTGGAACCTGCTCGACTTCAAGCGCCGTGCGGGAATAAACTTGGACTTTCTGCGGGGAGTGCATGACGAACCGAGCTGCCCTTCAAAGAAGGACGTTAGCTCTTCCAACTTTACGAAGTACTCTTTCGAGAAGCCGGGTGCCGGCTTTCACTGCTTCTTCACCCGCGGTTTCGATTTCTAGCCAGCCTTATCGCCGGCATTCGGTGTGGTCTCACCTCAATCGTCAAACGCAGGTTGTGCCGCGTCGATATATAAACCAGGCTGTCGCCCCGTTCTCACATTCACGGTTGACAAAACCGTCTCATTCTTCACTCTCACCTTTGCTACTACCAACCCAGAGTAGCAACACCAGCAGGCTCGGTCTCACTAGTCCGTGCTACTCAGAGCAAATCAAACAAGCCCACCGCTCATTCCATACCTCTGCTATAAGGCCTTTTCACATTTCATCGACACAAATGTGCGGTTCTCATAGATACGCAGGTGACGATGTCGCCTCTAGCATCGACGTGACCAAGGGTCGTGAGGTGCTGCCCACCAACATCAAACCGACAAACTACAAGGTCCAACTCGAGCCAGACTTTGAAAAGTTTACCTTTGAGGGAACTGTTACCATTGCGTATGTTTCTCATGGATGGATGGACTGTCCGAGAAAACTATATTTTCGAAGCTATAATTATTTACTAACAGAATAAACTTTTAGATTGAAAATCACCGAAGATGCGAATGAGGTTGTAGTTAACAGCACTGAGATCAAGATCCACAAAGTCCATCTATTCGAAAGTGATGAGGAAACTGAAATCGCCTCTCTATCGGCAGACGATGTCAAGTACGTTTTGGTGTTGGATTTTACTCGCCTTCGAAGGCTGCACACTAACAAAAATGGTTAAGATATAATGAAGACCTTCAAACCGCTACTTTCGATTTCAAGAAGCCTCTCAAGGCCGGTACCAATGCCTCTATCAAAATCCAGTTCACTGGAACTCTCAACGACAACATGTCAGGCTTCTACCGTTCTTCCTACAAGGACAAGGAGGGCAATACAAAGTACTTGGCAACTACTCAGATGGAGCCTACCGACTGCCGCAAGGCATTCCCCTCCTTCGACGAGCCAGCTCTCAAGGCTACTTTTGACATCTCCCTGATCGCTGACAAGGACCTCACCTGTCTCTCCAACATGGACGAGAAGGAGACCTCAACTCTCGAGAACGGAAAGAAGATTGTCAAGTTCAACACCTCCCCTCTCATGTCCACCTACCTGGTCGCTTTCATCGTCGGCGACCTTCGATATATTGAAACAAACGACTTTAGAATTCCCGTTAGAGTCTACGCCACTCCCGGCTCCGAACACCTCGGAAAGTTCAGCTTGGACCTTGCCGCGAAGACCCTTAAATTCTACGAGGAGACTTTCGATTCCCCTTACCCGCTGCCAAAGATGGACATGGTTGCCATCCCGGATTTCTCTGCCGGCGCTATGGAGAACTGGGGTTTGGTCACCTATCGTCTCGTTGATCTTCTCTTTGATGAAACCATCTCCGGCGCTAGCACCAAGCAGCGAGTTGCAGAGGTCGTGCAGCATGAGCTCGCTCATCAGTGGTTCGGAAACTTGGTCACCATGGACTTTTGGGATGGTCTCTGGCTCAACGAAGGTTTCGCAACCTGGATGAGTTGGTACTCTTGCAATGTCTTCTACCCAGAGTGGAAAGTCTGGGAGTCGTATGTCGCCGATAACTTGCAATCCGCCTTATCTCTTGACTCTTTGAGAAGCTCTCATCCTATCGAGGTCCCAGTCAAGAAGATCGCTGAGATCAACCAGATCTTTGATGCGATTTCTTACTCGAAGGGTAGCTGCGTCCTCAGAATGGTCAGCCAGTATATTGGCGAAGAGGCCTTCATGAAGGGTATCAGGCTGTACCTCAAGAAGCACGCTTACAAGAACACTGTCACGAACGACTTGTGGGCTACCTTGAGCGAGGCTTCCGGAAAGGACATCAGCCACATCATGGACGTCTGGACCCGCCAGATCGGTCACCCAGTTGTCAGTGTCGCCGAGACAGAAACCGGTATCAAAGTTACCCAGAACAGATTCTTGAGAACCGCGGACGTCAAGCCCGAAGAAGATGAGGTGCTTTACCCCATCGTTCTAGCATTGAGGTCCAAGGATGGCGTCAACGAGGATGTGCTGTTGACGGAGAGAGAGACGGAGATCAAAGTTGACAAGGAATTTTTCAAGATCAATGCCAACCATTCTGGCATCTACCGTACACTGTACACTGCCGAGCGATTGGAGAAGCTTGGAAAAGCTGCCAAAGATGGTCTTCTGACCGTTGAGGATCGCACAGGTTTGGTTGCCGATGCCGGAGCTCTGGTTGCTAGCGGACATCAAAAGACCAGTGGATTCCTGACCCTGGTCAAGGGATTCACCGAGGAGAGCGAGTATGTTGTTTGGGGCGAAGTCTTGAGCAGAGTCGACAGCATCAGGGGAGCTTGGGTGTTTGAAGACCAGGAGATCAAGGACGGTCTCACAAAGTTTGTCAGGAATACCATTTCTGGTGTTGCGCACAAGCTCGGATGGGAATTCAAGGATACCGACGGTCATATCGCGCAGCAATTCAAGGCTTTGGCTTTCGGCAGCGCCGGTATGAGCGGTGACGAAAAGTGAGTTTCCCATATCACTACACTACTTTCCGTCAATGCGGGTTAGAATAGAGAAACTGACAACGGATGCGTAACATAGGGTCGTCAAAGCTGCCCAAGATCTCTTCGCCAAATTCGCCGCAGGAGATAACAAGGCCATCCACCCCAACATTCGAGGTTCGGTATACGCCATCGCCCTGAAGAACGGTGGCCGGAAGGAGTGGGATATCGTCCGAAAGGCCTACGACACCGGAACCAGCAGCGACGAGCGAAACACCGCTCTGCGCTCCCTCGGTCGCTCGAGGGATCCCCAGAGCATCCAGGATACCCTGGCCCTCGCGCTCTCCGAGCACGTCAAGGAACAGGACATCTACCTCCCACTCAGAGGTCTCTGCGGCCACGCTGAGGGTATCAACGCCCTTTGGGCCTGGGCCAAGGAGAACTGGGAACTCCTGGAGAAGAAGCTGCCGCCCGGACTCGGGATGCTGGGAAGCATTGTGCAGATTGTGACTGCCAGCTTCACGAGCGAGGAACAGATCGCGGATATCAAGAAGTTCTTTGGTGAGAGAAGCACCAAAGGGTTCGATAAGGGATTGGCGCAGTCGTTGGATGTTGTCAACGCGAAGGCGCAGTGGTTGAAGAGGGATAGGGAGGATGTCAAGCAGTGGTTGAAGGCTGAGGGGTATTTGAACTAGTTGGTCTTGGGCTACCTACCCTTTACAAGCCATCCCCGTACATAAGTAGTGCTCGTAATCGAGCCTAAACTATCAAGTACAATTATTTACACAAAAGCGGCTTCAAATGCCTTGGTTTGTAACAAATTGTCAAATATCATTTAATTTGGGGCTTCAACAAAGGTCACCTTTAGGCCAACAACACCTATGGTATCACAGCCATATGCCAATACTTGAGACGTACAAATACAATGCTACAATGTATTTCTTTCAACGGGTCCTATTATATCAAAGAAAATTCCATTTGAATCATAATATCACCCTCGATCGCCAGATACAACTAGCTTACTCTTCAGCCACCGACAGAAACTGACGCAGGATCCGCCTGAATTTCAAACTACCAGTTTCCCCATGAAAGGGCCCCACATCAATCGAGTCGCTATTAATAAACCGGAACCGTTCGTTCTGATATAAAAGAGGGATTTCGTCATCTAAAATCCCGTGGGAGGTACCCATTTTTGTCAGAAATAATGATCTCCAAATTTGATTGTGGATTTATTGCGTAAATAGAAGTGAAAAGAAAGAAGGAGAACATTTTTTGTTCGAATGGAGAAAGATACTGACATGACGATTTCTCTTTTTCCGCGAGTTCACCTCGGATCGTAGGAAGTTCATATTCCTGAGCATCTGTTGACTCTGACTTGGATACCAGCGGGGCACCGACGGCCCGGAAGACTATATACCCACGAGGCTTCTTTTGTTCAACGCTGGTGAGTTTTATCGCGAGTAGCTCGCCATTTTGCGCCTGCTGGAACAAATGAAGTTCGTATTCATCGTTTTCGTAAAAGCCTACGTGGAGGGGGTATATATGTATCAGCTCAATATCCCCGTATCGCAAAAAAAAAGTACTAAACGGAAGTCGCAGGATCACAGGAAAGGTTTTAGCTTCCCAGTAAGGCGCCCTAAGAGCACATACAAGCCCAGATTCCTTTGTAAGGATAATCGTCAGAAATTTCCAAGAGATCGTTCTCTATCGCGGCGAATGTTATCGTCAAGCTCTCGCATCCCAACCTGAAAAGCCTCATCGACAGACGCGTGTAAAGCGGGTTAAACGCCGACAACGAATCCGTCCTGGATTGGAGGGCCGCCGGGATCGTCGGCGGGGGCCACCACGGCTTGATGGGGATTCGTTCGAATCTCGGAGTCCACGGGAGCCATCCAGCCGAAACATTTGATACAAGTCCTTGGTTTGAAATATCGAACCGGTGTTCAGTCGTCACTTCGATATCGGTGACACCGTCGCCAGATATCTGTTTTACTCGCAGAGTGTGCATTGCCATACTGGGACCCCCAGAGCTCGCTTTGGTCCCCTCGACGTCGGATTCTTCGATGAGTCGTGGGATAATCACATCCCCATTGATCTCTTGATCTCCGATCCATATAAAGTATTTCAGATATTCGCACCGCCCGACCCTCCAAATCTCGCTCCCCAAATTTGTCGTTTCCGGTTTAGTAGTATCCGTTAGGTAACTTCCAGGCTCCCGCCCTATCAGAAAGTCGAGATGGGCCATAACGCCCTTGTTGTAATTCGCGGTAACATCCGGTTCGCCGATAACGTGAACCGCACCGATATAATTGCACGAAACGAGCCCGTCAAAGCACTTTATCGTGGTGTTCTCGTTGCGCGCTTCGCTCGACACGAGCATGTAGGGCCCCGGCGCCGTCCCGAGCAAAAGACAATTCTTCCATTCCGACAGCGCGGTTTTGACTTTGAACGCCACGTAAGGCTGGGAGGAAACCGGGACGATCCGTCGCTCCTGGATGTCATCCCACGCCACGGCGCGAGCGAAGCAGGTCCCGCCCAGGGAGCCGTCCCTGTCGACGAAAAAGCTGGAGACGAACAGGAGGTCGTCCTGGTCAAACTCGCTCGGGGGGGAAGGGGTCAGATCGTACAGGTAGTGCGGGCACCAGGACCAGCCGCCGGATTCTGTGATGGTTTCCATGCCGTGGATCAGACCGGAGAATGTGGATCTTTTGATTTTTTGGAAGATTGCCTGGGTGATGCTGGCGGCTGACATTTGATAATCCACCTCGATGCCGGCGAGGAGGCCTGCGATGACTATTCTATCACGGGGCCAGGATGTATACCTGGGTTTCAGGATTGCGAGTAAATCGCTGACATCGTTCATCTGGTCTCCTTGTCTGACACGACGGATGATTCTGGATGCGATCCAGTGAGCCGGGTGGCATCCGATGGGGTCCTTTGCGATAATATCATCGTCGAGATCCTTCACCAGGGGTTCGTTGGTTCCTAATTTGAAAGTTAGATAATATTCTATCGAGAGTGTGACATTTTATACCAACCATCCTTGGTTCAGCACAGCGTGGGGCATTATAAAATACGCCTACAGGGAATAAAATCTTACCTGGTTTTCTAAAAATCACTTTGATACGGTTTGCCAGAGCGCACTCCAATGCCGTCCAGCCTCGCGTGAACCACGGTGAAAGAATAATGGCAAGGCAGGGACTCCCATCGTCAGCCCACTCAAAATTCGCGAGGTAGCTATCATGCAACAGCACGACCCGGCTACGGGAATAATTATTGTGCATATCTCTCAGAGCTTGCCGCCGTAATGCCGGGTCCGCCGGTATGGAAATAGTATCCCACCATATCGCATCGTATCCGATCGACCTCGCGATCCCCGCAAAGTACTCGAACAAGCAACGGTTCACTTTTCCGGGTTCCTTCAGACCCACCCCGGTTCCGTCAGACCACACGTGGGATATCGCAATGTACGGCTTGTCCGAAATCTCATATGGTTCGTCTATCGACCACGCCGAACCGCCGCTGCGCGCCATGGATCCCCTCAGGAGCTCGGCGTCAAAATGAATCTTTGACTTTGCGCATCCGACCGGATCGTTGCAGAGATGGAGTTGCTGCACCCTCGTGGCGTCTATGGACGTGTAGGCGCAGAGCCCCGGCCGGCAGGAATCGTGCCCCGCGTGCTCCAGCTGCGGGTGCCGCCCCGCCAGGTCCAGGATCACGGGCAGGTCGTGCTCGCCTCGCTCGCTGATGGCGGAGAGACCCCACAACCGGTTCGGGCATATCACGTGGCCTTTCCCCGTGGCCCCCCGTAGCGCGGCTGCGATCGATTTTGCCGCGACCCCGTGAGGGACCAACGATTTCCCCAGCGGTTCGAACTGAGCGACTTCTGTTCCGATGAACTCCTGTATGACAAACCCCAAGTGCACGAGCTCGCAGACCGAGAACAGATCCATCTGGCCGATGCTGTCGTCGTCGGTGATGTATCTTCCGGAAATATCGTGACCCTCCCGTTTCATCTTGTCGAAAAGCCAGAATTTGGCATTGACCGCGGTAGCCAGATGGAAAAACGGGTCCGAGACTTGTTCCGTCAGCCAAAGACGCTTCTGGCAAGCTATCAGCTGGATGAACCAGTCTCGATAGGCGGTCCAATCGCACTTTGGAACTGTCCCTTCTAGAGCCCTTGCGATTTTGACGCACTCGTCGTTATCGCAAACGTAAACCTGCGTGGCATCGCAGATACCGGCAATGCTATTCAGCACCGGCCATCCGGCCCGGTAAGCTTTGGCTCCCACGGTGTAGGGTTGTAGTAGCAAGTCCTCGGTACGGGACATGTTGCGGCAGCCGTGGCCGTCTGAAGCAGGGCTGTCGGATGGATATCGGACGAGCAGAGGGCGGTTCGGGCTGAAGGCGACCGGTAACCCTCTGGTCCCGTCCTCGTAGCCGCTCAGGTCACCGCGGCCGTAGTTGTCCCAGGCCTTCTTGGTCTCCTCAAAGTAGGACCGTTGCTGATTGTCTTCGGTTTTGGACGCTTTCCAAATGCCATCCGTGCCTCCGACAATCAGCCCCGTTTCAAGATCGACCATAGCAACCATGTTTGTTAGTTCGGGCGTGGGATGATTAGATACTTGGGCCTTCCGAGCAGGGGAGCTACCCACGATCCTATGCGGGTGTCTACCACGCCAATATTTGACCAAATTCGAATTCGAGGTTATGGATCCCCGCTTGGTCCATTCGATTTTAGATTCTAGCTCTCACTTGCCCAATCGAAGTCGGGATCAAAAGCTGGCCAATCAGTCGCCCCAAAATTTGTTGGCTCTACAAATTCCAACACACGTTGGATATGCAACTGCGGATAGGTTGATTACGGGACTGATTTGTCGTGATAAAGACATAAATTCTTTAACTTGCATGCATGGCATATCAAACCTATCGATAACAAGAAACATGGGTTATTTCGATACTCTATTGTACTAATATAATAATCATCTTCCAACATTTTACAACATTTACAATTTCCAGGGCCGGCTCCTACTCC
Organism: Dactylellina parvicollis; assembly: GCA_036971385.1. Classification (NCBI taxonomy): domain Eukaryota; kingdom Fungi; phylum Ascomycota; class Orbiliomycetes; order Orbiliales; family Orbiliaceae; genus Dactylellina; species Dactylellina parvicollis. The sequence goes on from JAJTUD010000005.1 coordinate 1,182,277, forward strand.
CGACCTGCATACACCTCCACAAGGATTCACACCTTCATATCTTCCTCCCCTGTGTTATGAAACACTGAAACGACCCGAACCCAGAAATTGACACCATCTCCTCCATAACCACGCTCTCCACATCCACCAAACCCGCATCCTTGAAATACCCCTCCATCTGCTGAAGACTGAACCCGTGCGGCCCGTGACCGTGCTTCCTCTCCCCACCCTCACTCCCCTCACCGTGATAATGATGTTGATGCTTTCCTTCTTCCCCACCCTCACCCTTACCGTGATGATGATGATGATGATGATGTGTCTTCTTCTCCTCCTCCCCTGCTTCCTTCAAATGACTATTATCATGACTCCGAAGCTTATACTCAGCATTAAGCCTCAACCGTTCCTCCTCCGTAGCATCCCCCTTATCCTCCCCGCCGATTTTCCTCAACCCGTCCCCGCTACCGGCCAGAAATTCCAGTATAACGACTTTTCCTCCGGATTTGACTCTTCCGGCTAATTTTGCTACAGCACCGGCTGGGTCGTCGACATGATGCAGAGCAGCCGAACAGAACGCGTAGTCAAAGTTTTGATACTCCTCGGTGGAGAATTGCGGATCAATCTGCTCTGTCTCGGGGAGTAACAGGTCGCCCACACGTGCGTAAATGAGGTTTGGGGGAAGGGATGCGAGGATTGTGCGGCGGTTGTATTCTTCCACTTGCTGAGGGTTGATGTCTACGCCTCGGATTGAGGTCGCGTGGGGGAGGAGGGCCTAAATGAGGATTTCATAGAAAGATGTATATCGTTAGTACGCTTTGAAGTAAAAGAGAAAGAGAAAGAAAGAGAGAAAAAAGAGCTGAATACATGGTGATCGGAGGGTGGAGGGAGAACGTACGAGGGATACGACGCCCGGACCGCAGGCGTAATCTAGGACTTTTACTTCAGCGGTGGGAGGGGAAGGGAGGTTTAGCCATGAGACTTGTTGGCGGATGAAGCCGCGCATCTGGGAGGTTAGCTGTTTCTGCCATGGGAGGGAGTCATATGACGAGGTTGCGGTTCTGGAAAAAGGTTAGTATCATGATATATGTATGGGTTGCATTAATTGGATGATGATGGGGATATATATGTTCGAATAGCAGCTGATACAAGAACACATCTGAAAAACAACTTGAATATAAAACTCATAAATAGCAAAATAAGAGCGTGTTTATCCCATGATGACAAGACGGTATGCATGTGTACTTACGCCCACAATTCCTCATTTCCCTGGGAGGCAAGAGATTCCGGCATCTTGGACGGACAGAATTGAATTGTTGGTAGAATAGGCACGAAAGACTCTTTATAGCTGTGATAAGAGTTTATTCCAAATATATTCGCTGGTGATAACTGTAGATTGTAGTGTGTGCATGCCATGGAGATATATAAGATTATCAGATCCGACGAGGAGGATCATAAGGTTTATATACACTTTTCTTTTCTACAGCAGAACCCAAACCCCACGAAATCACGCAATCGCTACAAGATTGATCAAAACGGCGATGAAAGGGATGACTACGAAGCCTCGTACGTGTATTTATCAGCAATAGCGACGAAAGGAGACTTTTCGGAGATCTCAAGATGTGGGTTGCTGGGATGTTTTTGGGGGCGCAGGTATCTCATCTTTTGATCAAGTATATATACGAGTCTGTTTTCTACGAGGTGAGCTGATATTGTAATATTGGAGGAGAACGGCAGTTTCTGGCCCAGATGATTGATAATCTTTCTCAAATTGAAGATGCTGCGGATTGTGGGGTAGCGAGTAGACGAGTTGTGCGTGTTGGAGGTGACGATTTTGATTCTGGGGGGTACGTGTGCGTACGTAAGACACAAGATTTTAGGTTTAGCTCTTTTGGAACTTTTCAGCGAAGAGACGGTCGGTCGCACAGGACTCGATCCGAAGTGCGAAGTGTTTATTTTGTTTCTTTGAAATCAAACGGTACACATATTACACGAGTATCCTGGAACCCTGGGTTACCTGGGAGTTGGAGCCCTCAGATCCGAGGTTCAATGGACAAGTGGTAACAACAAACTAGCTGTGTTGAGGGGCGGTTTGATCGGTCGTCGTGTTATCATATCTGTCTTATCGATAGAAAAGAAACCAGGCACCCAACTAGTATCGAAGCAGGTGCATGCAGCCTCTGGAGAGCCGCAAGAGAAGGGAGAATGTTCCACACGGAGGAGGGGGAAACCCATTCTTTTCTCGCTTCGGGCTTTCGGGCTTTCGAATGGGCTTTCCTATTGGAGGGAGGGGCACATAGCAGAGAATTGGGGGAAAACTCCATCTTTTCTCGGGCAACCTGCTCTGTGGGAAGGGCAACTCGGAGGGTTCAGGAATGCCACATTTTCACAATCACGAAAAAGGCCTCATACTCATGGCAACCGGGGTGGCACGATGGTTTCGCGATTCATTCTGACATCAAGTGATAGTCACACGGAGGTGCTGCTGTCACGACGATCTGAAGGGAATGAAGGAGAAAAACGCGACGGGGCTGCTATGTACATATGACTGGACCGTGATGCGGTTTTATGACGCAGAAAAAAGAAGTAAGAAAAAAAAAAAGCAGGCTTCAGATGCTGCAAAAGGTCTCACGTCATGAAAAACTCGCCTACGGGGAACCTTTTTGCTTTCCATTCTGGAGTGGAAGCAGGATCTGGGCGGGTAACTGGGACGCGCAGGATCCGGTCAGCTCTTTGGGATTTTCTGATTGGCCGGATGGGGCAAGGGTAGAAATTGCCCAAAGCGGAGGGACGAGAGAGAGTCGGAGGAGGAAGAACCCCCGGTGAGTCAGCAGGAGCGCGAAGGAGGGACGTGCAGACGAAGGGAGGCAGCTTTACGCAGAGGAGGGAAGGGGGACGGCGGGAGGGTGTGATTGGCGGGAGGGGATGTAGGGGGTGTTTGGGGCAGGTTTTGAGAGGAGGCTCGCGGTGAGGCCCCCTCGAGGCGTCTATGGTGAGGTGATAGAGGGGGGGCTGGGATGGGGATGGGAGGGTGCTGGGATGTACGCGTGGTGCGCAGATGTGGTCCCCGGCGTTGTTTGCTGGGGGGAAATTGCCGGAAGGGGCAATTGTGGGAAATAATCTGGCTGGTCGGAAGGTTGGGCCCAGCTTAAGGGACCCGTCGCCCACTTTTTTCTTCCTGTCCTTTTTATTCCTCCCCTTCGGCCGATAGATTTCGCAACATCACCTCTTCTCCCTCAACACCTCGCTCCTAAACCCATCGAGCCTCGAGAGACGTGCGATATACCACACATCGTGTCTCTTCTTTCCGTCGGCAGAATTATAATATTATTTTATAACTTCTGATCCGTCCGATCTTCTGCGACGCTCGTTCTCTCGGCGGACCCAGCGGATATCCGATCGTATTTACGTCTTTCTCTTTCCCTCTCTCTTTTCTCTGATATCATATATCGTCCGTCCTCATCTCCATACCATCTCCATCACCATCCTCCCTCTTCTTCATCATCTTCATCATCATCATCATCACCATCTCATCCACATCACCATCGCCATTGCTTGTACGATTGCTACCGACGCGAACGTCATCCATCCTCCATCTTGCTTCTCCTGCTCCTTCTTCTTCCCACCGACTCGAGCGGTGTCCTGATATCTGGTTGTTTACTGTGGGAAGCCTTCTCCTTCCAGCAACGCAACACATTCCCTCCTCCCGCGAATGAGTATCAACTTTTAAAAACTCCATCTCCCATCTCCACCTCCCTTTCCTTTGTCCGCCTTTCCACCTGTCGCTGCGACTCCGTGTCATCCTCCCAACATGGCGTCGTCGAGTGCTCGTTCCACCAGAAACGGTGGTCCCGGCCCCATCAGATCCACTCCGCGAAACGCACAATACAAGCACTATGCCTCCTCGTCGCCCAAACTGTCGTCCAACATCAGAGCCGCTCGAGCTGTTAGCAACGCTCGACGTGAAGCTGCTGCCGTTGGCGTTACCAGAACCCGCAGAGTAAGTCCTTCATCCTTTTTCCTTTCTCTTCGCCTCATCGCACCTCCCGTCGCTCTCTCTCGCACGTTGCAATTTTTCCTGCGATTTTCGCGTGCCTCTCGCTTCGCCCTGCGGGCAGCAGCCCACCAAACCACCCAAATTTCCCGTCTTGTTTTTCCGGTCCAATTTTCCCCCTTCCGGCCAACCAACCCCCTTTCCCTCCCCAAAACAAAAAATCTCCCCGCTACGCGCTCCAGCCTCGTCCCTGCAGCAAATTAGCATGCCCCTTTTGGGCACAAACACCGTCCACTTTACGCGTTTCCCACTCGGACACCCCTCCACTAGCCACCCCACTCCCGTCGCGTTTTTCTTCTCGCGCACGCGGATTTTCTTCTGCATCGCGTCTTTGATCGTCTTGTGAAAAAATCAAGCTAACCGATTTCTTCCTGTTACAGGGTTGGCTCGAGTCGATATCGGGTTTCCTGAACGGAACACTCTGGGGAGGATCTCATGCTCCCGCCCGTCAATCTCCTCAGCCTCAACAATCTCGCCCATCATTATGGCAATACATCAAATCAAGCACGTGGTCTTACCTTGGCTTTCAGCCTCAGAGACAGCTCCAAAGCATGCTGGACGAGCAGCTCTGGATCGATCACAGAGAACGAGAGAATCAAGAACGCGAACAGCGTATCAGATTGGCTCAAGAGAAGCGTGAAGCTCGTGAGAGAGAGCGACAAGAAATCGTCGCTCATGCTGCTACGCAAGAGCTGGCAAAGAAGACCGAAACCCTTGCCGTTACTGTCGATGAGTCCGTCTCCGACATGAACAAGCAATGGGTCCGCACCCTTACTGAGGGGCTACGTCCTAGCGCCAAGCTCAGCACCAGCTTTCCATTTGATGACAAGCCGGTCACCATCGCTCCACCGGAGAATAAGTTCTCTTCCTCCTCCTCCTCCTCCCGGTTCCCTCCCATGACGCCAGCCCCTCCACCGCAACCTACAATCTTCCTCAACCGTCCGCAACATCGCTTCAAGGAACACTTTCAAGAGAATTTCAAATCCGACCCGTCCAAGGACGAGGAGAATGTAGAATTCGTTCTCAGGTTTACTGGTTGGAACCTTAGGCGGCTTCGAACCCAGTTTAAAACCTATCAACGATTTCCCAGCCTTGATCCCACCTACAATTTCAAGCTTGACCACACCGACGACATTATCAGACTGGCAGAAATTCTTTCCGATCAGGCCTTCTTGAAACGAATGCACATCCACACACGCTTGTACTTCCAACCCGTCTGGGGCCGCACAGCCATCGGCGTCGATCCGACACAGTGGCCCAAGGTCCACATTCCCACCGATCAGCTTGAGCCTTCACCATCATACCAACCTCGACACTTTTCAACCCGTGACCGTGTCAAGATCTTGGAGGAGGGTAAGACTCACCTCGTCACCGATGAGTGGAAAAAGCAAACCATCTACGATTACGAATTTGCCCTCCCCGGCTCCACGCTCCCCATCTACGAGAAGGAGATCTTTGATGCCGACTTTGAGATTTCTAGAGACGATCCCAGACTCCGGCATCTACCGATGATCCTCACACCCTCTGTTCGTCTGGTTAGGCCCAATATCAACACGAGTGGTGCCGCTCACAAGCGCCTCAGCTACAAGCAGTATCTTGCCAATCGTGATGCCTGGTTTTGGAAGCTCATCCAAGAAGTCGAAAAGAGAGACCGCGCTCTCGCAAAGGTCTACCGTCAATTCGATATCAACCGCAAGCGAACTGAAATCATTTGGGATCAGCACAAGAAGGTTCAACTCGTCCAGACCGATACCCCTCCTCAGCCTGAAGAGGAGTTGCAGGTTGCCGTGGAAGAACCAAAAATTGTCGTCGAAGAGTACGATCTCGTCATCGAGGAGGAGGAGGAGGAAGCCATATCCGATACGGAACCTTCCAGCCAGCTCCCCAGCTTCACCGTCTCTCAAACCTATCTGCCTCATGCGACCGCTAAAAGTCGCCAAGGCAAGGGTTCTATGAAGCCAAAGGCGTCTAACGATCACAAGAGAAAACGTCAGGACACACCGGCCAAGAAGAAGAACAATCCCTTCTCCACCAATGCTTGGTTGAACAGCGAGGCAGATCTTTCAGATGAGGATAATTTCCCATCCCGTCCTCCACACGCACCTGCCAACGAATACGATAGCAATGGCGCTGTTTACCAAGGCGAGAGGCTCGCAAAAGCATTCCCCGATACCTGGAAGGGCAAGCAAGTCTCGTCCCAACCGGCCAATAAAGATAACGCACCCAAGAAAAAGGTCACCTTTGCCCAGGGCCACACCGAGACCATCTTTCACCCTTATGAGAAGGAGTCCCCAACAACATCTCGATCCGCCTCGCCCGAAGAAAACCGCGTAATCAAAAAAGCCAAAGGCATCAATGGTGCGAGCGTTCCCGCCCGAAAACCCGCTGTTCCTGTCCAGAACCTCCGAGGTGGCCGCAACCCCGCAAACTCCAAAGTTCCTTCCACCCTTACACGCCCCGCACAAATCGGAGAGGGTTCTTCGAACCCCTCGAAGAGAAAGTACCAGTGGTCATTGGCTTCCGCTCCCCGTGAATGGCGCTCTCAACCAAACTGCTTCTCCGCTTGGGAAGAAGACGCCGAGGATGCCGGTGTTTTTTACGAAATTGACATTGAAAATGGTAAACTTCCCAAAGGCCTCGGCAACTGGGAAACTGAGCTGGAGCAGACCCGTGGACCGAAGCGCGTCAGAGTCATGCGAGAGAATGGTGAGGATCAAGACTTTGCCGTTTGGGACAAGGAAGGCAAGCTTCGTCCCCTCGATTGGGTTCCCGCCGATTATGAAAAGGAAGACACCGAGAAGGAAAACGAACATGTCAACCAACTACCACAGGCCACCGTTGATGATGCCTCTATGACAATGTCTCGCCCCGGCCAACTCCCTAACCTCAGTGCCAAAGCAAAGACCTTGGAAGAAGAGTATCGTGAGTTCCGCGCCAAAGTGGAGAACCTGGTCAACACTGAAGAAGTGGCAGCCACGGTCGCACTCAAGCAACCGGTCAAACCTGACCTGGCCAACTTTGACAGCTGCTTCTCGCAATTCTTGATCGAGGTTGCCAAGGACAAGGTTCAGGAACAGGTGGACGAGAAGGCCCAAAAGGAGGAAGAGAACCGACAAAGGCTTAGAGCTGCTGTGGAAGGTGCAGTCGTCGATAACTCCGACGTCTCCATGGCTTCTGCCGGTTCTTTCGATGGTGCTGGTAATGCCAAACCACGAAGGTTCCGTCGCAGCGGTAGCGATATGCAGTCGATTGAAATCGATCCTTCTTTCCCAATTTTCAACCCATTCGATACCGAATCGGTTCGACCAAAGTCGGGTCTCTCCCGTTCGTCTTCCAAGTCTGAGAACGCCCTCCCGTCCCCGCCTCTGTCCAACGATGATGAGAATAGCGGAAAGGAAGACAATGTCCCCGGCGCTAAAGCTAAGGCTCGTTTGACTGGACTGTTTGATCCTGTTCAATCCCAGAGGAGTGAGCAACCATCCGCCAACCCCTTCACGTTTGGGCAGTCTGCTAACAGACCCTCAGCTCCCTTCACGGTCGTCGAGGACACTACAGCTCACCAAACTTCAAAGGCTGCCGAGAAGAAGCCTGTTTTCGAGAGCTTTCAAAGCGAGATCACCGCTCCTTCCTCCCAAGGTAGTGACGCGCAGGTCGGAGAAGAGGCGAACGATGTCTTGAAGCCCGTCGTTAACGACGCCGTGCTTCCACGACAGGGTTCGTCCAGCGATCTCTCGAAGACCCAGTCTTTGTTGCCACCTGCCCCGATCATGAGCACTGCTGCCCCTGTTACCCCCTCTGCTGCCATCACTGCCGCCGAAATCGGAATGTTCGGAGCCAAGCCGTCTCCTAGTGAAAAGCGCGGCCTAGACGATGATTCAGGTATGGACATTGACAACACCCCACAGTCCGCCAAGAGGACTCGCAGCCCGAGAGGCCTTGGGTTTGTTACGAACGCCTCAACCTCCATGTCCGAGTCGTTCAAGCCATCCGTTCCTTCCTCCTTCGATTTTGGCAACATGACATCCAAGCCACTCTTCGGAGGTGACAACAATGCCATCGTTGCCAACGCGACAACCACTACCAGCGCTCCATTCATGTTTGGCACCGGGGCGGTCAGCTCGACTGCCGGCAACCCGTTCCAGTTTGGCGCTTCCGGCGCCGCAGCCCCTTCGATCTTTGGTACCTCTGTTGCCAACAAGGCTCCTGAGAAACCCGCCGACACTCCCTTCGTCTTTGGAGGCAAGGCCACCGCTGCTCCACCCGCTACCACTGGAATGTTCGGTGCCTCCATCTTTGGAGAATCGACCGCTGCACCGTCCATCTTCGGTACATCTACTGCTGCCCCTGCTCCATCTCTCTTTGGTGCTTCGACTTCCGCTCCCGCTACATCCCTTTTTGGTGCAACGACTTCCGCTCCTAGCGCTCCTTTCGGTGCAGCTAGCAACGCACCGACTACGAATGGTCTATTCGGTGCTGTTTCCGGCGTAACCGCTACTCCTTCGTTTGGATCCGCGACCACCTCTGCTCCCTTGTTTGGTGCCCCACCAACAGCTACCGCTCCCACCACGCAGTCCTTCTCCTTTGGAGGTCCTGCTACTTCGGCACCGGTCTTTGCCGGTAACAATGCTGCCACCTCGAGCGCTTCGTTCACCTTTGGATCCACCGCTACATCCCAACCGATGCAATTTGGTGGCGAGTTGACCAAGCCTACCTCTGCCTCCTTCCCCTCTGGTTTCAACTTTGGATCAGGAGCCGATTCTCCCGCGCCTGGCGGTTCATTTGGGTTCAACGGAGCCTCAAACGCCGCTTCCCCTGCACCGTCCGCCCCACCCATGTTTGGTGCCTCTAATCCGGGTACTCCAGTACCTCAACCGGGCGCTAGCTTTGGAGGAGGAGGAGGAGGAGCAGGACCTGATATGTTTGGCTTCCAGCCCCAGCAAACGAATACTCTCGGCCGCAATATTAAAGCTGCTGTGAGCCGAAAGCCAGGAAGCGTCCGAGGACGCCGTTGAGTATAAATGCTGCTATGATGACGAACTTGAAGGATTAAGGAACAACTTTTGGAGGATTTTATAACACGAAACGATTACGACTTTTTACCCCTCCCTGTGCGATTATTTCATCTACAACATTCTCAGATACTTTGACTCTTTTGAAGAATCATCCTACGCCGCCGTCCGCCATGGTTGGCGTCGATATCGACGCCCCCCTCTCCCGTTACAACCTTTTATTTTCTTCCACGCATGAAGCATGTTTCACGGGCGTTCTTCGAACTTGATTTTTCTTTTTTATGGTACGATTGTTCGTACGCTATTATCCCCATCGCCTTGTTATGGCCTTTATAACCCGTTTTGAATCGACACGCTTGAAGACAGTCGACATTTTTCCTTTTGGCTCGTTTCCTTACCCACCCCTGTATATCTGGGAGCCTACCCTTTTAATAACCCACTACCCAAGCCCCCCCAGCACTTCCCTCATACTTTATGGCGTTACGATGGATGTCACTTTTGTCCTGTTTGGTTTTTGACACCCCTTTTTTGGCTTTTTCACTTGTTTATTGTACACAAAAGAATTGTGCTTTTTCGTTCGCGTTTTTTCTTTTACTCAAGATTGTGAAGAGTATTAAAAAGACAGTATACCCCATACCCCGCGTTTGCTCCTTGTCTTTTCCGCAATTTGCCTGTGCTACTTTTGAATCACCCTTTCTTACTTGTGCATTATTACTATTTTGTCCTTTCCGCTTTTTGATTTTTGCCCCCTACTTTTGGAGCTTATTCATCTCCGCTGTCTGGTGACCGGATTTGAAGAATGCTTTTTCAGCTCGTGCTCACTTTTGGTTTTCCATTTTTTATCTTTTTTGAGTTTCTTATATTGGCCCTGGTGGATATAGGAATTGATGGGGAATGACGATAAAAGGTTGACGGTTGTTTGCGATGAGCCGACCTGATCTGCTACTTTGCTGTTTGCGGATAAAGGTGCGGTTTAGCGGTACATACTTTAGCTAGATGATCCTAGAAGAGAATGAGGGTTTGAAGAATGAATTTGATTTCAAGATATATTAGTTTTATCAGAGTGAATCCTCGTTGCTACGTAGAGTTTAGATTGTGACCGCGCTCAACTAAGAGAGTATGCAGGCGTAAATTTACCATCTTCAGCATGATTGAAAGGCAGGTCTGAAAGCCTTGTTTCGTAAGATCTTAAGATCAGAAGCTAGACACGAAGTGAAAGCCCGCGGACCTTGGAAACATATAGAATGCATTATTGGTGCACAGCTGTATCTGTACGCATTTGATACCGTTTCATATAATATATATACATTTTTTGGTTTCTGCCTCACGACCTTTTGAATTTCAAGACTTCCTGCCCTTAATAGCTTGCCAAAATTGTTAATTTATCGTACATCTCTTATAAGACCGCAATACCTCCATGGATCCATACAACTCCCTTTACAACCTCCTAAGGCTCCCCTCCAGCTCGACACTCAGATCCTCCCAGGTCATCTTGCCCACCTCCTCCAACCGTCTAGCGACACTCGCAACCTCTTCCTTCCCAATCCTCACCAACCACCCAGACTCGGTGACAAAAGCGTACCTTTTGTCCTTCCCCCCACCGTCCAGCACCACCTTTTCATCCGCCAAGCACTTCTTGACCCACGCTTCGTCCTTCCCCACCCTGTGTCCCAAACTTCTCAGGCTGACTTTGCCGCACCCGTCGAGTTGATCAATCGCGCTTCTCAAATCTTTGATGTATTTTGCATTCTTCTCCTCCGCTTCCCGTTTCTCTTCCTTCTCTCGCAGTTTCTGTTTTTCGATCTGAATCTCCGCCAGAGCGCGTCGCTGTTTTTCCGAAAAGACGGTTTCTTGGAGGTCATCCTCGAGCGCCTTTTCCCGTTCGCGGCGGGCGGTGGCGAGGTTTTGGAGGTGTTCGCTGTACGCCCTATATAAAAAAAAGAAGAAACATTGTTAGTATTGTGTACAAATCAAAATCAAAAAACCTGAATTATAGAGAAAAGAATTTTTACCTTCTGCGATCCCGCATTTCTAAATTTCGAGCCTTCTTCTTCCCGACAATACCTCTGTTCCGGGGCACCCTCTGCCCGCCGGCGTTCGCGGGACCTGGTCGGTCCGCAGGATTATTATTATCCTCTCCGTCGAGATTTGTATCACCGCCACCCGCTTCCGCGAGAAACTCGTTTATATCCACTTCTTCATCGTCATCCTCCTCCCCCACCTCGTATCCCTCACCGAATTCGTCTCCTCCCGGAACACCATTTTCTCCTTCGCCTCCTTCTCTTTCTTCTCCCCCGTCTCCTTCTCGATTCTCCGGTTGTGTGGGAACGGGTACGGGGCGTACGGGTTGCGGATGCCGGAGACCGGCGCCGATACGTAGGGATTCGGCGCGGTTTAGGAGGAAGAGGATGAGGCCGCCGAGGATGAGGAATGGGAGGAGGAGGAAGAAGTTTTTGACGTGGGGGGAGGTGAGGAGTGGGGTTAGGTATGGGAGGGAGGTGGAGGACATGGCGGTTCCATGATATATTTGTATCTCCCGTGAAATGCGAGACGGGTAGTGGTTGGTTGGTTGGTTGGTGTGGGATGGTATTGTTGCAGGTAGGTGGTTGGCAACACAAGTCGGGGAGGCTCAAGTATTGATGGGCATTGTATTGATCTATCGGTTTATAGGTACGAATTGGTTTCATGTAAGAAGATACTTATGAAGCTGGATGTACTGGGGTATCTCTAAAGCTCGATCAAAGGGAGATATTTATTCTTTGTGCAGCTGTTTTATGTCGTCTAGCTCCATCATACGTGTATAACTAAATTCTTTATTGTAGCTATAGTCTCGTAACGTAACCAATCCACACAATAAACAAAAATTCCTGCCCCATATTTCTAGAAACTATCAAGATCTTTAGGTTTCTCATCAACTCAATCAACGTGGCCAATCTCACTGCCGAATGCCTTATCCATCCCATAAACTTGCAACAGGGTTCTGGAATCTTTTCTCCCCGAAATTCCCTCCCCATACCCTGTCCCATTCTTCTCTTCCCTCCCAATCTTCAAAAACTGCTCCGCAGCATTAACCAACTCCACCACCACAGCAAACTCCCTGCAAGAAAGAAACCCGTCCTCGGCCCTTTGAATCCTCACAGCGACGATATTCCACGCGTAACCCCTGGGGGTCTCGTGAGCGTTCTGGTTCAGATGATGCATATACTCCGCCACCACGTTCAACGCGGACGCGCAGAATTCGGCGAGAATTGCGATCGATGAGGTATCCTTCGATGCCATCGGTGGGGCTTTCCGGTCAAAGGCGTACGTTTCGGCGCGGTCCCAGTCCGTGCCCGGCTGGATGGCGTTTTTGAAAACGACAAATTTGTACGGGAGGGGGTGGATTTGTGCGGTCATTTCGGACTTTGTCGTGGGATATACTGAGGGTGACGGTGAAGGGAATGTTTGGTGGAAGTTTTTTTTTTCTTGAGAATAACTCATTTCTTGAATATGCGGGATACGTATACGGCAGCTGTTGGTTGATGGTTGGGATTGTATTTTTTCGGGGGAGGGTAAGGTGGCAGTTGGTATTCCGTATTTCTAAATATATCTACGAGCAACATGATAATCTCCTACGATCAAAATTCTAGCGAAGACAACCGTCCAGTTCGTGTCCGAAATACTGGGAAACACCGAAGTCTTCGGACGAGTAGTCAATCCCCGGTGCTGACACATACGGCCAGGAATGTTTCTCGAGTTTAAAGACCACGCAAAACTCCAACGGTCTTCGGGTCCAGTTCTCCACCGGAAACCATATGTATATCGGTTCCCACTGGTAGTTCGGTGCTAGAAGCTTCAAATTGGCGGAGGTGTTTAGGATGTCGAGAAAGGCGTTGACTGCGAGGATGGCCTTGTCGTCCAGGGTTGGGAGTTCCGAGTAAAAATGGGAAAAAGCGTCCGTGCCGGCGGCCGGGTTGGTGGGGTGGGTTTGGCAACGAATGTTGTATTTCGAGGAGGTCCTTTCTTTGAGGAAGCGGGCGAGCTTGTAGGTGTATGGGACGAATTCGGCGGTGCAGCCCATGGTTGGTAATCTGGAGTGGATATTGTTATTTGATTTTTGATTAATTGAGAGGATATGGGGTTTTGGTCTTAAAGATAGCGGATGAAGAAGAGGAAAGTGTGGATTGATACGCGGTATGGAGCTATATATAACAATCAACAAAGTTATCTTTTGACCACGTAAGGCTAAGCCAGTCATCTTCGAGAAATTAGGTATTTTTAGTTTCTAGTCCTCGATGAATGGATCAAGGTTTCCGATTTGGGCAGAGATATATGGAGAAAATTTACAGCAAAACGGTGACATGCTGCGATCTAGGTGTATACATGTAGTTTATCTGACAGACATGTCCAGAAAGCTAAATAGAGAGGCTACTAAAAGCATATGCATAATGGCTTTGGTGTGAATAATAATTTGAATATATTTCAAATTTCCAGATTGATAAATTGGTGAACTATCCACTAAGATTTCATATCGTTTTTCTCACGATTGTATCGCCTACGTTTTCTGTTGGTCAGACAGAGGCGTGATTGAACTCGGGGACGGTGTTCTTCGTTTTCTGTTGGTCAGATAACGTAGAAATGGTACTCTGAGACGGCGTTCTTCGCATCAGTACCGGATCCCAAGATTCCGCCTGCGATATCTCTCCATCCGACGTATCCTCCTTGTCATCATCATATTTGTATTTGGTACGTAAATCCTCCTGCTCCCCAAACACCCCCTCAAATGCCCCCAACCTATTTTTCAGCACGAAAACAACCATAAACTGCCTCTCACTGGGGTCGATATCCCAATCGATATGCACGGACCGCAAGATCCAACTGCAATGAAGCTTGCGGACCGTTCTGTCGTCGTTTAAATCTTTGATCGTGTCTGAAATTCTCTTGAGGCCTTCGCTGGAGAACCTGCGGAGGTCGGTGAGATTCAACCCGTGGTTTTCGGGCGGGAGGGGATCCTCGGCGCAATCAAAGACGGTGACTCCGCAGGTCGACCAGTTTTGTTGTGCGGGATCCCTCGTAAAGGTTCCCAGCTTGAAAGGCAATGGAAGTACTAGGTTTGGCATTTTTGGTGGATTTTAACCTTTTGGTCGCTGGGTAAGCAGAACACCTCTGGTTAGTGAATGTACATTACGATTGCACGACGGAGGTATATGGAGGTTGACATGCACGGTATAATATCAGAATATTGCTAGGATCTAGGCATGCTTACGACTACTGAAATATCTTGGACCTAGTTTAAGGGTTTTATATATGTTGTACAGACGAGTTTCTTGATCGGGGATAGGTTTTTTTTTTTTTACAAAATAAAAGGCTTAGAGGGAGATGTTATCATAGTCTAAAGATGTTATCGGTGACGGAAGACACACCGCGTCATCGCCCGTGTTGTCGTCCATTGGTGGCTTAGTCATCATACTTGGGAAACCGCCATATCTTACGAGAACCAAATCTTTCCATCCCTCTAGGTGGTCCTACATCCTAAACTAAAATGTCCCTTCACGACAATCATACGACTAGAATCCTACATCTTATTAATATTTCCTGTTTCATTTTACTGGCATCATTTATGCAAATCTGAAAGCGTGTTGTTTGGTGTTGGAAGTTGTTGGGATGTGCGAGATAATCGACAATTAGGTGACTTGGAATCATAAGTATTTTGCAATCGTAGGGGTAGTAAAACTTAATAAAACTTAATAAATACATTATATATACATATATACCAATCAATCTCCATGCATGTCTAGGACTATAACTGCATGTGGTGACCGTTTTATAATAGTCATGTGTAATAGAATCTCTAGCTTGTCGTCTATAGAAGATGGAGTGTGTGCGGCCAAACTTAGATAGCACCTGCCACGGTACGACAATAATTGACTAGGATTAATTAAATCTGATAACAGTATTAATAGTAGCAGTAGTAGTATACTACTATTCAACTTTCATGAATACCATTGTACAGAAAGTTTAGCTCTGGATGGCCATCGATTACACCTTTTCTGCCTGCATTCGGGCCATTGGTCTTCCCAAGAAGGAAGTCTTTCATCCTCTTGGGATCTGCTCTCAATTCCGGACGTCTAACCATCAAATCTGCAACCACGCCAGCTACTAGCGGGGCGGCAGCAGAAGTCCCCGACACGTTGTCGTTATATCCATCGTTGGTGGCCGGTCCAGTGATGGCAGAGCCTGGAGCGTAGATGTCCACGCAGCGGCCCGTATTTGAGTACCCAGCTATCTCATTAGCCCCTACAGCGTTCACATCCCCAGTAAGCACTTTTTTGCCTGTTGCGCCCACTACGATAATCTCCGGTACGTCTGCCTGGAGACCCGCTGGGGCATAATCGCAGGCGTCCTTGTTGTGGTTCCCAGCCGACACGACGATATGAATACCAGCTCTCACCGCGTCCCGTGCTGCTTCAAATTGGGCTTGGATATCCGCCGGAGTCCATCGACTCTTCGGGGAGCCCCTGGATATATTTATGACGGAGCCGACAAAACTCGCCTTATTCTCGGCGACCGCTCTCTGATGCCGCTCCGTGATGCTCCGTATGCATCCAGGTATACCATAAACGGTAATATCGCAGGCCCAAAGATTGACACGTTTGGCAGCTCCAAACTTGGAACCACCCATTATCCCGGCCACTTCTGTTCCATGGCCTGCTGAATTTTTTGTCACCGCCCCTTCCCCCATCATGGAAAGCCTTCCACCGAAATCTGGATGTCCCGGGTAAATATTACCATCGATCAGGTAGGCATCCACACCAGCACCCGAACGAGGATCGTGATAATAAAACCCGTCTTTGATTAGCGAAAATACCGCTGTGTCGGTTTTTGGTGCGGAGATTCTCGCCAGGTACCAAGGGGCATTCTCTCCAACAGGAGCGGGAGGTGCTGCCTCCCTTTCTCGAACATTATTTACAATTGCACTCGAGGTTAAGGGGATTGCAAAAGCGGCAGGTGCCAACAAGAAAAGAAAAGAAATAGGCATGGTACAAGACGACTTCATACTGGGGCTCGTTTAGGATTGTTCGTGTTAGGAACACCAAAAGCTTGCAATGGGATATTTGATAATGAGTGAAAGAAGGGATATAATACCAATTATTATTATAGCCCAGGATGCCTTTATATATGCATCGTGAAGTGCACAGGATATCTAGGATGTGTTGACGGAACTCACACATCGGAAGCGAAACCGCGATCGAGATCTCACGATCTTGATGGGTTTGATATTAGAACCTTCCATTCCTCGCAGGTTATAACTGAGGTTTAATCTCGCTTGGCGACTACCGGAAATTAAATCAGTCGAATAATGGAGTTACGGTTGGTGACGAGACTGGCACGACTGGGTTCCTCGTGGTCTTCAGGATATATGTTATGTTTCGGTGTGTTGTGCCTGTAGCCGGCTAGCCCAGAGGGCGGGAGATCGGTACACTCCTCGGTATCACAGGCTGATGATAACAAGGAAACCATCGAAGAGGCCTTTTGAAATTTGGTAATTCTTCAAGAATCTTTCATTCAACCCTGGATATTGACCGAGGTGCTGGGTCAGACCATGTAACGACACTAGTGAGTCGGCATTCTGTGCCTGGCTAGGTCAGCTTTAAATGTATACAGCTCGCTAAGGTTGCACCTTCGCCATCTGGTTTGCTCATTTGGCCTTCGTGACCGGGTTTTGCTGTCGAGGAAACCACTGCAATGACCAAACCCCCTTTTCTAAACGTCGGAAAGCTGCCTCAAACCGATATTCAGCAGCAGTCCCAACGATCAGACAGCGAAACTTAATCTTCCATTTTCATCTTCAAAATGCCAAAACTTCTTGAACTCCCCATTGAGATCCTTGACCAAATCCTCGATCAAGTTTTGTTGGAAGATGTCGGGTCTCATCTTCCAGAAATCCAACTAGTCTGTCTTGTTGATGCTCATAGCATCGCGACAACTTGTCAGCAGTTTTACCAGCTCATACACCCACGAGTTTACTCTCGCTGCGATATCGAATTTGAGTTTGACGCCGATGCCAAACGAATAGTATATTCTAACCGGAATGAAGAAGAAAGACATGATTTATACCAGAAATATGGTCATAATATCAGGTAAGGCTTTTTATAATATATCTCTCGGATATAAGACATGTATATCTGGATCCATGGATTCGGTTAAATAATATGGTGCTAATGCTTTTACACCACTTGTCGATGAATAAAGAAAACTCTCAATTGGCGGCACAGAGGATTCTGCAGCGTGGGGTGCAAGTGAAAGATCTATACCAGGAGTTATCGCCAATCTCCTTCCTTTCTTTGCCAACCTGACGGTCGCAGCATTTCAAGACGAAGGCACATTGCCAATTATGCTCATTCTGGAAGGCGTTAGGGTAGTCGTAACAGAATGCCTGGGGCTCAAACAACTCATCATCGAGCTCGAATATCAAGAAGACGACGAGGTCGAGAAAGACGATTCCTTCGGTATTGAATACCTCACAATGGAACCAGTAGATCCATCGGGCCCCCATGCTCACTTGGATAAGCTGGTCTTGGGATTCAAACCATCCGGGATGTCGAACGATGAGATATCCGAAAAGTATATCAACACACTAGTTAGGATACTCGGAGCTTCCACAGCAACCGTGACAGATTTCACTCTGGGTTGGTGGGAGGATTATGA